>CM044012.1:31642338-32204838 GCA_024085815.1 Flaveria linearis | reverse complement strand
AGTCTTACGAATGCCCCAATCGCATCTCTCAGTCGCACGACTGGTCCATTAGCATGGCTCAGTCGTACGACTGAGTCTCATTCGCATATGCTCCTGCGAATGACCCAGTTTCATGTGTTTACAAGGTGTACAACATTAAGCCTAGACTATTCGTCAAGCGACGGACACACTATATATGACTATATATGCTCCAACAAAAACTTTATGGAGAATGTTAAGAACTTTGTCGACAGTGATGGCAAAACAAAATGCCCGTGTAAAGATTGTGTGAATGCTTTTCGTCACGATTTAAATATTATTAATACACACATACATGATCGTGGCTTTGCTCAACATTATACGAAATGGGTTTATCATGGTGAGGTCTCTAGTTCTTCTGATGCTGCAAACAATTTGCTACAATAACACGTACTCCTCCAGCAAGTATATATCAAATAATGAGATGTTTGATGCAATCGAAGATGTTATCGCAGAGAATGAAGAAAATATAGATGAGGATGGATATACTTTAGACTCGGATTTGATGAACTCTATAATGACGTCAATACTGAGTTATACCCCAATTGTAATTGGATGTCTTCTTTAAACTTTCTAGCCAAACTGATGCATATTAAAGTAATCAACAAATGGACAAATAGTTCGTTTGATCAACTTTTAGAGTTTTTAAAGGTTGCATTCCCGAAAGAAAATCATATTCCATCTTCACACTATGAGGCGAAGAAGAAGCTGAAAAAGATTGGGTTAGGATATGAATCCATCCATGCTTGCATCAATGATTGTGCTTTGTTTTTGGAAAGAGAATGAAGAATTGCAAAACTGTCCGGTTGTAATGAGAGCAGATGGGTTGATAAAAACACAAAAGAAAAAAAAGTAGCACAAAAAGTATTGTGGTATTTTCCATTAACTCCTCAGCTTAAACGAATGTATAGTTCTAGACTCACAGCAAAGGATATGATTTGGCATCACATTGGACGCTCAACGGATGGTATTATGCGTCATCCAGTAGATGGGAAGGCATGGCACGAATTTGATAAGAGACATTCTGAATTTGCCAAAGAGCCTAGGAACGTCCATTCGGATCTAGCTGCGGATGGCTTTAATCTATTTAGTAACATGAGTCAAGCTTACAGTATGTGGCCAGTTGTGTTAACAACGTATAACACACCACCGTGGTTATGTATGAACGAGTCTTCTTTCATGTTAACTTTGCTTATTCCCGGTCCTAAATCACCTGGAAAAGACATTGATATTTTTTAAGGCCTCTGGTGGATGAGTTGAAGCAATTGTGGAAGGATGGAGTACAAATAAGAGATGCCTCGACAGGAACTGTATTCACGATGCGTGCGGCGTTGTTATGGACCATTAATGATTATCCTGCTCGTAGCAGCTTGTCTGGATGGAGTGGGCAAGATTATCTTGCATGTGCGACGTGTAACATGGACACACCCTCGTGCCGTGTAACTAATAAAATATCATTTATCAGATATAGAAGATTCTTGCCTAAAAGTAACAAATGGAGAGAAAGCTTGTTGTTTAATAGGCAGAAAGAGTTAAGAAAGCATCCAAAAGCATTAACTAATTCAAAAATATTAGAACAACTTAACCGTCTTCCCAATCGTGTTCCGGGTAAACATCCCAATCATGGTGGCGTGAAAAGAAAACGTGACGAGTAAGAGTTGAATTGGAAAAAAGAGTATATTCTTTGAGTTGGATTATTGGTCATCTCTTGATTTAAAACACAACCTTGATGTTATGCATATCGAGAAAAATGTGTGTGAGAGCTTGTTAGGTACGTTGTTGATGAATGAAAAATCAAAAGACACACACAAAGCAAGAGAAGACTTAAAAAATTTGGGAATACGATCAGATTTATGGCTAAGTGTGAAAAACAACAAGGTCATACAGCCACAAGCTTCTTACTCTTTCAAACCTAGTGATCGATCTAAATTTTGTCAGTTCCTTAAAAGAGTGAGACTACCTGATCTGATGTTTTGGATCAAATTTTAAAAATAAGGTGATTTTTAATAACTCAAATATCATCGGGTTAAAGTCTCAGGATAGTCACATTCTTATGCAACGTTTGCTACCAATCGGGGTCCGTGCAGGTTTACTTGAAAATGTTTCAACAATAATTATTAACCTTTGCACATTATTTAAAAAGATTTGTGCACGATCACTAGATGTGGATGACATGTTTAAAGCACAGAAAGAAGTGGTTAATATTTTATGCAATTTGGAACTAATATATCCTCTAGCATTTTTTGATATTATGGTTCATCTAATTCTACACTTACTTACCTAAAGAAGCTATTCTTGGAGGGCATGTATATATGAGATGGATGTATCCTTTTGAAAGATACATGAAAAAGCTGAAATCTTATGTTCGAAACAAAGCTAAGCCTGAAGGATCAATAGCAGAGGGTTATGTTGCAGATGAAGCATTGACATTCTGCTCTATGTATTTGGAGGGTATTCAAACCAAATTTAACCGTCCTGATAGGAATGAAGATCCTGGCATTCCAAAGAGAAAGTTCTCTGTTTTTTCATCACAATGTCGACCAATTTCAAGAAGAAAATCATTTCCCTTAGTGAAAATTCAAAAAGTCATTTCAATGGTTTGTGTTGAACAATTATGAAGAAGTTAAAGTCTACATGTCGTAAGTTTTTTTGGTTTAAATTATTCTTATTAGTTTCACTTTAGCTAAAATGATAAACTAATATAAATATTATATTTCTCACACAGTGAATTTGAACTTGAATTCCCTGGAAGCGATGTAAAAAATGAATTTCTTCATGGCTTAATAATAAGTTCAATACGTCTCCTGACAAAAAACTAAAGGCATTGGCACATGGCCCAGTGTGCACATATTCTTACACAGCTTGTATTGTCAATGGTGTTAGATTTGTCGTAAATAGCCGTGATATTAGACGCACTACACAAAACAGAGGTGTTGTTACAATAGGAGAAGATGGTACACGATTTTATGGTCAGCTAGAAGACATCTACGAGTTGAACTATATAAATGGTTACAGTTTTGTACTATTTCGTTGTAAATGGTTCGAAACATCACGAAAGGGATCTTTAATTAGAAAGAATAACATTGTTGTTATCGATGTCAGCCGTGAATGGTTTCGTGATCACCCTTTCATTTTAGCAACACAAGCTCAACAAGTGTTTTATCTTGAAGATCCTTCTAAAGCCACCAACAATTGGAGGGTTGTGGAGGATGTTCATCATCGAAGGCTTTGGGATCATCCTAGTATTAGTGTTGCTTATGAGATAGATGTATTGCACGACAATGAGTCATCTGATTATAACTTAGTAGTCGATAACAATTTTGAAATTGGTGAATCAAGTGCACGAGTTATTAACGATGAGAGAGATGCACATGATAATTGTGATTTAGTCGTAGACTTAAGTTGGTTGCCTGTTGCTCCACTTGTTCATGATGAAGATTTTATTAATGATGAAGAAGAAGATGAAGATGCATATCTCTTAGATGAGGAAGATTATATTAATGATGATGAAGAAGATGAAGATGTATTAGATATTAATGATAGTATGGACGAGAGCGATGATAATCTTGTAAACAAAGATGAAAATCTTTATAGTGATAACTCAGATTGATTGTATGTATTAAGAACACTTTATTTTATTTCTTAAGAAAATATTACATTTTATTCTATTTCTTATTAAAGTGACACATGATTTATTGCAGGTTATGTCTTCAACCATAACAGGATCACATGGTGGTGACGGCGGGGGTAGGGATCCCCCAGGGCATGGATATACTCTTCCTTCCAGTTGCCAATCATGTAACTTAATGTTTTAAATTTTAATATATTTTAAATGTTACTAACCTTTTGAGTTTTTTATATTAATATAGCGTCAGCTAAGAAAAGACGATTAAAAGGAAGGAATTTAAATTTATATGATAAATGGGCTGCAAACACAACCAACCACTGCCCATGGAATTTGATCATACAGGAAAATAATTTAAAGCTATGGGAGAAAATAGTCAATTATTTGTTAGAGCATTATCCAATCATATTGCCACTGCTCCTTTTCATTATCTCTCTTGGGAAAAAGTCCCTGATACGTTTAAGATATCATTGTTTAATTTTCTGGAGGGGAGTATTATGTAGTCTTTTATTTTTAATTTAGTAATCATAACTTTTATATATTTCTAACTATTTTGTTTTGCAGGAATATTTTAATTTAGAAGCTTATCGTGGTTCAGACCATTGGCATGGAATCCAACTTGGTATCCATATGGATTGCCAGCAAGCATTTCGAGATAGAAAATATAATATGAAACAACATTTCTTAAATCATGGAGGCTATGATAATATTGAGCATGTTTTAAATAATTCACCTGAAGGTCAAAGTCGGGAGTCATGGGAGCGGGTGGTTGAGTTTTCTCAAGTGAAGAACATAAATGCCTTTCTGAAAAAGGCGTAGAGAATAGGGCAAAACAACTCTATCCAAGTCTGCATGGTAGTCGATCATATGCTCAAAGACGATATCTTCAGGTAAAAAAACATATATTATTTAATTATGTATTATTAATTCTTTTCTGTTATTATTAATATTATTTTTAATAGGAGCAACAAACCGGGAACCCAAGTTACATCGAAACATGGAGGAGGTCGCATTACAGAGAAGGGTCAGGATGGGTCAACCAAAGGACAGAAGAAGATTGGGTAATTTTAATATGTTAAGAATGTTATTATCATATGTTCATATGTATTTAATATATTATGTTTGGTGATTTTGAAAGTTAGGAATTTTATGTTATATTTAGTTATGTTTATATCTTGAAAGTTGGGAATTTTATGTTGGGAATTTTATGTTATATTTAGTTATGATTTTGGATGGTTTTTTTTTCATTTGCTACAGTTATGCTGTCGAAATTTCATAAAAATCTTAATACCTTTTCATTTTGATTCTTTAAAATTGCAGGCAAAATTGAGAATCAATACGCCCAAATGCAAATGGAGGCGGGAGAGTCGTCGTTTAATGAGATGCAATGTTTAGAGTTTGCATTAGGAGAAAGGCGTGGTCATACGAGAGGTGTTGGACGAAAATTAAAAAATATCTCTCGTTATGAACAATCAAGTGGGTCATCATCACATCCGAATGAAGAAATGGAAGCATTAAAGCAACAAATGCGAGAAATGCAAGAAAAGATGAATGAATTTGAAAGAAGAAAATATAATCCCAATAACAACGAAGATGATGAAGATGACGACAATTAGGAAGTTAATTTGTTAGGTTTCTAAAACTTAAGACATGTTTAGTTTGGTACTTTTGTCTTGTTTGGTATGTACTTAATTAGAATTGTTTGATCTACGTTTAATTATTGATAATGTTTAGGTTTTATTTCTGCGTATCTGATTTGGGTAATTATTTAGGTAAAAAACCTGGAAAAATCAAAATTTACATAATAAATAATTTAACCAGAAACCTTATAGCGACGACATGTCGTCGCCATAGATAAAATTAGAAAATAATTTATTAATTTAATATTTTATTATTTACTAAATCAGAACACCTATGGCGACGACATGTCGTCGCCATAGGGTCGACGGTTATATATTTTATTTTAATTTTTCAGTTTAAAAAATTGGGGAAAATTTATCGCGACAAGCCTATTGCAACGAAATGTCGTCGCAATAGGTGACAATGGCGACAAGGGCTACTCCGACGACTATTTTTGACCTATTGCGACGGAAATACGGCTACTACCTCTATCGCGACGACCTGTCGTCGCCATAGGCTATGGCGACGACAATTGGCACCTATGGCGACGACATTTGTCGTCGCGATAGGGTAAAAATCTTGTAGTGAAGTATGGTCTCTGCCATTCCGCTGCAGACTTCTGATACGGCATGGCTTCTTCCTAAAGAGCCATATTATTGATCATAATTTATTCTACTGTTTACCTTTTTATGATAGTACATGTTACCAACTTTAGTTGGTGACAAAAGGTAAGTCAGGGACATGTCCTGACTACCAAATCTCAGATAAAATATCTGAGATACCTTAACCTATAGTCTTGTAGTATAGACTTTTTGGTTGTAGATTTCCAGCTGGTATCAAAGTATATCCGGCTGTAGGTAGTATTATATATGTATTCTCATTGTAACTCATTAGATAGAGAGTGTGCTTGCAAGAGTCTGTAATCCTTTGAGTTGAGAAGCAATATATAAAAGTACCTTGAAAATTTACTTGCTGTGTTTATTACTGCTTGTTACTTGTTATATTGTGATCAACTCTTGCTAGACTCGATCTGAGTGTTGTTCTAGGTGAGTTTGAGAGAAAACCAATTGTTAAGTGACCAAAGCCGATCCTGCAATAACTAAGGGGGCGTTCGGTTCGTGGAATTTGTTGGAATTACAATTGGAATGGAATTTGAATTGTAATTCAAAGGAATTGCATTTAGAATTCAATATTTTCCAAATGATTTGGAATTCAAGGGAATTGGAATCTATAAAAGGAATTTAAATTACAAATGCATTTCCATTGCCAATACATTATAAAGAATTGGAATTTATCACCTGTTACAAACCGTCACCACCTCAATGACCACCGATCATCGCCGCTACATACCACCGACCGCCACCGCCGTCACCGTCGACAATCGACCGCGACCACCAACCGCGCCCGTTGCCGAAAATCGACCACCGCTGCCGATCGACTGCCACCAACCGATAACGCCCGTCGTCGAGACACGGTTCAGCAACGACAGTCGGTGACAATCGACGATTAGGGGTGGCGGTGGTCGGCGTCGGTGGCGGTCGTTTGGCGGCGGTGACGACAATTGGGGTCGGCGGTGGTCGGGGTCGGTGAGGTCGGGGTCGGCGGTCGGTGACGGACGACGGCGGCGGTCGGTGACGGACGGCGGCGGTCGGCGGCGGCGGCGGTCGGCGGACGACGACCGTGGTCAATGATCGGGGGCGGGCAGCGGCGTCGACGATCGGGGGCGTCACAGTCTGTTGGCGGTAGGCGGGGTGGTAGGCGACGGACGGTGGTTGGGGGCAACGGCAGTTAGGGTTGGCGGGGGGCGTCTGCGGTCGGCGGTCGGGGTTGTCGGTAGTGTCGGTCGGCGGTGAGCGGGGTGGTAGATGGCGGTTAGTGGTGGAGGCAAGAGTCGGTGGAATTTGAATCCTTCAATATTTGGAAGGATTTTGAAATCCTTATTTGAAGGAATTTGAGGGAATTAAATCCAATTCCAATTCCAATTCCTTTTTCAACCAAACACGTGAAGAATGGAATTCAAATTCCAATTCCAACGAACTCCTACCAACCAAACACAATTATCAATGGAATTCAGATTCCAATTCCATTGAATTCCATTGATTTCCTGCATACCAAACGCCCCTAAGTTTTCATCTTTATTTTTTGCAACATAATTTATCTCATCACGGCCAAAAGGCATAGTGGCATAGTATGTATTGTTATTTAATAAATTTAATTTTAATAATTAGATTATCATTATGTTTTGATCGATAATAATGCAGGCCAATGGCATATTCAACTTTCATTTCCCTTGCTAAGTGTAAACTAATGACATATTTAACTTCAATTCCCTTGCTAAGCGTAAACCCACTCATATAGCTTTGCGCATGTTTTTTTAGCTTTTATTTCTAAATATGAGATCTTTTTTTATCATAAACAATATCACATCATATGTCATGTCATTTCAGACAAATAATGTTAGTTAGGGAGGAGGGGGCACCCTCGGGTACCCATGCGGGTAGGCGGGTACCTGCGCGGGTACACCGCTTCGACCCATTTCGGGTACCCGGCGGGTAGGTGTTATCGGGTGGTAGTAGCCGATTCGGGTGGGAGAATGTAACGGCTATATAGCGTTAAAATGTAGTTGTTGGGGTTTAAAAAAATAGGTTAATTTTAATATTTTATGTAATATTTTATTTTTAATTATGTAATCTTTTATTTTTAATTATGTAATGTTTTATTTTAATTATGTAATTTTTAATTTTGTAGTAAAAGTTAATTTTCTTTTTGAATTATTTAAATGTGAAAATAAAAGTTTCAGGGTAGTCCAGAGTTACATTTCCAACTTTTTGGATGTTCAGGGTAGTTCAGGGTACTTATGATGTGATAGTGTGTTATTGATGGATTACAGGATAGTCCAAGGTATCACAAGGTAGTCCTGGGTAACTCAGGATAATGTCCCCTCCTCTCTTGTTAGGTTGGATTGCTCTTAGCAATGAAATTGAAATTTAAGAATGTGATCATTGGTCAAAATTATCAATATTAAATATATATATTTTTCTCAAGGTATTCCCGATTATTTATTCAATTTATCTATTACTTTAGTATTTATAATAAATCAAAAATTTTAAGAGCATGAAGATAAATATATAGTATATAATCTTACAATACAAAATATATGTAACAAGATCAAAGACAACTACTTTTACATTTTGGTCTTTTTCTTTCATTAATTGGGGTGTAATAGTTGTTTTCTTAAATTCGTAGTACATTTTGTATTTCGTCCAGTTTGCAATTCGAATTAAATGAAATCTATTGCCACTAAAAAAAATTAAAGATAACTACTCGACCATTGATGAAAGCAACCACAAGATTTGATGTGACTTGTGACCGTATTAAACTCTTAAACGTTTAATCAAAAGGTGCCAAGTGTGCCCCTATGGGAAGCTCAAATTGGTCATCGAGACAATAATAACAGAATAAGAAGCAGGTAACTAACCTGTTGATGTGGTTGACCTAATTCCACAACACATATTTTTGTTGCATAGTTCTCCAATAATATTCCAATTTTGATTTTGAAATATCACATGATCTTTCCATTAGTACAAATCAATGTTTTAATCATCTTAACCACGAGGAACTATAGTATACAGTAAAAAAAAAGAGGAACTTATATAATTATATTATTATTGGAATATTATGTAATATTCATTACCCACTAAATAAGGGACAATTCCCAAAATGTTCTTTGACCACGATTTTGTCCTCAAAATGTTTATTTGACCAAAAAATCCTCAAAATATCCTTTTTGTAAGTTCATCCGAACAAACTTTCATAAGTTCGTCTGAACTTTCGGAACAAACCTATTTAGACACGTGTTTTCATCTAAACCGCTCATTGTGGGTTTCAGACGAACCTGTGTTTACAATCAGGACGCCCGTGTTAAGATGTGGACAGTTTTAAAGATGAGCTGACCAAATAGACATTTTAAGATAAAGTGTAAGTTAAATGGACATTTTTAGAATTTTCCTACTAAATAATATATGTATGAATTATTGTTAGTTAAATAATAATTTGGTTATTAACTTGTTATAAATATCACTTTGATGTTAACCTGTTTATACTCCTACAAAAAATATAACTATTGAAACATCATCAAGTTGTTTTTAATTAGTTCATGTTATAACTCTTAGTTTATTAATTTTACTCACTAGCTTTAATAACTCATCTATTACACATGATTAATAAATAAAATATTAAATAAAATAAAAAAATATTAATTATAAAAAGATATTTTAAGATAAGATATGATTTAAATTACGTATAAGTAAGAAAGGAATATTACGAATAATATAATAATATCAACATTTTAAACTTTTTTTATTATTTATTTTTAAAAATATAAAACATTTTATTTTAAAACAAATGTTTTAAAAAAATATTATTTCTAACATTTCCTTATTATAACTCCCAATTTTAGTTACGTTTATAAATTTTTTTATGTTTAAGAAACCTATTTTAAAATATTTGATATTTTTAAATAAGTTTGATGTTTTAAAAAATTTCTTATTTTCTAAAAAACTATTTCTTTAGAAATAACATTAGTAAAAAAGATCTTTTTCTTAATTTATTAAAATATACTTTTAGACTAAAAAGAATCCTATAATATTATTGGTAATTTTTGTCATTATTTAATAGAATGGTGAAGCTGGACAATTTTGATGAAAAATATTATGATGTTGACGCGTATTCTCTATTCTCTTTAGTTACAATTTTATTAAAGTATAAAAATTTGTATATAACCATTTAATATATAACTGACTAATATTGAATTATATCTCAAACAAAAAAAAAGAACATTGTCATTTGTATATAGTTGACACGTGAAGATTTGTATATAGTCACTACTCCCGTTTAGAAAAAAAAGAGAAAAAAGAAAAAAAGAAAAAAGAAAAAAAGAAAAAGAAAAAAGAAAAAAGAAAAAAGAAAAAAGAAAAAAGGGAAAGATGAAACTATTCGATGGTGTTAAAATGTTGCCGAATGAAAACAACTCAATGGTGGCATCGATCGCGAAATAATATGTTTTTATATGATCAAATTAAAATACACATCCTCCAAAGATAATTTGCATCCAGCCAAAATCAAATTCGTCCCTCTTTTGTTCCGTCTAAGTAAGACTATTTATTGATTAGTGGCTTGATTATATATAAAAAAGCCTTAAGAACTAGAGTCATATTTAAGGGCCTCAAATATTATCGTATGTTATTTTTTGATTATTTGAACATTGTTCCGTAGTTTCTTGTCAAAATACGAAAAAAAAATTGTTGGGATAAATGCTTTTTGTCATTTATCGTTGCGACTTCTTAACGTTTCACAATTATATCTCAATAGGTGGGGTTATACGTATTTTAACAAAAAGTGTGAGAAATATTTTTTTCTACTAAAACTCACTCTAACTAAAATTTGTGTGATTATGTGAATTTTAGTAATTGTTTACAATACAGGTGTTTCGTTATATTTTCATTTAGAAATTCTTTGTTAATTTGTTAAGATCTTAATTAATAAGATGTTAATTAATAAGACCTTACGGTACATGCGTTTCCTCAAATTTTCATTTGAGATAATCCTATAAAATTGTAGATTTGTGGGATCTCGATTTTGATTATGAATTTTGGACACATATCTATTGTGGAAGCAATGTTAGTTGTTTACTTCCATCTTAGAAAACTAAAATTCAATAAATTAGTTGGTAATTTAATATAGATGCTAATGATTCTCATAAGGTGTGTATACAACTTTGTTAGGCTTATATTTTAATCTGTTAAAAGATATTAAATCACGATTAACAATATTAATTATTTTTTTAAAAATTCAGTATTTTTTTTACTTTGCGTAGGACCTAGACCCCAAAATAATTAAACCGCACTGAGTTTTTATTACCACCCTTTTTGTTTTAATTACAGAAGATTTTTAGCATATGAAATATATACTTAACAATCTATGGTTTAATTTTTATTTATGAAAAGAATTTGTAACGACGTACGATATGTTTAAGACAAAGAGAAGATGTGTATGTTTAAGACAAAGCTAAGATAAGATGATAATGATACTTATAATAAATAATATATTAGAAATAAATCAAACTTAAAATAAGAAATCTGATAAGAAAAACCGTCTCACGTAAGAGCGTGAACAAACTTTAATGAAATTATAATGGAGCAAGAAACCAGGCTTAAAAACATTTCTTTAGTTATAATTAGGGGCTGTTTGTTATGGGGCTGACCCGGCTGACCCGGCTGACCGGTTGACTCGGTCAGCGGGTCAGCCCGTTTGATTTCGGGAAACTGCGCAGCTGACCAGGTCTCATTGCTGACCCGGTCCTTAAAAACATCATCGCTGACCAGGCTGACCAGCCTTCCCTTCACCTCCACAACCCCCCTCCCCTGCGCAACCACTCGGCCGACCCTTCACCACCTTCGCCTGCAATCGACCGCACCACTCTGCCGACCCTTCACCACCTTCGCCTGCAATCGACCGCAATCCAATCGGCTTCGGCTTCGGCTTGGTGAATCGATTTGGTGAATCGATTTGGTGACTCGATTTGGTGAATCGACTTGGTGAATCGATTTGGTGAATCGACCTGGTGAATCGATTTGGTGAATCGACCTGGTGAATCGATTTGGTGAATCGACCTGGTGAATCGATTTGGTGTGGAGGTCGATGGTTGCTGTCGAGGATGATGTTGAAGGTCGATGGTGGTTGTTGGTTAATTTGGGGTTCGGTCGAAGCTTCTGCAGAGGTCGATGGTGGTGATGGTTGTTGATGATGATGGTTGCGGTCGATGGTGGTGGTCGGAGATTGGGTCGAAGATTTGAGATTGATGGTGGCTGTCGGTTGGCAGAGGAGATTTGGGTGTTCGATCGACCGAGGTTGTGTGAATCGATTTGGTGGATTGCGGTGGTGGTGGTGTGAATCGATTTGGTGGTGGTTCGGTGGATCGCGGTGGTGGTGGTGTGAATCGATTTGGTCAGACGCATGCCAAATCAAACAACCAAGTTTCAGTCAGACGCATACACAGTCAGAACTTACTGGGTCAGCTTCTGACTCAGTCAGATCTTACCCAGTCAGTTTTATCAAACAGCCCCTTACTTTTCTAAAAGGATGCAAATTATTCTAAACTAGTATTAAGTACCTCGCATTACGACGGGGGCGTAAAATCATATCAAGTAGCAACAATTCATACTACGGTTCGTTACCAACACCGGAAAAACTCATACTAAAGAGAAACAAAAAATATAAAACCCGAACGAAAAATAGACGTAAAAACGTTAAATCACGCACGTGAAACATAAACAATAAAAAAATAACTAAGTTGATCTAAGATTCACGCGTTGTGATGGGCCGTTAAAAGAATAAGCGTAAACCTAAAATATCACACGCACGTTGCAGTCTTTTAACTCGTAAAATTTGGACAGAAACTTAAAATGAAAAACTTGTAAAATATGAAAATTATAGGGGATAAAGTTAAAAATTAAAATTCATAAGAGTTAATTGTTAAAAGATAAACCCATTATGCTTAAGAGGCTAAAAATAAAAGAAATGATTATTGATTAAAAACCCTAAAAGTGGATACAACCCATTAAGCTTAAGGTATAAAGCTTGAAGCACACAAAGGTTTGTAATTAGTAATATATATAATGAACCTTTAATTGTGTTTAACGACGGATTTACACACACTAAATGTAAATTATGCATTTACTATGAGTCTTGAATTCTCATCTCTTCAGAAAGACACCATTATGTTTTCGTACCACTGGGCTAAATGTATTAGACAATATTATTAGTTATTAGTATGCGTCTACAGGCTCATTTAGGTTTTAAGATTTGTATTACATGGTATCAGAGCCTTAGGTTTTGGTTAGCTTCTTCTGCGTTGCACCACCATAGAAACATGCAAACACTAGCTGTCGCCACCGAGTTCAAACCCTAGACAGGGCGGTGTGCCACTACCACTGCCGCCTTGTCCCACCTTTCTTTTTTGTTTTGTTTCTTCTTTATTTTCAAGTTTCTGTTGATTAAAGCTTTGTTATCGGTTGAAGATTCAAACCTATTACTTATATCTATTCTCTTGGTTGTTCACTTCCATTCTTTTTGTTCGTTTCTAGATTATGGCTCCTAACTTGCAGCAGCCACTATGCTTCCTTATTCTTTTTCTATTTATCAATGTTTAGCCGCACCAAAGACCACAGCCCACGTGCACGGACACCGATCACAAGCTACGGTTCAATTAGATTTTTTTTTCTTTTCTAGTTCTACGGATCTAAGAGACCGCCGTTTGACCACGATTACCGGTATTACTTTCTTTTCCTTTTTTATATTTACATATGTCATTTCTCGATCTACAGATTCAAGAGACTGCCGCTTGCTAGCCTCGAGACATCGCTAACAACTACGTTGTCAGTCATCAGATTATTATTCTAAAAATCGTGAACAAATGAACTATCAAGCACACTATGGATAACACAATTAATCAAAACATGAATGACAACATCAAACACAATATTAATTTGTTGGCAAAAGTTTAATTAGATATTTGAGCCGATCGCAACATGTTTATCTTTTTATTTTTGGTTTTATGTTTTTTTCTTAGTTTCTGTTTTAAAATTTATATTATATTCTCCATATATATAACTAAAATTATTAATAATATTAATAAGTCTTTTATCATTTTATAAAATTAACCAATGTGTTTTAGTACGAACGAAAGTACGTGTGTACTTATGGTCTTTTTGTCAACAAAGTAGGTAGCTCCACTCCAACTTCACCACCCGACTTGAACAAAATTCGATTTGAAGTCCTGGTTGACCGACTCATGTTAATCGTCACATGATTACACCAATTATTTCAACTTTTAGTTTGATAATGTTAGTTTTGAGTTTTGACGTTTCTAAATTACTTTATTAATGCATGCATGCAACGAGTATACAAGTATTTCATCCGATTAAACACATAAGCTAATCTATATACTAATATATTTTATATTATATATTATATGTTTTGTTAGTACGGGTTAATAATGTATCTACTTTTTGGACGTGTTGACTTTAAATTCCTAATTGACAAGGTAAAATAAGTTAATGGAAAGGAAGCGCTAGTTTTGTTGTTGAAATGAGTTAGAAAATTGAATGAGTTTTCACTACAAGGAAGAAGTCCATTAGCGGCGACATATGTCGCCGCTAATAACCCCAGTTGTTGCCGCTATTATTATTAGCGGCGACTAGTCGCCGCTAATAAGTCGCCACTAAAAGTTCGTCGCTATTGACCAAAAAAACGCCGCTAATAAGTCGCCGCTAAAAGTGTCGCCGCTAAAAAACGCAAAACCGCCGCTAATAATAGTCTCCAACTAATGGTATTTTGTGACTATTAGCGGCGACATATGTCGCCGCTAATGGTCTTTTTTAATTTTTTTAGTTTTTTTTTTGAAATCCTGTTTTCCAGCCAAAATAAACCTAGGTTTATCAAATCTAGATTACACTACACAATATCATAAA
The DNA here is from genome assembly GCA_024085815.1 of Flaveria linearis. Classification (NCBI taxonomy): domain Eukaryota; kingdom Viridiplantae; phylum Streptophyta; class Magnoliopsida; order Asterales; family Asteraceae; genus Flaveria; species Flaveria linearis. The sequence goes on along the minus strand of CM044012.1, from coordinate 32,190,045 downwards.
ATTATACATAAACTACATACATAAACTACAAAATATCATCCAATCATACATAGATAATTAAGTCATGTTTAAAAGCTTAAAATCTAGATTACGCAATGTCATACAATCATAAACTATGCTATTCTTCCCCCTCGTCTGAATCCTCTCTTCGACTTGATTTGGAGCCTTTTGCGAAGCAATTAATTGCGTCATTTGTGAGATAAATTGCGCGTTTTGAAATAGACTTGAAATTTGCTCCTACAAAAACAAAATATACATTTATATCTTGGCTAAGTATATGAAGTGTCAATTAATCATGTTAAACAAACACACTTATGATGAACTTAACACATCCAAGTTATAATAACCTAAAACAACTATGATGAACTTAACACATCCAAGTTTAACTCATTTTGACCCGTTTTAACTCAAATAATGTTGTTTTCACCCATTTTGACCCGTTTAAGCTAAACTTAGATAATTAAAGTCTATTTTAGCAATAAAAAGTCATAAAAAACCAAAATGAACTATGATGAACTTAACACATCCAAATTTAACTCATTTTGATCCGTTTTAACTCAAATCATGTTGTTTTCACCCATTTTGACCCGTTTAAGCTAAACTTAGATAATTAAAGTCTATTTTAGCAATAAAAAGTCATAAAAAAACAAAATGAACTATGATGAACTTAACACATCCAAGTTTAACTCATTTTGACCCGTTTTAACTCAAATCATGTTGTTTTCACCCATTTTGACCCGTTTTAGCTAAACTTAGATAATTAAAGTCTATTTTAGGGATAAAAAGTCATAATAAACCTAAGGGAACTATGATTAACTAAACACATCCAACTTTAAGTTATTTTCACCCATTTAAACACAAAATCATGTCGCTTTCACCCCATTTTATCCCGTTTAAGCTAAACTTAGCTAATTAAAGTCTATTTTAGCGATAAAAAGTCATAATAAACCTAAGTGAACTATGATGAACTTAACACATCCAAGTTTAACTCATTTTGACCCGTTTTAACTCAAATCATGTTGTTTTCACCCATTTTGACCCGTTTAAGCTAAACTTAGATAATTGAAGTCTATTTTAGGGATAAAAAGTCATAATAAACCTAAGTGAACTATGATGAATTTAACACATCCAACTATGATGCACTTACCTGTGTAAACGACTGAGGAGTTTGTTCATGATCATGAACAAAAGAACTCGTCCCTGCAGATGATAATGGTTTACGCCCAATCCCCCGAATATGTCCACGCCGTTGTCCCAACACCGACTCAAAGATATCGACTTCATTCAGCGTTGATGATCCACTTTCTTGATTTTGGGTTTGACTTAGCCCATCAAACGTTTCCTTTAATTGGTTCTGTATTGATTAACAAAAATATATCAACATATTTATACATACATAAATATATATTTAAAAATTATACTTTTAAGAAATACTTACATATTATTGCTCTGCTACCTCGCTATCAAATGTCCCATCTTTACCAGTATGAGCGTCATGAAACGTCTCAAGTCTGCTTTTATTCTGTTTTTAAAAAGTATATTATATATTAAAAAATACTAATATATAATAAACAAATATATAAATTTAAATCATTACCTTCTTATAACAATAACTACTATATGAAGCAGTCCCCCCACGGTTTGTATATACTTGTTGTTGACGATTTGATTTGTTTGAACTTGACACATTCCTATATGCGTCACTCATAAAATAGTCAACGGTTTTGTTCCAATTATCACGATTCATTCCTGTTGGAGGATTGACCCTTGCTTGTTCTACATTATCGTAGCCTCCAACCCGATCAAAATGTTTTTTTGCCACATTTTTTCGATCTCTAAATCGTTTGAGAAACACCGCACGGATTCCACCCTCTATCTATGCGCGCTCACGATCTCGCTATATCTCATCAAAGTCAAAGCGTCGCTACATTTAAGTTTAACAAAATAAAAGTTATTTATGTAAAAATAAATAACAAACATATAACTTATAAAATTTTCCCGCCATATGCTCTTCCAAAGCATTCTTCTGAGCATCGGAAAGATTTTCATACGAACGAACATTAAAAGGTAAATTAGCTTCCATGTATTGTAGGGGTTTTAACATGTTTATCAAAGCTTCATACAACCTTATTTATATGAAAACGCAGCGGATTTATATTTTAAAACATGTTATTAAGTTAGTTGTTAAACCATTTTTAACAAACAACCCCAAGCCATGGATCTTTATACACAATGCATACAAATGAAAGAACAAGATAGATAAGAATCTACAACCTTTGTAGGTTCCTTAAACTCGAAAATAAGAGCTGTGAAAGATGACTTTGTGGCTGAAACTTCAAAGAAGAAGCTCTCAAGAGGCTATACCCGAAGCTTCTTCAAACACCTTGATTGCTAGGAATCTTTGACACCGATTTTCAGCAAGCAAAACCCATTTGAAAGCTGAAAAATTCTGCTCTTCAATTCCTTTTGAATGCTGAAAGATTTCTGCACTTCTTCTCCTTCAAAAACCGTAAGATAGAGAGATGGTCTTGAGAGGAGAGAGCTTGTGTTCATGCAAAAGGAATATTGAATGTCTTGGGTGGTGTTTAGCATGCTTAAGAGAATATGTATGTTTACTAGGTAATAAAGAATGGAACCATACCTCTTGGGCGGCCGATTCTTTTATCACAAAGGGTCCCACCCTTTTAAAACTTATACATAACTAAACACATATTAATTTCATGTTTATAAAGTTTAAAAACTAATTTATAAACTTTATAAATTAAACACCCTTTTATTTGTTATCATTTAGTAACACTAATAATGAAAAACAAATAATATCTCATGAACAATTATTCACATAATAATGTTCATTTGCAGAAGGAATAATTTAGAAAATCCATTTTCTAAATTGGTGTCATTTATTTATTTGTATGATCTTATCTACAAATAAATTATCTATTGGTGTTTGACAAGCATGTTATTGGGTATGACCCGACTTGGATCATATCACACTAGCCACATCAATTTAATATGTATCTTGGGCAGATCAATTCCTTCAATCTCCCACTTGCACAAGATTCATAGAAGATTGATGTAAGCAGCAAATAACGCCTAGCAACGGTTTGCTACCCCTAATGTATATGACTAAGTGCCATTCAATAACATCATCCTTTTCAAGTACCTTACTTGAATATGATTTAGGTGAATGATTCATTTATCCTTTTGTTTCAGATGTCATGTTAAATCCAAGAGACACAGAATTGTCATTCTCTGATGATTTAACTTTAACAGGCCTTAGACATCTAACTCTCAACGAATAAGAGGAACAAATTCCATCTTGACTACATACGTCTCTCACAATCACCTCATATCATACCTGAACTCAGCCTTATATACTGCCCATTTTTTCAGAACAGCAAAGTACTAAGTCAAAGTACAATGCTTGGTGAATATCAAGACCCAATATGTATCTCAGGTCTGAGGATACAATGATATTCGCCTTTACTCAATATCTCTTATGACTAATCACAAAGATTCCATGCAGAAATAATTGAGAGCGGGTCAGTCCAATATCTATATCCCATAGATATCAATGAACCTTGGTAGCAACCTATTGCTCTATATTCATACCTTATGAACATCAACCAATCCAATTTCATTATAGTCTTACATTCATAATTGTTCCCACAAGTATGATCGACTACGGACGTTTAGAATAACTTATTTATTCACGGATTTAAACATGCTAAAATAGAAGAACAAATGAAATTATAACCATATAATTAAGTCAAATAACATAAGTTCCAATATCTAAATACAAAATACAACATCAAACCCAGTCACTTGAATATCTAAGTCCCATAGCACAAGCATGGCCTTCATGCTTTGCCCTTTCAAGGAGCTTTGTGAGTGGATCCGCAATGTTTTTATCAGTGTGGACTTTGCGAATACATATCTTTCTTTTTTCAACTTCATCCCTTATGTAGTTGAATCTCTGTTCAATGTGCCGCGTCTTTTGATGAGCACGAGGTTCCTTGATTTGAGCAATCGCACCCTCGTTGTCACAAAAGATCTCTAGGGGATCCTGAATGGAAGGGACTACCCCTAGATCGGCTATGAATTTCTTCAGCCATGCAGCTTCCCTGCTGCCATTGAAGCGGCGACGTATTCAGACTCTGTAGTGGACAACGCTACGACTTCTTGCTTTGAGCTTTTCCAAGAAACAGCTCCGCTATTCAGAATAAAGATGTACCCTGATTGAGATCGTGAATCATCTCGATCGGTTTGGAAACTCGCGTCTGTGTAACCTTTTACAACGAGATCCTCTTCACCAGACCCGTAGATCAAGAACATATCCTTAGTCCTCCTTAGGTACTTCAGAATGTTCTTGACAGCCATCCAATGACTATCACCAGGATTTTGCTGGTATCTACTTGTCATGCTTAAAGCGCATGACACGTCTGGTCTAGTGCATATCATTGCATACATGATGGATCCTATAGCAGATGCATATGGGATTGCCTTCATTCTATTTTGCTCCTCCTTCGAGCTTGGACATTGAGTCGTACTCAATATTGTCCCTCTTTGAATAGGTACACTACCTTTCTTAGAGTTTTCCATCTTGAACCTTTTCAAGATTTTGTCAATGTATGCACTTTGATTTAAACCAATCAGCCGCCTTGATCTATCCCTATAGATCTTTATTCCTAGAATATAGGCAGCTTCACCAAGATCCTTGATGGAAAAACAACTTCCAAGCCAGGTTTTTACACCTTCCAAGGTTGGGATGTCATTTCCAAATAGTAGTATGTCATCAACATACAATACTAAGAAGGTTATTATGCTCCCACTAGCCTTCTTGTACACACAAGCCTCATCAGCGTTTTTGATGAAGCCAAATTTCTTTATCTCCTCATCAAAACGGTGATTCCAGCTTCTCGATGCTTGTTTCAATCCATAGATTGATTTCTTTAACTTGCATACTTTATCAGGATGTTTTGGATCGACAAAACCTTCAGGCTGAACCATATAGACATCTTCCTCAAGATATCCATTTAGGAAAGCGGTTTTGACATCCATTTGCCAAATCTCATAGTCATAATGAGCAGCTATGGCAAACAATATCCTTATAGACTTTAGCATTGCAACAGGTGAGAAGGTTTCATCATAGTCAACCCCTTAGTTTGAGTGAAACCCTTTGCTACAAGTCTAGCTTTGTAAGTATCCAAGTTTCCATGCATATCGGTTTTCTTCTTGAAAACCCACTTACTTCCAACTACTTTGGAATTTAGAGGTGGTACGACAAGTTCCCAAACTTGATTGTCATACATGGATTGCATCTCAACGTTCATGGCTTCAAGCCATTTGTCACAATCCAAATTGGACACTTCATCATGATATGTGGTTGGTTCATCTGAATCTACCACATAGCATCCATCCATGAAAAATCCGTATGTTTCAGGTGGATTACTAGTTCTACCACTTCTGCGAACGTTTTGTGGTATTGATCAACCGCTTGATCATTCTCAACATCCTCATATGAGTGCTAGTTTCAACCAAACGTGCATCGGGCTGTGAATCTTGATCCTCCTCAAGATCCACTGTTCTACTGCTAGTTCCTTCGATAAGGAACTTTGTTTCTAAGAACTCACCCTTTCTAGCAACAAACACCTTTTGTTCCAGTGGATCATAGAAATAATATCCCATAGAATCTCTAGGATATCCAACAAAGATACACTTGGTGGATCGGACATCTAATTTGTTTGGGGTGGGAGTCTTAACATAAGCCTCACAACCCCAGACCCTTAAGTATGATAGGGATGGAACTCTTCCATGCCATATCTCAAAAGGTGTCTTTTCCACCTTTTTGGTTGGGGCCATATTCAGAATACGAGCCGCAGAGAGCAAAGCGAAACCCCAAAATGATAGAGGCAATGTGCTTCTAGCCATCATAGATCGAACCATATCCAATAGGGTTCGATTCCTCCTCTCAGACACACCATTATGTTGTGGTGTTTCAGGTGGAGTGAGTTGTGAGACAATCCCATAACTCCTAAGATGGTCTTGAAAAACATCACTTAGGTATTCACTGCCTCTATCGGTACGGAGAACTTTAATTGATTTGTTGAGTTGATTTTCTACTTCATTCTTAATAAATACACATACCCATAGCGACTATAATCGTCGGTAAAGGTAATGAAGTATCTCTCACCATTCCTAGTCATTGGCTTAAAAGGACCACATACATCCGAATGTATGATACCTAATAAATCTTTCGCCCTTTCGTTAGTTCCACTAAAGGGTGCCTTAGTCATTTTTCCTTGTAAACAAGATTCACATACATCAAATGAATCACATTCATTTGTTTTTAAAAGACCATTCTTTTGAAGCGTTTGTATACGTTTCTTGTTTATATGACCAAGACGACAATGCCAAAGGTAGGTATCACTCAAATCTAATTTGAGTCTTTGGTGGTTGCTTGGTATATAGAGCTATCATATGTTGTGTTTTCATGAACCAATTCATAAATACCATTACAAGGTATAGCCTTAAAATAAAATACATGATTTAAAGAAACATGAATATCATTATCAACAAACTTGAAATCATAATCATATTGTCTTAAACGGGAAACAGAAATTATGTTCCTAGTCAAGCTAGGAGCATATAATACATTATTAAAAATAACTTCCAAACCACTTGGAAGCTTCAAAATGTAGTCTCCTTGGGCTTCCACGTGAACCTTTGCACCATTGCCCATGAAGAGACTTATTTTCCCTTTTGCATAATGCTCATTTCTTCTGAACCCCTGCAACAAATTACAAATGTGAGTTCCACATCCGGTATCTAATACCTATGTGTTAGAAGAAATAACATTCAGCTCAACATGTATCATGTAAATTATACCTGAGGTTTGCCCCGCATCCCTCTTTTCTCTCAACTCTTTGAGATAGATTGGACAATTTCTCATCCAATGCCCTATCTCACCACATTTGAAGCATGGGTCGTTCACAGCAACCTTTTGCTTCTTCTCCTTGGGCTTCGGAGGTTGCGCCCTAACAGCCATCTTCCCCTTTCCCCCAACATGCCCCTTTCCTTTGGCAACAGTTACCTTAGGAGGGGTTATAGACCTTCTCTTTCTTCCACCTTCATTTATGGTGAGAACGGGTAAAACCCTTTTACCCATTCCCGCCTCAGCTGATTTGAGCATAGAATGAAGTTCATTTATGCTCTTGTCCCATCCGTTCATGTTCTAGTTCATGACGAATGCCTCAAACCTTTTAGTTAGGCCATTGAGAATCAAATCCGTGGCCAACTCTTTTGAGACGGGACAGTTCAGCCTTTGAAGGCGGTCGATGTGGCTTTTCATCTTAAGAACATAAGATGAAACTGATTGGGATTCCTCCATCCGACATGCATTAAGCGCTTGAACCGTTTCGTAGCGCTCCACTCTAGCTTGTTGCTGGAACGTTTCCCGCAACTGAGTGATCATGTCATAAGCTCCATGGAGCTCATACTCCTTTTGGAGTTCGGGTGTCATACTTGCTAACATAGGCAAGAGACTTGGACGGAGTCTTCCACGTATCTAACCCAATCATTATACGCTTCCACATCTTCCTCGTCAGGTTCATCGGGGATGGGGTTATCAAGGATGTAGGCCCGCTTTTCTTGCTTGAGAACGATTCTCAAGTTGCGGTACCAATCCATGAAATTGTTAGGTGTTAGACGATCCCTTTGAAGGATCGCCCTTAGGGATTGGTTGTTTGGTTTGGTACATCGTTATTAGCGTTGTTGTTGTCGGCCATCTACAAGATTTTACAAAGTTCCATTAGTAATCGTTGATATAATTATATTTCATTTATCAATACCCTTTATGTCTCATAGACCATTAATAAATAAAATTTTAGAATCCAACGTTATATTTAAATATTGGTTAGGTGACCTTTATCCCATTATTTAAATAAACAAGGTAGTCATAAATGAAAATTACAACCTATTGTAACTTCTAGTGGTATGGGATCGTTTGAACATCTTATGTTTATAACGGCATGTTTATCCCATCAACACCTTTTGTAAAACATATTTTAGGTGATCCATTCAATATATTTTACAAATCAAGTTGTCCTACTTACACACACGTGTGAGTTTACTACATAAGTGGTTAGGTGACCTTTATCCCACAAACATGGTATTCTCATCTCAAGTTACAAGTTCCCTCAAAGTGGTTAGGTGACCTTTATCCTACTAAGAGTTTGCAAGTAACCTAAGTGTTGTGTAAAAGATGGTGTTTAACTTGTTTTCAAAAGGGATTTACAATTTCACAATTCTTGTTTAGAAAAATTTATGTACCATATGATTGTATGCATTCAACTATATGGTACCCTATTGGTTCTTTTAAATAAAACCCATTTTATTTTGCAAACCATTAACTCCTTTTATAGAACCATTCTATTTATGCTTAATGATTTGAGAACCAATTACTTGTTTATTGTTTATTTTAGTTGACGGTTTGTTAATCACATCCAAATATTCAAACCAACATCATCATATGCATTCAACCAAACATAAACAAAACAAGTCATATATGCATAACAAAGCATACTAAGTTGATCACACTTGTTTAGCCAAAACAAGTGTGTCAAATGGTCATGTCCTAAGGGTTAAGAATCATGACACATGGTTGACCAAAGGGACTCCCACTTGAAACCATATCTTCAAGAATCCTCTTTGTCCATCTTTTCTTCAAGTCTTGATCTTGAGCTTCCTTACAAGATATGTATCCTAATACATTTTTCTAGTAAAGATAAACTCCTAATCTATTTATTACAAACCATATGAATAAATAAATTACAAGACTAGACTTGAAACAAAAATTAAATTATTACATGCCCAAATGAATATAACATGACAACCAATCATTCAATCCAAAAGGTCAAGGCTTTGTTATGCATAATCAACAACAACATGAGCAAACATACATAAGAAAACGATTTTTCAGCCCCTTGTAGCCCATGTTTTTGGCCAACATAAACCAAGAACAAGTGGGTTAAGAACACATAAACAACCATATAATAAACTAGAGTTTTAAAGATCCTTGTATGCATAAAGTAGCATCTTTAAAACACCAAAAGGGGTCAAAATCCAGCCCCTAACTCACGGATGTTTGGTGTCAAGCACCACAAAATCCGTGAACTAGAAGGTAATACATGTATGCATATGTATAAGTGGCTCTTGATACCATTGTAGGGGTTTAACATGTTTATCAAAGCTTCATACAACCTTATTTATATGAAAACGCAGCGGATTTATATTTTAAAAATGTTATTAAGTTAGTTGTTAAACCATTTTTAACAAACAACCCAAGCCATGGATCTTTATACACAATGCATACAAATGAAAGAACAAGATAGTAAGAATCTACAACCTTTGTAGGTTCCTTAAACTCGAAAATAAGAGCTGTGAAAGATGACTTTGTGGCTGAAACTTCAAAGAAGAAGCTCTCAAGAGGCTATACCCGAAGCTTCTTCAAACACCTTGATTGCTAGGAATCTTGACACCGATTTTCAGCAAGCAAAACCCATTTGAAAGCTGAAAAATTCTGCTCTTCAATTCCTTTTGAATGCTGAAAGATTTCTGCACTTCTTCTCCTTCAAAAACCGTAAGATAGAGAGATGGTCTTGAGAGGAGAGAGCTTGTGTTCATGCAAAAGGAATATTGAATGTTTGGGTGGTGTTTAGCATGCTTAAGAGAATATGTATGTTTACTAGGTAATAAAGAATGGAACATACCTCTTGGGCGGCCGATTCTTTTATCACAAAGGGTCCCACCCTTTTAAAACTTATACATAACTAAACACATATTAATTTCATGTTTATAAAGTTTAAAAACTAATTTATAAACTTTATAAATTAAACACCCTTTTATTTGTTATCATTTAGTAACACTAAATAATGAAAAACAAATAATATCTCATGAACAATTATTCACATAATAATGTTCATTTGCAGAAGGAATAATTTAGAAAATTCATTTTCTAAATTGGTGTCATTATTTATTTGTATGATCTTATCTACAAATAAATTATCTATTGGTGTTTGACAAGCTTGTTTTGGGTATGACCCGACTTGGATCATATCACACTAACCACATCAATTAATATGTATCTTGGGCAGATCAATTCCTTCATGTATATCCCCACCTCGCGAACAAACATATCATTAAGTTCACCAACGGGGGCATACGTGGCAGCTCTATCAAATGGAAGAGATAAACGTCCTCCCTTTTTAGCTATCTCCTGCTGCAATTTCTTATTTTTCGCCTTGCCTCTTGTTTTACGAGAAGGCGTGCCTGTAATCAGATTAAAAAATCATTGATTGCATCATTATTAATAATAATTAAATAAACATAGTATATAAATTAATTATAATAACCATTACCGTCTAACGCGTGACTTCCATGAGTGTCAAATGGAGAAGTGGTGGATCCCCCGCGCCATCACCTCCGTGACTCATCACATCAGCCATAAGGTATGCGAAAACAATCCACAATGAAATCATGTCTTGAAATATAAGATTTAGAACATAATGTTAAAAAGAAGAAAGTTTTGTAGTATAACATGAAATACAAACAAAGTTTAAATAAATAATACATATACAAATCCTAACAAATGTTTCAATCAGAGTCACCCTCATATACTTCAGTATCTTCGTCAGACTCTTCGGTGTCATAATCAGAATCTTCCTCATCATAATCATCCTCGTCTTCAAACACCTCTTCAGCGGTAAACAGTTGGCGGATTAACTTCACTTGGAGTCTCGTCTTCGGTGACATGAGTAGGTATGTTATGAAAGTATTGTGTGAAGTCAATGAAAAGTATGCTATAGATGAAGAGTGGTTGTAAACAACGTCAAGATCTTCTGTCAAGTCATTGTCAACATTTTGAATGTTCTCCATGACACCATCATTGGTTGTAGGGCGATCCCAAATTTTTCGATGATTAACATTCTCGACGACCCACCGGTGATTATTGTTTTGATTTCTTCGAGAAGGTTCTCGGATGTAGAACACTTGTTTAGCTTGAGAGGCAAATATGAGTTGATCGTCTTTGTCCCATTCACGTTCTGTGTTGATACTAATGATATTATTGTCGTATGAAACACCCCTTCGAGTATCAAACCATTTGCAACGAAATAGGACAGTTGAATACCTATTTGCATAATGTAATTCAATAATCTCCTCAAGTTGCCTATAATATTTCTCACCTTCAGCTATACAACCTTCCGGCCTTGCTTTGTTTCTGACATAATTTTTTAGTTTTTTCATATATCTTTCAAACGGATACATCCATCTCATACATACAGGACCACCACGAATCGCTTCATCAGGTAAATGCAAAACTAAATAAACCATAATGTCAAAAAAACGCCGGAGGATAGATCAACTCTAACTTGCACAAATTATAAGAATGGCATCCTTAGCTTTCTTCATATCCTCGACCAATAGTGTTCTTGAGCAGAGTTGCTTTACAAACGTACAAAGATCAACTATTGGTGTATAAGTATCTTTGGTCAAAAAGCATCTAACCCCAATCGGTATTAAACGCTGCATGAGAATATGACAGTCATGAGATTTCAACCCAGTAATATTAGTATTGTTATCTACCACTCTCTTCCTGATATTAGATCCGAACCCATCAGGCAATTTAACATCCTTTATAAAACTCACAAATAACTTTCGATCACTGATCTTCAATGAGTATTTGGGTGTGGACTATACCACTTGCCATTCTTTTTCTCCAACCACTGCCTACTTCGAATATTTAGATTTTTAAAGTCAACGCGTGCATTTGGCGTATCTTTGCTCTTTTCATTCATTAGAAGAGTACCCAACAAACTGTCACACACATTTTTTTCGATATGCATCACATCTAGGTTATGTTTTAGCTGCAGAGAAGACCAATACTCAAGTTCAAAAAATATGCTTCGTTTCGACCAGTTCAACTCAAACTCCTCCCGCTTTGATTTACGCCTCCAAAATCGGGATGTTTACCCGGCAAACGATGGCGTAGACGACTAATTTGAGCTTCTATGTCTGTATCATTAAACTGTTTCGGAGGGGCTCTGATCTCAGGTTCTCTGTTAAATTCTATACTTGTTCTCCACTCATGGTTAGCATCTAAGAATCGCCGATGACCAACATATACAACTTTATTTGTAACACGTATAGAAGGAGTGTCTTCGTTACAAGTCGGGCATGCTTTGTAACCCTGCCCGCTCCAACCAGATAAACTACTACGAGCTGGAAAGTCGTTTATAGTCCATAACAACGCCGCTTTCGTTGTAAAGAACGTGTTTGTCGCCGCGTCTTTAGTACGTACGCCTGACACCCACAACTGATTAAGCTCATCCACCAACGGCCTAAGAACACATCCATGTCTTTCCCCGGTGATTTAGGGCCAGGAATCAACAATGACAACATAAATGATGACTCTTTCATGCATAACCATGGAGGCAGATTGTATGTGGTGAGTACAACAGGCCACGTGCTATGAGCCGAACTCATGTTACCAAATGGATTAAAACCGTTGGCTGCAAGCCCTAGGCGAACGTTTCGCGGTTCCCTTGAGAAGGTCGGGTACTTTATGTCAAAATCTTTCCATGAGGTACCATCAACAGGATGTCGCATCGTACCCTCTTCTGATCGTCCAGTACTATGCCAAATCATATCTTTTGCCGTGTGACTTGAAGAATACAATCGTCGTAGTCTCGGGGCTAAAGGAAACCATCGTAACACCTTGTGAGGTAACTTCTTGCCCTTTGTATTTGTATCAACCCACCTACTCTCATTACAACGGACATTTCTCTAACAAAAGGTTTTCTCCCCAGAAAAGAGCACAATCATATTTGCACACATGTATCGACTCATATCCTAAACCAATCTTTTTTAATGTCCTTTTTGCTACATAATGAGAAGGTGGGATTTTATTACCCTCAGGATGTGAAGATTGTAACAACTCAAGAAGCTCATCAAATGAGCTATTAGTCCATTTATTCTTCACCTGATATGCATAAGCTTTGCTAAAAAATCAAGGGAAGAAAACTTAGCACAACCCGGATATAATTCTGATTGAACTTCTTCTAACAAGTTCTCAAAATCATCATGGATACCACTACTCTGCTCATGGAGACCGCTACTCTCCTCCATAACATCTTCGATAACGTCAGCCATTTCGTTTGTTGGCGCAACGTTTTCCTCAACTACAACTTCAGGAATTAAACTTTCACCGTGATAGATCCAATCCTTGTACGACCGGCACATGCCCCATATTTCTAAATGATATTTCATTTTAAACCCATCCTAATAATACCGTATTCTGACATTTCATACATGGACATCGAATCTGGCCATAACTGTCCACAAGTTTTTCGCACATATCTATAAAAGAGCTGAGTCCTGTTGATACTCAGGTGATCTACGATTCGGATTAAGAAGCCAACTTTTATCGATAGGCATGATTATGGAACTGCAAAATATATTAGGATTTAAGTGGATGAAAAATTATCCACAAAACATGAACAAAAAGGAATTACTAAGCTCGTGATTATCAGAATGAATCTTACCGAAACCCTAAAACCTACTAATATAAACAATAACGAATTACTATAAAAGTCAAATGATAATATACATTATTACAATTGTTTTTCATAATAACTAACTAATTTTGTTTAGCCAAATTAAAGTACAAAAGATTTATATAATTAACATGATAATTCATACAATTAGCATAATTCTTACAATTCATACCAAATTACTAATATTATAGCATAATTCATACAAGTAAAACTAATAATTAACACAACTAATTTAAAATATGCAAACAATTAGCATAAATTCTAAAAGAAAAAATTAGAAAAATACCTCAATAGCAGCTTCAAACACAAGACTATTTAGCAACGGTAGTACACGCGTTACGGTTGACGGTTGAGCTAGTTAAATATCATATACATAAAGAGAAGGGAAAAATCATCAGAAAACCATAAGCCATAATGTAAAACAATAAGCAATTACTATAACAATTAATTACTAAATCAATTTCGGGCGGGTATTTCTAAGCTCGTGATGATTAGAATGAAGTCACAAAACGAAACGCTCATAATGTAAAACAATAAGCAATTACTATAACAATTAAATGAAATGTGATCATTGTTTCAAATAACACAACTAAGCAACTTGTCTATACACAATTACTAAACAATAAATTTCAAATCCTGAACAACTTGTTACACAACTATTATAACCTAAATAATCTAATTATTAAGCATTATTAACATAATAATTTTCAACCAACAAAACACCTAAACTAACATCTAATTAATAAACATTATAAACAAATAATTTAACAAATAACTTGTATACTAAATTAAGATTCACACAACTAACATAACCTAAAAATTCGTCTAATAACACAACTAAATCAAAAATTCTACCTAAATAATGTTTCAACACAACTAAAATCAAAAATACATACTAAATCCCAAATTTATACATACATAATTCACCCAATAACACAACTAAATCAAAAATCTACTAAATAATATTTCAACACAACTAAAATCAAAATACATACTAAATCCCAAATTTATACCTAAATAATTCACCCAATAACACAACTAAATCAAAAATCATACATACCTAAATAATGTTTTACCACAACTAAATCAGACATTCATCAAAATCAAAATTTATACCTAAAATCAATGGTGGTGTGGTGGGTTGCAGCAGCGGTGGTGGGGCTGGAGGGTTGCAGCAGCGGAATGCAGTGGTGGTCGGCGGTGTTCGGTTTGTTGTGGTGGTGGATCGGGTGCCACGGCAAGAGGAGAGAAAGGGGGCGGTGACCGGGGGGGAAAGGGCGGCGGCGGCAAGAAGGGAGAAAGGGGGCGGTGCTCGGCGGGGTGGTGCTCGGCGGGTGGTGCTCGGCGGGGTGGACCGGCCGGAGGTTGGTGCTCGGTGGGGATGGTCCTCGGCGGCTCGGTGGGAAGAGGAGGAGAAAGGGTCTCGATCGTGTGGTGGCCGGAGGGTGGTGGCCGGAGGGGGTGGTGGAGGTGTGGCTGGAGTAGTGGCGAGGTGGTGGCCGGAGGGTGGTTGTCGGCGGCGGCAGCAGAGAGTGTGGAGGGAAAGAGTACCACAATCGCGGGAATGGAAATGTGGAGGGAAGTCCACGATCGCTGGTATATTTTCAACCAATAGCGGCAACAAGTCGGCGCTAATAGTGTCGCCGCTATTGGTTAGTACGACCAATCCCTGTCCGTTAGATCTGTTGCACGATCAACGGTCGGAGATCTACTTGGAAAAATTGGAAACGGATCAACGAGCCATAGCGGCGACATGTCGCCGCTAATAGCGTCGCCGCTATTGCTGTCGCCGCTAATGCTCCTGTCGCCGCTAATGCTCCTGTCGCCGCTAATGCTCCTGTCACCGCTAATGGTGGCGCCGCTATTGCTGCCATTTCTTGTAGTGTTTATAGTTAGTATTATTATAAAAAAATCACAAATTTATTAGATAACATTATTAGGGTTATTAGTATGAATTCATAGGCTCAGTTAGATTTTAGGGTTTGTATTATATTCTGTATATATTGTAACCAAACCTATCAATAATATTTAATTAAGTCTTTTACCATCTTACATGGTATCAGAGCCTTAAGGTTCTGGTTATCTTCTCCTGCACTGCACCACTACAAAACATACAAACCCTAACCGTCGCCACCTAGTTCAAACCCTAGACAGGGCGGTGTGCCGCCACCGCTGCCACCCTATCCCACCTTCATCTTCGTTTCTTATCTATTTTCTACTTTATGTTTAATAAAGCTTCGATATTGATTGAGGATTCAAAACCATTGCCCATATCCATTCTCTTGCTTCGTTCACATCCATTCTCTTGGTTTGTTTCTGGATTATGGCTTTCAATTTGCAGCTGTCACTATGTTTTCTTTGTTCTTTTTATTTCATTTATCGGTGTTTTAGCCGCATCAAGGACCATGGTCCCGACCACCGATCTCAAACTATGGTTTAATTAAATATTTTTAATTATTTTTAGATCTATGGATCCAAGAGACCGCCACCTGACCACAGTCACCGGTTTTGCTTTCTTATTTATTTATTTATATCTACTTATGTCATCTCTTGATCTACGGATACAAGAGAGTGCCGCTTGCTAGCGTTGATCACCAATGACTACGGTCACCAGGGCTCAACTTACTATTCCAAGAATTAAGAACCATGAAGTATCAAACAAACTATGGATAGCACAATCAACCAAAATATGGATGACAACATCAGTATTGTTTGTTAGCAATAGTTTGGATAGTCATGTTGATCAAAACGTACATGTTTATCTTATATTATTGTCTTATGTTTTTTTTGTTTACCAGTCATAATGTCAGGTTACTTGCGCTACGACTGCGTATAGACAATATTATTATGGTTATTAGGTTTTAGTATTTGCGTTATATTCTCTATATATTATAGCCAGACTTATCATAATATTCAATAAGTCTTTTACTATCTTACAAAATTAAGTATTTGTTCATGTGTGTTTTACTTTTGTAGCTATGTCACATAAATATTACGCAAATAGTTATGAAATCAATAAACAAAGATTTCATACGAATTAAAGCTCAAATTTTCTACTTTACTATGCAATTTTTCATCAAATGATGTTATTTCATTCCAAGATTGTATTCTTTATGTAATATGTGAATATACCCTCACGGCCATCTATCTTTCTTGGTGTAACTGAAATTTCCAATGCGAAATTATCATTATACTACGAGGTTCATGTTTGTTAGAGTTTGCCACACCTTTTCTCCTGCGTATTGTTGATAAAATTTCATGATTAAGTCCTCTACGCAGAGAAAGTGTATATATGACCCATTAGTCATGTGTCATCTTCATATATGCAAAATTAATCTCTAGCATGACTATAAGGGTATATCATATCTGGAGGAACAACAAAAATTGTTATATGAATCTTTACTTCTTTCCATAATCAATTTTAAAATTAACCTGAACTCATATATAATTTCATGCGAGGGATTATAAAGGAGCACTCACTACATTGAAAATTTTAAAATAAGTGGAATTAAAGGAACCACAATTTAGAAGAATTTGATATGAAGTTGAAATTTATCAATAAATATTTAATTTGGTACTTGAATGAGTAAACACCTCAAGGTAGCCTAGCGAACAACGTTGATCAGGGCCAGACCAAGGTCATAGGATAATGTGATCTTGAAACAGAGATAATAGTACAAATCCATCCCTTGGATCCAGGTGACTTCATGGACGCATTGCATCCTATGGATTTTTGGGGCGGCTAATGTGACATCCGTCACCGACAGGTCCGTCAATTAACGTGTACAAAGTCAAGCTCATACACAACCTCGTGTTATGACGATCCCGTCCGTTACATCCTCGTGCTTCCACTATAAGTGGGAGTGTGACAACTAACACTTATATTTTTTATTTGAATGAGTTAGAATTTATCACATGGAATTTTGACCTAATTTGATTTACAAAATAATCATGTTAATAAGGTTGCTATGTGATGGTTGCAGCAACAGAGTTGGTAGTTGTAGTGGAGGAGCATAAGCCGACACTAGCAGTGGATGCAGCGGTACTGGTGGTGATGATGATTTGACCGTGGTAGAGACGGTATTCATGGGTGTCGAAGTAGCGATGGCGAGGGAGTGGAGTGGGAGTTTAGTTGCTATGGTAGAATTTCTTTAATCGCAAATTACTTTTACTGAACTCTAACACACACATAATCGAACATGGTTTTTTTTTATGTTCATTCATTGAGAAAACGAAAATTTCGTGTTTGTTCATGTTTATTCGTTAAAAAACTAAATGAATGGTTCAAAAATGCAAATGACACAAATGAAAATAAATAAATGAATATAATTGAACAAACATAAACGAACACAAATGAACATACATAAACATCAATGTACATAAACAAACAAGTCTAACACATCATTATTCATTCACAATCACACGTAAATAAACGACCATAAATAAACGAATAAGAATAAACAAACATAAACGAACATATATAAACAAATATAACCGAACATTTACGAACATAAATGAACAAACAAAATATATATGCATGTTTGTTCGTTAACTAAAGAAATATAAATTTATGTGTTCATATTTATTCATTTATTAAAAGACAAACATAATCGCATAACATTTCATGAATGTTCAGTTCATTTATAGAACTATTCAAATTTCAACTTTTTTTACAAACCAAACATGCATGTAAGGAATAGAATTTCAAATCTAATTCTATTTCTAATTAAAATTTCATGACTTTTATCGATCCAAAAGCACTTTCTTTCTTTTATATGCTTTTGTTAAAACATGCTAGGATTCAATAGCGATGAACATGAAAGACAATGATTGGACAGGGGATGTAGATAAAGTTACAACTGTGTCAAAACTAGGAAAATTTGCGATAGATGGATGGTATGTTAAAATCTCCTCATAGTAAAAGTAATTTGGCATATCAAAATAAATCAAATATAAAAAAGTATTACTTAACAACTCAAATAGGTAAACATGTATTACAATTTACAATTTACGTATATCTTTAAGATTAAACAAAACCTTTCTTCGTGTGCAAAATATTTTATAATAAGTTATCAACTACTATAAAACCAACCAACTCTTAGTAAACAATCACACCGCACAATTTCCTCTATAAATACTTCAACCTGTTGTTCACTTTCATCAGAAATCACAAGCACAAGCCTTTCATTGACCACTGAGTTGATTGGAAGCTAGCCCATCACTACAAAATGGCTCGGATCACAATCACCATGCTCATGGTTCTGGTCTCAATGTCGGTCTAGCCAACGGGTCTTACCTCTATCCTCAGTTTTACGACCGCTCATGTCCGCAAGCTAAAACATCGTCCGCTCTGTTGTCGCCAACGCCGTCGCTAAAGAGACTCGCATGGCTGCTTCTTTGCTCAGGCTCCATTTCCATGATTGCTTTGTCAAGGTTTGTTTTTTTTACACCAAACCAATCACTACTAGAAAACTAGGCACCACGACTATTTTACTGTCACAAACTTTAGTCGCAAATACCCAGTTTTATAGCGGTGATTTTCTACACCTCTTGGGTTGTAGTGTACATAGCAAAACTATAATATATGTTATCCAGGTGTTGTTACATTGAAAAGAAACTAATATTTATACAACAAAATAATCATTTAGGGGTGCGATGCCTCGCTACCTTGACAACAGTGGAAGCACCGTCCACCCCAACCGCAACTCGGCTCGTGGGTTTGAAGTCGGACCAAATCATTTTGGCTCTAGCAGCTAGAGACTCGACCGTTCTGGTACTGTATCCTAACACAACATGGCTTATTAACTAATGGTTTGAACCTCAACTCATGAATGCATGTTTTAAATTTGTGCAGACTGGTGGACCAAGTTGGGAAGTGCCATTGGGTAGAAGGGACTCATTAGGTGCAAGCTTGAGTGGTTCTAACCAAAACATTCCAGCTCCAAACAACACTTTTCAGACCATTCTCACCAAATTCAAGCTCAAGGGTCTTGACATTGTTGATTTTGTAGCACTTTCTGGTAAGAATCAAACAATAAGATACGAAAACATAATAATAGTATCATCACTCAAAGAATCTTGAAATTCAAGTTGAAATTCAAGAAATATAAATCAAAACAAAATCTAATTTACCCAAGAAAAAAAAGACTATTCCTAATGAAACCCTTTCAATACAATTAATATTAAAGAAAATGTTGGTGCTTAAACTTTACACTTTACAGGGAGTCACACGATTGGAAATGCTAGGTGTACAAGTTTCAGGCAAAGGCTATACAACAACACGGGCAACGGGCAGCCCGACTTGACACTAGACCAATCATACGCCGCAAAGCTTCGCCAAAACTGCCCGAGATCCGGTGGGGATCAGAATCTGTTTTTCTTGGATCCAGTTTCGCCTACAAAATTCGACAACAGTTATTACAAGAACTTGATAGCTAAAAGGGGGCTTCTAAGCTCTGATGAAATACTTTTTACTCAAACCAACAAACAATGGAGTATGTGAAGCAGTATGCTGCAAATCAAGAGCTTTTCTTCCAGCAGTTTGCAATATCTATGGTTAAAATGGGAAATATTACTCCGTTGACCGGTAAACATGGTGAAATCAGAAAGATTTGCAGGAAGGTCAACAATTAAACAAAGAGGATATCATACTATATATCGTGATCAAAATTTAGAAACTTATTATGTTTGATGTAATATGCTGCTTTTCATTTTGGTTTTATATTGTTCTGTTCAAATAAAAAATTATTGTGAAGTTGTTATTTATTTTGTCATGGAACTTTGGTCAACTTTTGGAATTTAAAATATATTATCCCATAAACATTCAAGCTTAATGACTAATTTATGTTTGGTGTAGATCTAACAATTTAAATGTACAAATTCGATCATTTGTAACCAATTCATTAAGCTAGAATTTAAAGAAACCAAAGTGACATGTCAAATTCGGTCAAAATAAACAACAAACTAGAGCCAAGTGGCAAGTGCAAAAATAGAATCATTCCGTTATATGATTAAGAAGTCTTTAATTCTGAATTTATAACTGAAAGCTAAGTGCAAAATAATGATTCCCACGGACCTTATTTTTCCTAAACAACAATTTTTTTTTCAAGTCATATTTGTTTTTTAAAAAATCTTTATTGTAAGTATTTGATCACAAAGTAGGTGTATTCAAAATCATATTAGTTTCTTCATATCTAGCAAAAAACCTGCAAATGCACGAGAATAAGCACCAACCAAGTGATCTCTCCACCTTATAAATAAGGGGTTGATTCATTCCAACATAGTATGAAATCAAGCATTATAACCTGATTTGTATGGGCCTGAGGGATTAATTTGCTAACCGTTGCCTATGAGGCATGAACAAATCGTAAAGTTACATACGTTCTAACAAATGTGGATCAAACCCAATTGAGGGGGAAATCTATTATAATTGGTTAATTTAATCGACACCGTAAGCTAGAACTTCAATGAAAGGGTTCTAAAATATAGGGGTGTGCAAAAAAACCGAAAACCAAAAAAAACCGAACACCGATGCGTATTCGTAACCGTAAAAAACCGAACCGAATTATGAATTCGGTTTTCGGTTCGGTTCACAACCGAAACCGAATTGGGAATTCGGTTTCGGTTCGGTTTTCGGTTCTGGATAATGTGAAATCGGGTTGTTCGGTTGTTCGGTTTAACCGAACTAACCGAATTTAATGTGTTATAATTTATATAAATTTTTATAGGTGTATAGTTTAGCCCAACTATCTCAACCCAAAACTATTCAAAGTGAAATTACTTGAGCCCAAAAACAAATCTTTTTACTTTTGGCTTAAATATATGTTTGCCTTGAGTACATCGACTATTTAAAATCTCAGATACCTTACCTTTTTCACTTTTTTAAACCCTAAAGAACACTTGCATACATCAGGCTCAAGCGACTCTTAACCCTTTACCCTCATACGATCGCGCAATAGGCTGTGAAAGTGTGAATTCGGTAACCTCGGTTGAATTCGGGTTTTTTCGGTTTTTAACCGAAACCGAACCAAATTGAATTCGGTTGAATTCGGTTGAATTCGGTTGAATCGGTTGAATTCGGTTGAATTCGGTTCGGTTAAGCATTTTCCCAATTCGGTTCGGTTCGGTTTTCGGTTATGCATATTAAATTTTGAAAACCGAATAAACCGAACCGAATAAACCGAACAAACCGATAACCGAACGATGAACACCCCTACTAAAATATATGAAAAAGTAGAAATACTTAAAATATGAAAAAGAGTTCTAGATATTTCCATTGTAGAATTTATATAACTAGATGGTGCCACAGACGCGTTGCGCAATGGTGTTTTCGTTTTTCATTGTGGTAATATTGTAAATAATGTTTTTCGTCTTTACAATTGTCCATGTAAGAGCATTCACATCCCATTCCTTATCTTTATCCATATAATTACACTAAAAATCACTACTTCTCTCTCTCCTTTCAATTAAATAATATATTTTTATACCTTTTTCATTACCTTTTCTCTCTCCTTCACTCACACCACTTTCAAAAATATTAAAAAATTTATAAGGATTGTACAGTGATTCTTCAAATATACCAATCCACAATAACATTTTCTCTCTCCTTCACTCACAACCACTCAAAATCATTCCATATAATATACCAAACACACTCATAAATATAAGGCATGGGTTGTGAATGCTCTAAGAGCTACATGCCAATGGCTTTAGTAATATAAATATTTACAAAAAATTACCTGTTTGAGGGCTATTTTCATTCTTTTACTTGTTCTCAAACGCTTGTTTTCAATATATCCCAAGGCATCTGTCTTATGATTTGTTTCCGATATTAAAATATGTTTCTCTACCAAAATCAATGAATAAGTATCAAACAACACATGTTAATAGCAAGTTCTAGTAAAACAGACTAAGCGTAACAATCCAAAGACAAAGACAAAGAGATAATCATCATAAGGACTTAGCTGCGTAGCTGCTTATCCAGCAAGATATCTATAGCCAATAGGTTGGCTCAAAAATGCCCAAATACCTACACATGAAAAAGAAAAGAAATAGCGAGTTAGTGCCAAGTATTACTATAAAATATGAAAAAATTTACCTAAAAACATCACCCATCGCAGGTACAAAAGCAAATACAAACGACATATTGCACAATTTTATTATGTTCTTTATCTCAAACACATGTCCAGACTAACATGTGTAGATACTTGTATTGTTAAAATATATATGTTCATATTAATTCTAATTCATCTCTAATTCATCTGGATATATCATAATCATTTTCTTATTTTAGTTTTGTGATTATTTATAGTATATAAAGGTTGGGCTTCAAGAGTCATTGGGCTAAGGCTACATTGGGCTAAGGCTGCAAGTGGGCTTGTAGAATTGGAGCTCAGTCCAGCTGGTGTATGTACGTGTGGCTATATTAGAAGTAATCTTCTTCTCAAAGATTCATTCAGTCAGATCACACTCTCTCACATTTCTAGGGTTTTCTCTCACGAGCAGAGGAGAAGATTCAGTTAGAGATTGTTCATCCTCTTGTTCATTTCGTTTGGGTTCTTTTGATTGTTAGTCTGCAACACATTGTTGCAGGTTAGTGTTTAATCTTGTTAAGTTCTTAGTTTGTTTTCATTGTTTATAGTAAAGAACTTATATAAATTTGTTTGTATAAACTGTTGTTATTTCAATGAACGATGAGATTCAGTTTTGTTAACATGGTATCAGAGCCTCGTTGCTCTTGATACATCGTTTGTTCATAAAAACTCAGTTTTCAAAAAACCCTAATAGAACGAGATTGTCATGGTGATAGGTGATTTCAGATATCTTCATGTGTGTCTCTGTAAAGAGACACCAGATCTATACTGATCTCATTTCTCTTTGAATCTTAAACGTCGGGTGATAAGTTGTGGTTTAAAGTGTCAAAACCCTAAGGTTCTTGGATCTGTGTCAGATCGATTTAGATCTGATCTCTCTACAGAACTCAGTTTTGAATAATACACTAATATCTAAACCTAGATCTAAGACTGTTTAGTGATTTTGTTATACCCTGGGTTTGATTCGAGTTCTCAATGTCACTGAATCATACAAATGTCTTCCGCTGATAAACTCGTGTCAAACAACGTACGTTTGGTTGCTTGAGATATTTTATGGCTCTGTGAAGCATCTCCACAAGTGGACTGAAGGTTCAGTCATTGATATTCGGCTGTGGTGTGTGCTATATCACTGTAAGTCTTCTCACCCTATTCTGTAGCAAGTCCCTTCACTAATGAGTTTCCGTGGGAGTACTAACATACGGGAATCAACTGCCCATTAGTGTCAATACTTGGACTATAGATAAGGGTCCCTTACTCTCTTTTATTTCTGTATCTTGTTATATTTCTTGTTATTATATCCTCTTCTGTAAATAATTCTGGTGTTTGTGTGTGATTGTGTATATGTTCACCTGATCAATTGGGGGAAAAATACAACTCCCTATCTATACTTGTCCAGCCACCATTAAGAGTGGTCTTGGAATCTGGTCCCTGGATTGGCTTCATTGTCCCTGTATCAATTGAGTTCAGGTGATTGAGTGTATGATTGCTGTATCATCTTATCTCGTGGAGTGTTCATTTTGTGGCTCTCTGATCCTGGTATCTGTATTCATTTGTATCTGTATATCTGATCTGAGTGCTATTTGCTGTAATTGTAAGTGATAAGTTCTTAAATATCTCTCATCAATGGCTGAGTCTGCTATTCAAACAAGTGATGGAACTCAAATTAATAACTTGGACTTTAGTAATCCCTTATATCTTCATGCAAGTGATACTAATAACCTCTCATTAATAAGCATAAAGTTGAAAGGAATAGAAAATTACACTGTCTGGGCAAAGTCAATAAAGCTTGCTCTGTCTGTAAAGAATAAAGTAGGTTTCATTGATGGCACTTGTAAAAAACAAACCAATGACCCTGTCCTGTCAAATCAATGGGATCGATGTAATTTTGTTGTTCTTTCTTGGATACTTAACTCAATATCTGAGGAGTTATATGTTGGCCAAATATTTTCTCAACTTGCATCTGATGTGTGGAATGAACTTAAAGAAACCTATAGTAAAGTTGATGGATCTGTTCTATATACCTTACATAAACAGATAAATTCTATTAGCCAAAATGGTCAATCTCTATCAGATTACTATTACAAACTGAACTCCATGTGGAGACAATATGACATATTATCAGATCTACCTAACTGCACTTATGATGCCTCCAAAAAAATCACAGCTCATAATCAACAACTCAAACTAATGCAATTCCTAATGGGTCTTGATGATATCTATCAACCAATTAGAACCACTATACTATCTAAAGAACCTTTACCATCTGTAAAGAATGCCTTTGCTATAATTTCATCTGAAGAATCTCATAGGGGAATAAATAATCAAGGAAAGGCTCAAGTGTCTGCTTTTGTTTCAAAATTTGGTGAAAATAAAAAGAAACAAAATAAAGGCCAAGGTCAAAAATGTTCATACTGTAATTTGTCTGGACATACAATTGATAAATGCTATGAAATTGTTGGCTATCCTCCAAACTATAAAAAGAAGTCAAATGTTCAAAGGGCTCAAAATAATTCTAGTAATGTAGAAACTAGTGGTTCTACTAATTCTGTAATGTCTCAACCTTTTACAGCTGAACAGATCAATAAAATCATGTCCCTTATATCTGAGCATAATCCAGTTGGATCTCCAAAGGCTAACATGGCTGGTATGTGTCTCAATACAAACCTATTCCAGTTAGCTAACAGCTCTCACAGTCATAAACAGATAATTTCTAAGGAAAATTGGATAGTAGACTCAGGTGCTAATCAACATATGACTGTATCAACAGCTAATATGATAATTTATTAGATGTTTCTGAACTAAACTTGACTGTTGGTCATCCAAATGGAACCAAAGCATCAATTTCTCAAATTGGCAATCTCAAGTTAACAGATGATCTGATTCTTAATGATGTGTTGGTAGTTCCTGAATATTGTATGAACCTTCTATCTGTGAATAAAATGGCAAGAGAAAACAATCTGTGGTGTTTGTTTACTGATTCTCATTGCTATATTCAGGACTTAGAACAAAAGAAACTAGTGATGACTGGTAAAGCTGTAGATGGGTTGTATGTTCTGGATAGTGTAAACAAACAAGGTGAAAGCTGTGTTAATACTTGTATGTTTGCATGCTCTGTTTCTGCTGACTTATGGCACAGTAGGTTGGGGCATCCATCAGATCAAGTTTTAAGTGTCTTAAAACCTGAATTAAGGTTGAGTTATAATGGTTTATCCAAAAAATGTGAAATATGTCATAAATCCAAACAAACCAGAGAGTCTTTTTCAAATAGTGAACATACATCTACAGAAATAGGTGAACTGATTCATCTTGATTCATGGGGTCCTTTTAAGGTAACTAGTCATGATGGATTCAAATATTTTCTGACTGTAGTTGATGATTATTCTAGGGCTGTTTGGGTTTATATGCTTAAATCTAAAAGTGAAGTATTTTCTAACATTGAAAGTTTTTTAACTTAATTGAGACTCAATTTGCAAAACGAATAAAAGTTTGTAGAACAGATAATGGTACTGAATTTTTAAACAATCAACTTCAAGGATTTTTTAGTAAAAAGGTGTCATACATCAGACTTCCTGTGCTTATACACCTCAGCATAATGGAGTTGTAGAAAGAAAACATAGACATTTACTTAATTCCGCTAGATCTCTTCTGTTTCAGGGGGGTTACCTGTGAATATGTGGTCTGAATGTATTCTTACTGCAACATATCTTATCAATCGAATTCCCTCATCTGTGCTCAATGGTGTGTCTCCATATCAGTTACTGTTTAAGTCTAAGCCTTCTCTACATCATCTTAGGAATTTTGGTTGTTTATGCTTCTCTACAAATATAAATCCAACACATAAATTTGAAAGTAGAGCTAATAAGTGTGTATTAATAGGGTATTCAAATAATAGGAAGGGTTATAAGCTGTGGGACTTGGAAAAGAAATCTGTTATTGAATCTCGTGATGTGAAGTTCTGTGAAGATATATATCCTTTTAAACTTAAAGAATACTTTCCTACTAATAACCAGTTCTTAGATAGCTTAAATGTGTTTGATTTTAATACTAATTCTGAGAACCAGATGCCACCCAATGATGAAAATAAAACAAAGCCTGATGACAGTAGTGGTCCTTTAGATCCTAGTACACAAGTTACTTCTGATGATTTGGAATCACCCTCTCCCAGTACTGTTCATGAAACAGATACTACCAGAACAGATATTATAACTGGTGAGAGTGGAGGTTTTGAACCAGAAGAACTGTGTGATAACTATGGACATATTGAGACTACTAATTTGTCTTATGATGAGGGTAATGTATCTGAGGGTGATCTACTAAGAAAATCTAGTAGAAAGTCTGTGATTCCTAAAAAATATAGTGACTATGTGATTGAAGGAAAAGTAAAATTTGGTCTAGAAAAGGTTATGAATTATTCAAACCTATCTTCTGAAAATTTATGTTTTGTTTCATCACTTAGTAAGAGTTATGAACCTAGGACATATAAGGAAGCTTCTGTTGACCATAATTGGGTTTTAGCAATGAATGAAGAGATGGAAGCATTAATTAGGAATGAAACATGGATTTTAACTGATTTACCTAAGGGTAGAAAACCTGTTGGGTGTAAGTGGTTATATAAAATCAAGTATAAATCAAATGGAGAGATTGAAAGATATAAAGCAAGATTAGTTGATAAGGGATATAGTCAAAAGGAAGGTTTAGATTTTGATGAAACATTTAGTCCTGTTGTTAAAATGGTAACAGTTAGATGTGTAATATCTTTGGCTGTTCAAAATAATTGGTGTTTGTTTCAACTTGATGTAAATAATGCTTTCTTATATGGGTCCTTCGATGAGGAAGTGTATATGTCTCTTCCTGAAGGGTATTTTACTGATTCAAATAATAAAGTATGTAAGTTGATTAAATCTTTATATGGTTTGAAACAGGCCCCTCGTAAATGGAATGAAAAACTTACAAATACTCTTCTACAAATTGGGTTTCAACAAAGTATAAATGACTATTCCTTGTTTGTTAAACATGATAATAATCATATTTGCATATTACTTGTATATGTGGATGATATTGTATTAACTGGCAGCTGTATAAATGAGCTTAATAAAATAAAACAGCTTCTTAGTGAGAGTTTTAAGATAAAAGATCTTGGAAAGTTAAAGTATTTCTTAGGAATTGAAGTCTTTAATGTTGATGATGGTCTTGTGTTATCTCAGCGAAAATATTATCTTGAGCTTTTAAATGACTTTGGTATGCTTGGTGCTAAGCCTGTGAGTATTCCTATTGAGCAAAATGTCATTATAACAGATAAATTGAATGCTGGTTGTGATGACTCTGAATTGACTAATATTACTGTTTATCAGCAATTGATAGGTAGATTAATATATCTCACCCTTACTAGACCTGATATTGCATATACAGTGAGTTGTTTAAGTCAATTTATGCATAAACCGCTTCAGTCTCATCTGAAAATTGCTCTTAGGCTTTTGAGGTATTTGAAAAAATCGCCAGGAAAAGGAAATTTGTTTTCTAAAAGTTCTGATCTTAATCTTAGAGGCTATTCTGATGCTGATTGGGGTAAGTGTCTTACTACTCGTAGATGTATATCTGGTTTTTGTATATTTCTGGGTAATTCACTTGTGTCTTGGAAAAGTAAAAAACAACCTGTAGTGTCTAGGTCATCTGCTGAAGCAGAATATAGGGCCATGGCCATTACCGGTTGTGAGTTAATTTGGTTGGTAAAATTGTTAAAAGATTTAAATGTGTCTCAAGTTTTACCTGTTCCATTATATTGTGATAGTAAGGCTGCAATTCTTATTTCAGCTAACCCAGTTTTTCATGATCGAACGAAACATTTTGAGATAGATTTACACTTTCTTCGTGAAAAGGTAGTTTCTGGGTTTTTTAAAATTTTTAAGATTGATACTAATGATCAACCTGCAGATTTGTTTACAAAAGGTTTGGGCACTCAGCAGCATGATTATTTGTGTTCAAAGTTGCAGTTGTTTGATGTTTTCTCCAGTTGAATTAAGGGGGAGTGTTAAAATATATATGTTCATATTAATTCTAATTCATCTCTAATTCATCTGGATATATCATAATCATTTTCTTATTTTAGTTTTGTGATTATTTGTAGTATATAAAAGGTTGGGCTTCAAGAGTCATTGGGCTAAGGCTACATTGGGCTAAGGCTGCAAGTGGGCTTGTAGAATTGGAGCTCGGTCCAGCTGGTGTGTGTACGTGTGGCTATATTAGAAGTAATCTTCTTCTCAAAGATTCATTCAGTCAGATCACACTCTCTCACATTTCTAGGGTTTTCTCTCACGAGCAGAGGAGAAGATTCAGTTAGAGATTGTTGATCTTCTTGTTCATTTCGTTTGGGTTCTTTTGATTGTTTGTCTGCAACACATTGTTGCAGGTTAGTGTTTAATCTTGTTAAGTTCTTAGTTTGTTTTCATTGTTCATAGTAAAGAATTTATATAGATTTGTTTGTATAAACTGTTATTATTTCAATGAACGATGAGATTCAGTTTTGTTAACATGTATAATAATAATGAATTCAAACTAATAGGCCCTTGACCCATATGAATTATCCCTTCCCTATTCAACATACTAATCCGAAATCAAATAATAAACAAATCAATTCAAGAATAGAATTCTAGTCAAGTGACTAATTAATCTTTCTTTGTAGATCCTTTATAATAAAAGATAAAAATATCATCCAAATGTGAGGTTAAACTTCGTTTGGCAATTAAACAAGTCAACATCAACATGTATCTTTACCTTTCTTCTTTGAAGAGGAGTAATAGAGCCCAAAAGGACAGCAATATGAACTTACAGTCTAAAAGTTTGACTAAGTAGTCTGTTTTGTCTGTCAATAATAGGAAACAAACTACTTTTTACTGTTTGATGTATGTAGTTTAGCTTTCAACACTTCTTAGCTTGCCTCCAAAGATCTCACACTTTTTTGACAATAAAAAGCTCTATGTGCTGGTAATTACAATTACCGCACAACAATTATACAACAATTATGATTTGTTTTAATGCTTCACATTAAATGTATATAATTATTTTCGGTTAGTGTTTGGCACTCCCTTACTCATGCATTAATAGAAATATATAAATTATGTTTTTTAGTTTCTTCATTCGTATTGATGCTAACTATTTATTATTGTTTGCACTTACTTTCTATGCTCGGAACTACTTCCTATAAATCGTAGTTAAGGGGCGACTTCAGGTCGATCTCTTTCTCAAACTAATATTTATTTTTGTGTTTAGATTTTGTAACGAAAAAACTGTTGGGTAATGTATTAATATGCATTACTATATTGAATTTACTAAAAATGCTTATGAGAAAGAATGCAATTAAAAATCTAAAATATTTTTTGGCAGCTTGGTTCATAACAACCAACTGTTATGCATCGTTTTAAGAAAACAAATGCTAAGAAAATGGACAGTAAGATAAGTAGTAAGGTTCACATGAACCTTTATTTTCCTTTGTGTTCTCAATATCATTATCAACATACTTAATTGGATAACTGTATTATAAATGATTTAATAACCAAGCTTTTAAACACACTATTCTTGTAGGATAACATATAATAATATGATAGAAAATTGAACAGGTATATAAATAATACAAATCACTTTACAACATCTCAACCTTGACTTTACTTGCCCTAAACCCATATTTAAAAGATCACAACAGTGAAATACACTCATTTTTTGGTGTCATAGAATCAAGTTTCACTCTTCACGTGAGAACTATGACAATAACCGTCTACTGCGAGAACCCAACCATTCGTGCGAGAACTATGTAGCTGCTCGAAATTGTAGTCCCAAGTTATCGACTCTCAAACTATTTTAATGCTCAGATACGTTCTATATCAATCAATATACTTTATCAAACATTCATTAAGGTATGCACATTAGCCCCAAATCATGAAAACCATGTAAAAAGAGGGGTCTAGAACTCACCTTATGATATTTGCATAATAAAAACTCTAAACCGAGAGCCTTTCGATTAGGAGCTAGCTAATCGTGCACTAATATCATTACCAATCATATATAAAGGCATAAATATACCAACGTAATCGAATACATACCTTAAACACCAATTCGCACGGCTTTCTCTCTAATCTCAGCAGTAGTTTTATTCGCATGAAGTGAAGAAAATTAGGTGCTTTGGCCTATTTATAGGGTTTCACTCATTCGCAGGTGTTCTCGCACGAGAACTCTTAGTCGCTCGAGAACCCCCTTTGCACGCAAGAACTTTGGTTTTCTTTAAATAAAATTTGGGGTGTTACATGCAAGAACCAAGGATTGATCTTCCCAACCTCCCTCCTCTCTCTCTCTCTCTCTCTCTACGCTGAATAATCACAACCACACCACCCTCACCTTCCATCTTCACTATTACAACATACTCTCTCAAACTCTTTAACTCTCCATACCACTCTCACCTTGAAACAATCTCATATCTTGTTATTCTAAGCATTCAAAAACCCTCAAGAACACACAAGTGCCAGCAAATGGAAGCCCTTCAACATTGACCCAACACAAGCAACAATATCTTCCACAAGTTAAGGTAATCATACCTACACTCATTCAAGCTTACATCTTTCCTTTCACTTATCTTATAACCTAAACTAATTCACTATTTTGAGCAGCCTTCTTCCATCATTTCAAGTTCATCCAACAGCCCACATACTCATCTCAAGTTCACCCAACAGCCCACATACTCATCTCAACTCCCTCGCATGTTAAGGTAACCAGCTACTACCCAAAAACACGCGGAATATCGCGTTTCGTCACGTTAGTGACATAACCAACCCTATAACACCCCCAACTCCTTATGAAAATGCAAAACACCTCATTTTTGGTAAATAAAAAATATACAAGCTTTCTTGAAACCCTTTTTTATCACAAGCACGGTTTTGGTGAATCTAGCTCACCCGAAAATCTGGTTTTCACCAAAATATAAAGGTATATTATATAAGTTTAGAAATCATGATCTAAATATTCTGGAAGTTAATAATGACCATATTAAGTTAAACATAAAGTTTTATGATTTATGCATATGCATTTCACACATGGTAAATAATATAAAAACTTGAAAATATGTGAATTTGAGAAAAATAAAGCAAACAGGTTGCGAACCTAAGTTAATGAAATTATAGGGTTCTTTGGAATTTACGTATAAAAATATTTTGGGAGGGAGAATCAGACCAAAATGCTTAGTAGTCCACAACCGAGACTTAACGGACACTTAACGAAACTAACCGGTTAATATAACGAAATTACCAATATACCTAAAATTCAAATGTATAAAATTCCAGAAGTTTTATAATGATAAAAAAATTCTTAGAAATTAAGTTTCACAATTTTTAGAGTTTGTTTGCTTAATAAAAAAAATATAAATGTTATTCATGCTAAATAGTAAAAATTCATAAAAATGAGTTCTTAGGACAAAACCATATAAATACAGAATATAAAAATGTTTGTAAGTATATTAAAGTATTATACGATCAAAGTATGACCAAAGTCAACCCGAACCCGAAAACCCGTTAAAAAACAAACCTCGAGCGTTAAAATAATAAAACCGACAAAAACAACTTAAGACCTGAAACTCCAGTAACTAATGGCCTATTAATAATAAAATAAGTTAACAGCCAAATATTATCATTTATAGAAATTTCTAGAAATTTATACAAAGTAACTGCTAATATAAGTTAGTTAACGACTCACTAGGAAGAAAGATAATAAAAATATATAAGAATCTTTAAATTAATAAATACAATATTTTCCAGTAAGTTATGACCCTCAAACTTAAGATACAACTAAAAATTAATAAAACCAAAGAACCTAAAATACATTACGTAATGCAACCGTAATGCGAGTCGATACACGTTTATATATATAATAACAAATGCACCAAACCTATAGCCATAACTATTTAACTCCAGAGGCTAATTAAGTAAAATATAATCATCATATGCACCACTCAATTATCTCAAATAAGAAACCTCTAAATATATCTCCATAAAAAGCCTAAACAGAAAAAAACTCTTGACACCATTAAGAAAGAACTAATAAGAAAAAAAACTAAATTAATACATTATCTTAATCCACTTGAAGCAATAAAGACCATCATAAATAACTGAAGTGCAAAATTCCAAACATTAGGGTTAAAATGTCAATTTAGCAAAGTTGAGGGACCAAACTTGCCAACTAATGAAACCTTACTTTTTTGGAACCAAATCATACTTATAAGCACTATTATAATCTGAATTCATGATCTAACAACCCAAACTTAATCAAAAACCAAGTCAAAACTTCAAAACTTCAAATTTTGAACCAAATTACACATACGTAATGTAAATCACCAAACCGTGTAAGATAAATCTAAACTTAAGGGTTGAGCCTATATAAATTATTTATATAAAATATACATATGAAATGAATCTAGGAGCCTTGCTAGTCGGTAACACTATAGATCACTTGAGCACAATATTAACTCCATGAGGAGCCGCATGATTTGTAGATAGTACTATTTGAGAAATCCCCCGCACACAATGGGCCCTTGGAATAGGAAAACCCCCCGTTGAGATTCAATAATCATCTATAAACAATGCATGGTAGCGATGACCACCTGAACTTAAATTTCAAGAGGTCCAAATATCGCTATGAATAATGTCAAAAGGCATAAATGTATAAGTAAGTGAATCAACGAATGGAAGTTTAATATGTTTTCCAAGTACATAAGAAGGACAAATGATATTATTTGATTTGCCATACGTAATAAAGCTAGAGGTTTTAAGAGACTTCAATTAGCATCGCCCGGATAACCAAGTCTTTAGTGCTATAGTTGATAAGACATGCCTACAAAAGTTTATGGAGATTTGAGTTGAGAACTTATTTGAGGGGTTTAAGGGTAGAGGTCACTAGTACCGTTGCATTGTAGGATACAGCTTCATGTTTTGAGATCCTTCATAAGAAAACCGAAGGAACCAAATTCAATGGATATTAAATTATCGGTAGTAAGACGACGAATAGAAAGTAGATTCTTTGTTAGTTTTGGTGCAAATAGAAAATGATTAAGTTGAAAGGGTGGGTAAGGTGGTGAAAAGCTATGATTGCCTTGACCACCAACGAGAATGGTAAAGCCATTACTATTAATAATGTTTCGTAAATTGCTATTATAAAAAAAGGCGTGAAGTTACTTGGATTATTTGTCATGTGTTTAGTTACTTCCATGTCCGTATACCAATGAGAGACTAAGAGACATGGTGTAGAGGGCGTGTACAATATTTGTATGTGTATATGTGGTGTTATAAGACTGAGATAGCCTTGGACTAAAGATGACTGGGCTTGTAGATTGAGGGGTGACGGACTTGGTATGTGTTAGGTAAACGTAGGTTGGGCTTGACCAATTATCCACTAAGTAGTCAAGTAAGATGAAGGTGGGCCAGCCTACGGGTGTTGAGTTTGCCATAATTGTTGAGAAAAACCATAGGGCTAGGTAGAACTAAAGCCATGACCATGGCCACCATCCCCCTCGACCGTGACCCCTTCCATAATCATGTCCTTGACCGTGTCCCCGGTTCGATGATAAGTCTAGAGGGTGATAAGTTTGTACGGTAGTTAGTTATGGTTTTGAAGTGTTTATGTGTAACGCCATTCTATCCCTTTGAGGGACATTACTTGCTTGATTTTCTTTGCAGGTCTCCTCGAGAATATGCTTCGAACGAGCGTCATAGAAATCCGGTAACAAAGATGTTTGTTGAAGCAGCATGGCAATACCTTCATCTTGCTCACTAAGACCCAAGATCAACTGAAGAACTAGGAAACGTGTGAACCAACTTTAGCTAACTGACGTAGAAAGACCTTCAATGTTTGGAAATAGGCTGAACATTTCTTAAGTTGTCAAAACGGGTGTTGGAGAAGTTGGGATTGAGGTAGATTGCAAGGGAGGGTTGTTTGTTGTCTTGACAATGTTTGCTAAGGATGTGCATGCTTCAAACCCGATGGTGTCCAGTTTAATGATAGTGTGTAAAGGTCATTAGAGATTATTCCATAATCCATCACATGATAATTGCATAAATCATGTCCCAAGATTCAGTGTAGGGATCATCGGTTGGTTTAGTGGCATCATCTTTTGGTTTGGGGGGGAAAAGGAGGGAGCGAGATTGGGTTTGGGTTTTAGGTGGTCGGATACCTAAAACACAAGGTAGTGGATTTTAAAAACTTTTGACCAAATGAATACCAACTTGTCTCTATCTCTAATGTTACGAGGATGAATTTTTTATTGTTGGAGACGGTGACGGCAAGGTGAAGCTTAGAAGTCATGATGAGTAGGAGATCGAGAAAAGAGAAGGAGGGTGAGTGATATGAGAAGACAGGTAAGAATAATGATCTTGGCTAGAAGGTTACCGCTAAAAAAGAGAGTCTTGACTATGGGAAATTGATAAGGCTCTGATAGCATGAAAGGATTTGATTCTCAACGCCCCCTCTGTAAATATCTCCCTCTATATTTACAATTACATTATCTTCTATCTATAACCAATAATGAGAGTTAAAATAAGATTATCTAATGATTTTTATCTCCAACTAACAATGATGATAATATTTATGATAATGTTTATCCTATTAAGATAATTATTACTATTGGTTTGAATTTTTATAAATTGTTCTTCTGCATAATGATACAATGACATCCCTATATATTCTAAGATCTTGTTTCCTAGATTTAGATATATTTATCGGAAGTGTGTGTTCATTACAAATCAAAGTAGACACGTATAATGAGAAAATTATGAAACTAGTCATTTTTATTACGAGATATATACCTTGTAGCCAAGTTAATAAAAAAATTATGCCTATAGAGTTATAGCTAGAAAGTATGTACAAACATTATGAGTACACTTCAAATGTCTAATTTAACTTATGTTTCTTGCTTTATTTCATGAAATGCATGCTTAAATTCAACTTTGTTGCACGTGTCATGTACCACTTTTATTCAACGTATCAATAACTTTTTTTTAAACGGCAAAGGAATAATTTTTAAGTTCGGTCACTCAGGTAAACCCATTGGCGAAACGCCACCGACGCCCTCAAACACAGACAGTGCTGATGACCCAGCTCGCCCACCATTCCAAGGGAAACCTACCACCCAAAGACCCACTGTGTTAAAACCCTTAGCTCACCTGGAGCATATTGCACCTAGTAAGACTCCAACCCATGAACTTCACTTTGGAAAGTCATAGGGTACCTCTTCCTAAACCAGTAATATTATAGTCGTATCAATAATTTTTAAGTCTCATTAAATCATAGTTGTTTATATTTTGTTTTAAAACCATTAGTGCATCGGTTATCGATTTGGTTTCACGGTCATTTACTATTTATACTTCTAGTCGGCCGATTTCAAAAATTTTTAAAACGTGGTGAGCCGTTTGGCTTACAGGTTAAACTGAAATCTGGTCGTATACAATCGGACTAAACTGTAAAGTTGATATTTCTTTTATTTTTTTAGTTATTTCATATCATGAATTGTTAATTATTATTATTATTATTGTTGTTGTTGTTATTATTATTATTATTATTATTATTATTATTATTATTATTATTATTATTATTATTATTATTTTGTAATTTAGTTTAATAGAATTAAAGGCCTGATCAATTTGCATCAACTTGAAAAGAAATTATAGACTTAACAAGTCGAGGTAAAGCTTGATTTTGCATTTTCAGTTGATGATAAAGTGATTATTAATGAAGCTACTACAATGGTAGGATCGATGTTTCACAAGAGGAATAATGACTATCTAGAAGATTATAACTATCTTTTTCTATCTTAATGGCAAAATTTTGTTAAATAAAACACCACTAAAAAGATGCGATGGATGCACCAAACAAAATTACCACGCGTTTATATAGGAAAACAAAAATTACACCAAGCCAATTTGCCAGCTTTGAACTTCCATTTCCATTTGGTTAACGAAGCGAAGTTGGTGTTACGGTAAAATGACCATCAAACGATGATGTTTTGGCCTTCCATATTGATAGATTCGACTTTAACTTATCCCATATTTGCTCCGATAGAAACACCTAGATAAGTACTAGGGCGTACGTGTGAGCAATAACCGATTTTTATTCCTACCAAAACTGCTAGAATCGGTTGGATCGAACCGTCTAGAGCTAGTTAGACCGAACCATCTAAAACCGGTTGGAGTGAACTGTTTAGAACCGTTTGTACTAATATAGGTTCGGTTTCCGGTTCCTATAATATGCGTATACGGTTCTCGTTTCAGTTTTGTTCCGAACCCAAGTATGTACCTACAAAACAAACAGCTTATGAGAAGTTTAAATTCTAATAAAATACTAATTTGTTTAAGGGACAAGATTTACAAATCATTATCCTAAAAGCTGTCTAGTCATATCTTCTACTTAAACTTAAATACAATTTTGATTTCCGAACCTCCACAAATCAGAGCAAACAATCCCGACCAAAAACACATTTGAAGAAAGGCATTAATTGACGGAACAACCATGAGAACGTCGTGCTAGCAGGGAAATTTTATGGTTCGTGTATCCAAATTGTGGTTTAATTGGAATATTGATTGCTCTTTAATTGACCTTCAGATCAGACTGTTATTTTAGGTTCTTCGTTCCTTACTAGTTATTTAACTAAACCGAAACCCGTTTACCTGGTTAAGAACCGAATTGATTAAGTTACCATAAGGTTTGGTTCTGATTTTTATATTTAGGCAATCTAGTTTCTGGTTCCAACCACTTCCGGTTTGGTTCCAACCGGTTCGAACCGGTTACACACCCCTACTAGGAAGTGATGTCGATTGGTAGTGGAGCAACTTCACAAAAACCTAGGATTCAGATCAACTCCAAAGAAGGTTCTTTTTGAGACTAGAGGCTAAGTTAAAGTAGTGGAGGATCCTAGTAAAGTTTTTGCATAAGAAATTAACCATTCTCCTAGGAACTGAACAACACATCCTCTGCATACATTAGACCGTGGTAAAATTCCATTATCCACAAGTGATTGGATGATAACATGGAGAGCTTCCATGACTATTAAGAATAGAAAGGGGGATAGCGGGTACCTTTGGCAAACACGGCGTGCAACTTTGAACTCAACAGTTGGCAACCCATTAACGAGAACTAAGAATCTAGAGGATGAAATATAATTATGAACCTAACATCGCCGTTTATTAGGAAAACCCATTTGGGATAGAATAGACTAAAAAAAAACCCAATTGATGATATCATAGGATTTTTCAAAATCCACTTTGCATAGCATAGCCCTCCCCTTTAAAGTCCTAAGCCATGATATAGTCTCATTCACAATAAAGGGCTCATCTAAAACGTTTCTTCCAAAATAAAAGTTGAACGTTCAGAACTTATAATCAAAGGAATGACCAATTTGAGTATGGATGTCAAGACCTTTATGATGGTTTTATTTATATAGTCCACTACATTGATGAGGCGGTAATCTTAAATGGCTATTGAGTCCATGATTTTGGGGATTAGAGCAATTAAACAGGAGTTGCACCCGGACTAATTTAGCTTACCGCAAAAAAATGTCCCTGTACATTAAAGAAATTATTTTCTAATGAAGACCAGTTATATACTAGAAAATTAAACTTATAACCATCTAGTTAGGGCTTTGCCCCCTCCTTATGTAAAGTCTCGATGAGGTACCAATCAAATAAAATATAAAATGTATGTTCCTATTCATCTTAACTAGTTAGGATTAGTAGGGTTGTCGATCCTTGTGGAATTAGTGGTCGGTGTATTGTACTTTGATTTATAAGAATTGATTGAAGTGTTGAATTATGAACTATTGCCTCATGGTTGTAAAAATTGGATTTCGGAATGATTAAAAAATTAACTAAGAAAACAAACTGCAAACAATGAAAATTGATTAGAAAGACAATTACGAAAAAAAGTAATCCACCCCGGGTCCAGATTTGGTTTTCGATCGTTGTTTAGTTTAACTTAGTGGTAAATCCTTAACAGGGATTCTATGCATGCAATGATCAAGTGATATAGAAAATCAAGACTTAACATGCCTTAATACACAATATTAATTCGATTAGCAACGAAAACTTCGCAACCATACAATTCGCGCAAAATCATATGACATTCAGGTAAATGTTAACCAAACATAATTGTTTAAACAACCAAAACATAAATTAAACTTATAAAGAACTTAACAGGTTCTAAATTTTAATCCCAACACAAGTTAAATACAAACAAAAGCCTAATAACATAAAAACTATTACCCTAGGTAGATCACGAGATGTGGAGGTGGAAGAATCCTCAAGAATGGCCAAAGTTCATCCTTTTTTTTTCCAATACAAATTAGGATTTTTAGAACTGATAACCCTCCTTAAGTATGGTTAAAATGCGGAGAATTACATCAAATTTGACCATATGACATAACTTACGTCCTTAGGGACATAAATTACGTCTTCCCCTATGATAGACGTGGTTAGCCTCTTTCTTACATCCCAAAAAAACTCCATATGTCAAGCTTGTACCTTTTTTTCAAACATTTTACCATTTTTAATAGCCGTTTAACTATTTTCTATTTGGAACATCGGTTTTTGCCAGCCTCTCGCTCCCAGCTAAATTCACAAGCCAATGCTTGCTCTTGGTGCACTCACCATTTATGAGATTCTCTGCTTTTACGGTGAAAACCAAAACATCCCTTAATAGTGTAAACATCGTGAAAACCACCCTTCATCTGCCAGATCTCCGACCACTTCTTCCGCCGGAGCTACCAATTGAGAGTTTTTGCATTCCCAAAGGCTTCCAGAACTGGATTAGATTGATAATTAATATCACTAGTCTCTCATTTGGTTCTTTTTCTTCCTCTAAAGTCAACAATTGCAAATCTCAGGGTGTGTTAGACGCTTCAAAATTACAGCAACTTTTAAACCCCACATCTGATTTAGGGCTTGAGATGGGCCAAGGGTGTTGTAGAAGCTTCAAAATTTCAATAATTTTTTTAAACCTCACATCTGATTTGGGGCTTGAGGTGGGCCAAGGATACATTTCTACACTACCTTGAATAATACCGTCTGGCGTTGAATCGTCAATTTGGGGGAAAATTATTGAGGACCATCGATTGGAACAAAAGTTGAAGAATTTAGGGTTCTTAAGGATTT
Organism: Flaveria linearis; assembly: GCA_024085815.1. NCBI lineage: Eukaryota > Viridiplantae > Streptophyta > Magnoliopsida > Asterales > Asteraceae > Flaveria > Flaveria linearis. The sequence goes on along the minus strand of CM044012.1, from coordinate 32,150,172 downwards.
GATTCTGTTTGAAGTTGATATTGGGATCTGAAAGCGTTCTTCACCACTGTTCTTGGAAAACCCTATTCTTCACCACTGTTCTTCAGAAGAAAACCCTTGTGGGAAAAAGTAGCAGTAGTGATGATTGTAAATCCGAAAGCATCGTTGTTGACATCAATCGCTCGAACCATCGCTCGAATCAGGTGACCATCGCTCGAATCAAAGCCCACAACCACCGTCGTCGACTCACGATCGACTCAAAACGAAGGTGGCCTTCTTCATTTTTTAAAGGTTCAATTCTTATGAGATCGTTTCATCTCTGCATCTATCATATTTTTATTCTATTGAGTTTCTTTTGGATTATCTAGGTTTATTGTTGTTTGGTTCCCCTTATTCTATTTAGTTTATTCTTCATTATTTAGGTTACTGTTGTTTGGTTGGGTTAAGAGTACCAGCGTGAATTAAAATAAGGAGAGTCATCCCCTATTACCTGTGACAGGCCTAATTGGACTGTTTTTGTTTATTGTGTATAACCCGTTGTTGTGAATCCTGAGCTGAGATTGTTAGGGTGGGAAAGGGAGCTATAATAGATAGGAGAAGTTATTATGTAAATCTGAGACTTTGTTCGGTGACGAGAAGTGCAACTAGAGGAAAAAAGAGTTATGGATTAAGATTAGCATCATGAAATGTAGCAACTTTAAGTAGTAAGCTACTAGAGCTTGTAGATGTGCTAAAGAGATGTAGGGTACATATAGCATGCCTTCAAGAGACTAGATGGCGGGGTAGGAAAGCGTTAGAGTGCAATGGATATAAACTATGGTACTCAGGATCTGATGGAACAAAAAATAGGGTGGACTTCCTAGTTAGTAAAGAACTTCAGGGGAATATAGTAGAGGTGAGAATGTATGATGACAGGCTCATGTCGCTAAGAATAATTATAGGTGAAGAAGTAGTGACGGTAGTTAGCGCATATGAACCACAGATTGGACTAGGAGAACTGGAAAGAAAAAATTTCTGGGAGAGTTTAGATCAACTTATGAGGGACATACCTCGGGACGAAAAAATTTGCATCGGAGGTGATTTTAACGGGCATATTGGTAAAACTAATGACCATTTCCCTTTGGTGCATGGAGGCTATGTGTAAGGCCTCACTCCCGAGCACCTCACAGCTGATCTATCATCACAGGTAAAACATGCAATTTTATTAACTTAATAAAATCATGCAGCGGAAACTTTTAAAGAAAACTTTCCATTTACTATAAATGCTTTTGCCAAATAATACAGCGTTCATCAATTACAAAATATCTATTGTCGTATTACATCACAAAAGCATTAATCAAAAGAATGCCATTCCAAAAGAACTGAGTAGCCGCCTTGCGCCATCCTCAGCAACCTTACCTGCCAACTGGAAACACATAAAAGTCAGCGTTGCTGAGTGAGTTCTAGTTTTATATGTGGTAAAACATTTTCTATATGTAGTATATGAAAATACTCTTTTCTGTAAAATACTATACTGTACTGTATATGCGAGCACGCATCAACTGTATGAACAAATAACGTTCGTTCTCTGTACTGTATGCCTTGTCTGTAAACTTATTCTTTATATTTCACTTTCTATATGGACCAGTGAGCGATACCCCAACTATATGCGCGATGGGAAAATGGATGACGGGCCATCTATATCCCTCGAAAGGGTAACTGTATCCCCCGAAAGGGCTATGTGTATCCCCCGAAGGGTCAACTGTATCCCTCAAAAGGGCTATGTGTACTGTGTACAAGGCCGACCCAATCATCCGGGACACGCTACAAAGGTCCTGCCAATCTCAACTGATTGACCCTGTGTGCATCAATGGGTAGCTAGCCCGCAACACAGTTGAGCTAACGACACATAGTCGTGTACCTCCTATAAGCTTGCAAGACTTGTTAACTTTTATTAATGTTCCTTCTCTTTTCTTTATTACTCTTTCACTTTATTTTACGTAATACTTTCATTTCATTTATCTATGATAACACGCAAAAACGTGGAAAGATAAACATGCATCTAATCAAGGAACATCGACAATACAAGTTATTAATCATCATCATACAGGGCCACATCACACATACATACAATTCATACACGTGTAATACTATCATCATGCCCAACCAGACATCTAAGCCTTGATGGCCATAACGCATGCACCTATGGGAACTATCGTATCGTTACTTACTCTTGCATTTATCCCGAAGGCCAAAAGTTCACTATGTATCTCGTCGGGTCTAATAGCCCTACTTATTCCCCATAAACCTTGGGGAATCATACTAAAGCATCATACAAGCACATACAAGCCACAATAGTACCTTAAGCATACTACCCGTGATTACACCTAAATTGGGTCAAACATACATAGTGCAAGAAAACGGGTTTATATGTGTTCCAGCCCCAAAATCGTTTAAAACACGTAAATGAGGGGTCCTAGAACTCACCTGTACTTGATGAGTAGCTTCTCAATCAAGCTTTAAAAGATAGGGTTGCACTACACCACCTGCAGATAAGTTAGCACTCAAAGGAGTTAATTTCTGCCTAGATTCGCTGCTAGGTTCGCTGATAAGTTCGCTGATAGGTTCGCTGATAGATTCGCTGCTAGGTTCTCTGGCATCTTTGCTGCCAGTTTCGCCCAACTTTCGTTGGATGACAATGTCAGCGAATCTACGAGAGAACCTATAGGTTCGCTGATAGGTTCGCTGCTAGGTTCCCTGCTAGGTTCACTGCTAGGTTCACTGCTAGATTCGCTGGACGAATACATAGGTTCGCTGGATGAGCTGAAAATTACGAACCAACCCATTTTTAACCCAAAACTTCGATCTTTTACACCCAAACCTTGGGTTATCATCCAGGAACCTAAATCTAAGCTTCTTACATGTTTTATTACCCTAAAATGTACGTTTTTGGACGATTTTTACCACTTTTAAAACCCCAAAAACCCAAACCCGGGTTTTTCACCAAATGGAGCAATTTAGCTACGTTTCTTACCTTGATTCTTGTAGTTTAGGAGTCCACAAACACCAGCCTTCGATCCTTGACCAACCGAGCTTCGATCCGACACTTTCTCTCTCTACACTTTCTCTCTCTAGAATTTGGCGTTTGAGTGAACATGAGAGTTGCTCAGCTGATCCATCTATATATGTCTGGCGTTCCCGGGACCTTAAACTCATTAAACCCGTGACCCGAAGGGTTAACTCGGTGTAACACCCACAACCATTTATATTTATTAAATGGTGTTCGTCCGAGCCCATTATTATTACTTGACTTGCTTAGAAAATTTTCCGGGTGTTACACTATGGGTATTGTCTTAGGAATGATGGTGATATAGATCTTCTTGACTTCGCATTGGCTAATGACCTAGGTGTTAAAAATTCATATTATAAGAAAAGAGACTCGCATTTAATCACTTTTGGCAGCGGCGGAGCCATACGCAGATAGACTATTTACTGATGAGAAGAGAAGTCCGCAGTTCGTGGAAGGACTGCAAGGTAATCCCGAACGAGACAGTAGTGACTTAACATCATATGCTGGTGGCGAATCTACGCCTGAAGAGAGCAATTGTCAAAGCACCAAAGAGAAGTAGACCTACGATCAGATGGGGGTAGCTGAAAGACGAGAAGATTACCATCTTTAGAGATAAGGTCATACCAATGACCCAAACTGGGACAGAGGAGGACGCAAACCAAAAGTGGGAGGGCATGGCCACTAGAGTCATACACGTAGCTGCAGAAACACTAGGAGTTATAACAGGTAGGACAGTCATTCATAAGGAATCCTGGTGGTGGAATGAAGACGTACAAGAGAGAATAAGAATTAAACAACAAAGATTTAGAGAGCTTGTACGTTGTAATGATGAGGAAGAACGAACACAACTAAAAGATAACTACAAGAAGGTCAAACGAAAGGCGAAAAAGTCAGTGTCAAAGGCAAAGAACATAGCTTATGAGAGGATGTACAAGAGGCTAGAGACAAAAGAAGGAGAACATGACATGTTTAAGATTGCCAAAGCTAGAGAACGTAGACGACATGACTTGGGATTGGTAAAGTGTATAAAGGCTGAAGATGGAAAGGTCTTGGTGAAGGAGAGGGACATCAAGGTAAGATAAAAAGCTTATTTCCATAACCTCTTCAACATAATGAACCCTAATCAACAAACAGAGATCGATCAAACAACCCGAACAACGTAACAAAATAAGTGTTATTATAGAAACATCACAATCGAAGAAGTTACGCGAGCTCTTAAAAAATAGGAATGGCGAAGGTGGTGAGGCCAGAAAACATACCGATTGAAGTGTGGCTAGAAAACATACCGATTGAAGTATGGAAGTGCCTAGGAGAATAAGGACTGCAATGGTTAACAAAGCTATTCAGCATTATCCTCAAAACCGGGAAGATGTCGGATCAGTGGAGGAGTAGTGTTATAGTCCCCATATATAAGAAAAAAGGAGATGCCCAGTGTTGCACAAATTACAGGGGAATAAAGCTCTTGATCCATACTATGAAACTATGGAAACGAGTTATAGACACGATAATCAGACGTGAAATTCACATAGCGAGAAACCAATTTGGATTTATGCCAGGGCGCTCTATAACAGAAGCCATACATGTCATAAGGAGGGTAATGAAGAAATATATAGAAAAGAAGAGGGACCTTCATAGGGTCTTTATTGACCTAGAAAAAGCTTATCACAGTATTCCTCGACAACTCATTTGGGAAAGTCTACGATATAGAAGGGTACCAGAGAGATATATCAAGATAATCAAGGATATGTATGAAGGGGAAAAAACGTGTGTGCGAGCTCCAGTCGGAGACACATAATTCTTTCCAGTGGAAGTGGGACTCCACCAAGGATCAGCATTGAGCCCATTTCTCTTCACAATAGTGTTGGATGAGATGACCAAGTCTATACAGGAGCCAGTCTCGTGATGCATGTTTTTTGCAGACGAATGCATGTTGTTTTGTATGTTATATAATTTGTTTGCTATCGTCCTCGAGTTGGGGGTCTCTTTGGAAGCGGTCTCTCTATCTCTCTAGATAGAGGAAAGACTAGCCACCACCTACCCCTCCCAAACCCTTCTTTTTAAGTGGGATATACTGGGTATATTTGTTTGTTTGTTTGTTTATTGTGCTAATATTAGAATCTAAAAAGGCACTGAACGAGAGGTTAGAACAGTGGAGAGCGACACTACAGGGCAAAGGCTTAACGATAACTCGCTCTAAGATAGAATACATGCACTGTAACTTCAGTGGTGCGAATGAAGAGGACACCAAAATTAGTATTCAGGGCCTGGCGGTCTCACAAACGTTTAGGTTCAAATATCTAAGCTCGTACGTCCAGGAAGACGGAGAGAAACACAGTGATGTAGCCCATCGTGTTCAGGCAGTATGGTACAAGTGGAAAGCAACATCACGAATCTTATGTGACAAGAGGTTCCCAGCATGACTAAAGGGTAAACTATATAGAGCGACAGTTCGTCCGGCTATGTTATATGGAATAGGCTACTGGACCATGAAGAAATCACACGAGAGAGAAATAGAGGTCGTAGAAATACAAGTGGACACACGCAAAATGGAAGGTGGATGTGTGGAAACACGAGGCTGGATCGGATAAGGAACGATGTCTTCCGGCAGAGGCTACAAGTGGCTTGTATCACGGACAAAATACAAGAGGGAAGATTGAGATAGTTTGGGCACGTGAAGAGGAGACAGATGTTAGCGCTAGTTAGAGCAGTAGAGCGCATCATCTTAGATGGTAAGAGGAGTAGAGAAAGACCTAAGTTGAACTGGGATGAGATAATTAGCCGAGATATGGTAGAGTTGCACCTCTCCGAGCACATGGTATGATAGTCCGCACGTGATGTGTAGTGTTTGATGTGATAGGTACTACTAGTAGGCCTTGATGTGATAGTCCGCACGTGATGTGTAGGGTAACGTTATTTGTCCAATGTAGGTGAAGCCTTAGTGCTATCTGTCCTATTAGTATTGTTAATATCGTAGTAAAATTTATCTGCCTTATTCCTTGCCTAAAATCGTGGTAAAATTTATCAGCCTCAAACTTGTTTCAATGATGTAGTGTTTGCTTTTCTAAAGTATGTTTAATTGCTTATGTGAGGTATGCATTATTCCAGATTGTTATGAGTATGCTAATGCTTATGTGATGTATGTAATATAATCTGGTTATTTTGTTTATGCACATGCATATGCATATACAAAACTCTATTATGATGTATGCTTATGTGATATATGCACTATAATTTGGTTGTTATCGTTGTCGAGCCGGGGTCTCTTTGGAAGCGGTCTTTCTGGCTCCTAAGATAAAGGAAAGACTAGCCACCACCTACCCCTCCCAGACCCTACTCCCAGTAGGACATACTGGGTATGTTTGTTTGTTTTGTTTGTTTTTTAACTATTTTCTATTTAGCCGATAGTTTTTTGTCAGGACGACCATGTATGATAATTAAAAGTATTTGTTTATCTTTAGGTATTCAAGGTAGTTTTATTATTAAATATTAAGCATCTATCTTATTTTTATTTTTCCAAATTAGAGTCCTAGTTTGAGTCATAGTTGGTTTCTCTTTATAATCTCTATCTGTTCTCTTTGATAATAAGTAGTAGATTTAATAGTAAACTTTCCGTTCAAGATTATTGAATCATCTCTGATCCAACATTGTGGTATCAGATCTTGGTTCTAATTAGGTTCCTCTAGAAGACTAGTCGTAATGGCCAACAACAAAGCAGATCCTTCCATCCTGATTCTATTCTTCGAGGGTGATGGATATGATTTTTGGCATATCCATATGAAAGTGATTTTGATATCACAAGACCTTTGGGAAACTATCGTGAGTGAGTAAAATCAAGAAGATGGTGATCATGGATGATTATGGCATAATAGAAAGAAAGATGTAAAGGCTCTTGCAATTATCCAACAAAGAGTACATGATGAAGTGCTCTCCCGTATAGCAGCAATGAAAACATCTATTCACGCTTGGACCTTACTGTAGAATGAGTAACAAGCAGATTCTAACCATGAGACAACAAGGTCTAAGATAGGAGTTAACTGCATAGAGGAAAAAGAATGAACTAGTTACAAAGTAATGAAAAATGTGAATTAGTAACATGCTTATGGAGAGGAAATATCAGGTCAGGATGTGGTAAAGAAGGTTCATATAAGTCTATCGGCTCGTTAGGATCACGTTATAACTACAATCGCTTTGGCCATGTGAGAGTAGATTACTGGAGTGAACACCAAGCAAACACGACGGTAGAAAATGAGGATGAAGATGAAGGACATTTTTACGCCTATTGTTTCTTTTGAGGAACAAGAAATATAAAATTATCGTTGTGACGAACAAGAGATAAATAAAATACTAATGGTAAATGAGACCTAGAGAAAAAAGAATATCATGTTTGGTTTCTCGATTTTGGGTGTAGAAATCATATGACCGCCTAAAAATCATTGTTCAAACACACTTATAACACATGAAAGTCTAAGGTTCGCATGGGGAATGGCATATGTATTGTAGTCGAAGGTAAAGGAGTTGTCCATTTTGAGATACCCATGGGAGATACCAAGGTGATTCAAGAAGTACAATCTGCTTTTGACCTTGGTTATAATCTTCTACTCTTTATTATTTGATGAAGAAGCTTGTACTATAACAAGTAAGAAAACACAAGAAGATGTGCGCAAGATACCAATGGCCAGTACCAACACCTTGGTACCATTTCAAGAAAAGAGACTTCGTAAATGAAGTGAAAACCTTCGCAAGTACACATAACCATCTAGAACTTTTGTAACTAGCTATACTTAGCTAGGCGATAAACAAAAGACCCTACAAGTGCTACACATCCGTAAGCGGGTCAACCATAGCTATTCTTACTTAGACAAATTCACTGGAAGATTAAAGCCTCCGAAACCTATAATTCGATAATTGAACTCGATAATTACATGCAACAACTAATCAATAATTAGAGGTGTTAACTTGAACGGTAAGTGTTAATCAGTTCTGTTTTAAGACAATAATTCGATAGTCAATGATAGCGACAATCGAAGGTGATGAATAGTGACGGTGGATGACATCGATGATCAATGATACTCGAAATTCCATTCGTTTTATCACACTCAAGTATTAGAAGAAGTTATTTTATATTTATTTTGGTTTCCATGTTTATCCCATATTGATAGGAATAGAGTTATTATATATTCCGATGCATTGTAAACAAATTCTTCAATCAATAATATTTGACGATCCTTTCAATATTTTCGTATCCTTTCATGGTTATCAGAGCTAGCCTCAAACCCTAAAATTTTCTGGCCGCCACCTTCACCATAGCCGGCGCTGAAACCTCACAACCAAATACCGGAAAAGAACCCCTTCATCCGGCATACTCCGTCACCAATATCAACAGCAAGGTACGCACCCTAGATGGCAAGAACGTCACCTACGCAATGTTGGTTCGTATCTTTAAAAACAATGCAAAAGCTTACAAAGTCATGTCTTACCTCGATGGCACCCGCCCCCCACTTGAAACCGACCCCAAATACCAAGCATGGATCGAGTTGGATGCTTTGGTCCTCCAATGGATACACAGTACGATCTCCGATGACCTGTTGAAACGTGTAACGGATAGAGACCTCACCGCTCACGAAACGTGGCTGCACATCCAGGTAATATTCAACAATAATAAGCACACGCGGGCTGTAACTCTCGAAAACAAGTTCACAAACCTCACCCTCTCATCATGTACCTCGTTCGATGAATATTGCCAAACTTTGAAGGACCTCGCTGCTCAACTAGGCGATGTAGATGAACCTGTAACAGAGACCCGTCTTGTGATCCAAATGGTTCGCGGCCTACCCGCGGAATATGATACTATTGGCGCCATCATCAACCAAAGTAAACCGACATGGGAGGAAGCTCGAAATATGGTTGAAGATGAACAACAAAGACAAGCAGCTAGACCGGGCTCCAATCGTGACTCCGTATTGATCAACTCATCGACTACAACGGCTAATGATCGTCCTCCTCAAAATCAAACCAATGAACCCATAAGATCTCCATACCCAAACGGGTATCGGGGACGTAATTATGACCTGGCGAAAGCCGCTCATGGTCGTGGACAGTCACAGCGCGATGGTCGAACAACGGGACGTGGGGGTAGGCATCAAATGCCTTTGGGCCGTGGCTATACTTCTGGCCAGTACCCTACTTGGTACCCAAATAACAATTACAATCCTGGCCCACATTCTAGCTCAGCCCAACAGCAACATTACCCCTGGCCTGCACCACCCACCCCTTACCCGTCACAAGCGCATCAGTTTCATCAACATCAGGCCCATCTCGCTGCCCAAGCCCATCAAGTTGTTCCTCCAGGTTTTGGTCCGTTTGGTACTGATGCTCTCAATCCTAGTGATATTGGAACTGCCATGGAAAACCTGCAGTTGAATCAAACCGACCCCAGTGGTATATGGATACGGGAGCATCTCAACACATCACCGCGGATAAAGGTAACATATCTTCTCCTTGTTTATTTCCTACAACTCCTATATTTGTTGGTAATGGCCAACGTTTACAAGTTAACGGGTCCGGCAACGGTTTTATCCACCTCCCAAACAACACCTACAAACTTAACAACCTTGTCTACTCACCCAATATCATCAAAAATCTAGTGTCGGTTCGTAAATTTACTATTGACAATCAAATAAAATTGAATTTGACCCTTTTGGTTTTTCTTTGAAGGACCTCAAGGATGGACACCTCATTTCCCGACACAATAGCAACGGTGATCTTTTACCCTATTACAGCTCCTGCGCTCTCATTGCTGTCATCAACATCTATCCCATGGCACGGTCGTTTAGGGCATCCCGGAATGAACGTGCTAGATTATCTTAGTCGTTATCATATTTCAAATTGTTCTAAAAATGTTGGTTCTTTTGTTTGTTCTTCTTGCAAGTTGTCTAACAGTAAACGGTTGCCTTTTGTTAATTCGGTTTCTTTTACTTTTCAACCATTTGATATTATCCACTGTGACTTATGGACTTTACCTGTAACTAGTTTTTCTGGTTATAAATATTATATGGTTTTAGTGGATAATTACACAAATTACGTTTGGGTATACCCTCTTAAATATAAATCTGAAACCTTCCCAACTTTTGCAAATTTTCACAAACTCATTCAAACTCAATTCAATAAAACAATTAAAACATTTCAATGTGATCTTGGTGGCAAATTCAATAACAAAAATTTCAAAGCATTTGCCGCCCAACATGGACTTGTGTTTCGGTTCTCTTGCCCCCAAACGTCACAACAAAACGGTCGATCTGAACGAATGCTACGTCGGATAAACGACATTATTCGTGCTCTATTGTTTCATGCTCACCTTCCACCAACCTTTTGGGTAGAAGCTCTTCACACCGCCACTTACCTTCATAACATCCTACCCTCCAAACGTCTTCATTATCAAACACCCGCCTTTGCTCTTTATGCTCGTCACCCTACATACGATCACCTTCGTGTGTTCGGGTGCGCGTGCTACCCAAACATGTCTTCTACTCAACCTCATAAATTGTCCCCTCGATCCGTTCAATGTGTCTTTCTTGGTTACGCTCCCGACTTCCAAGGATATCGTTGCTATAACCCAACCACAAATACTATTTATACGTCTCGACATGTAGATTTTGATGAAAACACATTTCCCTACAAAACAACCCTTCCATCAACAACTTACCAATTTCTTCAGGACAACACCCCCCTCTTGAACGATCAGTTTCCCCCTCACTTTACCACTCACCAATCACCTACATCACTCAACCTTCCCCACATACCACATCCACACCATCGGCCTAATCACATACCGCTAACCCAATACCACCACGACCCAAAACCATCCCACTAACCCCACAACACCCACGGCCCAAACAGACCTAATCAACCCACCACCACCTGCGGCCCAATCACCCCTACCTCAAACCACCTCCACATCGGCCCTAACACCTCCTGACCCATCCGCCACAACACAAACATTCCATACCCAGAATAATCATCCGATGTCCACCCGATCCAAGTCTGGCATCCACAAACCAAACCCCAAATATACCTTTGCCACAACAACAAACATTTCACCAATTCCAACCTCATATAAAAGCATTGTCAAACCCTAACTGGTTGCGTGCCATGAACAATGAATTTAGTGCGTTGCAGGTAAATAACACTTTAGTTCCTAGACCACCTGATCATAGTTCCTAGACCACCTGATCATCCGGTCATTCGTTCGATGTGGTTATTTCGGCATAAGTTCAATGCCGATGGCACTCTGGAACGGTACAAAGCCAGGTTAATTTGCAATGGTAAATCACAAACAATGGGAATTGATTGTTCAGAAACTTTTAGCCCCGTGGTTAAACCGGCTACCATTCGTACCGTATTATCTCTAGCTATATCTCGGTCATGGCCAATCCATCTGCTGGATGTTAAAAATGCATTCTTGAATGGGGAACTTCAAGAAACTGTGTACATGCATCAACCTCCAGGATTCAATGATCAAAGATTTCCTAACCATGTTTGTCGGCTTCGGAAATCGCTTTATGGTCTCAAGCAAGCTCCGAGGGCTTGGTATACTAGATTCTCGAGTTTCATTCATTCACTGGGGTTCCGCAGTAGCACATGTGATACTTCTCTGTTCATTTATCACAATGGTAACCATTTGGCGTATTTGCTTTTGTATGTCGGTGACATCGTCCTTACCGCAAACAACAATACGTGCATATCTTGGATTATTTCAAAGCTTTCTACTGAATTCGCAATGATCGACATGGGAGATTTGCATCATTTTCTTGGCATCACGGTTACTAGAGATCAGAACTCTATTTTTCTAGCTCAGACTCAATACGCGCGAGACATCTTACATCGTGCAAATATAACTGCAAACCGTGTCACACTCCAGTGGATCTTGGCTCCAATTAAGTGCCACCGACGGGGACCCATTACCGGATGGAACACTATATCGCAGCCTAGCTGGAGCGCTGCAATATTTAACCATAACTCGTCCAGATATTTGTTATGCAGTGCAATAAATTTGTCTTTTTATGCATGCTCCTCGGGAACCTCACCTGGCATTTCTGAAACGAGTTTTAAGGTATGTCAGCGGCACTATTGACCTGGGTTTGCGACTCACAGCTTCTCCCAATCACTCTTTGACTGCGTACTCTGATGCTGATTGGGGTGGATGCCCGGATACGCGTCGTTCCACTTCGGGTTATTGTATCTTTTTAGGGGACAATCTCATTTCTTGGTCGTCCAAAAGACAACCAACTATATCCAGATTCAGTGCAGAGGCTGAATACAGAGGAGTAGCTAATGCTGTAGCCGAAGCCACTTGGCTTCGAAATCTTTTACTGGAGTTACGGGTTCCAATTCGCAGAGCCACAGTCGTTTACTGTGACAATATCTCAGCAGTTTACATGTCAGGAAATCCTGTGCAACATCAGCGTACAAAACACGTTGAGATGGACATTCATTTCGTTCGTGAGAAAGTTCAGCTCGGGCACATTCGTGTCCTTCACGTCCCCTCCTCCATTCAGTATGCTGATATCTTCACCAAGGGCATTCCAAGATATCTTTTTGAATCTTTTCGGTCCAGCTTGAACGTGTCCACTTTTACACGTTCTCACTGAGGGGGAATATTAGAAGAAGTTATTTTATATTTATTTTGGTTTTCATGTTTATCCCATATTGATAGGAATAGAGTTATTATATATTCCGATGCATTGTAAACAAATTCTTCAATCAATAACATTTGACGATCCTTTCAATATTTTCGTATCCTTTCATCAAGTTCTTACTTTCAAGCACAAAATAACCATGGATTGTTGTTCTAACGCAAAGCAACACAAAACGTGTTATATTGACGCAAAGTATTACAGAACGTTAAAACGAAGAAAGTGTTGTTTCTGTGTTGTTTGTTGTTATGACATAATACATTACATAAACAACACATGATATTTTCTTATTTTGACGCAAAAAAAAAACATAGAACATGTTATGCGAAACAATACAGGACTGTGATTTTTGACTGAAAACAGCATAAAATTATGATGTTTGGCTCAAAGCAACACAAAACTGTGATGTTTGATGTAAAAAAAGCACAAATTTGTGATGTTTTGACGAAATACAACGAAAAACGTTAAAATACAACATAATTTCCCATCGTTTAGTATTTATTTTTTATAAAAAAATTGCAATGTTATACTCAATTTAAAAAGAAAAAAATGTTTGATTTTATGGTGCAATTTGGTTTAAAAAATAATCTATTATGAAAAAGTTATAAACATTTTCAAAAATTGAGGAAGTCTAACAAAATATCAATAAAAGTGATTATATACCTAAAATATCATTTCAGCTTTTTTTATTTCCTATATTTTCATTAACCATTAATTGAAAAATAAACTACTATTAATATATTTTAACCTTTTTAAACAAAATACATTTTTAATAGAACCTCACTCCATATTATATATCGTGATCAAAATTTAGAAACTATTATGTATTTGATGTAGAGGGCGGACTTTGGAGCAACTGGTAAGGTTGCTGCTTTGTGACCTTGTGGTCATGGGTTCTAGCCGTGAAAACAGCCTCTTGCACAAAATTGTGCAAGGAAAAGTTGCGTATATCAGATCGCTTCGCGATCCGGCCCTCCCCGAACCCTGCGCAAAGTGGGAGTTTCATGCACCGGGTACGCCCTTTTTATGTATTTGATGTAATTTGGTGCTTTTCAATTTGAGTCCATCTTTTTCTGTTCCGTTTTTAAAGTATTGTGAAGTTGTTTATTTTGTCTTGGAACTTGTGGTCAACTTTTGGAATTTGAAGTATATTATCCCAGTTTTTTAACACTAAATTAATGCCCAAGTAGTGTTTTCTCCCGCGCTACGCGTGCACGGGAGTTTGATTGTTTTCCCATGTATTACGTGATCGGGCCGGCTCATCGAAAACCATAAAAACATATACCGATATCGGTTCCAATAATACTAAAAATCGATACCAATGTTTGACGCCAAAAACATAAAAAATAAACTTTTGTGGTCAAAAAGCAAAAATATAAAATTTTATTGTAGCACATCACTTGCTTTTTTTCATTAAAAAAAACTCAATAATAGCATGGGTAAAAAACAAAAAGAATAATCCTAATATTAAAGGATGTGACCAATATATTAAGAATCAAACTTCATGCGAACAATATATTAAAAACCAGATTTCACTGTAACAGTGAAATTGCTTTTTAATATATATTATAATTTTAGTTTGGTGTAGATCTAACAATTTAAATGTACAAATTCGACCCATAGTAACAAATACAATGAGCGACAATTTAAATGAAAACAAAGTAAGTGACATGTAAAATTCGGTCAAAATAAACAATAAACTAGAGCCAAGTGCAAAATAAAATCATTCCATTATATGATTAAAAAAACTTTAATTCTGAATTTATAATTGAAAGCTATGTGCAAAATAACAATTTCTTTTTTCTTAACAACAATTTAATAAAGTCCAAAATACCATTTAATTCTACGCGAATTGAACCCACGTCTCATTTAAAAAAGAATCATCAATACCACTAGATCACAATACCAAGAAAGAAAAGGAGTTCGGTGAATGGCTAGGAGGCATGATCAAACCTCGTGATCTCCACCTTGCAAATAAGGGGTTGATTCATTCCAACATGGTATGAAATCAAGCATGCTAGCCTAATTTGTTGAGGCCTGAGAGGTTTGCTAACCGTTGCGTATGGGGCATGACAGAATCGCAAAGTTACATACGTTCTAACAAATGTGGGTCACGCCCAAATTGAGGGAAAAATCTATTAAAATTGTTTAATCGACATGTTAAGCTAGAACTTACATAGAAAAAGTAACAATAAAAGGGCGTACCTGGTGCTGCAAAGAGCTCCCGCGTTTTCGCAGGGTCCGTCCCATTTAAGTAACAATGAAATATGTATATATGGTCTAAAATATATGAAAAATAGTGCTACTTAAAATATGAAACAAGAGTTCTAAATATAATATTTTCATTGTAGAATTCTTATACTAACTAATTTTCAGTTAATAAACCTTTTAGATTTATTGAACCACCATTTTTTGATAGCTAACTTTTTACGCCTAAATATCACCTATTTAATCAATTGATGATGTATCCCTTTGTAAGGAAGGGAAAACCACTTGAAAAGGGATCCTTTCTCCTATGCTCCAACTCTGTTTACTCTACTCCCAATATCCAATTTGGTACAAGTTCAGTCATGATAATGATAGCAATTGCAAACACAAATGTACTTGCAAAAGTAAAATTGATCTCAAAATGTAAACTTATTCGTACTAATTTTGATACATAGTTAAACTGACCATTTGAGCCTAATTTGTAGCTAGTTCTGAAATAAAATATATGTCTCATCAGAAACACAAACAGCAAAAGCAAAATTTAATAGCCGTAAAACTTAAAAGTTATTACTGTTGATTTAATACGTGAATAAACTGACCCTTTGCGCCTAATTTATGGCTAGTTTCTGAATAAATGACATGATCTCATCAGAAACTTGTTGAGGTTTCTCTTGCTGGATAAAATGATGGCCTTCCAGCATGACAACTTCAATATCAGGAACTAGAGTCTTCATAACATTTCCCTCAACATATGGCTTTGTAAAGCTTTCATATCCAAAATCTTTATCTGCAATAATGAGCTTTGATGGAACTATTATCTTTGCCCCTTGCCATGGTGCTAGCAGCTCCCATGTCCTGCAATTCACTTTGTTACATCCCTTATGAACAAGCTAAGTAATGTTACTTTTTTTTTTTGTAAATTTTCAACTTACAGGTCCATAGCGCGATAGTAGTTAAAACCCCCGGTGAAACCCGACTCCTGAAACTTATCTGCATATATTTGAAGCTCCTCTTCAGTAATCCATGGTGGTATCTCTGATGGTGTCTCTAGGTGATCAATAATCTCCATGCCCGGAGGCGCTACCAGTGCATCTGTTTTACTAATCAACAAGAACTTCTTAATTACCGTCAGGTAATCGTGTTTCGCAAAAGCTTTCTCTGCTCTTCCTGCTTCCTGTATTTTCACTTTCCATAAGTTCGATTGCTCAAATCGTTATAAAAACAATCTCCACACAAACACAAACACAAACACAAAAACACAGTGTGAAGAGAACCTGAAACTGAGAGGTGTATAAATCATCTCCGAATGATTGCTTGAAGAATGCAGTAGGCTTGATATGTGGGTCTCTAGGAAAGAATGGGACACCAATAGCAACCATCCCTTTGACTCTATCAGGTCTGAACAAGCTAAGATGCCAAGCAGCTGTTGCACCCCAATCATGTCCCACCACAAACACCTAATTTACACGCGATCTAAGGTTAGATACACCACTTGCATTGTAAACGTGTAGGGATTAATCTTGAGGGGTCAAGTTACGGGTCACAGGTCACTAGAAAGTTCAATTTATTTTATCAAAGTTTTACTATGTTTTAGTAGCCCATGGGTAGTTAGCAATTACTAGACTGGGCGGGTTGTTTTTAGAAGTTTATGTTTATTTTCTTTAAAGTATGAATGATAGCAAGAGCTTGAAAGCAGTAAACAAAACTTTGTTATCTTGTGGCTGGACCAACAAAACGGCAGTTTACATTAAGTAAACTACAGTTGTATATAAACGACCGTTTAAAGTGAAACGTTATAAACAGATATAATCAGTGGTATATGGTGGTTAGTGTTTCATCTATCTTGGAAGCGGTCTCTCTGATAGAGGAAATCCTGGCTACCATATACCTCTGCCAGACCCTGCTCTCATTGGAACATACTGGGTATGTTTGTTTGTTTGTTTCCAGTGGTATATGAATCCCGCGCAACTCCAATTTACGCTTACCAACAGTGAACAAAGATCAAAAGACAGAGTGAGACACACACAAGTGTTAAGTGTAGGGTTAGAGAGGACCTGCTGCTGATTGAAGTGGTCAAGAAGGCCTATGAGATCTGCAGCTATGTGGAACATGGTGTAGGAAGAGGGTGAAGGGGGTGAGTCAGAGTCACCATAGCCACGGAGGTCAGGTGCGACCACATGGTAGCCATGGCTAGCCAAGTGATGGATCTGATGGTGCCATGAAAACCATGTCTCTGGGAACCCATGGAGGAGAAGCACAAATGGTCCTTTGCCTTGTTTCTCTGCCACGTGGATATGTATTCCATTGGTTTTGATTCTGTGGTGATTTACATCACTTGTCTTCATCATCGATTCCATTTTGTGAGTCTGTGAGATGTTTGGTTTTATTGCAGGTTTCTGCTTGGAAAAAACAAACAAGAACTAAATCCAGCTCTATTAATTCATCATGGTCAAAGGTACTTCTTTCTATTATTTATTTATTTTCATTATTTAATTTATCACTATATCAAAGTTTGAATTGGTTTCCTCTTTAGGGTCCACAGAACACATATAAGGAGAATGATTTTTTTTTGACTTAATTACACGGATGATTTTTTTTGACTTAATTACACGGATGGTTCCTGTGATTAGGTCATATTTCACTTTTGGTCCTTAGCTTTTTGAAATAGTATATAATATAATATACTAAGCGAATTATACCTTAATAGCAACACAATTTACATATTGTATAAAACCCAAAATGTAGAAAAAAGAATTTTAGTCTGAAATCAAAATCCTAAGCTAATTTGATATGAAGCAAAGAAGATTCAAAAGGTTGAAGAGTTGAAAAGAAAGGCTATCATACTTAAAAGTGAACCTAAATTGAAGATTTAAGCGGATGATATTGTGTTATGAACTTGAGATTATGAGTTTAAGTCATGCGAACAATATTTTATAAAAAGTAAAATAAGACCACTTAAATTAAAGACTTAATTACACGGATGGTCCTTGTGGTTAGGTCATATTTCACTTTTGGTCCTTAGCTTTTTGAAACCACATGGTTGGTTCAATACTTTTCAAATTTGTTACGCGAATGGTCCCCAACTTGGACGGCCGTCTATTTCTGTCGTTAAGTCACCCCACGTGCCTCCCACGTGGGGGTATTCTTGTCATTTCATCTCTATCTAATAAATTTCCACAGACTCTCCATTAATCCCTTTATGTCAGTTTCACTTCCCACAATTTCCCTCCAAACCTACCGTCTTCGCTATCATCATTCAGCAAGCCAAATCGTCAAACCAGTTATGCCCTAATCAAACCACAATTTGAAACTACGATCTTCTAGGAAGAACGAGTAACAGAAAACGGTGTGGCATATTAGAGGTAGAGGCACTAAGGTTGATGTCGTTGAAGCATACGGTACCATACTGCAACCCAATCCTCTATGTTTAAATATGTATTTTGAACTCGTAAATGTAAATTTTTGATTTTGATTTGGTGCATTTCTTTTATTTAACAGTTGGTTATCCAAACATGTTCTCTTTGAAGATTCATCACGATGGTGTGTTTACAAAGTTCCCTAGTAGGAGGTATGCTAATGGTAGAGTTTCCTACGTTGATCTTTGTGACATTGAGATATTTTTAGTTCATGAAATAGATTGGATGATGCAAGAGTTAGGGTTAGCTAAAGAAAATAAAAAGTTATTTTATCATTTCATGATTCCTGGGACTGATTTAGATTTTGGGTTAATTACTTTTGGAAATGATCGTGATGTTTTAGAGTTGGCTAAGTACGTAACTGAACACAAGCTGATAGATGTTTATATTGAGCATGGTGAAACAAAGGTGTGTACGTACTTCACATCCCCACTAAAAAGCAATGTTGTTATTGAGGAGTTGGAGGATGTTGGAAGCCAAAATTTCATTCCTAAGAGTAAAGGTAAGTCTGCTTCAAAGAGGCTACTTATAGGCTGGCATGAGAAAGGAAGTAGTTCTCATCAAGTGGGGGATAATGTTAATGAAGTAGGGGATAATGTTGGATCAGTAGAGGATAATACTAATGAAGTAGGAGATAATGTTGGATCAATGGAGGATAATGTTAATGAAATTGGGAATATTAATTCTGAGGATCATATTAATGTAGTGGGGGATAATGATAATGACATGGGGATGGAACATTTAGAAGAGTTTGAATATGATTTTGATGCAGGGGACTTTTCCACAGACTTTCCAATGCCTAAAGAGTTTGAATATGAGGTTAATGATAATAAGGTCGATGATAATGAGATTGATGATAGTGAGGATAGTGACTTCATAATTGATACAGATAATGATGTGGATGAGGTTGATGTTGACATGAGGGATTATAATGAGTTTGTTGATCATGGGGAAGAGTTCATAGGATGTAATAGCAATGCTAATATCGTAGATGGTTCAAGCTTGCATGATGAGTATACTAGTGAACCAGATGTGGGTGGTTTAAGTGAGGAGTCATTAGACAGTGGGTCTGATGGGTCATCTGGGGATTTTGAATCTATAAGAAGCAAAATACTAAGGAAATTAAGAAAGATCAAAAAGAAGGTGAATGCTGGTGGGGTTGAAGATGTAAGGTTTTATGTGGGCCAAGTATTTGGGACTAAAACAGAAATTAAAGAGTTGATTAAGAAGCATGCAATTGAAAGCATGAGGGAACTATCCCTCTAAGGAATGACAAGAGGAGAATAAGAGTTGTGTGTAAGGGTGTTGTTCCACATAATGAAGGTGATGGGCCTGGTGGTACTAATGGGCAAAGTAAAGAGGTTGATGGGCCTGGTGGTACAAGTGGGGATGCAAGTAGGGATGCATGTGGGGATGCAAGTGGGGCAGGTCAAGACAAAAAAAAGGTAAAATGAAGGATGTATTCTGTCCTTGGGTCTTTTATGCAACTAAAGAAAACAACAGTGAGAGTTGGTTGGTAAAGACCTACAAACCCAACCACACATGTCTTAAATCCAGGAAGATAAAGGTATTTACTGCTGACTTTATGGCCAAAGAAAGTTGGGTTATTAACCAAATTCAGACAAATTCCAAAGTTTCAATTAAATCAATTCAAGAGGAGCTTCAAAGAAAGTACGAACTTGCTGTTTCAAAGATGAAGGCTTTTAGGGCAAAAGCAAAAGCTACATATCATGTTAAGGGTGACTACAAAGACCAGTATGCAAGATTAAGGGACTACATTATGGAGGTTCAAGCTACCAACCTAAACACAACAGTTAAGATTCAAGTAGAGCATGAAGACCACCCAGATTCAGCAATTAGAGTTTTTAAGAGGATATATGTTTGTCTAGGGGCTTTGAAAGAGGGTTTTAAAGAGTGTAAGAGAGAATTATTGGGTCTTGATGGGGCATTCATAAAAGGACCCTATCCGGGTCAAATGATTAGTGCAGTAGGTATAGATCCAAACAATGGGATTTACCCCTTGGCTTATGGAATTATAGAGACTGAAAATAAGAACTCATGGATCTGGTTTCTGCAGTGTTTGGCTGATGATTTAGATTTGAGCACCAACAGTAATTTTACCTTCATTTCTGATAGACAAAAGGTATGTTTTCTAACTTTAATTAAATATTGTTATTATTTAATTGTTGTTTAATTAAAGGTTGTTGTACATGTAAGTAGGGCCTCATACCTGCTATTGCCCAAGTGTTCCCTGATGCTGAGCACAGGTATTGCCTTAGGCATATCCATCAGAACATGAAGCTAAGATGGAGAGGCAAGGGTTTCAAGGATGTGTTATGGGGTTGTGCTACAGCAATAACAGTTTCAGAATTCCAAGCAAAGATGGAAGAATTAAAGTCTTTGAATGTTGAGGCTTATAATTGGGTATCAAGTATTCCACCACAACACTGGACAAGATCCCATTTCACAGGTTACCCCTTATACTTGTTTGTACACTGGACATAAATGACTTATTCTAGTTTAACTTAAATTTTGTACCTCATATTATTATAGGAATAAATTTTGTACCTCATATTATTATAGGAAGAGCCAAATCTGATGTACTATTGAGCAACATGTGTGAGGTGTTCAACAGCAAGGTTATTG
Source organism: Flaveria linearis (assembly GCA_024085815.1). Lineage (NCBI taxonomy): Eukaryota > Viridiplantae > Streptophyta > Magnoliopsida > Asterales > Asteraceae > Flaveria > Flaveria linearis. The sequence goes on along the minus strand of CM044012.1, from coordinate 32,129,182 downwards.
AAGGCAGGGACAAGCCCATTATATCAGCAATAGATTATGTTAGAGAGTATCTAATGAGGAGGATAGTGAATGTACTGAAGGTTATTGACAAGTGTAATGGTCCATTGACCCCTACTGCCATAAAACTATTGGATAGCATACAGACAGAGGCAGCTAAATACACAGTCTTATGGAATGGTGGGAGCAAATACCAAGTTAGTGGTCCTTGGGGTGACCAATGTGTTGTTGATTCAGTGGAGAAGACCTGTAGTTGCCGAAGGTGGGAGCTGACAGGACTACCATGCAAACACGCAGTGGCTGTTAATTGGGATATGTCTTTGAATGGACAGCAAGTGGGCATACCTGAAACATGGGCAGATCCTTTTTATCTGTTAGAAACGTGGAGAAGGGTGTACTCATTCAAAATAGGTCCTATCAATGGAAAGAACATGTGGCCTAAATCACAATGTCCTACAACCCTCACACCCCCATTGCACAACACACCAATTGGTAGGCCCAAAAAGAAGCGAAGGAAGGATACAGTGGAGATACAAGATGATCTGGAACAAGGTGGGAAGCTAACAAGGAAGGGTAGGTCTGTGACTTGTTCAAAATGTCATCACTATGGCCACAATGCAAAAGGATGCAAAGGTCAAGGAGCTCCAAATGTTTGATGGTTGTCGCATTTGTGTGGTTAGAATTAAGTTTATGGTTGTAGCAACTTTTGTGTAGTCTATTATGCTACTATTTTACTGGACAATGTAACTTATTATGCTATGCATTTGGTATTTTGGTATTTTTGGTTGTAGCAACAATGTGTAGTACATAACAAAGTAACTTATTTTGGTATTTTGGTACAAAGTGACATGAACAAGAACTCAAACTAAACATACTTCATGACCATTAAACATAGTCAAAGTACATAACAAAGATGAAAATGACAACTAAATAAAGTAGACCAAATGAACAACCTAAAAAGGCCACTGCTTGTACATCAAATGAACAACCTTAAAAGACCACAACTACATCAATTGTCCAAAAGCAATTACAGCAAATAAGAACCCTAATCCTATAACTAGGAAATGGATGAGAGTCTTCTTCAGACGAATTTCGGCTTCTAGTCCCTTCACCTGACATTCAAGTTTATTTTTGACTTCAACAGCCCAGGAATAATCTCCATTGCACGAGGACACATTGGTGGGTCAACCCATCCAACAAATCGACACTTTGAGTTCTGCAACACAATGCACACATGTTTGAGATTAAGTTCAAAATTGAAGACGTATACACATACTTACTGTTACAGGACAAGCATAGAAGCGTCGAACTGGGTTTTGATCAGTCCACGAGGTTCGGATGATTGCAGATCGCCCACAGAAGCAAACGGCCATGCTTGTGGGTTTTGATCAGTCCACGATGATGTCTGGTTCTACAGCAAGAAAGACAAACATATAAAGACACATAGAATATAGATGAAATGACAAGAATACCCCACGTGGGAGGCACGTGGGGTGACTTAACGACAGAAATAGACGGCCGTCCAAGTTGGGGACCATTCGCGTAACAAATTTGCAAGTATTGGACCAACCATGTGGTTTCAAAAAGCTAAGGACCAAAAGTGAAATATGACCTAACCACAAGGACCATCCGTGTAATTAAGTCTTTAATTTAAGTGGTCTTATTTTACTTTTTATAAAATATTGTTCGCATGACTTAAACTCATAATCTCAAGTTCATAACACAATATCATCCGCTTAAATCTTCAATTTAGGTTCACTTTTAAGTATGATAGCCTTTCTTTTTCAACTCTTCAACCTTTTGAATCTTCTTTGCTTCATATCAAATTAGCTTAGGATTTTGATTTCAGACTAAAATTCTTTTTTCTACATTTGGGTTTTATACAATATGTAAATTGTGTTGCTATTAAGGTATAATTCGCTTAGTATATTATATTATATACTATTTAAAAGTCATAAAAAAGAATAGTATGTTTTCGTGTTTATAAATTTGACCATAAAATTTGATTTTTATAATATTGTCATAATAGTTTAATGGTTATATTTTAATAAATTTTAATCTTTACTGCTCCAATTATTTATGATTTACGCTTTAAATCCATTTAATTTAATTTTTTAAATAATTTTATATTGTAATAATTTTTGTTTAATAACTTTTTCTAAGGAACAACATGCGTGTTTGCCATTAAATTTTTACGTTCCAATATATAGTTTTTTGAAAATGGATTTGTATTTTCTTTGTGCTGTAAGCCATAACGAGTGTGGTTATCATCAATTTTTTACGCTCCTACCACGGCGATTGATAACGGCAGGAAACTACCCACGTTCTTGACGGATTTCGATTTTACGTTCTCACTTGGCATCTCAATTCCAACATGCTATTTTCCCCAAATCCTTTGATGTTTGATTTCATTTTGATTTCTCTTCTTACAACACATAAAGAACAAACCTTTAAGTGTTTAAGATAGGAGTGGTGACCTAGGTTCGATTAATCTTTCATCTGGAATCATTTGAAAGTCAAGAGCAACAAACCTTTAAAAGAAACTATGATGAAAAATTGGGGTTGAGGACTCTAGAAAGCATTAAAGGTTGAATGAATTGATCTTTTATCTGGAATCATTTACAGATGTGTTTAAAGAAATATAGAGTAAGAATAACGAAAAAGATAATTAAAGAACAAGATGGGTTTTACAGAGAGAAAGAGTGTATATTTATGTGTAAAATGTTTAGATTTGTTCTTTAGGCATCAAGATGGGGTTTAAAGAGAGAAAGAGTTTGTGTTTTAAAAAATTTGTGATGTAATTTTGGTGAATCAAGGGAGCAGAGAGTAGATGGCGGTGGCGGAGTGGCAGTGGCAAATGGTGGTCGTCGATGATGGTTGTTAAGGTGGTGAGGTAGAGCCAGTGGTCGATCTACAGTGGGAGTAGATTGTGACGGAATAGTGTGATGACAAGTGGTGTGGCTCATAATGGAGAGGAGTGATAGCGAGTAGCGATGGTGTTATTTGTGTAGTGAAAGAAACAGATAGTAGAAAGAGAGAGAGTTGAGAATGGGTGGGGTTTTAATAACTCAAATTTATTAATATTTTATTTGCAAGGCATGTGACATGATTTAACGGACAAAATTAACATCCGTCAGAGAAAATGACATAAACTGTTATAATATATAATCATAAATTACGTTTACTGTTATTTCCTTAGTTTAAGAATGAAACGTGAAATTTGCTATAAGTTTAAGGACAAAAAATGTAATTTACTCTTTAGTTCAATAGAACTAATGGCATGATCTATTTGCATCAACTTGAAAAGAAATTATAATGTTGACTAGTCGAGGCAAAGTTTGATTTTGCATTTCCAGTTTAATGATAAATTGATTACCAATGAAGCATGTACAATAACTGGATCGGTGTTCCAAAAGAGTAACAATGACTATCTAGAATATTATAACTATCTATTTCTATTTTTTTTAAATAATTGTATTAAACGAAACACCACTAGCAAGATGCTATGGATGCACCAAACAACATTACAATACTTTTATAAAAGAAAACAAAAATTACACCATGCTTGCCAATTAATATTACTTAACTTATATATATATATATATATAGATATATATATATATATATATAGATATATATATATATATATATATATATATATATATTGTTTCCACCAAAATATATTGACCCAATAAACCACAAAGGTTGAATGAATTGATCTTTTATCTGGAATCATTTACAGATGTGTTTAAAAAAATATAGAGTAAGAATAACGGAAAAGATAATTAAAGAACAAGATGGGTTTTACAGAGAGAAAGGGTGTGTATTTATGTGTAAAATTTTTAGATTTGTTCTTTAGGCATCAAGATGGGGTTTAAAGAGAGAAAGAGTTTGTGTTTTAAAAAATTTGTGATGTAATTTTGGTGAATCAAGGGAGCAGAGAGTAGATGGCGGTGGCGGAGTGGCAGTGGCAAATGGTGGTCGTCGATGATGGTTGTTAAGGTGGTGAGGTAGAGCCAGTGGTCGATCTACAGTGGGAGTAGATTGTGACGGAATAGTGTGATGACAAGTGGTGTGGCTCGTAATGGAGAGGAGTGATAGCGAGTAGCGATGGTGTTATTTGTGTAGTGAAAGAAACAGATAGTAGAAAGAGAGAGAGTTGAGAATGGGTGGGGTCTTAATAACTCAAATTATTAATATTTTATTTGCAAGGCATGTGACATGATTTAACGGACAAAATTAACATCCGTAAGAGAAAATGACATAAACTGTTATAATATATAGTCATAAATTACGTTTACTGTTATTTCCTTAGTTTAAGAATGAAACTTGAAATTTGCTATAAGTTTAAGGATAAAAAATGTAATTTACTCTTTAGTTCAATAGAACTAATGGCATGATCTATTTGCATCAACTTGAAAAGAAATTATAATGTTGACTAGTCGAGGCAAAGTTTGATTTTGCATTTCCAGTTTAATGATAAATTGATTACCAATGAAGCATGTACAATAACTGGATCGGTGTTCCAAAAGAGTAACAATGACTATCTAGAATATTATAACTATCTATTTCTATTTTTTTTAAATAATTGTATTAAACGAAACACCACTAGCAAGATGCTATGGATGCACCAAACAACATTACAATACTTTTATAAAAGAAAATAAAAATTACACCATGCTTGCCAATTAATATTACTTAACTTATATATATATATATATATATATATATATATATATATATATATATATATATATATATAATATATATAGGTATATATATATATATATATATATTGTTTCCACCAAAATATATTGACCCAATAAACCACAATGTTGCCAAGAAAAATCTCCTTTAACTTGGGAGAGCTATGTGAAGAAGGTCATGGACTGAATCGGCATGAGGATAGTTGTAGCGACACCATAAGGTAATTTGTTTCCATATATATTTCCTTAGCAACATGGCAAGAAATAAACTGATAGGTCAATGATCCTTTATCACAAAGCATAGAATGCAATCTGATGACACCGTTATAATGTTATTACTCCACGCGTGTCTCTGGTTGGGATCCTATTTTGTTGCTATTTTCATACAAACCCATCGACCTTTTTGCGGTACCCAAAAAAACCATTTAATAGTATTGAGATCCGCTAGAGGTCGCCTTGACTCTATCGTTTGCGAAACTGAAAATTCACCCAAGGCATCATCGCCTGGACAATACTAGCTATTGTCCTGATTAAACTCATGAAACATTGATGGTAGATCTTGAAGTTCGTTCTTCTCCACATCAGAGGATACTTAAAAAGGTTTAGTCCCCATCTAGTACTAATATGTTTTCCACCAAGTAAGATTTCATCTTTTTAAGATTAAATTAAGTAGTGTTTTTGTCCCCATCTCTCCGCCATGCATTTTACTCTAGCTTTTTCCTGTAGATCACGAGATCGATGTGCTCAATTCAATTCCCATTAGCTCTTGCCTCCAAGTTAACCACTTATCTTATTACTTACATAGTACCCACACTTTCAGCTAGCAATTTCAAATTTGCTATGTTAGATTTCAACTTCATATATCAAGCTTGTTCCTTTTCTTTCCAAACTTTTCGCCATTCTTTCTTTAACTATTTTCAATTTAGCTAATAGTTCTTTTTCCAGGAGGGCCATGTATGATAATTCAAAGTATGTGTTTATCTATAGGTATTCAAGATAGTTTTTATTATTTAAATATTAGGTGTCTAAGTTATTTTATTTTTCTAAATGAGAGACCTAGTTTGAGTCATAGTCGGTTTTTCTTTGTAATCTTTATTTATACGGTTCTCTTTGATAATAAGTAGTATATTTAATAGTAAACGTCTTGTTCAAGGTTATCGAATCATCTACGATCCAACATTGTGGTATTCGATCTTGATTGTGATTCAGTTCTTCTCCAAGATTAGTTGTAATGGCCTATAATAGAGAAGCAAGTCCTTCCACTTCGATTCTAGTCTTTGAGGGTGATAGGTATGATTTTGGTATATCCGTATGAAAACAATTTTCATATCGCAAGACCTTTAGGAAACTGTCGTGATCGGGTAAATGGAAGCAAATGTGATAGTAGACGATTAAGGGATAACAGAAAGAAAGATGCAAAGGCTCTTGCAATTGTGCAACAAAGAGTATATGATGAAGTGTACTCCCATATAACTGCAATGACAACATCTATGTAAGCTTGGAACTTACTCTAAAATGAGTAACAAGGAGATTCTGATATTAAAACCATGAGAGAACAAGGTTTGAGGTGAGAGCTCATTGCATAGCGGAAAGAGAATGAACTTGTTGCAAAGCATCTTTCAAAAGTAATGAAGATGATGAACCAATAACACGCTTATGGCGAGGAAATATCAAATCAAAAGGTGGTAGAGAAGGTTCTTAAAAGTCTATCATGTGAGACCAAATTACTGTAGTGAGCACCAAGCAAACACGACAATAGAAAATAAGGATGAAGAAGAAAAAGGAAATCTCTTCATGGCTATCGTTTCTTGTAAGAAACAAAAATTATAAGATTATTGTTGTGATGAACAAGAGACAATAAATGCTAATGATAAGTGAAGACCTAGAGAAAACAGAATATCGTATTTGGTTTCTTGATATTGGATAATAAAAAAAACATACCCAGTATATCTCACTCACAAGCAGGGTCTGGGAGGTGTAGATGGTGACGAGTTTTTTCTCTATCTTGAGAGATAGAGAGAGCGCTTCCAAAAAAACCCCGACTCGAGAGCGATAGCAAGCATATATATAACACATAACACATAGGTATATGTCACATAAAGATTTCTTGATATTAGATGTTCAAATCATATGACCGGCCAAAAATCATTGTTTAAAAACATTGATAACACATGAAAGTCTAAGGTTCCCATAAGGAATAGCTTGTTGCAGGACCGGTTGAAGGGTGGCACTTACAACACAACAACACAATGAGGAGAGTGTATTTAGAACACTTAACAGATCAAATGGGGAACTGGTTATGGTGATGCAAAGAATACAAGTAAACTTAGAACAAAACAGAACAAGATAACAACACAAGTGTTGGTTTTCAAGGATGCTGTATATTGCTTCTCAAGTTCAAAGTTACAAGTATTCAAGCATGAGCATGCACACTACTAAGTTACAAGACTTGAGACACTATATACTACAACCTACAGACGGCCATACTTTGAAGGCCAGCTGGATACATGAACTAGATAACAAAATTCATGTAGAGTCAAAAAGCAGATTGCATTTTGACTAGTGACTATTACATGTCATAGCTCACATCCGAATATATTACAAAAAGGATAAAAGTACATAAAGTAGAAAGGTTTGACCCCAAGACCTCAATGTACAGTCTTCCTAAAGCATGGACCTTTTCACCAACTCATGCAAGTTGGTGACCAACCAGAATGGGCAGCAGTAAAGTGGTTCAGCTTTACAGAAAAATACATCAGATAAAAGCATGTATGATAAAAGTCTTCGGAAGAATTTGTCTTGGTTCTTTGGCTTCGGAAGACTTTGTCTCTGAAGCTTCGGAAGACTTCATTTCTGGCTTCGGAAGATATTGGTCTTGGCTTCGGAAGATTTTACACTTAGAATATTTCTGAAGTGTAAAACTTCCGAAGCATTTCTACTTCATGTTCTATGCAGCATGCAGGAAGACTTAGAGTGTTTTGGCTGCATCAGACTTATAGGAATCCTTACAAACTCCCCCTAGGCTGATGCTACCAAAACACTTGAAGATATTTAGCTGTTCACAGTCCTCAACATGATCATGACCATCCCTTTCTTCATTAGAGGGTCAGGATCACTCAGACTTGTGAAGTATCTTCTCATGTCAAAAAGATCATGCAAGGTAAATTGAAGAGGTCTTCCTAAGAGTAGACATTTTCTTCACCTTGATCTCTGACTACATGCCACCTCTCTGGATTAGTTGAATAAGTCCAAGATAAGATGGGTTTCCTGATGCAAGAGGAGCCATTTGAATTGAAGGTGATTGGGCTTCCTCTTCTTGCACTTCCTTTGGATGTTCTGATTCATCCCAAGGATCAGAGGAGGTTGATTTTGACTTCTTCTTTTTCTTTGAAGATGGTTTAGAAACCATCCTCTTCTTCCTCTGTGCAGTCTTTAACTGAGAAGACTGGCCTGCAGCACCTTGTTGATCAGTTGTGTCTTCCTCAGTTGGGTGTTCCTCCCTCACAGGTTCAGAAGGAGAGGGAGTTTGACCCTGTTATGGGTTAGATGATGAGGCTGGCCTTTGACCTTGTTGTGGGTCAATAGATGAAGAGGCTGGCCTTTGACCCTGCTGTGGATCAGAAAATGAAGCAGGAGGTTCAGTTTGTGTTGTCTCAGGTTGTTCAAGCTTAACCTCTACTTCAGGTGGAGCTTGACTTGGAGGAGTGTGTAGGTCAACAAGCTCTCCACTCTTGATCTTCTGCTTGATTACCCTAATATGCTCATCCATAGTGGATAGAGACATAGGGCCAATTCTCCTTCCGGAGAATCCGTACAGCTTCAAGAAGCTCATCATTCTTTGTCTATCAGTAGACTTTTTCAAGTTCTTCTGAATGAGAGCTCTTAACTTATCAGCTTCTTCCCTTATTTTCTTCTTTGTTGTCTTCTGCTCTTTAAGTACTTGAAGTTCAAGTTGTTTGAGATACTCAAACTCAATGTACTCAAAGGGCAAGGGAAGAAGTGCTTCTACCTGGTAGAGGCCTATGGCACTCAGGTAGTCTATCATCCTTTGTTTATCTGTTTCTTTGTCTACCTGAGGTTCTTGTGTAGCAGCCACAGCCTCTTGCACAGGGCTTTCTTGAACTGGCGAGAGAGAAGGAACATGCTTGTATAACATTTGTTGTCTTTTCTTCTTTTTGACCTCAAGAAGAGTTCTTGCATCTTCAGCTTCCTTCCTGTCTCTTGACATTTCCATGTCAGCCAGATCATTCAATCCTTCTAAGAGGAGAGAGATAATCTCATCTATGTCATAGTTCCTGGTCTGCAAGTAAGTAATCTTGACTGCCCTCAACTCATCATCTTGAGTGTTTGGTCTGTGGGCAGCCCTGATTGCAGCTTGCATGAAGCTTGAAGACCCAGTGGAACTTGCTCCCCTTAGCTTCCTCTTTCTCTCTCTTTCCTCCTCCTCAATCTCCTCAGGGGTTAGAACCCTTTTCCCTTTGTCACCCACAGACCTTTGTGACACAAGGTGGAGAGAGCTTTAGCCTTCATTGCTTGGTGCAGCATCCAAGCTCTGGCCAGAGAGAGACTGTGATACACCTTCACCAGCAGGTGTTTCACTGAGGGGTTGAGTTGCTGAAGTAGTTGTTGTTATGACAGGTGTTTAAATCTCTGTCACTTTATCAATTGATTGTAAGACAGGGCTCTCAGGCTTTATCACTGGGCCTTCAGTCAAGGTTTTCCCTTTGAAGCTAATCTTAGGGTTTGCCTCAACATCCAATTGACCAATGACATTACCTGATTGCCTTAGTCTATCTTCTTCAGCTTCTTGAGTAACCTGAGCCAACCTACTAGCTTGTTGAGGTTGAGTTGTTTGAGTAGATGGCTCATGAAGGATGATGCCTCTGCTATCAAATGACATTGCCCTTGGTATACCCTCCTCAAAGAGACTGTGAATCAAGTAGTCTAGGAAGTTTACATCAATGTGAACTTGAGGAGGTTGCTTAGTAGGTACAATTACAAGAGAGGATGGTGATTCCTTAATGTCCATACTCCTTGAAGAACTCCTAGGTTCTATGATTGTAGTGACTTTCTCCCCCTTTTTGGTAGCATCACCCTCTTGTATAGGTGAGCTAGGAGTTAGGTCAACCACATCCTCAGGTTCTTGTGTTCCTGGTTGAGCTCTTCACCCAGCTAGTTTTTCCTTAAGATATGATATCTCAAGTTGCTGATCATTGACCCTTTCATTTAAGGTAGTCACTTGAAATTCAAGATGACTAACCTTTGAGACTAAGTAGGTGCATGTTTTTGATAGTTGTTGCACCTTTAGTCTCATATTCCTCTCATCTTCATCAGAAGAATCATGGGGGGATAGAGAATTGGACCAAAGTCCTCACTCTCATCACCAGCTTGGTATTCTGGGCTGCTGGATTTCCTTTGCTCAGTGACAGCCTCAGATGAAGTGTCAATGGGCTGAGTTGCCATGGTTGAGGTCTTAATGATGTAATCACTTGCAGAAGTGAGAGCCTCTTCCATATGGATCCCCTGAACAGGTTCAGAAGGACCCACCTCAGCAATGGGTGACTGGTGTGAGGTAGACATAGGAAATTCAGAAGCACTCCTCTCTCTTTGAGTAGGTGACGAGTAGAGAGATTCATGGTGCGCACTGAAGCCTAAGTCCTCATCAGTGTAGAATTCAAGGTTAGGAATTTGGTTATTTAAGTCCAAAGGCTGGGGATGGTAACTGTCTCTAGAAGGTTATTCACTTGAGTGTTGAGACTCAGAGTGAAGGCTTAAGGCAGTTGGGCTTATGAGCTCATCAGGCTGATCGTGAGAAACATCAGCACTGATCCTTGAAGAGATGGGAGTTGTTTGCTCCTCAGGAGAAGTGGGAGCTCTAGTATCCACTACTTCCTGTATGGGTGAGTGTATGGGGGCCTGTACAGGCTCAATAACTTGAGCAGGGGTTCGTTTGGATTTTCTTTGGTAAGTGTGGGTGATGTGGGGTCTTTGTGAGGGTAAGGAGATGATAGGTGTGGGTTCAACACTAGCTTGTGTTGCTAGGTTGTCACCTTGAGCAATAAGCTCTAACATTTTGGGGACAAAGGCTGTTTCTACCCCTGAGAAGCCTACAGTTGGCTTCTTCATAATTTTAAAGATGCCTGTCTTCATCTGTCCCAGTTTAAAAATACTATTTGTTTCCCTCAACTGTGAGCCAACTTCACAGTTGAGAATGTGTTGAACATATCTAGGAAACATATAGTATTCTAAGGAGTCCAAGTTAGCAAGCAAGTTTGTGTATACAAACTGAGAGTACCTGAACTTGACCCCTTGCACCATTCCATGAACTATGAAGGAGAGATCCTCAGGAATCTGGTCCCACCCACCATGCTTGTTAGACAAGCTGTAAATCACTACATGGAGTACCTATTTCCACTGGGATGAGACCTTCCCTTTCCTGAAGGTCTTTACGGTGAAATCTCCGTCATAGCCTATCTGCTCAAAGGAATAGTTAACAGCTTCCTTTGGAAAAGGCAGTTCACCTTCTTCATCATCCAGCTGAAGATGGGTGTTGATGATGGCTGGAGTGATGAAGACTGTCCTTCCTTGCACTGTGGCAGACAGAGCCTTCTCCCCATCGATGATAACCTCTTGACATGTCTTCCAAAAGTCAAGCAGATGATCCTCATAAAGAATAGGATCAATGGTGAGGGAGGTGTAGTAGTTGGATAAAGCTAGAAAACAGCAAACCTCCGAGAAACTATCATCTTTCTTAGAGTGCAACAGAGCAACTTGGTTGTGTTGCCTGTGAAGCCGCATGGAGAAATCAGGGTTGTTTCTGTTATGAATGTTGGCCATTTTGAGAAGCTTAAGGTTGAAGAAAGGTGAAGAACAAATGCGATTTGAGAGAGATTAGGTCTAAGGTATGGCGAATTTTGGAGCAAGTAGAGGAAAGAGGGGTAACCGTTGGGTATTTGTATGAATTGGATTTGAGACAAGGTTAACAAAAGAGGATAAACTTTGAAATCCGCGTGTCGGTCCCACCTCTGAAAAGTAGTTTTCTTTTGCCCAAAAAGTAGTTTTCTTGGAAGTCGAGAAATCTTCGAAGGTTATTTAGCTTCGGACGTTTTGACCAAAAAGCTTCCTAAGGTTATTTAACTTCGGAAGTTTTGATAGAAAAGCTTCCGAAGGCAAATTTTGCCTTGAAATATTTTAAAAATTTTGAAAAATTTTGCTTCGGAAGCAATTTATTGTGAGATGACTAAAAGCTTCCGAAGGCAACTTTAAATCTTCCGAAGGTTATTTAAATCTTCCGAAGGATAAAAAGAGTAAAAATTCTAAAAAATCTAAGGAATATCTTAAAAGATTTTTCTTCCAAAGAGAAACTGGGGCTTATTAAAGTGATAATAGACAACATAGAACACACATAGTTTTAGAAATAATATGATTAAGTTTTAAGAAAAGCTACTCAAATTTTAATCATCCCAATAGCTGATATAAGATATTTAAATCTGTGTTCATCAAAAGCTTTTGTGAACAGATCAGATATTATTCATCTATGTGAACTTTGACTAGTTTGATTAATCCCTTTTCAAAATTATCTCGAATCAAATGATACATGATGTTGATGTGCTTAGTTCTTGAGTGCTGCACAGGGTTCTCTGTGATTGAGATAGCACTGTTGTTGTCTATGTGAATAGGAGTCTCTTTGAAGTTGAATCCATAGTCTAGCATCTGATTTTGAATCCAATGCACTTGAGCACAGCAGCTTGCAGCAACAATGTATCAGCCTTAGCAGTTGATGCAGATACACAGGATTGTTTCTTGCATTACCATAGACTATCCTTCCACCAAGAAATTGACATCCCTTGATGCAGACTTTGCAGTCATATTGCATCCACCATAATCACTATCTGTATATGCATACAGATTGAAGTCAGAGCCTTTTGGGTACCAAAGGCCAAGAGATGGAGCTCCTTTAAGGTATCTTAAAATTCTTTTGACAGTGATTAGGTGTGACATCTTAGGGTTGGCCTGATATCTTGCACATATGCAAGTAGCAAACATAATATCTGGCATGCTAGCTGTAAGATACATAAGAGACCCAATCATAGCCCTGTAGAGATGTTCATCAACACACTCCCCCTCAAGATCAGGTCCAAGGGAGTGGTTTCTAGCTATGGGTGTCTTAGCAACCTTACATTCAGTCATGTTGAATCTTTTAAGTATGTCTTGCACATACTTTGACTGATTTATGAATATATCAGTGTCAACTTGCTTCACTTGAATCCCTAGAAAGAAATTGAGTTCCCCATGGTACTCATTTCAAATCTATCCTTCATCAGCTTCTCAAAGTCTTTGCAGAGCTTTGGATTAGTTGACCCAAAGATGATATCATCCACATATACTTGAACTAGCATTATGTCATTTCTTGTTCCTTTGATGAAGAGAGTTCCATCAATGTACCCCTTTTGTAGCCATGCTAACAGAGATACTGAGATAGAGTCTCATACCACTTTCTTAGTGCCTGATGTAGCCCATAGAGAGCTTTGTCAAGCTTGCAGACATAATCAGGATGATCAGGGTCTGCAAAACCAGGTGGTTGTCTGACATACACCTCTTCATCAATCACTCTGTAAAGAAAAGCACACTTGATATCAAGTTGATAGACCTTGAAGTTCTTGGATGCAGCAAAAGCTAGGAAAATCCTAACAGCTTCAAGTCTTGCTACAGGAGCAAAGACATCTGTGTAGTCAATCCCTTCTTCTTGAGTATACCCTTAAACAACTAGTCTAGCCTTGTTCTTGATAACAAGTCCTCTATCATCCTTCTTATTCCTGAAAACCCATTTTGTACCTATGGTAGTCTTCCCTTGAGGAAGAGGACATAAGTTCCAAACCCTTTGCCTTTTGAATTGAAGCAACTCCTCTTGCATAGCTTCAACCCAACTTCCATCCTTTAGAGCTTCATCAATCTTCTTTGGCTCTATTTGGGATAAGAAACAAGAGTGAAGACAGATGTTGGCATTATAAGACTGTCCTCTTGTTCTTACACCTGTATCAACATCTCCAATAATGTTTGTAGAAGGATGAGACTTGTGGATCCTTAGTTGAGGGATCACAGTAAGCTGTTTAGACAGATCTAAATTTGAGAAATTCTGATCTGGCAAGGAGGATTCACCCCTACAGCAATACACTTATCAAGATTAACTTGATCCAATGAGTGTGTGACATCATTGAGATTTTCTTCAATAGGATGGTTCTCAGCATCAAGAAATTCCTGATCACTATCACCACCACCATGTTCTCCAACATTTGAAGTTTCTATATTTGAGTTTTGTGCTTTAACGCTGGAAGATGAAGGCAACTGATGTGCTGGTAGAAGCTTCATTTGGAGGATTAGTTACCACTGGAGCTGGAGATATGTAGCTTGAAGGTCTTTTCAGCTCAAATCTAGGATCAGAATCACCTGTAGGCAATATATCTGTGGATCCTAAAACATGCTCACAAGATTTGTTAAAACAGTTGGTAACTAAATCAAGATCAAACAGCCAATCCGGACCAGAACCTTTCACACTGGGAGTGTGTTCATTGAAAGTCACATTGGCTGACTCCTCAACTACTCTAGTTCTGAGATTGTATACTCTATAAGCTTTAGCTTGAGAAGAGTATCCAATGAAGTGTCCATTATCTGATTTCTCAGCAAACTTGGCAATATGATCTTTGGTATTCAAGATGGTGCAAGGACACCCAAATGACCTGAGAAAACCAATAAAAGGTTTCCTGTTGTGCCAAAGTTCATAAGGAGTCTTACCATGTGTCTTAAATACTAAAACTCTATTCTGCACATAGCAGGCAGTGTTAACTGCCTCTACCAGAAGGTGATGGGCAGTTTAGAGTTAGACAACATAGTTCTTGCAGCTTCAATTAGTGTCATGTTTCTCCTCTCAGCAACTCCATTTTGCTGAGTAGTCTTAGGAGCACTATATTGTCTTGTAATACCCTTTTCATCACAAAATGTATCAAGTATTTGATTCTTGAATTCAGTTCCTTGATCACATCTTATGGTTCTGACCTTGTGATCACATTGATTTTCAATCTTTAAGATGAAATTCTTTAGAATCTCAGGAGTCTCATCCTTAGTTCTAAGGAAGAAACCCATGTGAATCTTGTAAAGTCATCTGTGATCACCAGACATTAAGAGGTCCTTCCTAAACTCATTACACTGGTGGGGCCAAAGAGATCCATATGTAACAAGTGTAGGGGTGTAGTGATGGAGTTTTTTTCCTTAGGCTTGTGAGATACCTTGTGTTGCTTCCCTTTCAGTCATGCAACACAATGATCATCACTTGTAAACTCTCTTTTTGGTATTCCAGTTACCAAGTCATTCTTAATTAATTTATTCATGTTATTAAAGTTTACATGGCACATTCTTTTATGCCAAAGGAAAGACTCATCACTATTTGCTTTAGATAGAAAGCATGAAACTTCTCCTGAGGGAGATGTTTCTTGCAAGTCCATCTTGTACATGTTCCCTTTCCTGGGGACTCTGAGTAGGATGTGCTCATGAGGAATGACCACCCCAGGCTTGAGAACAATGCACTCATGCTCAGTAAACAGCATGTTATGACTCTAATCACAAAATTAAGATACACTCAATAGATTGTATCCAAGCTCCTTGACAAAGTTTACCTTGTCAATGCTGAGCTTACCATTTGTGACCTTGCCCCTTCCGGTAATGTAACCACCTGCATCTCCTCCAAAATCAACTGGTCCTCCATCAATTCTTTCAAACTTTTGGAGTAGTGACCTATTACCTGTCATGTGCCTGGAACAACCACTGTCAATGATCCACACATTTTTGTTTGTCTGTAGCTGTTCCTGCACAAAGAGATAGCTACTTACATTTGGAAACCCAAGCCTCATTGGTCTTGGGCTCATTTAAAATAGTTGAAGACAATGCAACAGTAATAGATCCTATAGTTGTGCTTTGAGAATCTTGTGCTGTTGTTGATGAAGAACCTTCAGTCATTTGGTCTTTCTTTGACTTCCACACCACCTTTGGAAGTTTGGACTTGACCTTCAATACTTCGGAATCTTTTGAGACTTCGGAAGTTTTGATGACTGGACCTTCGGAAGAACTTGCCTTTACTGCAGCAAGCTTCAGTACTTCGGAAGCATTCCTTTCTTTCGAGACCAAATTTTCTTCCGAAGGCAGTTTTCCACTTGCCTTCTTCTTTATTTTGGAACTTTTGAAGGAAACAGATTTTCCTTCCGAAGCTAAGTTCTTCTTGGAATTCTTGGAAGTCTCTTTGTTTATCATGTGAAGAGTACCTTTAGGATTATATGGACAATCCTTGGCCAAATGAGAAGTACTCTCACACATGACACACTTCTGTTTCTTCTTTCCAAGAGTCATCTTCATAGAATAGAACTTACTTTGGTTACTTCCATTCTCCACCTTCACCTTTGCAGGAGCTGAGACAGTTCTTTTGGGTTGAGAACTGTTCTTGGAGTTGGATGGTCCATGCTGTGTAGCAGTAACACATAACTGATCAGTCTTCTTCTTGTTGCTGAGATGAGTTGCACATGAACTAGAGTTCTTGTCATCAGTTTTAACCACTTCAAACCCTGCAGAGATAAAAACTTGTTTCTGCTTAGAGTCAAAGGTGGCCTTGATCTCTTGAGCCTTCCTTTATTTTCTTTTGGCTTTTCTGATCAAGTTCTTTCTTCTTGACTTGGTCATCTCAACAGCTTTACCTCCTCAGAGAAATAGTGACCCTTCTCAGAATGCTTTTCTTCATTCAAACCAAAGTCATTATTCACCATCTCCTCTTCATCCTCTTTAGTCAAAGGATCTATGAGGGGAAGCTCATCTTCATAAGTTCCACACCTAGGAGATCTTACAGACAAGATAGTGTGTGGAGGAGCTATCTCACTAGATCCCAGTCCCTGCTTGTTATGATAATACACTTTTGCATGCAAGGATAAGGATATTATGTTCTTGAAGGTTTCTTCTTCAAGAACATATATTTCTGCCTTAGCTTTGCTGATCACAAGCTCATCCTGGCATTCAGTTAACTTAGCTATGAGATCTTTGATTTGAGTCCTGTAGTTTGTTAGCTCATGTTTAAGGGTTGAAATCGTTTTCTCTAAATCTTCTATTTTCAGTTTATAATCATTTTCAGCTCTTTTAAAATCAGCTTTCAAGATGTTTAAGGACTCAAGATCAGATCTCAGCTCTAAGTTATATGACCTGTATCTATTAACTTTAGCAATGCATTCAGAAGAGCAAAGATTTTCCAATACCTTGGTTTCATCATGGTCTGCCATAAGAGCTTGGTTTAGAGATGCATCTTCTATCTGAAAGCTCCAGTCAAAGCCTCCTTCTTCAACAGCAACTACAGCTTGCTACTTTGGCTTCTTATTCTGGTGGGCTTTCTCAGTGTAGTGTAGTTTGGTCTGGTTTATGTTTGGCCACCATTTGTTCTTGGTGCCTTACACTCTCTTGCAAAGTGCCCCATCTGGTTACAGTTGTAGCACTTTACTTTGCTTTTGTCCAGCCCAAACTTTTCACTGGATGTATTGCTTGGAAACTTTCTCCCAGTCCTCTTGTAGAACTTCTTGGCTCTGTGAGTGAGAAGAGCCATCTGCTGAACAATCTCCATATACTCCAAATCATCCGGATGGATACAGTCCAAGTCTGCAAGAGTGAAAAGAAAGCTGCCAGTGGTTTCATCAGCTGAGACAAAGGCATGAGAAGAACTTGTGTCTTGGAAGGGACTTCCTTGAGTGTAGCTTTCTCTTGGTGTCTCTGGGAAGGTGATGAAAGGCCCCTTTTGTGAGTTGTCAGGGTAGCATAGCAACTGATGTTGTGGTTCAATGCTTTCCCTTTCATTCACATGAAAAGATGAACTCAGTTGGTTATTGGAGTTACCAGAGGAATTTTGCACGTTCATCTCCATCTGGAATGCACTAAGGATACCATACAACTCTGTAAGAGTAAGAGTCTTAAGGTCCGAGGTTCTCTTAATCACAACACAATAATGTGTCCATAGTTTAGGAAGAGAAGACCTGAACTTCCTTACTATGTCCCTGTTCTCAAGAGTTACTCCAATATCCACCAGAGTGTCCACTATCTCAACATACCTGAAGTATTGTTGAGTCAGTGTCTCACCAGCCTTGAAAGTGAAGTTTTCAAACTGCTGCTTTAGGAGATCCTTCTTGTTCTCTTTGGTTTCCTTGGATCCTTCATACATGAGCTTCAGTGCTTCCCATAAATCTTTAGCTGTCTTGCACTTCTTGAAGCCTCTTAGATGGAGTTTGGAAGAGCAGTTTGAAGACAAGTCATGGCCCTTTGATCAAGCTCTATTCTCTTCCTGTCTTCTTCTTAGTAATCATCTACATCTTTTGGGATGATACGATTACCAGTAGCAGAAGTAGTGCTTGGTATGAAGGGACCATTAACAACTGAATCCCACATCCTTGAATCTTGACACTTGATGAAGCCTTTCATTCTTGTGCACCATGTGTCAAAGTCTTCAGGAGTGATCAGTGGGGACTTGGTCATAGTACCAGTTTCCATATCAGCTTTAGAAAGAGCTGCCATTTGAGTTGTTAAGTATTTTGTGTGTGAGAGGGATCTTAAGATGGTGAGATCTTATATCAAGAGCCTGGAAAGCTCTGATACCAAATGTAGGATCGGTTGAAGGGTGGCACTTACAACACAAGAACACAATGAGGAGAGTGTATTTAGAACACCTAACAGATCAAATGGGGAACTGGTTATGGTGATGCAAAGAATACAAGTAAACTTAGAATAAAACAGAACAAGATAACAACATAAGTGGTTGGTTTTCAAGGATGCTGTATAATGCTTCTCAAGTTCAAAGTTACAAGTATTCAAGCATGAGCATGCACACTACTAAGTTACAAGACTTGAGACACTATATAGTACAACCTACAGACAGCCATACTTTGAAGGCCAGCTGGATACATGAACTAGATAACAAAATTCATGTAGAGTCAAAAGGCAGATTGCCTTTTGACTAGTGACTATGACATGCCATAGCTCACATCCTAATATATTGCAAAAAGGATAAAAGTACATAAAGTAGAAAGGTTTGACCCCAAGACCTCAATGTACAGTCTTCCTAAAGCATGGACCTTTTCACCAACTCATGCAAGTTGGTGACCAACCAGAATGGGCAGCGGTAAAGTGGTTCAGCTTTACAGAAAAAGTACATCAGATAAAAGCATGTATGATAAAAGTCTTCGGAAGAATCTGTCTTGGTTCTTTGGCTTCGGAAGACTTTGTCTGTGAAGCTTCGGAAGACTTCATTTCTGACTTCGGAAGATATTGGTCTTGGCTTCGGAAGATTTTACACGTAGAATATTTCTCAAGTCTAAAACTTCCGAAGCATTTCTACTTCATGTTTTGTGCAGCATGCAGGAAGACTTAGAGTGTTTTGGCTGCATCAGACTTATAGGAATCCTTACACTTGTGTATTGTATTCGAAAGTATAGGATTCGTACATCTTGAGATGCCAATGGGAGATGCCAAGGTGATTCAAGAAGTGCAATATGTTCTAGACCATAGTTATACTCTTTTAAGTGTACAACAGTTGATGAAGAGCGGACACTCATTATTATTTGATAAAGGAGCTTGTATTATAACAAGCAAGAAAACCCAAGAAGTCGTGTGCATGATATTAATGGTAAGTCACATGTTTCCCCTTGATACTTACCATTTTAAGAAAAGAGACTTCGTAAGTGAAGTGAAAACCTTTGCAAGTCATAACCATCTAGAACTTTTGTAACTATCTAAACTTAGCTAGGAAATAAACAAAGGACATTGCAAGTGCTCTCTTACACATCCGTAAGTGGGTTAACCATAGCTATTGTTACTTAGACAAATTCATCGGATGATTAAAGCCTTTGAAAACCAGTACAAAGCCACCATAACCAAGTATATGACCTATGTAACTAGGTAATACCTCCGTGAGTACCTATCCTCTCTATAACGTACAGATCAGTTATTAAGTTCAAAGTATGCATGTCAATAATACATATGTCTAATCAGTATTCCTTCAATAATACTCTCAATGATATATGAACATTGAACACTGTCATACTAAGTCATAAACAAAGTATGTTAATAGTTCAAAGAATGTCACTAATTGCTCAAATTCAATGTGTTATATGTTATGATCCTAACATAGGTTCATTTAATGTTATGTAATGAAGGTTTCCTGATCTATTCACTGAATTTTGTTTTATGCAAGCACATGATTGCTTTGCTTTATGCATAGTATGCTCACTAGAGTCTTGTTTTGTGCAAGTATGTCATTGGAGTCTTACTTTATGCAAGCGCATGATTACTTTTATTCATGAATGGCATGGTCCTTAGAGTTTTACTTTATGCAAGTAGATGATTGTTTTGCTTTGTGCATTATATGGTCACTATAGTGTTACCTCGTGCAAGCATGTCACAAGAGTCTTACCCCACGCATACATGTTACTGGAGTCTTGTACTACTACAAGCAAGTAGCTTAGGTGAAAATTTATATGGTTGTTTCATGGTATGTTTATGTATGTTAATATATGTCACTGTATCACTCTTATTATATGTCAATGTAATTATAGTATCATTGTTAACACTGTTCAAGGATTATACGAACTTTCAAATAGTTAATAATTATATTTTAAAGTAAAAAGAGAAATTACTCAAAAATATTAACTTTTTAGTATGCATGTGAGGTAAATTAAATGTTGGTTGAAATACAATTCATGATGGTAAGAAGAAGCTTACCTGACAATAAAGACTATATCTCGTTTCTTAGTTTATATTATGAATTATATATGCAATATTTGACCATTATAATAGTCAATGTTTACTATTATTCTTAATACTGAGTGTTTAAGTACTTTTACTCTAGTGAATATGAAATTTTCAATTCAAGAATTATGATTATAATGTATGAAAAAAATTATGATTAATCTCGGGTTCAGGGCATTGTTGGAGGGACCTCAATCATAAGGTGCCAAAGTTTAACCAGATGCACAACTAAAAAATAATTAGTCTAGCGGTGCAAGTGATGCCACGGTTGAACACATGGTACAAAAAGGATACAAAATCGAGATGTATGGTACTTTTCCTCATATCAAAGCTTAGGAGATATTGAGGCATAGTACAAGTGGAAGATGATCGTGGTTGTTGGACGAAAGTCATCTAAGCAATCAAAAACGAGGGAGATTGACTCCGTAAGATGGCCTGTCTCGTCGGACTTCTGAACTCAACAAATCAACCTTGATTACACTGATGACGAGATTGAGATTCAAAAGGAGCCGATTCGCCTGTTGAGGAGAGACTGCAATAAAGGTAAAAGTCCGATATCCTCAAATGTGGAAGCGGATTGTAAACGAAGTTTGGATAACATGATTTTTAATATTGACTAGCTTAATGAAATTAGTTTTGAAAAGGTCGATATAAAATAAGAACACCAAAAAAGCATAAACTTGCAACAACTTTGGACCAACATCATTTAACCAGACTTGAAAGTGAAATGACCGAGCAGGAGAAAAACTTATTTGGAAAAACTTCAACTAGCCAAGATCTTAAAGTGTTTCTTTAACTTTTTTTAATGTTTTTATTGTTTTTTGATCCTTTCTTTTTGGTCATTTAAACATTTATTTTATATATAATGTTAACTAATATTAAGATCTCATGTTGTGTTGAAGGTAAGAAAAACATAAACCACATAAATAACATCCAAAACTTTATATAAAAAAAAATGAAACCATCACGAACTATGAATGCGACCAGGCCATTGATAATATGTGAAACACAAAATGTTAAAAAAAACTCACGTTCATAAAGATAAACAAAGAAAAAACAAAACGGCTATACAATATAACTTAAACATAAAACACTTAAATCTTATGACATATTTTTGTTAATGTATTAATTTATATATTTTACCATAAAAAACGTATCTCATACAAAGAATTTATTAGAAAATCTATAAATTTACTAAAATTTATCATTCATAATACGAAAGCCCAAAGCAAAAATTCATGAATTTACCTATATGTTAATAAAGCAATGTGATGAATAGTATGTTTGTTGGTTTCTTCCATTTTGACCATAGAAGTTTTAATGTTTTCGTTTGTGAAGTCGGTTGTGCAACAGTGCAAGTCCATAAAGCACGCTTTGTCTATGTTCGCCATTTCATAGGTTCTTTGTGCCAATGGGATGGCCCTGGGGAGTGTGACGATGGCGGGTGCCGCCGCTTTTTTTCCTCGGTAACATTCTTTTTTGTTGGTTTAAATCCGAGAGTTTTCAAATCTACTTGATATGATTGTGGTTTATATGACTTAAATTTGGTTTGGTTAGGTGTCTTCAGGTAAATTATATTCATTTAACCCGCATGCATCTTTAGCTATCTGTTGTTTAAAACAAATAGCAACTTCACAAAAAAAGGCTATGATGATATAAACATGATAATTGAAAAATATGCATTTGACTAAGACTTGGTTTAACAAGTTTGTCACACGCGCACCGGAAAACTAACACTAGTTTGCTAAAAACATCATTCATTCATACAAGAGTAAATTGCTATTTTTGTCCCTGTGGTTTGGTGAAAATTGCCATTTTAATCTAATAGTTTGTTTTTTCGCATCTGGGTCTCTGTGGTTTACAAATATTGTCATATTCATCCAGTCCGTTAACTCCATCCAAAATTTCCGTTAAATGAGGGGTATATTGGTCATTTTACATATATGTTTTTATTTTTCTTTTTTTAAACCTGATTTAATATATACTCTTTAAATACATTGCTATTTTAGTCCCTTTGGTTTGAGCGTATTTGCAAATTTAGTCCAAAAATAACCACCACACCACTACCCGTCACAAGAACCACCGAACCACCACCATCGTCCCATCATAAAGCCACCAACACCACACCAGAGCTCCCACCACCACCACGCACATTGGATCGTCGCTACCATGTAAACCCTAAAAATCGACAATCAATATTGGACTTGTAACATACTACTTCAAAAATGCATATCAAACCCTACTAATGCCTTTGTTAACGAGTCAGGGGTCTCTTCGGAAGCGGTCTCTCTATCTTTCTGGATAGAGGAAAGACTTGCCACCACATACCCCTCCCAGACCCTGCTTTTCAGCGGGATACACTGGGTATGTTTGTTTGTTTTGTTTGTTTTCTAGGGTCTACATGGTGGTGGTGATCTAGTGTGTGATGGCGGAGATCTAATGTGTGGTGGTGGAGATCTAATGTGTGGTGGTGGAGATCTAATGTGTGGTGGTGGTGGTGCCCGTCTGGTGTGGTGTTGGTGGTTTTATGATAGGGTGGTGGTGATGATTTGGTGGTTCCGATGAAGTGGTGGTGGTTTTGCGGCATAGTGGTGGTGTGGTGTGTAAATACGAGGTCCAACTCTAGATGGTTCCGGTCTTGTTGAACTTCGATTTACCGATGCTCTCTGAAGCTTCACACCTGTGCATAATGAAAACAACACCAGTTAAGGCGTTTCAAGGGGGAAATATCCCTGGAACGACCCTCCGGCGTGAGAGTAAGTATTGGTTGAATGGAAATATGTGATAGGGATAATTAAGGGGGAGCTTTTGTGTGTATTCTTTTGTGAGAATCTCGATCCTCCTTACCTGGTATTTATAGTGTTTGACTGCTGCAATCGTGTGCTGATTTACAGGGATTATTCCCTGACAAATTCATTACCTTATATATTCTCTGACCGTTACTGAATTATCAGTTATGATTGGGGTGATTCCGATGTAATTAAATGTGGGGCACATGTCCTGCTGGCTTACCCGTTCCGCCCACATGGGTCGGGCTTTCGAGTTCGGGTACCCGGTCTTGTGTGGGTTATTTGTACCCTACATCTACATGGTGGTTCCATCACGGGTGGTGGTGATATGGTGTTTTATGCCAAGGTGGTGGGATTTTTGGACTGAATTGGCAAACGTGTCCAAACTACAAGGACTAAAATAGTAATTTATTTAAAGGGGATGTATTAAATGGGGTTTAAAAAAATAGAAAAATAAAACATATATGTAAAATGACCAATATACCCTTCATTTAACGGAGAATGTTGGATGAAGTTAACAAACTGGATGAATATGACAAGATTTGTAAACCACAGGGACCCAAATGCGAAAAAATAAACTATTGGATGAAAGTGACAATTTTTACCAAATCACAGGGACGAAAATGACAATTTACTCTTCATACAATATAAAACAAGTAGAATAGAGACAAGGACAGAATTGTCCTTTCCTTCTTTTCTCTTCTCTCTCTCTCACATTTATCACCCAAAATCCCTCTTTCTTCCCCTGCTTCATTTCTCTCAATCTTAAACTTTTCTTCACCGTTTTCATTAATTCAAGTGTCATTCGATCGAAACACACGCGAAATGAAATGGGTATTCGGTAATTGGGAATTAATTTGCTCTCTGGTGTTTATCGGATGCTTATTCTACAAGTATTTGGTGGTCAGAAGATGGGGTTCGGAAGATAAACCGCCGGAGACTGGTGGCCACCGGCTGCAACCGCCGAGAGGCACCTCCGGTTGGCCGTTGATCGGAGAAACAATAGAGTTCATTGCCGCTGGATACACTTCTCGACCTGTTAGTTTCATGGAGAAACGAAAGTCAATGTGAGTCGTTAATATTATTACTATCTCTCAATCTTTTGATGCTAATCCTATGCTTTGCATGCTTGGACTTTGTGCTTGTAGACTTGTACATTGTGGACTTGTAATTGTTCATTATTTACTTGATGATCCATATTAGTAGGGCTGTCACGTTCGCGCTCGCTCGACGTGCTCGAAAAATGCTCGTTTGAATTTTCGCTCGGTTGTAAACGAGCCGATCGGCTCGGATCGGTTTGTAAACGAGTCAATCACGAGCAAAGGTCCGCTCCGCTCGGTTCGGATCGAATTAATATGTATATATAGTTTATACGTAGTGCTCTAGTAGACTTGACCCATTATATACGAATATATAATTTTATTTATGCATATTTGATCAATCAACCTAATAAAAGAATTCTACACTTAATATAAAAGTGAAATCGTAAGCCATTAAAAGATATTTTTTCGATTATCTCAATCTCACCGTCACCGTTATCTGCAATATGCTCTCCGCCTTATCGGCTACAAACTTAGCTAGCTTCATTCTTAGTCACAACGTGTTATCATTCATAAAAGTATTATGTAATGAAATGTGGCTGATTTTAAAGTTATTAAACTTTATTCGCTGTAGTATAAATTTTATGAGCCCAAGATAGTTGGGTTGTATAAATTATTTGCCGCTCGTTTGCACTCGCTCGACGTTCGCTCGAAAATTTAACGCTCGAAAAATGCTCGTTCGATTTTCCGCTCGATTGTAAACGAGCCGATCTGCTCGGTTTGGTTTGGAAACAAGCCAAACACGAACAAAGGTCCGCTTGGCTCGGCTCGGCTCGTGAACAGCTACATATTAGTATGGAGGATAAAGCAATTTTGGGATTGGTATATTTTACTAAAAGTTAAAAGAATCTTGAATAAAATAAACATGGGAAATTGTAGATCATTTTGTTAATTGATTAAGATTATTAAGGAATTATAATAATAGGTTAAAGTGCATTTGATCATCCCCACGTCTTCGTATTTATAATTATGTTATCACGTTACTATGATCACTTTTTTTTTCCTTTTTTTATATATAAGTAAATTAATGTTGAACTTTTTCTCTCTGTTTTAAAATTTTTAAAATTTGTAACTTTTTAATGTTCCCACAAAATCCAGTGAAACAATTGAGCTCAGAGAAATACGTAGGAAAATAAGTTAGGATGTTCATGATTGTGTTTTATTTTTGCTAGTTGGAAACTTTATTAAGGCGGCTCCCTTCTGTTCTGAGTACGGTTAATCATGTTTAGAGGTGTAGTATTTTTTTATTTTTGCCTTTTAGAAATCAAAACCTAAGCCTCCACCGATTTCATTATTTAGGATTTAAACTTGAGATCTCTTTCAAAGAATCCTTACACATGTTAGAAATGCTAAATACACTAGTATGTCTATATTTCCTCTAATGATATGATAATGATATAAATTTATAAGTGTAATCTTAATGTCTTAAGTAACAATTAAATTTTATGCTCTTATTATTTGATACATCAATAATTACCATCATTGTATTCGCACGTTCGATAGAAAACTAACTTTAAGTAAAGAATCAGAAGAATTATATAAACATTTGTACGTAGTGGTGACTAGAAAAATGGAAAAGAAAAAAGAATAGTTTATTTAATTACATCAGAGTCTTATGTATCACATTTAAACAATCTTTACATACGAGTTTATGTGATTCATTAAGGGTCTGTTTGGTATGAAGTAATGCAATGGATAACGGAATGGAATGGACGACGGAATGGAATGAAGGGAGGAATGAAATGGATCATTGCCATTCCATTATTCTGTTTGGTTACTTTATGGAAATGGAATGATTCATTACTTTATACTGTTTGGTAGACAGAAAAAGACAAAGGAATGAAATAAAAATTAATTAAAATTGATAAAAATACGTACATTTTAATTAATAGATTAATATATCATCCAAAAATTCAACTAAAATTAAAAAAATATCCAAAAATTCCAAACTAAACTCCAAAAACATCCAAATTTCACCAACTAAAAAAAATAAGACTAATCCAAAAGTCGTCATATATCACGTCAAACGGTATCCTTGAGCATGTTCCTTACCCATCCAAGTTTGCGTTCTTCATCGACATTAAAAAAAATTATCATCAATTCCTCGTTTTGTGCGAGCTTACATACAGCCTTGTCACACTCACGAATAGTTAAACCTTCAACTTTGTTCATCTCTGCAAAAGGGTTACTACGTAGTTTCTCTCTATTACTCTCTGTTCCAAAAACTCTATTAAATGTATTTGTAGCCTCTCTAACCGGGACCGTTTTAGAGATGAATTCAGTTGCAAAATTAATGGCAAATCAGATCAGATTTGGAGTTCATGTTTATTAGTGAAAGTCATGCTTTCAAGTCCTTGATGCAATATTTCATTCATGTTTCTGGAGTGGTTATTTTTAGCCATACAACAGGTAACATAATTGCCATTCTCCTAGACTATAAGAACCCAGTTTGAGAATATCATTCCAAGTGACCTTTTAATCTAACACAAAGAAGACACCACATATCTTTGTTGAATGGTTTGTTCGAAAAATAAAAATACAAATGATCATGAAAGCAAGACTGTGATTGAGGATAATGATGTTCTTACCTCCTTCGATGAAATCTTCGGCTGTAAGCGGACGTTGATACCTTTCGACTCTTCAACACACAATAGCAAAGCTCAATAAGGAAATTTATCAACAAACAACAATCAATGGGCACATAGATTGGTTGATTGATTAAGCAATCAAGTACCTGATGCGAAATCGAGAAGCGATGTATGTTAGCAATTGCAAGAATTTGTTGATTTATAAGCGCACAGATGTAAAATCGTGAGGGAAAAGAAAGGCAAATTGTATCAAGATTGTTTGAAGAAGATCGGTTAGGTTGTTTAGAATGATCGAAGAGGATGAAATTTGCAGGTAATATGGCTGGAGATAATATTGTTGGAGGGAAAATCGCAAGGGAGAAGCCACGGAATGGAATGGAAAAAAACCTAGGGGGGTGGGGGGAATGATATAACAGTGATTTCATTAGCCTTGGAATGAGTTATTTTATTCCTCTAGGTAACCAAACATGCCTAATTTTGATTCACTTGGAATCAACCTTTCCATTCCTTACCTTATTCCTGCATACCAAACAGGGTCTAAAAGCTTTCTAACCTAAAATTAGTTTTAAACAACTACCACCCCACCTGTTTATATATCTATCTATACATAGTAATGATTGGTTTTATGATAGTCATGGGACCCTTTATGCAAATTCTTATCACTTTAGGGCTGTACCTTAAAGTACTTGGCTTGGTAAAAGTAACCCTTTTAGGATATAGTTTGCTTATTTTGCCCCCTTTGAAGTTTGATTACTACAAACTTGCTTTAATATTTTTCATAGGGTGAGGTTATTCTACAAAGTGCATTTTTACTACAAAATGTGAGAAGACACAATGAGACTAAAAAAGTCACAAAGAAAATTAATCTCACAATCTAAATCGAATTTTAAAAAAGTACTTCGGAGCCTCTGTTCCTCTCGTTGTCATCTTTCGAATTACTTTTTGAAATTCGATTTTGATTGTGAGATATAATTTTGTTGTGTTTTTTTTTGACTCATTGTGTCTTCTCACACTTTGTAGCAAAAATACACTTTGTATTTGAACCTTTTCTTTTTCATAAACGCCCTCTTACTACTGCAATAGGTCATTTATCATTCTAAGCTTACATCAATTCTAACAAGTCCTATTCCATAGTTATGGGAAGGTGTTCAAGACACACATTTTGGGTAGGCCGATCATCGTATCGACTAACCCAGATGTGAACAAAGTTGTTTTACAGAACCAGGGCAATGTTTTCATACCGAGTTATCCGAAATCAGTAATTGAGTTACTTGGTGAATCTTCAATATTGCAAATGAATGGAGGCTTACAAAAGAGAGTGCATGCCATTGTTGGTGGTTTCTTGAGGTCTCCTCGATTCAAAGATCGAATAACCAAAGATATCCAGAAATCAGTCAATCTCACATTGTCCTCTTGGATGGATCATCCCAGACAACCCCTTTACCTCCAAGATGAAACCAAAAAGGTAAAACTTTGACTGTTGTGGTCAAACAGATCAGTTTTAGGACTTGAGAATCAATTATGTATGAAAATTTCATAAAGATTGTAGACAAATGTTAGGTGTTCATAAAGATTGTAGACAAGTGTTAGGTGTTTACTTAGAGGTGTTCAAGGTTTGGGCCGTTTAGACAAAAGTTCTTGGCCAAACCACTAACTACAGTTTTGAAAAATGGCAGACCAGTTCCTTTGGCAGTTTGCTTGGTTTGAATGGTGGTTTTAAATTAAAACTGTTAGTTTTGTATTAAGTTTTAGAAAACAATAAAGGTGATTCATAAATATCATACAATATGCATAACTGCATATTCCAAAACTAAAAGAACTTAAATAATGGTTTCGTTCCAAGTACCAAACCGGATTTGCCTCGGTTTAGGCTGTTTAGCCAGTTTCAACGTTTATGAATAGTGATATATGAACACCAATTGTTGTAGAGTTTGATGTGGGTAATGATTCTTTTCTGAATCTATAGAAATTTGTATGTCAAAATTTTATAATTTTCCAATGATTTAATCATAAGCTTATGGGTATGGTTGCCCAATTCGGTTTATTCAACTAATAGAAGTTTCATTGGATAACCTGCGTGTTAGATTGTCCACAAAGTTATGAACACACACCCACTAGCCCCCTAAAATGTAAAACCAATGACTTATTGGTCAAATAGAACTATTATTTAGAACTTATGATATATCAACATAGAATTCCATCAAGATTACTAAAGAATGTTACTTTTTGTAAAAAGTGATGTGGGTAAGGATTCATTTTCGTTATCCACGTAACATTCCATCTCAAATTTTATCTTTTTATGATTTAAGCATGTTTTGTATTTGTGGAACAGATTACGTTTGAAATTCTTGTGAGGTTGTTGATGAGCGTGGAGCCTGGTGAAGATATGGAGTTCCTCAAGAGAGAATTCATGGAAGTCATCAAAGGCTTGATTTGTTTACCTGTCAAACTTCCAGGTTTCAGAATGTACAAATCTCTCCAGGTAATTTAATTTATAATAAATGCAAACAAGACAAGACTGAATGTCAGTTGATCGTTAATACAATTCCATTTTGTTTGCAGGCTAAAGAGAGAATGTTAAAGATGGTGAGAAAGATAGTAGATGATAGGAAAAAGGCAATGGAGAAGAACGAAGCAAAAAGTTCAGAGTTGCCAAATGATGTGATTGATGTGTTGCTAAGGGATACAGGTGAATCAGATGGGACCCAACAACGGCTACCGTTGGATTTCATCAGTGGGAACATCATAGAAATGATGATCCCTGGGGAGGACTCAGTGCCCATGATCATGACCCTAGCTATCAAATACCTAAGCGACAATCCTAGAGCTCTTGCTTGTCTTGTAGTAAGTAGCTCTCCTCGTGTTTTATCTCAAACTAGTCAACCGAGTGAAAATTGCAAAAAAATTAAGCTAAAGATTAAGGGGTTGCACGGGTGAAAGTCACCTAAAGTTTATATTAATGCATATATAAGTATTGTTATTCAGAGATGTAGATTATAATTGCAATCATCATTACACATTACAATATTTTTGAACGAGTTTTATAAATTGCAGGATGAAAACGACAAATTAAAGAAACATAAGGATGAATCATGTGAAGAGTATGCCTGGACTGATTATGTGTCTTTGCAGTTTACTCAAGGCGTAAGTTTCGTGCCACTAAATGTAGCTTTGAAAGTTTAAGTTTATAGCAAGATGTATAAGGTACTTGTTTAAATTTTTAGGTAATAAGTGAAACTCTTCGGATGGCAAATTTAATCAATGCGATTTGGAGAAAAGCTCTTGAAGATGTAGAAATTAATGGCTATTTTATCCCAAAGGATGGTGCGTTTTGGCATCTTTGACGTCTGTTCATATGGATGAAGAGAATTATGAAAATCCAGATGAATTTGATCCATGGAGATGGGAGGTAAAAAATGATGCTTTCTGTTCTTTTTACATCTATACATTTGGTTAGAGCCTTAGAGGTGGTAATTTAATCCCATAAAAATGTTGTTGATGAGTATAATGTTATAAGTTATCCGGAATGAAATATGTCAAATGGGTCAAATGGGCAGAGCAATTTTTATAATAGATTTTCATCCTACAGAGGACCCTTCTACACAAACCAATATCAAGTAGAAAACTACGAAACCACATTAACACTTCTACCTATAGCTTAAAGTGTTACACATAATGCAGTTATGGATCCACCTAGCTTTCATACTTCATCCATCCCACAGTCTAGCCAGCACACAGATGTTGGTATGATTTTATGGTTTTCTACTTAAAATGGATTCAGTATTGAACGCACCTTCATTAATATCTATCACATTAGTTATTGCAAAATTAAAAAATTAAGATTGACAAATAATGTTATCAAGAGAGCCCAATCTGACCCGACTTGTTTGACAAACGTAAAAACGTTACGCTTTGACCTAAACCTGCCTGACCCCTTATGATATCTCTAACTGTATGCAGAAAACGGGAGCAAGTGTTAATAATAACAAGTTTACACCGTTTGGGGGTGGACAGCGGTTGTGTCCAGGTTTGGAATTCTCAAGGCTCGAAATTAGCATTTTTCTTCATCATCTTGTGACGACATACACTTGGGTCGCTGAAGAAGATCAGATTGTGTATTTTCCTACAGTTAAGACTAGACGGAAATTACCAATAATCGTGACGCCAAGATGAATCCATTGAATGTACGATGAAAAACATATTTGATGATCAGTGAGTCACCTGTTTGGACATATAATGTGTACACATCTTTTGGGTTTATAGAAGTTATATATTCAACACGATCATATGACTTCTAGTATCATTTAATTTGGATTTTACCATTTTACATATGTTATCCTCACGAATCATATAACTTCACTCAAAATAAAATACCAAAAGATTGTAGGTTTGTTTGAGTTTACTAGTGCTTCACGTAGCCCTATAACATTGGGAGAAGGCTTGTATGTGTCAACTCTTATACTTAATCACTGTTCAATGAAAAGTTCGAACATATAATTTTGGGATCATGTTATATAATATATACATTTAAAACAGAGGACTTTTGCTATAGTATAATTAAGGGGCTGGTTAAAATAAAAAAATATTTTTGCTTAAAAGCCTAAGAAAATATCTTAGCCATTTATTTCTTGAATTAACGGTTGAGATCAATTTTTATGCATAAAAATGGTCCCAAGGGTAGTATCGAAAAAACAACTTTTGTTGACATTTTTTTCAAATTCCCTCATTTTATTTAAATGTTCGACGATATTTTTTTAGAATTAATTGCACCATAAAATCAAATGTTTTATTTGAGTATAGTATTGCAATATTTTTTAATAAAGAAAATTGATTTTACGAAAATGTGTTGTTTAATGATAAAAGCAACATATTATGTATTGTTTTGTCGTAAGACAACATTTTGTGTTGTTTAACATTAGACAACACGTTATGTGCTGTTTTAGGGTAAAACAACACATTATATGCTGTTTTAGGGTAAAAAAATATTATATCTGATTTAGGGTAAAACATAATGTTTGGTGTTGTCTAATGTTAAAACATCACTTAAAATAATTATGAAATTGTGTTGTTTTACAATAAGAGAGTGTATTCTGTGTTGTTCCACGATAAGAAAACAACTTATATGTTGTTTAAGGTTATAAATTGTTTTACGCTAAGAGATCATGTTTTGTTTTGTTTGTGTAAAAGATTATATAAAACAATAAAATTTTATGTGTTGTTTACAGTAAAATAACAAGGTAAAATATCACATCCTGGTGTTGTTTTATAACGCTCTATATGGTTTCAATATAAAACATATTGATGTTTTCATGTGTTGTAAGTATGTAAAATTAAATGTTTTGTATTTTTTTCACTTATATGTTGTTTCAGGTAAAGCAACACGTTTGGGTTGTTTACATGTAAAACAAGATGTTATGAGCTGCTTTCATACGAAAAAGCATATTTCGTGCTAGTTTCAAATAAAGCAACACATTACCTGATGTTTTTACATAAAATAATATGTGATGTGGTTATTTAACATAAAACAAGATGTTTTTAGCCGATTTAGGGTAACTAGCACATTTTGGGTAAAACAACCCAAAACATGTTGTGTTTATGTGGCATTTTGACATCTGGAAGAATAAATTGATTTTATATTAAAATTGGATTGAGTTTTGATCGAATGAAATCAAAAACTTAAAAAAGAGATGAATAAAATCAATTGAGATTAGCAACAGATTGAAGAAAATAAAAAAAAAACTAATTTTGGTGTTATTTATATGTTGCTGATTGTTAAAGACAATATTAGCATTCCTATTCAATTTTAAATATTGTCATGTGTCAATCCCATAATGCTTCTTAGGCCTTTTAGACAAATGGTTTTTTTTAATCAACCCCGTATTATTAATATTATATATCATTGAGTCCGTTTGAAACGCCATAACAATATGGAAGTTAGCTAAATTGGTTCTAGGTGTTTCTTTCCTGCTAAAAATCTTGGGTTTGAAACCCGCTTGCCTTATTTTTCTTGGAAACAGAGTACGCATGTAAAATTATCACTATAGCCAGGGCCGGCTTAACGTTTTTGGAGGCCCAAAGCGAACAAAAAATATGAGGCCCTCAAAAGATTATTTATAAAACTCTCCTCCTTTATCCGGGCTTGGTACCGGCAAAAATAAACTAACAAGTTTACAATTGGCGGAGTTAAAATTTTTTTTTTAAAGTTATTTATTGTGCTTGTATAATCATACTTAGATTTACATCTTTAATAAATTATTCGTAATCAAATTATTTTAAAAATTCTTTTTCAATCTACAGAAGAGCTAAACCGTTTAATCTTTCTTGTGACATAGTAGATCGTAAATAATTTTTTATAAGTTTTAATTTGGAAAAGCTACGTTTCGCAGAAGCAACAGTTACGGGAATTGTTAAAATAACTCGGTAGACAACAAATGCATTTGGAAAAGAGTTAAAGTTTTTAATATAAGTTAGTATATCAATCATTTTGTCAAATTCTAAGTGTATAATTTCTCTTAACATTTCTAATTTTGAAAGTAACATTAAAAATAGCTTCAAAAGCATTCGATCTCACTTTGAAGTCCAGCATCAACAAATGTAAAGTAACATTAAAAGTTAAAAACAGCTTCGAAAGCATTCGATCCATTAATTTGTGAGATTTACACCACCCTGCATCCTATTGCAATGAGATATTATTGTTATCTATGATACTATATAATGCAGGAAGGATGGGCAAAAGAGGAATTTCACATGTATCGTAAGACGCGCCTTTCTTCCTTCCTCTCCCTCACCGTTATCCTGCATTCACTCTCACCATTACTTCCATTGAATGGTTCAATTTGAAGCCCTGCGACCTTATAACCCCTCCGCCCCTTAGTCTCCGACGTGCAGCTTACTTGCTTTACAAAAACCGAAACCCTAGCCTCATCCTCAATTTCTCCACTTCTTCCTGCTAATCAATCAATCAATTCAGGTAGCACCTTGATTCTATCTTCGGTCTTTGATATTTACATCTATCCATTTGTTCGCATAACCGTTCAAAGTAGGGTTTAGACATTGCAATTTCACCATCCACATTCACAGAGCCCACGCCAGGTGCACCGATTCAGCATTTTTTTGCCCTAGATTTCACTTTTGCTTGATTTATATGTGCACGTACGATGCATCTAAACACCTTTATTTGTTTCTGTTCTCCCTGGCCTTGAGTTATATGTGCATACGTGATTCAAACATCTTTAAGGTTTATAATCTAAAGGCTGGCCATACCAAGCATCCATAGGAGCCATACCAAGCATCCATTGGACTTTTCATGTCATGTGCAGTTGAGGATGTGTTAATAAGGTGTGTTGATGTTCCATTTGTTCTTTTTACTGACAATTTCCCATAACAAGACGTCTAGCTGTACCATGTGACTTGCAAAATTATTCAACTATTGATCACAATGCTCCAGAACAATGCATGCCCTTTTCAACAAGTCTTTGTTAGAACTTTTAAATGCATTGTTATTATGTTTAATGATAAACGAGCACTCCTGTTGAAAAATCTACAACTGATAAGTGTCGAGTCTAGGTATATATTTCGAACCATCTTCCATCATGATTACCAAGAAATCTCTCTTTAGTCTAGGTATATATTTAACATCCTGTAGGTAATATTCAAGACCATCTTCCATCAGAAGAGTAACCTTGCCGATCCCCCTTAAAATTGACAAGGTTAGTAGAGTAGTAGTTAGTTGACTCCATGAGAACTTGTGCACTTTCATAACCTTGACTGTTACCTCACTCAGAAGCAGAGTATGCCACTGATTATCCCTTCTTTGCTTGTCCTAACTTTCCATTGATTCTAAACTTTAACTTCTTATCCCCAGACCTAAACAAGGATCTTATAGTCTAATACTACTTGTTGGAATTTAGTTCACAGCAACAACAACTCAGCTATGAATCAAACATAAGTGTTCAAGGGTTAACCACAAAACTGATCTCTGCTATTCATCACAATCAGTTGCAAGGAAATGTATATCTTTTGAAGAATGATAACCTGATAGTCTTATACTTTTAAGTTTTAACCACTTTATATGTGAATGTTGTGTTATAATTTGTTTGACTAACTCAACCTTCTCACAAGATGTGAAGGATCTAAACTTCAACCCCCACCATGAGAAAAATAAATTTGAACCAATTTTAATGGTTTCTCTTTCTTTTTATCTTTTATCTTGTTTCCAGCATATGCACTCACTGTTCACCAAACTTTATATTACAAACATGTATATACATCCTAAAGTATATTACGAAGTTGTCTTTATTCTACTGTATTACCGGTTTTGTTTTGTTTTAATCAGGTGCTATACCAGTATTAAATCAAGTTATGGTTGCTGCAAGAGGAGCATCAGATGTTTTCTCGGGAGTAGGGAGACATGTTAACCACTCTGTAAGCTAACCTGCCTCTTTATTTAGTTCAATATGGAACATTATGGTCACTCATTTATAAACTCTCAGCTGAAAATGGTTGGAGCCAAAAACATTGAAGCATGCATTGGATGTGGAGTTGGTTTCGGCCATGGTTTTGGAGTTGGTATGCATGTTAAATATTTAAAAATACATTAGAAATTATTGTTGGTGTTATCTTACTATTCTGCAATTGAGGGTTGATAAGTTGTAGTTTATTATTATTTTGCTTTTATTTTTATTTGTTATTTTCCGTGTGACAAAGAAATAAAGAAACAATAATATTCACATGACAGGTATTGCTATAAAGCCTGGGGTCATGTTAATCCAATCCTCCTTTATTCATTTTGTTGTGTTTTCATTTTCATTCGATCTAGGGCTTCGATTGGTAGTGTTTGTTAGTCAAAATTGATGTGTTGTGTGAACTTGACTTAGATTAGTGTGTTTTGTGTGCTAATATGATTTGGGTCATGATCACTTCTACGAAGCATGTGATAAGTTCTTGCTTTTTGTTACGGGTCAATCTGTCGTATTGCCAATTGTCGTTGTTCTGAAACCTTTGGGAAGCTTTGAACATTAGTTTCTCTCAACCTATATGCTAAAAACCTTACTGGTAAAATTGAATTTGATTACTTAAATATGTTTGTTCGGATTTTCATGTTCCGTTGGTTCGTTCAATCTCTTTTATTGGTGATTTGTTGAGGAATTTGCATTTCACTGTACTTAATTGAGTTTATCTATTTTTTCTTTGAAAAGAAAAATATTTTATTTTAACAAATTTAATACACGAGTACATGCCAAAGTCGACTAAATTCAAATCTAAAATATGCACCAACCTTATCAGTTCATACTTTAATGATATCTTTTCATATTTTCAGTTTTGTTGTGCAAAGTTACGTGACGTAAAAGAAACCCGCCGCAACGCGCGGGATACCTACTAGTAACTTATAATAACAGTCAGTGACCACTGACCACCATTATTGACTCCCCACCACAAGCATAAAGCCCCCAAAACTCATTTAAAAAAAATCAAATATCTATCACTGTTTCTAAATGGGTTTGATCTTTAGGTTCAATCTGCTAACCACTCATCACATACCCAGATCAAGAATGTGTGAGTGTGTTACATCTGCAAGTATAGTCCATATATATTCATATACAACAACCAAAAAGGCAATATATAGTGTCCCTCTAATCTTCTCTCATCTCCCTTACTCTCTCTCGTTAAAACCTGGGTGTTACAGTTGATCAGTTGTCTTCCTTTACAACCACCAGAACTATCGTCATGATCCTCACCGTTGTTGGTAAAAGAGTAAATAGTTGAGTAATTCAGATGCAAACAAAAGGCTAAGAATAGCTTTATTGATCAGTGGCTTTTTTGAATACATGCATTACCCAATGGATACATTGCTATAAATACTAAAACTAGAGAATAAAATACGGAACAACCCAAACTAATAGGTAGCAGCTAACAAACTAGCTGTTACTTTATTCAAAATACAAATTAACGTTGAAGACTAAGTCATAAGCCACGTGCATGCATGCTGCCACTTCCTGCGAACATGGAGTTGAATCATATTTCATCACCCTCCCTTGATTCAAACTCCATTACTCCCAGCATCCTTCTGAACAGCTCAAACTTCTCTCTAGCAAGTGATTTTGTTAACACATCGGCCAATTGATCGTAAGTGCTGCAAAAATTTAGTGAGATCTTTCCCATCAACACCATCTCCCTCAAGAAATGATACTTCAGTTCTATATGCTTCGAGCGGCTATGTAAGACAGGATTCTTGGACAAGTTAATAGCAGATCTATTATCACACTTGATAACCGTTGGCTTATCTTGTACAAACCCGAGATCCTCAAGCATTCTCCGCAGCCAAATCGCTTCACACGAAGCACTAGCAGCTGATATATACTCAGCTTCGGTGCTGGACAACGCAACAGTTTGTTGCTTCTTTGATTGCCAGGCAATTGCTCCACTTCCAAGAGAAAACACATAAGCAGATATACTCTTTCGATCATCTATACTGCTAGCCCAATCACTATCACTAAAGCCTTGCAATTCAACAACTTGACTTCTTTTGTACCAAATACCAAGCTTTACAGTATGAGCAACATACCTCAAAATTCTTTTAGCTGCACCAAGATGTATCTTGGATGGTCGTTGCATAAATCGTGAAACCATACTAACAGCATATGACACATCAGGTCGGGTATGTGTCAAATAAATCAAGCCACCCACTATACTTCTGAACATAGCTTCATCAACATATTCAGACTCATCATTGACTTGAAGCTTTTCATTAATGTTCATGGGTGTAAGCTCTTTCTTGCAGTTTGTCATGCCACATCTATCAAGAAGAACCTTTGCATATTTTTCTTGATACAAGAAAACACCATCTTTAGTCTGCTTAACTTCCAAACCCAAAAAATACTTTAGGTGGCCCATGTCAGTCATTTCGAACTGTTCCATCATCCCATTCTTGAACTCCATTACCATCTCACTACAAGAGGATGTGTAAATTATGTCATCTACATATAAGCATACATAGATGACATCTCCTGTATCCTTCCTCTTGACATACAAGGTGGGCTCATTATTACTCCTCACATACCCATGCTGAACAAAGTACCGTCGATTTTGGCATACCAAGCCCTGGGAGACTGCTTAAGTCCGTACAGGGCTTTAAGTAGCTTGTACACCATATGAGATTTTCCGGACACGACAAAACCTTCTGGTTGTTCAACATATATGTCTTCAAGTAAGTCACCATTCAAAAAAGCAGACTTAACATCCAGTTGATAAATGGTCCACCCCAACTGAGCTGCAACAGCGATAATCAATCGAATAGTTTCGAATCGAGCCACTGGAGCAAAAGTTTCTTGGAAGTCGATGCCCGGTATTTGAGAATACCCTTTTGCAACTAATCTAGCCTTATGCTTTAGAACTTTTCCATCAGGACCAACCTTCGTTTTAAACAACCATTTCAATCCAACTATGTTCTTCCCAGCCGGAGGTTCAACAAGTTTCCACGTATTATTCTTCTCGATAGAATTCAGCTCAGTGATCATGGCATCCTGCCACTCTTTATGATCGGCAGCTTGTTTGTAAGATATGGGATCTGAAATGGTAAGAGCAAACTGGCATGCATTAACATCATCTTCATCATTTAGCCCTTCTCCAAAGTAATAATCTTTAAGCCAAGAAGGTGGTTTACTAATTCTTTTTGCAGGTATGTTAGTGGAAGAAGATGGTTGGGATTCGGTATAGATGTTATGGTTTGGTTGGGTACTTGGGTTATGTAATAAAGTGGAGGTTGACAATGACTCATGATGGGTTGGTAAAGGTGATGTATTAGTCTCAATTGATGGTGACTCATGAGGAGTGGGTAAAGGTGTAGTACTAGGGTTTGGTGATGATGACTCATGTATGGTAGGGTTATGGTTGGTAATATTTTCTGGAATGTCAACACATGGGAATGGGCTTTGATAAGTGTAAGGTGTGATGACAGTAGCATGGTTGGTATTCCATGACCACTTGGTATCTTCAAGAAAGTAACATCCCTGCTAACAGTGAATTTTCCTGTTATAGGGTTGTATAACCTGTACCCTTTACTTTGAGAAGAATATCCTATGAATATATTCTTTTCAGATTTTTTGTCCAACTTCCTGCGAAACTAAGAGGGTACCAAGGCATATGCAATACAACCGAATATTTTAAGATGATGAACAACAGGTTTCTTACCTGTCCATGCCTCAATTGGGGTCATTTCTGAAGTGCCTTTGTGGGTGATCGGTTTAAGTTGTAGACAACAGTTGCGACAGCTTCGGCCCAAAAATAATTTGGTAATTCCTTTTCTTGCAACATGCTTCTCACCAAGTTCATAATCGTGCGGTTCTTCCGTTCAACCACTCCATTATGTTGCGGTGTATATGGAGGGTTAGCTCTCTTTTAATACCTGCCTGATCACAATAATTATTGAATTCCTTTGAACAGAACTCACCTCCATGATCTGTTCGAAGGACCTTGATGAACTTGCCACTTTCTTTTTCAACTAAAGCTTTGAAGTTCTTAAATCTTAAGAAGGCTTCATGCTTATTAGTCAAGAAATATACCCAACACATACGAGTCATATCATCTATAAACAGAAGATAGTAGAGGCTCTTACCCAAACTTGGTATTTGCATGGGACCACAAAGATCCGAGTGAATTAACTCCAATTTCGTCTTGGCACGCCATGATGATGAAGGGAAGCTGGTTCGAGAGAGCTTTCCTTTGATGCATGCTTCGCAGACCAGTGGGCATTGAACTTTAGGCAACCCAATCACCATCTTCTTGTCATGTAGAAGCTTGAGACCATCTGCATAGAGATGGCCATATCTACGGTGCCATCGCATGGTCTCTACATCGTTGGGCAGTGACTCACGTGTGGTGAGAAGACTTGTAGCATCTAAAACAACATGTTGTTTC
The DNA here is from genome assembly GCA_024085815.1 of Flaveria linearis. Taxonomy (NCBI): domain Eukaryota; kingdom Viridiplantae; phylum Streptophyta; class Magnoliopsida; order Asterales; family Asteraceae; genus Flaveria; species Flaveria linearis. The sequence goes on along the minus strand of CM044012.1, from coordinate 32,089,271 downwards.
GGGCTACGGAAACTTCCAAAAGAACTTTTCCTGTGGTTTTGTTTCGTATTGAACACTTCTCATCATCAAACATGAGAGAATATCCTTTTCTCATAAGTTGGCCAACACTCAACAAGTTGTATTCTAGTTTTGGTGCATAGTAGACCTGCTCCAATAACTTGTATGAGTCGCCACCAGTGAGGATCTTCACGGTTCCTATGCCTTTCACATCAAGGTTCTTCTTGTCACCCAATCGAACTCCAATTTTGAATGATTCATCAAGTGCAACAAAGCTTCCTTTGTCACCTGTCATATGATTAGAGCAACCTGAATCCAAAAACCACAAGTGAGAGGGAGTACCATGGTTGAGAGAGTTAGTCATTAATATAAAATCATCTTGCTCAAGGGCTGCTGCAATCAATAAGTGTTGGTCATCAGCTTCTGCTGCATCATCTTGTGCTTCATCTTCAGCAATGTTAACTTGGTTGTCGTCATTGTACCAACAATCACGTTTAAGATGACCGAACTTCTTGCAACAATGGCATTGAGGAATTTTACTACGATCAAATCCTCCTCTGCCTCGTCCAAATCCTCTTCCCCTACTTGGTGGCCTGCCACGTCCTCTTCCACGAGGTCCTCTTTGATCTTGAAACACTTGCAAGGCTTGCTCATCCGTCTTTTCTGCATTCTTGTTTTCTTTTTCGGGGGAGGTTCGACCATTAATTCTTTCTTCCTGGGATTGTAATAATCCCATGAGTTTAACCAGAGTCACTTCCGATAAGTCAAAAACCACCTCAATAGATGGAATGACATAATCAAACTTATGAGTCAAGCTTCTAAGTATTTTCTCGACCACCTTTTGGTCCACCAATTCTTCACCTTACGATCTTTGTTGTCCAACATTATCCATGACCCGAGAGAAGTAGTCTCCCACGGTCTCATCATCCTTCATGTTCATATTCTCGAAAGCTCTGCGAAGTCCCTGTAACTTAACAGACTGAACCTGGGAGTCCCCTTGAAACTCAATTCGAAGAGTATCCCAGGCTCTTTTAGCAGATTCAGCAGCAGCAATACGAGAAAATAAATTGTCATGAATACCTGTTGGATGATCGTCAGTGCTTGAGCATCTTTCTTTTTAGCCTCCCTGTTGTTGTTAGATCCATCTCCAATAGCGGTCATGCCCAAGAACACAACCTCCTAGAGTTCTTTTGATCTTAAGATGGTCTTCATGCGCAGGCTCCAGTGTTCATATCCATCACCCTTGAACACTTGTATGAGTGGTGTATGTGAAACATTATTTATCGAAGTTTCAGCCATGGAAGATAATGTGGGGCAGGTGGAAAGGAGAAGAGGGTGGCTCTGATACCAAAGTTGTTGGTAAAAGAGTAAATAGTTGAGTAATTCAGATGCAAACAAAAGGCTAAGAATAGCTTTATTGATCAGTGGCTTTTTTGAATACATGCATTACCCAATGGATACATTGCTATAAATACTAAAACTAGAGAATAAAATACGGAACAACCCAAACTAATAGGTAGCAGCTAACAAACTAGTTGTTACTTTATTCAAAATACAAATTAACGTTGAAGACTAAGTCATAAGCCACGTGCATGCATGCTGCCACTTCCTGCGAACATGGAGTTGAATCATATTTCATCAACCGTCGCCAACATCCGAGACCATCAACGCCACTACAACCTCCCGTTTCTCACTCTGCAAAAAAACAACAACATAGGAATAATAGGTGAGGAGAACAATTATTGAATCGTAGGTTGAATCGAAAGGGGAGTGAGGATTTATTCAAAGATTTGAATGCTTGGCTGCTTGCTTACCGTTATTCATCTCGAAAAGTCGCAGGCCATTTTGATTGCCGACCGTAGTAGGCAACGATTCAACGAATTGAATGCTTGGCTGCTAGCTATCCTCGAAGAGCCAGCGAGGGAAGAAATGAAGCGTCGCGCCGTCCCCGTCGCTGAAGTGAAAAACTGAAAGAGCCATGGGAATGGCCAAATGGGTCTGCGTTTTTGGCTCTCTGCGATGCGTTCCTAGGAACTACCGACTAGGGCTGTTTGTTGGATTATTGTGTGGGCTTGGATTATTGTGTGCTCTGCTGCCTGTTGGGTCATTAAACTTGGAGAAAATTGGAGGCCCTATATACGTGGAGGCCCAAAGCCATAGCTTGGGCCAATTAAGCTATTGGGCCGGCCCTGACTATAGCATAATCCATCAATGGATATATAATATATAATATCTAATAAAAATATATCTTTTACCACTTGTCTTTCTATTAAACCACTTTTTTTTTGTTATTTGTCCTTCTTCTAGACATCCTCTCATCATTTTGCCATTTAAAAATATATTATAGTAATTTAAACACTCATACAAATTTCTATGTCTTATTAAAAATTAATTTTATTAATTGTTACATTTCTATCATCTAATCTAATCTAATCTAATAAAGCAAAATCTCTATGTATCACATGTCTATTTTCTAGTATGTCTATGTTAATGTCACCTAGACGCCACCTAATATTGTTTATGTGTCACCACCACAATAAACAATAAATTATAATTTTGATAAAAATATATAATTTAATGAATTAAAAACCTATTTTTTATTAGAAACACACTTTTTAAAAACAAAGATTTTTTAAAATAAAGAACACAACAAACTTCTTTTTTTTAAAAAAAAATCATTTTTCTTAAAACAAAAAATTTAATAAAACAAAAGTTAAAAAATACATTATTATTTATTCATTTAAAGTAGTTATTTATATGTAATTATTTAATATGTGTAACACACGGGGACTAATCTAGTCTTTAAAAAATTTAAGTTTAGCCATATATGTATTAAATGTAACCAGGGCCAATTTAACATGTTTTAGGGCCCCAATCAAACTAAAAAATAGGGCCCATTTCAATTTTTATTATTAAAACTCTTCTCCTTTATCCGGGCTTGAGCCTAATAATTATTAATTTTATTTTGCCTGAATATCTTATGCCTAAAGCAACCTAAGGCAATAAATCAAAGGCTCAAACAATTTATTTAAAGAGTAAATATCGTTTTTGCTCCCTGTGGTTTGTACAAAATAACCATTTTACTCCAATAGTTTAAAATGACTTTTTTCCTCCTTGTGGTTACCATTGTTTTTCGATTTTGCTCCCCGACCCTAACTCCGTCCAAATAATCTGTTAAGTGTCACTCATGTGCCCCTCACGTGTGGGGCATTTTTGTCTTTCTCTTTCAAGGGTTATTTTGGTCATTTGACCTCTTAATCAATCTAGGGTTTTAAATAACCCCTCTTTCTCGATCGATTGCAGCTTCTTCACACCCCTCTTTCTCGATCGATTGCAGCTTCTTCACACCCCTCTTTCTCGATCGATTGCAGCCAATTTCTTCACACCCCTCTTTCTCGATTGCAGCCAATTTCTTCACTCTTCACTCGATTGCAGAAGTGCCTCTTTCTCACTTCATCCATACGGTTGCAGAAGTGCAGATCCAACCCTCTTCACTCGATTAACAACAATGGCGGATGAGATGGTGATGTGCAGTTGTGGAGCGCCAACCCTCTTTCGCACTTCTTGGACGCGCGCAAACCCAGGACGCAGGTTCTATTGTTGTGCTAAAAAGGTAATCTCGTTGCCCTCTTTCGGTCTTGTTGGACTCGCCTCTCTGCCTTTGTTATTTGCTAATCGAACTAACTTCTAAACCCAGGGTGCAAGCTGTGGATTTGTTTCGTGGTCAGATCCCCCGATGTGTCGAAGAAGTGCAGAGATTATACCTGGATTATTAGAGAGGTGTAACAGGAATGAAGCAATGGCTAAGGATGCTACTGATCAGAATAGAAAATTGAAATGTTTGCTAGTTTTAAGTTGGTGCTTGTTTTTGTTCTTCTTTGTAATCAAAGTGGCCTAAATATCTTGTAAAGGTCATTTGTATGATGCTTTGTATGTTGGTTCTGTTAATGAGAAAATCGAAATTGTTGTGAAATTTTGGTTCTTTGTATGATGTTATTTGTTGGTTCTTTGTATGATGGTTCAATTTGGTTCTTGTTTGAAATGGATAGTTGATGAAATGACAGCATGAAACAATGACAGTCAACATGGTTTGTAATGCATAGTTGCATAGTTTGTAACTGCATATGCATGTTATTTGTTGGTTCTGTTAATGCATAGTTGATGAAATGACAGCATGCAATGGCATGTTGATGCATATGCAGTTACATATGAAATGCAATCAACATGCTGTCAACACAGCATGAACTGCAGTGATGAACTGCAGTGATGAAATTCAATGCATAACAAATTCAATGCAATTCTATCAACAGGCATATGAATGTTCAAATGTTCAAATGTTCAAATGGCAACACATTACACATATTACAGAAATGTTTGTTGGTTCTGTCAACACAATGTTCAAATGCAATTCAAATGTTCTGAATGTTCAAATGTTCAAATGTTGAAATGTTCAAATGCAATGGCATGTTGATGCATATTCAAATGTTCAATGCAGTGATGAACTTAGTAACTGCATATGCATGTTATTTGTTGGTTCTGTCAACACAGCATATTACATATTACACATTACACATGCTGTCAACAATGCTGTCAACAATGGATGTTCAAATGTTCAAATGGCAACACAGCATATTACATATTACATATATTACATATTACACATTACACATGCTGTCAACATGCTGTCAAATGTTCAAATTTGCAGTCATATCAAATCTGAAATGTTCAAATGTTCAAATACCAATCAAATCAACATGCTGTCAACAATGGATGTTCAAATGTTCAAATGTTCACATGAAGTCATAATACCCAATCTGAATGTTCAAATGCATTGAAATGCAGTCAACATTACATAATAAAGTCAACAAGTGACTAATTGTCAATGATCTAGAACACAAAGATAATACCATACTAAAAAGCAAAAGATTGACCCACACATGGGCATATATAGATAATACCATACTAAAAAACAAAAGATTGACCCACACATGGGCATATTAAATAGGTTGTTGTGACCCTTCTTTTTGACCTTTACAAGACCTTTTGTTATGACCCTTCTGTCCACACTTCTTACAAGTGACTGATTGACCCACCCTTGCCATTTTCCCTTTGTTAGAAACTTCTTGAGCTAATTCATCTGCACTTTTCTTTCTCTTCTTTCTTGTTCTTCCAATTGGTTTATGATGTTTTGGTGGTATGAGAATCGTTGGACAAATAGATGGTGACCACATATTCCTACCATTGATTGGGTCAACTGTATTAGCATAAACTTTCTTCCAAGTGTCTAGCCAATACACTTTAGAAACCCATGTTTCTGGTAAGCCTACTTCAATTCCATGAGAAGCCATATCCCACATCACAGCCACAGCATGTTTACATGGCATTGAAATTAATTCCCACCTTCTACAAGAGCTTGTTTTTTCATCAATTTGAACAACAAATTGTTCATGTGAAGGACCACTAACCTGATATTTACTCTGACCATTCCAGATGACATTCATATTAACTGCATCAACCTTTATCTTCTCAAATAATTTTGTAGCATTTGGGGTTAAAGGACCTTCACACTTTGAAATCAATTTGTGCACAACCACAATCCTCTTCATCAAGTATTCTCTAATGAACTCCAAACAAGTTATAATTGGTTTGTCTCTTCCTTCTACTAATTGTTTGTTGAATACTTCACACAAGTTGTTTATAAGTACATCACTTGTTGCCCTTCCTACATAATTCAAGTTCCAATTGCTATAAATACACATAGAACATAGACTTTTTGTTTGAAAATCAATAAAATACAAATTGTTATACTTACTAGTAAAGTAAGCTCTACACCAATGCCTTGGTGGAATTTCTCTCAACCATTGATATAGTGTTGGGTCTGTGGATTCAACTTCCTTCATTGCTTTCTCAAAGTATGGCACAGTAGTTGAAGTAGCACATTTCCATAACAAATTCTTGAATAAATGTCCCCTCCATCTTGACCTCATGTTTTCATGCACATGCCTTAAACAATACTTGTGTTCAGCACTTGGAAAAACCTGTTGTAATGCTGGTATGATACCCTGAAGTATAAAAAAACATAATACCAAATTATCAGCAATAAGAACCTGTTGTATAGAAAAACATAATACCAAGTGATGTACCTTCTGCCTATCACTGATGAATGTGAAATTTGAATTTGATGATAAATCAAAGTCATGTCCAAGACATTCCAAGAACCAACACCAAGAGTTTTTGGTTTCAGCTTCCACCAAGGCATAGGCCACTGGATATATGCCATTGTTTGAGTCTATGCCTACAGCAGTCAAAACATTGAGTTGCCTTCTACTATCCACAGCCAATTTCTTCACAATTGCCTTAATTTCATCCCTATTAGCAAACTGTTGACCCACAAAGAAGGGTTCTACAATAGCATCTTTTCTCCTATTCTGTTTTTTCCTTTCTTTTCTTAAAGCTCTCTTTAGTGGTGGGTCATTTTCCTCATCAGTGAGGCTATCAAATTCATCGAGGTCAACATCTAATCCATTATCATCATCTTCACTATGTTCTTCTAATGACTCTGAACTTATGTCATTATCCACATAAGTTTTGAACTCTTCCATATCAACCTGAACATCATCAATCATGTTATCTTCATCAATAAGGTAATCTGAATCCTCTTCTTCATCTTCTAATATATCATCGTCACTACCAATCCCTATACCTTGACTAGGATCCACAACACCTTGACTCGGTTCAAAATCACCTAGACTAGGTTCAATTCCAGCGTTATTAACATCTACATTAAAATCAAATAAAAAAACATTCGACATTACACCTCAACTATAAGTAACATGCAACACTTGGAATCAAGAATCAATGAATCATGTTAACACTAACCTTCGTCACTAGCAAACCGTGGACTTGGAGAACGATTGAACCAATGCGACATCCAATCTGCTGTTAAACTTCGATTACGAATTCAATCTCCTCTTTGATTTGTTTAAGGTTCGATTGTTTAAGGTTTGATGATGTTCGATTACGAATTCAATCTGCTGTTAAACCCTAGATTGATTAAGAGGTCAAATGACCAAAATAACCCTTGAAAGAGAAAGACAAAAATGCCCCTCACGTGAGAGGCACATGGGTGACACTTAACAGATTATTTGGACGGAGTTAGGGTCGGGGAGCAAAATAGAAAAACAATGGTAACCACAAGGAGGAAAAAAGTTATTTTTAAACTATTGGAGTAAAATGGTTATTTTGTACAAACCACAGGGAGCAAAAACGATATTTACTCTTATTTAAATTTATCTAAAGCACTTAACAAGTAAATAAAACTCTCAAGTATCAAAGCAGGCTAATCAAAAAATAATTAAGAGCATTCATATCTTATTTCTTATTTTTATCCTTGTAGTTACACTAAAAATAAAATTTTTTCAATCTTCTCTCGATAAAAAATATTTTATACATTTATCATTACCTTTTCTCTCTTTTTCACTCACAACCAGTTTTAAAACTATTAAAAATTTATAATGATTAAACAGTGAATCCTTAAATTTACATATAAATAATAATATTTTATCTCTCCTCCAATCAAAATCATTCCATTAAGGATTCCATTCACACATTTTTAAAGAATGGAATGTGAATGTTCCAAGCAACCTGTTACCTAATAAAAATCAAATTCAAAGATAAAATCAGAATATTTAGAGGCAATAATGTTAGTCATCAGATTGTGTATATATATGGAGAACTGGAGCAGACATAGTGTAGGGTTGAAGGAACCTGTGGTAACCGACTCATCGTCAATTGTAAGACTCCCGATTCATTGTTTGTGCAGTAGCAAGTAACCGACGTAGTGCTACCTAATATAAATTTGAGTAAACTTTGCTTTTGCTCGCTGTGGTTTGGTCCAAATAACGGTTTTCATCCAAACGTTTCAAAATCGCGATTTTGCTCCTTGTGGTTTGCAATTTGTCTCGGTTAACTCCAAGACACTAACTCCATTAATGATTCTGTTAAAATCAAGGGTATTTTGGTCTTTTTATATATGAGGACTACAAATGTAAATTATTCAAACTAATAGGGGTATTTTTTTATAAAAAATTATACATGTATACACACACAACCTAGCATCTCAAACCACCATCAGCAAGCCTCCCACCGCCGGCTACTGCTCCACCGCCGGTCACTACTCCACCGCCGGTCACTTGCCTCCACCACCGGCCACCCTCACTCTCACACTCTTTCTCTCTTTCTCGCCACCCACCATCGCAGTCTACAAAGAAGAAGAAGCATCTCAAAACCCTAATCAGGCTTCGATTGAGGTGTGCAAAGGTGAAGAGATCTGAAAATCACAAACCAGAAACATCAATTCAAGGTTGAAGAATGAGATTTGGGGTTTGAATCTAGAAGACGAAGATATGAATTTGGGCATAACCAGATTCAATTTTGGTTGGATTGTTGTTAGGGTTTCTGATTTTCTAATGTATATGGTGGTTGTGTGATGCTAGTTGTGCTGGTACGTGGTTATGCGGTGTAAAGGAAGTCTATTGCGGCGGGCGGCGACGACATGGTGGCGGTGGTTCGAATCTTTAATTTCAAATGTGGGTGGTGATGGCGATTGTGGTGGTTAGTTTCTGTAATTGTTTCAATTTTCAATTTGTAAGGAAGTCCGATGGTGGTGGTGGTGTTGGGGGCGGTGGTTTGTGGTGGCAGTAGTGGTGGCGTTGTGAGGGGCGGTGGTTTGTGGTGACAGTGGTAGTGGTGTTAGAGGCGGTGACTTGTGGTGACAGTGGTGGTGATGTTGTTAGGATGGCTTGTGATGGCAGTGGTGGTGATATTGTGGTTTTAGGAGCGGTGGTGTTGTGGTCGCAGTCATGGTGGATGGTGGTGCCGATGGTGGTGGTGGCTGTGGATGTCAAAGAAAGCTAGATTCAAACTATTACTTTAAAGTAATAGTTGGAATGTGAATAATTGGTGCTGGTGGTGGTGCTGGTGTTGTGGCGGTGATGGTGCCGGAGGGAGGGTTGTGGCCGGAAGGGAGGGGTTGTGGTGGGGCGGTTAGGTTGTTCTTGTGGTGGAAGAAGGTGTGGGTTGGGTTTGAAATAATATACAAAATTAGTCATTCTAAGAAATTACACAAATAGTCCATATCAGTAAAAAAAGACAAAAATGCCCTTCTAAATAACAGAATCATTTAACGGAGTTAGTGCCTTGGAGTAAACCGAGACAAATTGCAAACCACAAGGAGGAAATCGCGATTTTAAAACGTTTGGATGAAAACCGTTATTTGGACCAAACCACAGGGAGCAAAAGCGAAGTTTACTCTATAAATTTTTAAGAAATGGGGGCTTTTAAATTTGGGGGCCCTAAGCCCAATACGTCCCTAATAACCCTATGGAGTCGGCCCTGACATCAACATATATAGATTATTTCAAATTATACTATTACTCAATTTGTAATTTCGGTGGATTTTTCTATAATTTTGTTAACATCACCGTACAATATACTAAGCTGTAAGTGCAAAACTACAAAAAATGCGTGCCTCCAAGATTGTCACGTCTCTCTTTTGATTGGCCCTTTGCTCTCAAATTTTTAATTAATTTTAGATACATAAATCTATAACCAGAAGTAAACATGTATTATAGACTTATAGTTGACCTACTCGACTCGACATGACATATACAGTTCAACAGGTTTGTTTGTATATGCATACTCCCCATACCTCTCCTTTCAATGCTCTAAAAATGTATACTAAAGTATGTCTAGGGCACCCTATCTTATGAGTTACACCATGAACTGATTGGGATAGTTGCTCCGACACATGTCGATCCACTTTCGGCTATGGTGTCTATATGGTGATAACTTGATTCTTGGTCTTTTAAAAGACCAACGACTTATCTCGCTCCAACGCAGAGGCGGAATACGAGGGAGTGGCCAATAATATTGTCGAAATATATTGAACATACTTTTGGAACTTCATCGCCTTACGTCAAAAGCCTTGCTCATTTATTGTGATAATGTGAGCGTCATTATTTGGCTGGTGATCTGGTTCAACACCATGAAACCAAAACATTAAACCAGGCATACACTTTGATAAGGAGAATGTTTAATACGGATTCTACTTGTCTCATCTCGCTACCAAATAACAAATATTTTTACTAAAGGTCCACCATGTGTTTTATTTGAAAACTTCCTCTCTAGTCTCAGCATCCACTCTCATATCGCTTAATACGTGGTGTTATATTAGAATATCATATATAGATTAGATATTAAAAAGTTTATTCGAATTATATTGTATAATCTTATCACAATATTCTTGGGCTCCTATTATTATAAATATATTGATTATCAGAATGATTTTTCTTTGCCGGTAATCGAAGGCTCTTAAAATTCGAGCAGTAACCTGGTAACCTGTGGCATATCTACATATAGAGGGGGGAGGGGGGGGGGGGGCAGCCGCCACCCTAAACAAAAAAATTTCAGTGTTATGTATATAGGAAAATCCCAATTGCCTCCCTTAAAATTTTGTAATCGCCCCGTTAAACTTTCGAAACTGAAGAGAAAAAAATAATGTCGTAAACTCATTGTCAGGGGTAGAGCTATAATAGGGTTACAGTTCAACGAATCGTATTTTCTCGGCAACCGGGGGTGTATAACCTAGTCGATTTTTAATACTCACACCCTCAAATAATCAAGTATAGTTAGTAAGAAGAAAAAATATATATATCAGATAAATGTTTGGGATTATTAAGCAAGCTAAGTTTTATTGGCCGACATAGTTCTGAAACATGTTAAACATCATCGGCATTAAATAGTTTAGGAACCATTTAAGCGATGAGTATAATTGTTTCAAACATATTATATATCATCATTTTTATGAGTATAATTGCCTTTAACATCATATATAATCACTTTTATGAGTATAATTACTTTAATGTAGTTCTTGAGATAATCATTTGTATCTAATAAAATAAGGTTTATTTTATCACTTGTCATTTTGTAAAACATCTTTTTGTCACATATCATTCTTCTAAATATCTTCACATCATTTTCCTCCAAAAGAGTATTATAATACTTTAAACACTAAAAATAATTTATCTTTCTTCTTAAAAATCAATTTATTAATTGCTACATTTCTCTCTCTTATTTGAAAATTTTAAAATCAAGCTACCATTTTAAAAATAGATTTTATTAAGAAATTAAAAATCAAATATTTTATTAAAATATTATTAATAAAAAAATTTATAATATAAAAATTTTCTAAAACACTAAACCTTTTGAAACAAAATAGATTTTAAATCGTTCATTTTTTAAAAAAATTATTAAAAGGGTGAAATTTTCTGATAACATTTTTTTTAAAATAACCAGAATAATCACAAACCGTAGTTTTTAATAAACAAGAATTCTATATAAAATATATTTTTTATAAAAAAAATTTAAATGAATTTTTTAAAAATAAACCTTTTAGATAAGAGAGTTAAAAAATAGTATAATATTTATTTCTAAACTCTTACATATATAATTTAAGAGTTGAGATATGCTACAAAGCCTATATTTCTAAAAAGTGTGAGAAGTGGTTCTGGCCGTTGGATCAGCTACTTAAAATAGATCAATGGTTCAAAAAAACGCGGTGGCAAACTTGTAAATAAATGGAAAACTGCAAACAAGCGGAGGGGTAAAACTGTAATTTGACAATAAACCGTCTCCGACGAAAACGTTTTCAAAGTCTATTCAAAACCGTCTTCGACGAAAACTTCCATCATCGTCTTTTCCTCGAAAACCATCTCCGACGAAATCATCAAACGTAAACATGGATCCCGTACAGTCGAAAAAGTCTTCAGTGTCTAATGAACATTCGGAAACCTCCAGAACCACAAGCATAAACTCACAAACACTACGAATAAGTCCAATCGAAGAGCAAGAACAAACAGGTAAAACCTAATCAAGCATTATTGTGTCAAATATAACTATGCATTGTGTCATGATTTAGGGGTTTCATTGTGAAATTTCAACAGAGCATTATTGTGTCAAAAATCTATCATTGTGTCATGTCTTTGCAAAACTTCGTTGTGTCATGGTTTGGGGATTCATTGTGTCATGAAATCTGCTTATAATGTGTCTTTTGTGAATGTTCATTGTGTCATAGTAATAATGTCTTTGTGAAAGTTCATTGTGTCATGGTTTGGGGTTTCATTGTGTCAAGATTTCTGCTAATAATGTCTTTGTGAAAGTTCATTGTGTCATGATTAGGGATTCATTGTGTCATGGTTTGGGGTTTCATTGTGTCACGATTTCTGCTAATAATGTCTTTGTGAAAGTTCATTGTGTCATGATTAGGGATTCATTGTGTCATGGTTTGGGGTTTCATTGTGTCACGATTTCTGCTAATAATGTCTTTGTGAAAGTTCATTGTTTCATGATTGGGGATTCATTGTGTCATGGTTTGGGGATTCATTGTGTCATGATTCCTGCTAATAATGTCTTTGTGAAAGCTCATTGTTTCATGATTGGGGATTCATTGTGTCATGATTCCTGCTAATAATGTCTTTGTGAAAACATTGTGTCATGATTAGGGATTCATTGTGTCATGCTTTGGGGATTCATTGTCTCACGATTTCTGCTAATAATGTCTTTGTTAAGGTTCATTGTTTCATGATTGGGGATTCATTGTGTCATGGTTTGGGGATTCATTGTGTCACGATTCCTGCTAATAATGTCTTTGTGAAAGTTCATTGTGTCATGGTTTGGGGTTTCATTGTGTCACGATTTCTGCTAATAATGTCTTTGTGAAAGTCATTGTGTCATGATTGGGATTCTTTGTGTCATGGTTTGGGGATTCATTGTGTCATGATTCCTGCTAATAATGTCTTTGTGAAAGCTCATTGTTTTATGATTGGGGATTCATTGTGTCATGATTCCTGCTAATAATGTCTTTGTGAAAGTTCATTGTGTCATGATTAGGGATTCATTGTGTCATGCTTTTGGGGATTCATTGTGTCACGATTTCTGCTAATAATGTCTTTGTGAAAGCTCATTGTTTCATGATTGGGATTCATTGTGTCATGATTTGGGGATTCATTGTGTCATGCAATGTCTTTGTGAAGGTTCATTGTGTCATGATTAGGGATTCATTGTGTCATGCTTTGGGGATTCATTGTGTCATGAAAACATGCTTGGGGGGTTTCAAAAGAGCATGATTGTGTCATGATTTGGGATCCATTGTGTCATGATTGGGGGGTTTCAACCGAGCATGATTGTGTCAAAACTATATTTGTGTCATGTCTTTGTGAAGGTTCATTGTGTCATGATTGGGGATTCATTGTGTCATATTTTGAGATTCACTGTGTCATGATTCATGCTAACAATGTCTTTGTGAAGGTTCATTGTGTCATGATTAGGGATTCATTGTGTCATGCTTTGGGAATTCATTGTGTCATGGAAACATGCTTGGGGGTTTTCAAAAGAGCATGATTGTGTCATGATTTGGGATCCATTGTGTCATGATTGTGGGGGTTTCAACCGAGCATGATTGTGTCAAAAACTATATTTGTGTCATGTCTTTGTGAAGGTTCATTGTGTCATGATTGGGGATTCATTGTGTCACGTTAAATATAATTGTGTATTTTGTTGTAGGTTATGTTTCGAAAGGAAGATTTGACCCAAATATAGTTTTTGACACAATGAACCTTCACAAAGATATGACACAACGATAGATTTTAACACAATCATGCTTGGTTGACACAATGAACCTCTAAACCTGACACAATGATATAGTAAAACACATATCAAGCAAAATATTACACAATATATAAACAAAAACAAAAAAGAATTGATACCTTAAAATAATCAGTGCATGGTTGCCTGAAATCTTTGATTTCAAACTTTGCAAAATCATCAACTGTTTCAATGCTCACAGATGCACAACTATTGATTGCATTATTTATCTCCAACTGCTGATCCAAAAAAATAGTTCGCGTAAAATCTGTGCAGCTTGTTTTTCAAGAACAAATGAACTGCACAACTCCACATTAGCAAATCGAGTGTCATGATCATTCTTCCTATGCTCATACCTCTGAGCCTCCATAGCAGATTCAAAATGACTACTAAACTCCAATAAAGTTGATCTTGGGTTACAAAACTGATTAAAAAGTGGTTTTCACTTTCACATCTCGACGTTGTACGCATCAGCCCAGAAAAATTCTCTTTTGATAATATGCAGGAATCCAATCTCCTCTGATATTAAAATGTCACACAACCATGGATGAGTAGTTAAACCAAACTCAGATAGAATTACATCCCATTCTTTTTCAAATTCAGCAGGAGTAATAGATTCTGCCCATACAATAGCAGCCAATCTCTTTTTAAAATCTGTAGTGTTACACAAAACTGGTCCCACCTACAAATATGAGCGCAAAGCAATATCAGATAATATAAAAACACAATGACTGAAAAAGGAATAGCAGAATATCAAATGACACAATAAGTAAAAAAGAAAAGACACAATGAGTAAACACTTGATACCTTAGATGTCACTTTGTCCCATATATGCCACATACATAACCTATGCCGGGAAGTTGGTAAAACATCTAGTATAGCCCTCTTCATTGCAGGATCTTGATCACTAACAATAACTTTAGGTGGATTACCAAAAGATTTGACATAGTTACGCAATAACCACCTATATGAATCTGCAGTTTCAGATCCAAGAAGAGCAGCACCAAGAGTAACATTTCTGTTGTGGTTATCTATACCAGTGAAAGGTACAAAAACCATATCATACCTATCATATACGACACAATAACTATAATTAGACACAATGAATCTTATGACGCAATGCTATATATGACACATTAACACCATGACACAATGAGTCTTATGACACAATGATATATATGACACAATGATATACATGACACAATGATATATATGACACAATGATATATATGACACAATGATATACATGACACAATGAATAATGTAAGTAATAACACAATGGAAAAAAGACACAATGAAAATATGACACAATGAAGAGATTAGAATCTTACTTGTTAGATCTATAAGTAGCATCAAATCCAACAACATCACCAAAGATCAAGTAATTATTCTTCATAACATCATCAGCCCAAAATAAACCACCTAATGTTCCATCTTCTTTAACAAAATATTCACAAGTAAAATTCGTCAAGTGACCCTTTTTCTTCATAAGAATTTGAACAAGCATATCAGCATCATATTCACCAATAATTTATTTAAATCCCTCTTATAATTCTTGAAATCATTTTTCGTCGCACCGACTTCCGCATAACCACCACACAAAGTTCTCAATATATGAAAAGCTCGAACGGGACCAATATTTATACTAGACAAAGCTTGAATTGCACCTTCTTTTACATGATCAACCTTTCTAGCAGCAGGTAAAAGATGCACATCATCTTGATCAACCAACAAGTGGTTGTGCTCTTCCTTGAAATAATAAACACAGTATTTACTATTAACTAAACGTAGCTTAAGAATTGCTTCACACCCAACTCTCTTAGATGGTTTACTACGCTTCCACTTACATTTATCGTCCTCATCATTTGAAGAATCAAATACTTTTCCCCTTTTAAACCCTTGCTTCGAACAAACAAAATACTTCAAAAGTACTTTACCAGCTTGCAAATATTCTGTATGCTTCCTAGCTTCAAAACCACAAGAAAGAGCATACCTTTGGTAAAATGCAAACGCATGCTCAATAGAAACAAACTCCATTCCTACAACAGGTTTAATTGAACTCCTTGCAAAAGGTATATAAGATACTCTTCCAGAACCTGGGGATACACATTGTTGGCCAACATCTTTGTAATTTTCAGCATCTATATGAATAAAAACAACAAGTCATAAAAAGACACAACAACATAAAAGACATAATGAATCCCCAATCATGACACAATGAACCTTTACAAAAGACACATTATAAGCAGCTTTCATGACACAATGAACCTTCACAAAAGACACATTATAAGCAGCTTTCATGACACAATGAATCCCCAAACATGACACAATGAACCTTCACAAATAGATGACACAAAGATAGAATTTGACACAATCATGCTTGGTTGACACAATGACCCTCTAAACCTGACACAATCAGTATAAATAGTATCATATAACACAACTAATATTTATAAAATATGTTCAACAACAAATTGATAATGTCCAGAGCAATCTAACAGTATAGACACAATGATGATACAAAAGACACAATGATGATACCTATGACACAATGATGATACCTATGACACAATGATGATACCTATGACACAATGATGATGTCAATCAATAACAAATTCACAGAAAATCATACAGTATAGACAGAACGATGATCAAAACGACAAAATTACGGAGCCAAAATTAACATACTATTTCAATTGCAGTATATAATCGTCCTCATACGTACCAAATTGATCATCTCTCGTCGACATCGCTGAAGTAATTGATGTAAAGCAATCTTCAGCGATTGAAATTGAAAATTCGATTGTTTGAATCTTCAACGATTGATCAATTGAAAATTTCAACGATTCGATTGTTTGAATCTTCAACGATAAGTGAAAAATCTGTTGGAAACCTCAATCGTACAGTGTAATGGTCAATCGCTGAAGTATTGAAAATTCTGTTAATACATTACACTTCCTAAAATACCCCTACTTCTATTTTTAAAAATATGCCACATGTCAATCCCTGATTGCTTCTCACACTTTTTACATAATTTGGACTTTGTATTTGAACCGGACACATAATTAATCATATCTTATATTAAAATATCATACTGTAACTTTTCATGTTTATTATTAATTATAATCCATTTAGTAAATGGGTTTCTAGACTATATACCTGTCTGTCTATCTATCTATCTATAATTAAGAAAAATTAAGATAATACGTAATCATATTCGTATTTTATCTTCAAGCATGGTTTCATAATTCATAATTTTTTATTACTAATTATTTAATATTTTATTTATTCAACCCATGTAATACATGGGGTACTAACCTAGTATGAAAATACAAGATTTTAGGGACCATTTTAACGATGTTTTCCGGTAATGAAATGGATCCGACCTGATCTGACCCGAACCGGACAAAAAAATATATTATATTATGATAGCCAAATGACCCTTAAAAATCTCCGCACCCCATGAAAAAGTTTCTCAGTTCACCACTACTAATAACGTTGCATTTCATCAGCTGATTCAACAACAGTAGCATCATTGTGTCTTTGCTTATCAAACTAAAGCAAGGATCCTATTGAGAGAATCAGTTTTGCGTCTATTCTAATTTATATTTATTAATAAAATAATATTTTAGTGTCACGTGTCTATTTCTTAAGACTCCATTCCTTTGATTTCCCGCTTAAAAAATATAAATTCTTATTATTAGTCATAGTTCATTCGAATAAAATCAACTGTTGCTATAATTAGAAAGGGAGTTTTTTTTAAATAGTGTATATAAAATATTAATTTACCAAATATGTGTTTAAGGAAGTGTTTTTCCTCACTATAATGCTATTGCTTAAATTTGTTTCAGTTTAAAATAATATTATTTAAAAAGAGTGAAGTACAAAGGTTAATAATTGTAACATAGTTTGGTTCAAAGCTTTTTTAAAAATTTATTTTTGTTTTTTAATTCGCTAATAATTAATTTTAAATCGTTCTTTTCATATAAAAAAGTAGATTTTTTTCACTATAATTTTGTTTCAATTTCACACAAAAGTAAGCACATTTGTTTTTTATTCTTTTTAAAAATATGTATTTTTTAAAAATATGTATTTTTTAAATATATTTTTAAGTAGCTTAAAAGATGTAATAAATACTATTTTTAACAAAAATTACATTCTTTAAAAATATTTTATATAAATATCATGACGAAACAAAAAGTTAATAGTTTATTTTTATTTTATTTTACGAACTATAAATGTAATCCTCAATTACGTAGGACATGCATGTTGCTAATAGACTCCTAACAATAATTAGGGAAGCAACGAATCATGCTTTCTCATGAGCCACTCGGGACTGGCCCGCTAAAACTCTAACTAAGCTGAGCTTAAACAAGCTCGAACTCATTTAATAAATGAGTTTGAGCCCGAGTTTCATATGTCGAGATCAAGCCGACTAGCAAGACGAAACTAGCGTCGTATGTATATGATGTTTATTTTATCTCTTATGTATATACTTATATAAATGATTATTACTATATATAAATTTATGTTTAAAACAGTTATATAATATATATCGTTATTTAAGAAAAAAATTACATAAACCACTTAATTTCATAAAAAAGATCTTTCCTATATAAGAACATGTATTTTATAAAGAGACGATTAAAAATACTGATAAAAGAGTTTTAATATTTTTGTATGAGAAAATGTTATTGAAAAGGTTTTAAGAAAACCCTTGTAAAAATAACTTTAAAATATTTTTTAAAATCATGACAGATGCTAAATTCGTTTTTATATTATTAAGACTTTATCCTTTTAACTTTACTTAAATAATACTATTAAAAACAAAAATAGTTTTATCCAACCATATTATAAATAAGAAAAATTAATTTTCCACTAAAAATCATTTTGGTAAATAGTTTTGAAAACACTCATTTTGTTACATTATTTTTCTATTAACCCTACTTTAAAAAACTCATTACAAAGGGTATTTATGATGGTTTAAAATAAAACCTTAAAATAGATTGCAAGTTATAGTTGACTATTTTTTCCATCAAAAAACAAGTTGACTTTATTTTTATCAATAGGTGATATAATGAGTTTTACAGGTTGCATTACACTAAAATTATGAATTGAAACGTGTTGGTTCTTGCTTATTCAAACAAGCAATTAAAGGTTTCATAATTCACTCGTCCTATGCAAATGAGAAGAAACCTCATACGCGTCTTCTATTCCAAAACAAATTTAGATATTTCATCAAATCAAGGGTCTCAAATAATCAGCTCAGGATTTAGATTTCCCCAAATCATGATATCGATTTTCAAATAGAAATATAAACCATTTTATATCATTTTCAATTTACAAGCATATCATGGTTTCGATTTACCCCAAATCACATTATGTTTCAAATTTAACTCACCGATCCTTTTACGTCTTCATTGATCTATTTAATATCATTCACACCCCAAGTTTAAATCACAACAACTCTTTTGCAAAGTATCAATTCAATGCTCATATATACAAATCTCGATTGCAACAATAGAAGTGGTTCGTACATTCAAGGATTTCAATTTTGATTTGAAGATTAACTTTAGTATTTTGGTTTTTTACATCAATTTGACCGATTTATGTTTTTGTTTATGAAAGCATGAAACTTTAGTTTAGTTTTAATTGATGTAAGCATAAAACTGATTTATGTTTTTGACCAACAAAAAAATTACATAAATGGTCCTTATGGTTTAATCAAATTATATGTTTGGTCCCCCAAACTTAAAAATTGAAAATAACAGTCCAAACTTTTGTGTAATCATTGCATGTTTGGTCCCTGTATCAGTTCAAGCTCTATGTTGTATTATCTCGAGTTACAAGTAGACATGAATTAAAATTATTAATATTAAGAGTAAATTGCCATTTTCGTCCCTGTGCTTTGGTGAAAATTGTCACTTTAATCCAACAGTTTGTTTTTTTGCATCTGGGTCCCTGTGGTTTACAAATCTTGCATATTCATCCAGTCCGTTAACTCCATCCAAAATTTCCGTTAAATGAGGGGTATATTGGTCATTTTACATATATGTTTTTATTTTTCTTTTTTTTAAACCTGATTTAATATATACTCTTTAAATACATTGCTATTTTAGTCCCTGTGCTTTGAGCGTATTTGCCAATTTAGTCCAAAAATAACCACCACACCACTACCCGTCACAAGAACCACCGAACCACCACCACCGCCCCATCACAAAGCCACCAACACCACACCAGAGCGCCCACCACCACCACGCACATTGGATCGTCGCTACTATGTAAACCCTAAAAATCGACAATCAATATTGGACTTGTAACATACTACTTTGAAAATGCATATCAACCCCTACTAATACCTCTACAATACTGGTTTTCAAGGGTTCCATATACGTTTTCGAATGGGTTTGTTATAAGTATGAGATTAACGGTTTGTTTTTAGGGTCTACATGGTGGTGGTGATCTAGTGTGTGATGGCGGAGATCTAATGTGTGGTGGTGGAGATCTAATGTGTGATGGTGGTGCCCGTCTGGTGTGGTGTTGGTAGTTTTATGATAGGGTGGTGGTGATGATTTGGTGGTTCTGATGGAGTGGTGGTGGTTTTGCGTCGTGGTGGTGGTGTGGTGTGTAAATACGAGGTCCAACTCTAGATGGTTCCGGTCTTATTGAACTTCGATTTACCGATGCTCTCTTAATCTTCACACCTACGCACAATGAAAACAACACCAGTTAAGGCGTTCCACAGGAGAAATATCCCTGGAACGACCCTCCAGCGTGAGAGTAAGTATTGGTTGAATGGAAATATGTGATAGGGATAATTAGGGGGAGCTTTTGTGTGTATTCTTTTGTGAGGATCTCGATCCTCCTTACCTGGTATTTATAGTGTTTGCCTGCTGCAATCGTGTGCTGATTTACAGGGATTATTCCCCGACAAATCCATTACCTTTTATATTCTCAGACCGTTACTGAATTATCGGTTATGATTGGGGTGATTCCGATGTAATTAAATGTGGGGTACATGTCCTGCTGGCTTACCCGTTCCGCCCACATGGGCCGGGCTTTCGGGTTCGGGTACCCGGTCTTGTGTGGGTTATTTGTACCCTACATTTATATGGTGGTTCCATCATGGGTGGTGGTGATATGGTGTTTTATGCCAAGGTGGTGGGATTTTTGGACTGAATTGGCAAACATGTCCAAACCACAGGGACTAAATAGCAATTTATTTAAAGGGGATATATTAAATGGGGTTTAAAAAAATAGAAAAATAAACATATTTGTAAAATGACCAATATACCCTTCATTTAACGGAGAATGTTGGATGGAGTTAACGAACTGGATGAATATGACAAGATTTGTAAACCACATGGACCCAGATGCGAAAAAATAAACTATTGGATGAAAGTGACAATTTTCACCAAAACACAGGGACGAAAATGACAATTTACTCTTTTTAATATTTTATAGTTATAGAGTAATTTATATTTTTCATATTACATAGTAGCAAATATTATAATATACTGTAAATATAGTTAAATTTATGATTTTGTATATAATTAGTATTTTGATGGTGCATTGTGTGGTTTTGGATTATATTGATATCGATACACAGATTAAAATTATCATATCATTACAACACATTTAGAATATAAAAATAATATTGATATTTTGAAAAAAAGAACAAAATATGTATACTCGGACCACATGTTTGGCTATGCGCTACATGATTTGGTTTTAAATAATTAACATCGAAACATATGTAGAGATGATCACGTTGCATTATATTCAAAATTTCTAGAAACATTACGTTCTTATAATTTTTTTTATAATATACTATATTTAATACATATCTGTTTTAGACGAAACTATGTCTAAAATTAGATAAAATTAAGAATATTACAACGGTGTTTTCAAACTTTTAAAATCAACATATTTTTAAAGTTATAAAAAAACAAAAATTATAATAATAATATAACAAGTAATTATAATAATAATAATATAATACTTTTGTTTTTAAACCAAACTAGCTACACAAATCAAATCAAGTTAATGCCACGTGTCATGCATAGTTGTACATGATGCATTAAGAGTGGTGATGTTTAGTTTTTAAAGTTAAAAGTGATATTAAAGTATAGCAATATAGTTGATTTTTTGAAGCGTGGATTATAGGATCCGATCCACCGGCTTCTCTTTGTAACAAAAGCACCACTTTATTGAATCTTTTTAATGCAGAGGATAGTAACAAAAGCATCTCATTCCACTTTCTAAATTGAAAATCATTTAAAAAAAAACTCTCCTTTTTAGTCCAAAATGTGTAAGTTATTTACTTGTTAAAAAGCACAAACGTTATTAGGTAATTACTACTTCATTACTTCAACAAACAGTTTCGATTGTGAACTCAACTCGAGCTCTACTAGTAGAACGAAATCAAGCTCGTTAATGATTGTGATTTCTTATTGATTGTATCGTATTATTCAAGCATTCGAGTAAAACTCTAATACATCTTGTGCTAAGTTTGGGCTAATGTTAAAAGCTTATCGAGCTATTAAGTTGAGTTCAAGCATAAGTTAATAGATCTTTAGGTTGTCTAAGCCTAAGCTATTTAAATCACAATATTAAAAGCTCAACTTGAGCCAAGCTTAAACAAGCATGTGCCTGTATGAATCTCATCTACAAACGAGCTGGAGCCTAAGGTTTACGTATATAGTTTAACTAGGACCGTTTATATAATTTCTATTTAATTGTTATGAATAAATTTTAAAAAAGTAACTAAATAGTATGCATTATTTTATATAGAAAAATTATAAATAAAATATAAAAATAAATATAAAAATATTTATTGATAGAATAAATGTTGAATAATTTGTAAACAAGGTTAGTTCTCAAGAGTTAATCAACCTCAAACATAACGTCTTGTTCATACACAAATGCATATAGAAATATATTACGGTATTTTGAAACAAAAGTTTTTTTTAAATGCTCGTAAAAGCATCAATCTATATGTTTACATATACACGTATTATATTACGGTTGAACAAATACCATAAGTATTATATCTGGTTAACACTATGTTTGTTCACTTATAATTTATCACATTTGTTTACTCAAAAGTTAATTTATATTCAGCAAACATCTACAAATAAAAATTGCTTTATATGATATAATATTTATGTATACGAGTTAATTTATTTGGGTGTAAGGTTTAAATGTGATTAATTAAATAGTATTAATAGTTGGATGGTAAACTTTATTAAATGCATAAGTTCTATATTTACGCAAAAGAGCATTTTTTTAAGGTAAATTGCCTTTTGATAACGGAAATGTACATTTGTAACGGTAATAAGTTCCACCGACGGTTAAACGGCTACCTAATTATGGTTGTTCAACGCTTTTCATTTTTGTATCCTGCCATGATTTCTAATATGTGTGGTCAAATTTTATTATCGTGCTTGCTATATTGGTTCAAAATTTAGACTAAGAGAAAAAAAAATATACCTAAAAGAATATGAAAACAAAAGTTTAAAATAAAGGTTTGTCAAAAAGTTTTAAAATATATTAAAACAGAAACATGTAAAACTCTTAAGGGTTAAAACATTAGTAGTAATTCTTGTAAAATAGTTCACCATGCGTGCTAAATTTTTAAACCAAACTTATTCACTTAATATAAATTATATGTTAAATAATATATCCAATCGTTAATATAATTTAATTATCTTATATCTACAATTTAGCTTAATAGTTTCTAAAAGCCTTAATTATTTATTATTACCATTCGAATATCTATTTCTTTAGCGACAGGATGTACGACCTGGAGGATATGTGTTATAATAATTGGACTCATCTATTCGTTTGCAGCTAGTTCGCACCTCCAACCCCCTTAAAAGGAAACCAACAACTAAGAAAACCAAGAAAACCTTGTGACTCAACCCAAAGTATTATGACTCAAACCCAAGACCTCCTTATTTTTAATTATCTTGAGTAGCTCATCTTAACTATTTTGAATGTCTATTAACGCTTCATTTAGTTGTAAATGTCACATAATACGGTCTAGTAAGTAATTGTAATTGTTTCTAGCATAAAAAATTAAATAAATTTTATTACATCTGTATAATATTAATAATCTTTTCTTTAATAAATATACTTATAAAAATCTAATTACTTTGATAAAAAGCAACTAATAGTGACACACGACATAATCACATTCCTCTCCATCAACATTTTCCCATTTCTTTCTACCAATTAAATAATTATATTAATTAGTAATAATATTATTTAAATTTATTTAGATTAAAATATATTTTTTATTAAATTAAGAAATAGATTTTTTATTAATATTATTTAAAAAAATAAATTTTTATAAATTAAGATTTTTTTCTAAAACATCAAAAAATTTTAAAATATTAGTGTTTTAAAAAGCAGTTTTTTATAAACAAAAAAAGATCTAAATAGGGAAGTTATAATGAAGATATTTTTAAAAGTAATATTTTTTAGAATGGTGTTTGTTTTGAAACAAAATACTTACTTTTTTTAGAAAAAGAATTAAAATACTGGTATCTGTTTTATTACTTAAAGTTCTTACTTATATGTAATTTCAATCATATCGTTTTATAACTAATAAAATTTTATTGTATTTTATCTTTTATTTATTCAATCCGTATAAAGCTAGTAACATATATAACCACTAGTTTTAGTAACCCGTGCATTACATGGGTTAAATAAATAAAATATTAAATTAAATAAAAATTTATAAATGATAAAAGATTTAAAAAATATAATTAAAATTACGTATGAGTAAAGACTATAAATAATTAAAATATCATATCAACTTTTTAAAATTTTGTTTTTAGTTTTTTTTATTTTAAAAGAAGTAAACATATCAAAACAAATTGTTTTAAAATAATTCAATAATATAACTCTTAGTTTTAATTAGCCTTGGTTTATAAAAATTGTACATTTTATAAATACCAATTTTACAATGTTTCACATTTTTAAAAAAAGTTTGATGTTTTAGAAAAGTTTCTTATTTTATAAAAATTTCTTTATATAGAAATAACATTAAAAAACTCTATCTTATAAAAAATATTTTTAGTCTAAATGAATTAAATAATATTATTACTAATTAAATTAGTTATTAAACAAAAAACAGAAGCGGAAAATTTTGATGCGTAAGATACTACATGGTCCCCCTAGTTATTTTTTTATTAAGGTAGAAAGTTGAGAATTTAGAGGTGTGATATTTAAATAAATGAGCAGAGGGAATTTTTTTTTTGAACAGCAAATTTTATTAATCACCAAGAGGATAACATACAGAAAGCTTTCCAGCAAGGAGCTAGAAAGATTCAACCCAAAACAATTACATTAAAGTGTTTTTTAGATTAAATTTTCTCCATTGATCCCACTCCAGATTATGCAATCTTGCTCGGTTTTTTATCCATAGATAACCCATCACCTTGATTTCCTCCACAATGCTTTCAATTGGAGTCCTTGTATTGGAGAAGATGAGATTGTTTCGTGCCTTCCAAATAGCCCAAGAAGCAATGAGGATGATGGATTTCATCATCTTGTCTTTGAGCGCGTTCGTCGTGGCAGCCTCATATGAACATAGCAAATCACTGGTAGAGAAGGCAAAAATTTGAGGAACATCACACCAAGAGCTTATACTCTGCCATATCACAGTTGCTGTATAGCATCCCGTGAGAACATGATCGATAGATTCCATTGCTTCCCCACAAAGCCTGCATAAGGTAGAAGGCGTTTGAATGTTACGAGAATTGAGGTTAATTAACGTAGGCAGACGATCCAGAGCCGCTCTCCAACCGAAAACATTAACTTTGTTTGGCAACCATTTATTCCATTTGAAGTCGTTTATGATCTGAAAATTGTGGCTGTGAACTAGTAGCCTTTTGATCGATTTGACCGAAAATTCCCCATTAGATTCTTCCTTCCAAACCCATTTATTCCCCACATTTTGAATGAGTTCTCTGATGGTAATGCCATAGTCCAATAGAAGATGCTCCACTTTGAATGAGCAGAGGGAATTGGTTGCTACAAGGTTCACATGACTGTTGTAAGTGGGTTGTAATGATATTTTAGGTGTTTAAATGGTAAATATTAAGTATGATTATTTGTTTTATGTATTTAATTGTGTTGAATAGGTTAATTAAGAGTTGGAAGTGATGTTGTAGGTAAAATAATCAAGTTGGAAGCTTACATGGTGAAACAAGACATTTGATGGATCAAGAAACAAATATTCAAAGTACACCAGAAAGGCTTCCACCATAGCCTAATGTAGCCATCGTAGGCTGTACTAGCTTCAGTTTTGAAACAGTAGAAAAGCCTCCAGGGTAGGCTACGCTGGACAGCGCAGCATACGCCAGAGCCTTTGTGGACCACCTATAAAATCGCGTTTTTGTTAGGTTTCACCCACCAGTTGCCCCCCATTCGACCTAGGATGATTTGAAATGAATTTTAGGAGTTCCTAGGCCTTGAATTCATCATTCCACATCTTTTTAAAACATACAATTATCCTGTATGGAAATCAACAACGGTTTTGAAGATCTTTTAAGAACGATGAGTGGGCTAATCTTCTCGTGATCTACTTTGGGTAATAGGTTTTGTGTGATTAGGTTTGCGTTTGTGTTTGACTTGTGTTGGGATTAAACTTTAGAACCCCTTAAGTTCTTTTATAAGTTTAACTTGTGTTTTTTGATTATTTAAACAATTGTTTTGGTTAACCTTTATTTGAATGTCATATGATATTGTGCGAATCTTATGGTTGTAAACTTTTGGTTGTTAATTGAAATGGTATTGTGTATTAAGACCCGTTAAGTCTTAATTATCAATATCACTTAATCATTACACGTATAGAATCCCTGTTAAACCTTTCCCATCAAGTCGAACTAAACGATTACTAAAAGCCAAACCTGGACCCCGGAGTGGATTACTATTTCTCGTAATTGTTTTCTTAGTTAATTTTATAGTTATTTCAAAAATTTAATTTTTACAACTAAGAGACAATAGTTCATAATTTAGTATATAAATCAATTTCTTATAAATCAAAGTACAATACATCGACCACTAATTTCACAAGGATCGACAATCCTACTTACCATAACTAGTTTAAGGTTAATAGGAACACATATTTAACATCTTATTTGATTTGTATTTCAACATCGATCAGTGACCCAACTAGGTAAGAAGGTAGACCTTATCTGATAAATAAATATACATCTGTTCAAGTTTGAATATGCTTCCTACTAGCAACTGTGTGTGGTCTACCAAATGGTATTGTGTGTGTTGAAGTGTCATAGCAAACTTTAAAATATGTGATATTGTCCAGAAATACACATTGTCACTTAAATACTAGACACAAGCATAAGATATAATTTTTCATTAAAACTTGTCACATAAAACCTGTTCCTATAAAATAGGTTTGCCCTTGACAGGGAAAAACATTGGACCTCTAAATTGGAAAAAGAAGTTCCATGACAATGACATAAGTATAGATGAGAGAAAATCAATGATAACAAAGACTACAATGACATGAGAGAGAAGAAGACAAATTAGATTCAAAGGCACAAGTGCAAAAGATGACATACATTGTCGTACCTTTCAAATAAAAGAGAGAGAGCTAAGGGAGGATGGGGCACCACTCGGGTACCCCTCGGGTTCGCCGGTACCCGCCCCGGTACACCGCTACCACCCCCTACGGGTACCCGACGGGTTGTTGTCTTCGGGTTGTAGTATCCGAGAAGATACCCGTGATCAAACGGATATATAGCCGTTAAAAGGACCGTTGGGGTAGTGTTTTGGGTGTTTTAGGGTAGTCTAGGGTTGCATTTCTAGTGTTTTGAGTGTTTCAGGTGGTTCATGGTACTTGTGACGTGGCAGTGTGTGATTGATGGAGTTCCAGGGTAGTCCAGCGTACTTAGGTTAGTGTCCCCTCCTCTCTAAGATGGAAAAGAGAAAAGAACAATGTGTATGTACAAAGGATACGAGATAAGAAAAGAAAGAAAGTCGGTCACTCGTGATGATGAATGAGGGAGGCAGGCTGGCCTGGTGGAAACCGGTGGTGGTGAAGACTGAAGAGTGAGAGAAAAACATAGATTCTTATACCATAAACTATAAAGATTAATGTTAAACTAAAAGGAGTTTAGCATACTACTAATTACAATAAAAATTAACATTGTGGAACGAAGCTTAATAAATCTATATAACAAAAACAATATTAAATTTGATAAATTATTTTAACATACAAATTCATCTTTTATCTTAATATTAATTGATTACTTAATTATGTGATTTATACTAATATATCATATCGAACACATGATTAGCTCTTGCCATAATCTTAGTTGTTTGAACCAAACTGTAACAAATTTTGATTATATTGTATATAATCATTATGGAAGGTCATATTTGTATGTAATACAGGCATATGATACCTACCAAACAGGTATAAATATCAAATAGTACACGTCATAATAACATACAATAAAAAAGTTTGTGTATTTAATTAAAATTAACTTTTTACAAATTACCTCCCATCCATAGCAATAAGATCCTTTACAATTCGATACTCGCTCGACGTTCGTTTAAATTTGCTCGAAAAATGTTCGTTGCGAGTTTCTGCTCGGTTGTAAACGAGCCGATCGGCTCGGATCGGTTTGTAAACAAGCCAAGCACGAGCAAAGGTCGCTCGGCTCGGATTGAATCGAATTATTTTTTATTATATATATATATATATATATATATATATATATAGTTTATACATGTACTCTAGTAGATTTAACCTACTATATATAAATATACAATAATATTTATACATATTCGATCAATTAACCTAATAAAAAAATTAACACTAACCATTAATATGAAATTCTAAGTCGCTATGAATAAAATTTTTGACTTCCTTCTTGCTCTTAGTCAATCATCTCCCGCTCTCATGTATCGTTCTCTGTAATATGCACATCACCTCATCAGGTGCTGTCTTAGTATAATCGCCAACCACAATGTATTGTTATTCATAAAAATGTTATGTTATGATATGTGGATGCTTTTTGAGTTATTAAAACCTAAGACCTAACATCGTCACCGTCTCGCACTGCAATATACATCGGATGACACCCAAAATAGTTGAGTTGTACAGATTGTTCACTGCTCTTTTGCAATCGCTAGACGCTCGATCAAAAATTTAACACTCGAAAAATGCTCGTTTGAATTTCCGATCGATTGTAAATAAGCTGCTCGGCTCGGTTCGATTTAGAAATGAACCAAGCACGAGCAAAGGTCCGGTCGGTTCGATTCGACTTGTGAACTGCCCTAGTAATGTCCAGATTTGTGTGATAAACATGAAAAAATTGACTTTTTCATAATCTAGTTAAGTTAGATGCATCAACTTATCTCAAAAAGATACATAGGATTGTTACTTACAACCTTTTTATATATTAATTAATACACTGGACATAAAAAATTTTCCACTTTTCACAATATTTGATGGTAGTAATAAGATGACTTCGAATTGCTATTTTTTACAAGACAAAATCATCATTAACCAAAAATCTAACTTCATATATGAGACCTTCTATGTTTATTATTCGAATCAGATTTTAAAACTGAAACTTGAATTGAATCGAATGCAAATTCAGTTATCTCATTTTAACCACGGGTTAGTACCTTAACTTAATCTTGAAGGAATATAAAAAATCGAATTATACATATTTTTTGCACATACATGCATTATTTATTTTTTCATCTTTTTAACAAGTCAGTTTATTTGAGTCAATCGAGTTTAAATTCACCTTCAAAAAACTAAAATTCCAACAATTGAAGTCATGGGCGGACACCACACCACAAACTCATCAATTTAATATTGTCATGTCACGCAATGTCACACTACACTACACACACCATTTTGGTGGTGGTGGTGTTGTCACACCATGCCGCCTTAAATTTAGGCGTTAATCAAACGAATTGTTGAAGAGAAGGTACGGTGTGGAGATGCCGTGAAATGGTAAACTGGTGCGGCGTGGGGGACCGGCGGCGGGCCTCGCCGTGGGGTTCCGGCGTACCCCCACACACAAAAAAAAAAGAAAAAAGAAAAAAAAAACAATTTGACATACACCCTAAGCATGTTTGTAAGTTTGTTCATTACTTGGGTGTTAGTTAATTACTACTGAAACAAATTAGTATATTGATCACATAGTATTTACGACGGGTTGTGTTGATTCCATCACCTGAATCACAGCCTGAATATGTACCACATTTTCTCTATCATTTAGTTAAGTCGTGAAAAGAGGTACATGGGTGAAGATGGTTTCTGAATCTTTAAATATACTACTTCGTGAAATACCAAAACAACCCTGTTTTTAATATTATTCATGATTAAAGTCAATCGACATTATTATTAAAACTTGATATTTAATCAATGAAAGATATAAAATGAAGGATAAAATTACATCTCGGATTAATAAAGAACTATGCAATATTTATTCCAAAATCGTAATAACTAAAGATGTCAACAATGTAAAATAAACAATATTAGAAATAAATGAGTATAATAGCTCGAGTCGGTACAAATAAATAAATAAATATGAACGTTCACTACACAACTTTAATAGAATCACTTGTATGTTTATATCTCTATCATTAATTATGAGTGTCACATGTCTACAAGTTCTAACAAGAAAAGAAAATAATAAAGTGATGGACACAAAAGGACTCCATTTTGGGTCGTGTCGTTTTAGCACATTGGCTTGAAGTTAAATGACCCTTCCTTCGTCCAATCCTAGAAATCCACCTTAAACATTTTCGTGCATCTTTGGTATCTTGCTTTTACCATATACAACACCTTCCTTGTGGTGCTGTAAATGAAAAATGGCATTGAATTTAGGTGTGTGTCCTCTCCTCGCACTGCTCCTCATGCATCGTTCCCACCATTGCCTATAAGCTTGGTATGTTTGTACAATAACATACCTAATGTGGTCCAGCAGATTGAAAACGCCATGTACTTGTGGACATTTCTTTTCTCACACATTAGAGAATTTCGTGCTACTCCTTTTTAGACATGATCATGTTTGTTTCCGACACTTTTCTCATTGTCACTCTCTTTATTCAGTCATGTTTGTGTTTGTGTAGTTGCGTTATCCTATCATGTTGGAGTTTGTATAGTCTCTTCAATTCTTTGCCTCATCCTTGACATTAATCGTACATAACTGCCACTTTAGCTCTCAAACAAACTAATCCTAAGTTTCGATTGTGCAAATGCCTCTCTTAATGTCGTCAACATCCAGCACAATGAGGTTGTATCGTTTAAGATACATTCTGTATGTTCTGATCTTGATCGTATTTTGACCGTAACGTCATGTATGATCCATACCCTCTCTAAATTATTGTTCTATTTCCCACATGAAGTTTGCATCCACCGTTGCTTCTTTCTTTGCCAAGGAGCAATAATGTGTAGAGTAATATACTTAGATGATCAATAACTTAGAAAACTCAGGAGTCGTAAGTTTGTTTTTAGATTAAAACTATTTGGGGTTCACACCAAATGTAATTATATATTATATTACCAGCGGTGAGTGTAACCGCTGGTTGATTAAATCACGATCGTTGGATCATGCTGAGATTAAATCTCAGCCGTGTAAACTCGACGGTTGGTGCAGTTACGGACCAGTTATGAGCAGTTACGAACCAGTTACGAGCAGTTACGGGAATTTCAATCACATTTCCTTCTTCCTTCTTTTTCTCCTACATATCCGGTCACTACTGTTTATAACCTCCAATGCTTAATATAAATAGACCATCTCCTCCGATGCTTTAAACCGATAGATGATTGATGTGATTTTTCCTTTGATTCTCCTTTTTGACTTGCAATTTCTATATGCGGGTTTCGCTTCGACGAGTCCATCTCCCTCACCGTCATTTAGGTTTTCTACGTTTCTAGAACAATATTGCAACTTGCATACATGTTCAAGGTAACTAGCGTTTTCTTCATCTTGGTCCAAGTTTACTTTGATTTATGGTTATGGTGTGTTAAAGTGGGTGTTTACATATATCGTACTTTTCTTTGACTAGAGCTTTTTTGTGATCTTTAAAATGTTTGATTTGATGCTTAGGGCTGAGGTGGATTCATCGATTGCTTTGATTCGACCGTAGTTATCTTCAACAAGTCGCTTCAATATCTTAATCCGACTCTACTATTATTATCAGGTTTGATTGTTGACAATGAATCTATATTATTTTTCTTTGTTTCTTTGTGGGTTCATTAAGGTTTTAGGTGAGTGCTTCATTGTTTTTCCTTCATGTGCAACTTCGTGAAAATTTGAGGTTTTGGAAGATGTAAACATTATTGAAATCGCAATCTGCTTGCCGGTCTCGATACCTGTTGTTCTATATAATTTCCACGTACTTTATGATGTTTTGGGGATCATTAATGTGAGGGTCATAATAATCTTAATCTAGGACACATGTAATTGGCTGCCCTCCATTTAGATTTTTCCTAAGAAAATTTTGGCTACAAATTTGAAGGCTAGTGATGAGGTGGATGGAAACACTTGATCCTGATGCTCTATTTTTGAAAGTTAGCATGGATGAGGTTCTTATCTGAGAAAGGTTGACCTAAGAAGTCAACTATTTAGCATCAACTTTCATTAGCCTTATAGAAGATGTTTAGTTGCGTTCCCTATTGGTGGACTGTTTCTTGATTATAAAAGAAATATGGTTTTTTTAATTCAAACGTTTATAATTTTTTTCATTATGCAGGTTAATGCTGATCACATGAGCTCCAAGAAGGGAAAGCCTAAATGCGAGCAAGTTCAGGGCTCTGTTGCATGGATCATAGTATGTTGTACTTACATATAAGAATAAGGATGGTGATGGGATGCTTATGAGGGATGTACCATGGGAGTAAGCATCAAACAACATAACCCTTTTTATTTTTTTCGCTACCAATTTGTTGATTCTTATTCGGTGTTGTGACATTTTGAAAGCATTAAACTTATGTAATTGGAATATATAACAATGCCCACATAAAATGAAAATTGTTGTCATCTCCATGATAGCCATCTATGCGTATTTTATAGTAGTAATCAATATATCCAAAAATACGTCAATCCTGGATTCAACTAGCCAACTTTTTTATGTGTTCTACAAACTATAATTGGACAATTGATTAGTATTATTAGAATGCAAATTCGAATAATGCTTTTATGTGGATTTAGCTATATATGACTAATCACTTCCTGTTCAAATTCTAAATAGTTGGACTATATTTGAAAATTTTGGCCCATGCTAATTTGTATGTATGGGTCATATGTGTGTCAGTGTGTGGTTCCATCTTACTGCTTTCATTTTCCTTTATTAGGTTATGCATTTTCACTAACTATAGTTTGTTTGCTTTAATATTCCGTTAAATGCTGATTTGTATATGTAGTTGCATCTTGTGTTGATAATGTTATTTACCTGCTTTTGAGGATTATTGTAGGTTCAAATATTAGATCTTTTATTATTCTCTAATGTGATTACACTGTTCCGGTACAGTGGTTATGTCCTTGGGATATGAAGTTGTTTTGATTTAAGCAGCAGTAAAAAAATCAAAGAGCAAGCTAAAATTGATTCAATCATTTTTTGTTGTTGCATTCTGGTACATTTGATATTCACATTCAGTAGTCTCTAAAATTTATGCAAGCTATAGACCTTTTTCATGCTTGTATGGATAATCGTCTATTCACATTAAAGAGCAATGGTATATATCCAATCAGCACTTAAGAACAAATATTGAAGGCTTAATTCTACAACTACATCCAAAAGCAAATAAAATTAAAGAGACCGAGGTATTTACTATTTTATTGTGCTCTATTCAACTTTTAGTAGCAATATTGAATCAACTGGATAATGTTTCGATTACGCTATATCACCAAACAAGAAAGATTAATTCAAGCAAGTACCTTACTAAAACTCTAAAAGTAATATATGGGTCCGCAGTCCGTTAGTTGTAACATTTTAACCCATATTTCTTACGTTGAGGTTTATTAACAACGGGCCAAACGGGTTTATGATAGAAAGAATTACGTGCAAAAAAAAGGAGTGGTTTTTATAATAAATCAAGATGTTACATTGGATTTGCTTGCTCTTTCAAAAGACGGACCTTATAATATTTATGGCATGATGCAACAGTCTTAGTGTATTTTAGATGTTGCACAAGGAGTTGAAGCTCATACATTGATGCAAGGTTTCATCAAATGCTTGAACCAACAATAACTTCTCTAAATTGGTAGGTAATGTTCAACTGATGCACTTTCAACAGAAACAAAACATGTTGAAAATAAACAATAATATTGTTGTCTCCGTTGTTTTTAACCATTACGTCTGAATTACTTTGTTGCTAAAGTTCTATGTTTGCATTGTTTATTTATGAAATAATGTGGTTATTTATGAAATAGAAAGTAGAATCATTATGATCTACAATCTCAAAGGGAAGATGAAGAAAAAGACACGAGTATTAATCAAGCTTCTCTTTTTTAATGTATTATAGGACTCAAACAATTTTACCCCATGTAAACATCATTAAGTAATTGTATTTTCATCTCAGGGGATCTCTAACACTGTAGATATTAAAATCAAGCATTGGGCTTTATGGAAAAGAATTAAATTTACATGCACGCATTGCATGCTATCAACATTACGATATGTATGTCTTCAATAATTTTCACACCAATATGTGTAAGTATGTATGTTAGTTGATTATTGTTTAATATTTCATTGAATTGGATTTAATACCATAATAAGTTTTTTCTTCTTTTTATATCGTGTTTTATCTTTGTTTTTGTGTTTGTATTGTGTTTGCAAGAATTTGTCGATGTACCTTGTAGTTGGCATTTTAGCTTTTCATTGACCAAGTATATTATTAAAAATAGTGCTATTTCAAGTTAATATTATAATAATGTTTTTGTTTAGAATGCAAATTTTAATATTTATGTTGTTATTATACTAAAGTACCCGGCCACTGGACGGGTATAAAACTAGTTGGATAAAACTCAGGTTTTGAAACGAAGTATGATTTGTGTGTTTTAAAAATATGAATGAACATATGAAAAAGATGACCAAAGAAAGAGTTCAATTTGATTTTACAGGGGAATCACCAAGAAACTACAGTTTCACAATTATACTTTTCAATTAGTATGTTAGTTAAAATTGCGCCATTTTCCACCCGGTATTTCACATGTGAATCAAATTTTCGACCCCAGTCAGGGGCTTTGCCCTTGGACTTTGCCAGGGACTACCCCCCCCCCCCGAACCTCGTTACCAGGGGCGCTGCCCTCGAACCTTTGCTAAGGGTCATTGCTCTTTTGGAACCTTAATTGTTTTTAAGGACTTCCCCTAAGACATTATGGTGTTCTAATAAAAAAAATCATAATAAACTCAAATAAGCGTACACTCCGCACCTCTTACTTGTTTGATGGATATTTTGATCACATTGATCAACTAGTCAATCAAATTACATCAAAATATGTAAGATAATGGATGTATGAGGTCAAAGTTGGTCGTGGCAACAGAAGTACTGACTCCACTAACCACCACCTTCTTGTAAAACCCTACATCAGCTTCCACGTCTTTTGTGACAAAGACGATCTCCCGTTCGTAATCTTATTGATGATAATTGTCGTCTAGGGTCACATAGCTCCATTTCAAATCACCATTTAACACGTTGATGGCATTCTCAAATAGGGCTGTTCATGAGCCGAGCCGAGCCGAGCCAGGATGAGCTCGGACTCGGCTTGAATTATAAACTGAGCCAGCTCGGCTCGGCTCGGATTTACAACCGAGCTAAAAAGTAGAGCTCGAACTCGGCTTGGTTTTAAACCGAGCTGGCTCGGCTCGGTTTTGTTTGGCTCGGTTTTAAAAGAAAATTTAATACACATCTCTCAAACTTCAAAAGTCCAAATATAAACGCATAGTTCAAAAAACATACTAAAAATCAGTTCAACATCATAGATTACAAGCCCCAATCTAATTCAACCAACGATACACAAAAATAATTTAACAATTCAACGTTCATTAGCATATGAATTAACCCGCATAAACATTCTCTTGCACTTCTAAATACCTACAAAAAATAATCAATGAAATAAATCAATATCAATTACTGGATGTGGTATTTTCATAAGAGTATTGGCTAAGGTAGAACAAACGGGAGAGTGTGTGGGTGAGTGGTAGGCGGGAGGGAGTGACGGACTCGGGAGAGTGGGAGAGGGAAACGCCGAGATGGGACTCGGGAGAGTGCGCAGCAGCCGAGTGGAGGTGGAGGACTGGGGTTTGGGGAGTGGCGAGTGGGGACTTAGGGTTTTCAAACTTGGGTGTGAAATTGTAAATGCAGACTTGCGAGCCAACCTAAAACATTTGATTTTTTAATGTTAGTGTTATTATAATATTATATATAAATATTATATATAAATATTATATATAAATATTATATATATATATTACATATTTAGTCGAGCCAGTAAACGAGCCAACGAGCGAGCCAACGAGCGAGCCAACGAGCGAGCCAACGAGCGAGCCGCCCTTGGCTCGGACTCGGCTTGGTTTTAAACCGAGCCGGCTCGGCTCGGCTCGTTTTTAAACCG
Source organism: Flaveria linearis (assembly GCA_024085815.1). NCBI lineage: Eukaryota > Viridiplantae > Streptophyta > Magnoliopsida > Asterales > Asteraceae > Flaveria > Flaveria linearis. The sequence continues at coordinate 32,052,951 of CM044012.1, read as the reverse complement.
AGCCGATTCGAGCGAGCTTTTTTCGAGCTTTTTTCGAGCGAGCTCCGAGCGAGCCACGAGCCGCGAGCTATTTGAACAGCCCTATTCTCAAAGTTGTCCCTCAAACCCACAACATACGATCCCAACTCATCTAGTTGTTGGTGTGAATCTTTGATTCATGTAATTAACAATATTATGGATGATTCCTAATCCATGACCCTCTTTATCCAAGCTGACTACCATGTTTTTGGATAATTCTTGACATTTTTTGTTGAAGTTTCTTGTCATTTGTTTTCATAACCACCCACAAAACTTTTTTTAGATAGTCTCTACACAAGTTTAACCTTATCCCTGATAATCTCAAGTCTCTAACAAATTAGCCAACTTATGTAGGAACAAAAAATATATGAGTAAACAACATTTTGCATTGCTAAAGAGAATTCCATACAACTGAGATTTACACTTAGGGAGCGTTTGGTTAGAAGGAATGAAATGGAATGAAATGAAATTGAAAAACTAGTATAATTTTCAAGTAAAATTATGTTTGAGTGGGTAATGAAATATAAAACCCAAGGGAATGTTCCACCTCAAATTCCCTTGGATGTGGGATTTCAAAATCCTTCCACCTAGAGAGAGAATTTGAAATCCCACAACCAATGGAATTTGAGGTGAAACATTCCCTTGGGTTTTACATTTTATTACCCACTCAAATATAATTTTACTTGAAAATTATGCTAGTTTCTTAATTCCATTTCATTCCTTCCAACCAAACACTCCCTTAACTTTTAAGGCTACTTTCGAGGTGCTCTCAAAGTGTCTTATTTAAACATTGACCACCCTTATCTATAACTATGATCCTACCATACATTCCAATCGAGAATCACATCCGGACTATCCTATACAAATATCTTTAATTGTACAAGTTCCTAAAAACTTGTAAATAACTCTTCACATAAATTCATGATCTTTTTAAAACTTTTTTAATACTATCCCATATCATTTAAGAAATATGAGAAGAGCTCTAGATTTTCTCTTCCTAATCTATTATAAATGATCTTAAATATTTCAAAAGTTGAGTAAAACAATTAAAATTTTTCCAATTAATGTTTTTATATTAAATGCAACAAGTTCATTTGTTCTAATCTTTTTAATGAACTTTCATATACTTCACACTAATAAATTTATTTTTCTAAATTACTTTTCTTTAACAAATTTCCCCAAGTGAATATTACAAAAGGCTACCCCACGTTGATGTGACGCATTCAAGTCTCTCTCGACCCATGTAAAGTAAAGCCTGTATGTATGTATATGTCGTCTATACATACACTACAATACTACATAATGTACACTCCCTCTATATATACACTCAGATCTCAGTGTCAATGGTGTCCTGTCGAGTAAAAACTGGCCTCAATTCCTCTTCACCAAACACACATTCTCTCACTCTCCACTGTTTTTCACAGTAAATAATAACATTTCCAATCAACATTCCTTCCACCCAAGATCAAATTAATGGAATCCAAATGGATTCTCAAATGGGTTTTGTTGTTCTTGATAGTAAATCAACTGGGTTGTCAGTTAATCCAATGTAGTGTTACTTACGACAGCAAATCCATTGTTATCAATGGTGAAAGAAGAATCCTCATCTCTGGTTCCATACATTATCCCAGAAGCACCCCTGAGGTACCCTTAAAGATTAATATTATTACTATTATTCACATTTTGTATAAAAGTTTATGTTTTTCTTGGGTTTCTTGGTGGAAATTTGGGGATTTTTGAGCTAAAATTTGTGTGTAATTATTTGCAGATGTGGGAAGATCTGGTGAAGAAGGCTAGAGATGGAGGGCTTGATGTGATTGATACTTATGTGTTTTGGAATGTTCATGAGCCTTCTCCTGGCAATGTACTTTGATTATTAGTTAGTTATTGAGTTGTTTAGATGATTTACGGTGAAAGTTGTTGAATTGATGTTGTTTGGTGATTTTGCAGTATAATTTTGAAGGGAGGTATGATTTGGTGAGGTTCTTGAGGACAGTGCAAAAAGCAGGGATGTATGTTCATCTTCGAATTGGACCTTATGTTTGTGCAGAATGGAATTTCGGGTAATGTTGTATGTTTTCTTTCTTTTGGTTGCCAAAATGGGTGACAAATTGTAGTTCAGGTAGGGTTTTAAGTATATTAATGGTTTAAAGGGGTTTGAAAGTCCAATCTTGACTTTTAGAAGTCAAATGAGTTGGCTTTTTTAATGTCAAGACTCGTAGAACATGTTAGATTTTGACAAGAGAAGGACTTCTGCATCTGAATTGTTTTAATAAGGTAAAAATGAACCATTTTAGAGCTGCATGGGTTAAGATATCTAGGTCAATTTTGAATTTGGAATGCAAAAGGGTTGACTTCCAAATAACTGAAGTTACTAAAGTGGTTAAATGTGTGATGTTTTGTGCAGAGGGTTTCCAGTTTGGTTGAAGTATGTTCCTGGCATTAGTTTCAGAACTGATAATGAGCCATTTAAGGTCACAATTCCCCACTTTTTTTAATATTTTTTTATATGAACAAGAAATTTAGTTGACTAAAAAAGAAACTATGCATAAAAAGCTTAACTTTTAATAATTCTCTTAATGCAGAGGGCAATGAGAGGGTTCACTGAGAAAATCGTCAACTTAATGAAGAGTGAAAAGATGTTCGAATCACAAGGAGGCCCGATTATTCTTTCTCAGGTATAAGCATTTCATACAGTATTTAACCTTATTTCCGTAAGTAACTACTCTGACTATTGATGAGATTTCACCGGGCATGGTTATGGTTATGGTTTGTAAGTAATTACTCATTAAGTGATCATTAGATTTTAATTTGAAGACTTAAAGTTCATGAATTTAGGGGCTTTTAAGTTGATTGCGGAGTTTGAATGATGTTTGGTTCAGGTTGAAAATGAGTATGGATCTGTAGGAAAGGCGTATGGAGGTGCGGGTTATAACTACATGACTTGGGCTGCAAATATGGCCGTTGAATTGGATACTGGTGTCCCATGGGTAATGTGCAAGCAAGATGATGCTCCAGATCCTATTGTAAGTCGATCTTACCCGTTCACATGGTAGCATATTTGAGTTTGTGCTGAAAGCCTTCTTAATATGCTGTAGGAAATAACATTGTTTAGCATGAATGTTTGTAACTTTTTTTGGGCATTATTATCAGATAAACACATGCAATGGTTTTTATTGTGACGACTTTGCACCCAACAAGCCTTACAAGCCCACACTTTGGACCGAGGCTTGGAGTGGCTGGTATGTGATTTAGTTAATTTTCTTTCTTAATCCCTTTTAGATCATATGCTGAGTTGAAAATCTCTGTTTCATAATATTCCTTCAGGTTTACAGAATTTGGTGGGCCGATTTACGAGAGGCCCGTTCAAGATTTGGCATTTGGTGTTGCTCGATTCATACAAAAGGGTGGATCATTCTTCAACTACTACATGGTTGGTTTACTTGTGCTTTTATTTTTAACCATTATAAAATAGTTACAGTGAGATGACAGTATCACTTTTTAAAGTAACATTTGAAATGTTCATGTTTGAAAACGAAACAGTACCATGGAGGAACAAATTTTGGTCGAACCTCTGGTGGCCCGTTCATCACTACTAGCTATGACTATGATGCTCCAATTGATGAATACGGTAGGTCAAAGCTATCTGTACTTTGACTTTTAAGATCAACTCTATTAATTTCCAAAATAAGTCCATATTTTACCTCAAGATTCAAATTCAAGTCCAACTAAGGCGAAATGGGTTAGTGGGGCTGATTGGACAATAGATCAACACAAGTTACATTTAAAACGGGTAATTTTTAATCAGGCTGAACCGCGATTACTTTTTGTCCATTTTTAAAGTTGTTTACATAATTCATTAATATTTATGATTACAATAACTATAACCGTATAGTATAGATTTACTTTTGTTGAATATAGTGATTTAAGAGGTGGTCAGCATTTTGGTACACTATGGGCATCTTTTGAATTGTTGGAAACCATTTTTAGGCAAACAGGTTGAAAATGGTATCTTGATCATAAATGCAATTTATTATGAACCCATACAGGCTTGATCAGACAACCTAAATACGGTCATCTAAAGAAGCTTCACAAGGTTATCAAACAATGTGAGTCTGCTTTACTTTCAGCAGAGCCCGTGATGACCTCTCTGGGAAGCCTTCAACAGGTTGTATCTTCATAAATCCAACTTCATTATCCCAACAGAAAAACCCGAAAAACCATCTTAACAATTATTCTTTTCAGGCCCATGTCTTCTCTCCCAAATCAGGACCCTGTGCAGCTTTTCTCTCAAATTACGACCCGAATAATGCTGCAAAAGTGATGTTCAATAACAAACACTATACTTTACCTCCTTGGTCCATAAGTATCCTTCCTGATTGCAACAATGTTGGATTTAATACAGCCAACGTATGTAAAGTTTAACCAAAATTCAAACAAGTTATAACTTCCATACATGTTTTTCTTTTTGTAATTATTGTAAAAATGACACAGGTTGAAGTTCAATCCACAAAAATGGAAATGTTACCGAGTGATTCCAATATGTTTTCTTGGGAGATGTATACTGAAGATTTAACTGTAAGTGATGAAAGCTCAACACAAACTGCAACGGGCTTACTGGAGCAAATTAATATTACAAGGGATACTAGTGATTATCTTTGGTATACAACTAGGTAAGACTACTCAATCATAAGGTGTCATATTATCATTAATCGTGTAAATAACAAATATGGTTTTGATAAAATTATTATAATTTCGCAACTTTTTGCAGTGTTGATATTGATTCATCTGAATCATTTTTAAGTGGAGGGGAGCTCCCAAAGCTTCTGGTGCAGTCAATGGGTCATGCTCTTCATGTGTTCATTAATGGGGAACATTCAGGTATGTTTTTGGATGTCGTTTTTGTTGCTAAACATATATATTTAGTTTAAAAATCATGTAAAATTTGACACATTTGTAGGTTCTAGTTTTGGTACAAGAAAACATAGGAGGGTTACATACAAAGAAAAGATCAACTTACGTGCCGGAAGCAACAAAATTGCACTACTTAGTGTGGCCATGGGATTGCCGGTTAGTTTCTTGATGTTTCGATATTTCTTTATTTGCTATATGCTGGAGAAGTTGAAAGTTAATGTTTTGTTTTTTTGTGAAGAACATGGGAGGACATTATGAAACATGGGAGACTGGAGTCTTAGGTCCAGTGGCTCTTTATGGTCTTGACCAAGGAAAAAGGGATTTGTCATGGGCCAACTGGACTTACCAGGTGTGTAATGCTCTTTTTAGGGTTAGGTAATGGGTGAAGATATGCAACTTTGGTACATGTCGAAACGGGTCAGTTTGACCAAAAACTATTTCGCCCAAATATTTTATCCTTTTTAATAGGATTACAAGAAAAATTATATTATTTTAATATTAGAGATAATTTTGGAATAAAATGGTTTAGGAAGATGTATGAAATAAAAGCTAACGTTAATTGACTCATACACAAGTATATGAGTTGAAATTGTCACCTCTAATATTCTCACGGGTTGCCATATTTTCTAACAGGTTGGTTTAAAGGGAGAGGCTATGAATGTCATCTCCTCAAATACTAATTCTTACATCAAATGGTCTCAAGGTTCTTCTTTAATCACTCAGATACAGCAACCATTAACATGGCACAAGGTATGACCAAAGTACAGAAATCAAGATCATTAAAAACAAGTTATTTTGAATAAAGATGAATATATATATTGAAAATTACAAAGTGGTAGCAGAAAAGAGAAATCTTTAAGTAAACATCATAACTTCATAAACCAAAAATGTGTTAAAACCTTTGCAGGCTTACTTTAATGAACCTGATGGTGATGAGCCATTGGCTGTGGACATGACTAGCATGGGAAAAGGTGAAGCATGGGTGAATGGTCAAAGCATAGGGAGATATTGGTTAACTTATGCTAATGGTGATTGCCAAGGGTGCCATTATGCTGGAACCTATCGCCCATTGACTTGTCAATCTGGGTGTGGTCAACCAACCCAAAGATGGTACCATGTTCCTAGATCTTGGTTAAAACCAACTAATAACTTGCTGGTGCTTTTTGAAGAACTCGGAGGTGACCCCACCAGGGTTTCACTGGTTAAGAGATCAATGGTCCAGTGACCATAGCAAACAGCAACTTTGGTCAGACTCGAGGGAATTAAACACCAAGTGTGATTGAGTCTTTAACGCGGTTTTGTTTGATTCAACTAAGTGTATGCATGTAGATTAGCATCAGTGAAGATCTTTTTGTGTTTTCTTTTCTTTTCCTTTGTTTTTTACATTAAATGGGGAAAAAAGTGAACCCCCCATAATATTATCATCCTATGGTGAAAGTGAACATGAAGTATTGTATGCAGTTGCTAGTAATTTATGATGGAATAATTTGGTTCAACTGTTGTAGCTAAATGATTTGAAAACTGTGTGCGCTTTAACGTTTTAACGAAATTCGCTTCCTAAATGCTCCCCAAAACCATGGCCTCTTTATTTATTCGAATATCTATCTCTAAAAGCATGTTATTGGATTGAATATCAAATCAAGAAAATAGAAATTCAAAGAAAACTTTATGTCACCCCATCCCGGATAGGTCTGACGTGTTACACAGTACAATAATTAGAGATACTAATAAATGCGGAAATTAAAAAAAAAAGTCAAACCAATGCCATTACATTATTTTAAAACCAAATATTAAAGTCTTAAAATAAATATTAAATGTCTTATTTAGTTATCGTCAGTTCACTTCCTAGCTTGTTCTTTTATGCTCTTCACACATTCCCTTGATTGCCCTGCATACCTGCCGCGAAGAAACAATGCGGCTGAGCGAGTGCCCAGTGAACAGATAAAAGGAAAGTTGACAAAAATACCGTAACGAATACAACTGTCATGATATATATACACAAACATATAACTATATATACATCAGATCATCATAATCTCATAGTACGAATATCATAATTCATTTGAACATGCCATGTAAATAGGGTACATATTTCAGGTCTAGATATCGCAGGTTTTGACAGGGTTCAGATTAACATACTTCTTATCATATAGATCATACAGGTTAACAAAATTCAGATACAGATTCTCAGACAGATTAACATATCCAAATTTATGGAAATACCCAATGAGCCAGATACAGATATCAAATATAAAGTAGTAATCATAGTGTATAGAGGGTTGTAGTCCCTAAGTACTAGATGTGTGGAGGAGCGTTGGCATACACTCACATCCACCAGATGTAGATATATCATAGGACCAGTCCATACGCCTCTGAAACAAATATAGCTAAGTACTTCTCCGAGCTCATAGATATACAGATAAAATAGAGACTACGTGGCCTAATCACACCGCCACGGATGGTGCTAAGTCATCTATGCCGCAATGACGAGTCCATGGAACCCCCATAGAAAGTGTTGCTTGGATATCAGAGTTCAGATTAACAGATCTTATACCAAGTTTAAATTTATTACACATAAATGAATTATATACTAATTAAAGCAACAAATTCAATTTAAATGTGAATAATGATAACACAAATAAACATTAAACTAAGTTGTAGGGCGAGCCAAATAATAAACTTAACAAACAGAACAAATGAATCAAATGTTAGACACAATTATATAGTTTACACATAACAGATTAATCAAACCAAAACTAGTAGCGACGCAATATAAATAAAATAAAACGGGAAGTAAGGTGCAATCCACTACACATATTAGAATGAATCAGATTATCCGTACCTTAAGTGACAACTGAAATAACTATGACGGAGCCAGCTCGTTCCCAACAAAACCACAAAAAAAACCCTACATATGTGTATCTTTGATTAGACGAACTCCATATTATACATTATTCGTTTTATTATTATCATTATTATCATTTTACTCATTTTATTTTATTATTGTATTTATTTGAAATTTGTATCGGTTATTTCACTTCATATGATCATAGGTAAGTCCAAGTGTTATGCATCTTCCAAAATTAAAAATCTAACTTGAATGGTTCTTTTTTGCTTAAAGAAGCAGTGGATTATCCACTTATGCTTGTGTTACCTGAATGTTTGATGACTGACTGTTGAAGTTGTTCTTTTTTTTTTTTGCCCCCACAACCTTTGCAACAGTCTTCTCATCTTAATTTCAGCAACAAGAATGTTGGCATTGCTTCCACACCCCAATCTGATGCAATTTCCTGTAATGAAAAAAAAGAACATTATGAATTCACATAATAATTCTACTTGTAATTGACTTTTTGAACCATCATATTTGACCTTCAAGCCCAAAAAAGTATGTACATGAGTTCTAGAGTAAAATGAATAATATAATATGAAAATGAAAAATAACTTTTTTATTACTAAAAAGCAGAGAAATATTTTCTACCTTTAAGGCTTAACTCATCTACATCAACTTTTGAGGAAAGTACACGGGGCATCTTTTTAGCCAGTTCTGCTACAAATCGAGGCAAGGTCCACACCAAGATGCAGCAAAGTCTACAACTATCTGCATGAATAGCATCTAAATCAAATTCAATTTATGGTAAAACGAATATCAAATCTGAATCAAGCAAAATTTCGTCTGGTTAAATCACTTTAAACATCATAATTCGCATCAATACTCAATTATCAAATTAAGTAGTTTTATACCCGTCCGGTGGCCGTGTACTTTAACGTTACAATGTCATCACTATATACAAGTACATTCTAAATACTTGTTTTGTTTAACATCAAAGTACAAGTATTTAACATAATTAAATAGTAACTGGGTGGCTAGAATATGACAAACATGACATAAAGGTAAGAAGCAACTATTAAACAACTTAAACATAAAGACATAAATAATCTAGTGAAATGAAAATGTAATTTAAGGAACATAATGGTAAATAAGAGTAGGCCGCGTGGGAAAATTTTTTGATTTGCATATTTTATCTACGCATTGAATCACTTTTCCTAGCTAGGCCTTTGTTTTTGATGATGTTAATAGTCCTGTATATGGTGCAGCATAAGGGAGGAGGGGGCACTCCTTTAAACTACTCTAGAATCTATCAATCACATACTGTCACATCACAAGTACCCTGAACTACCCTGAAACACCCTGAAACACCTTGAAACGCTCAAAAAGTTGGAAATGCTACCATGAACTACCCTGAAACTTTTATTTTAATATTAAAATAATTTAAAAGATAAATAACTTTTATTAAAAAATAAAAATTATAATAATCCAACTAATAAAAAATAAAAATACGAATACAATAAAATACAAATACAATAAAAAATCCTAAAAAATATAAAAACTAAAAATCACAAGGCCAATTATATTTCTCGGCTATTTTTTGTTTTCTATCCAATATTATTTGCAACATTGGACCGGTGATGTGATCGTGCGGTTCCATAAATATTTTTTGGTCCCGCTCCATTCGTTGCTCTCTTATCGCCTGTGTTTGTTTTTATAACAATACGATACTTTTATAAACTTGTTCTTTTTTTTACGGCGACCGACCAACTCTTCTTTCATTGAAGCGTAAGACGCGAGCTGGTCGCTTAAACTATCATTAACGCTCGACGAGCCGACAGACGTTTTTACTTTACGGGTCGGTCTCGTAGGACCCGCGTTTTCATTGAGATCAGGCATGTGAGGCGGTTGATGGTCATCAGGTGTGTTCGTGTAATTTTCGGAGTCCACGATTTCTTTTTTGGCCGGAATGACTACCCGATGACTCACCCATGACCGACACTTTAGACCATTTTACATGATCCTTTGCAACTTTCCAAGCTCTAAGATGATTGAAACCGGAGGGGTGTTTCTTTTGATAATCTTTTAATGCCCTCCTCATCACGTCAAGATCGGAACATCCGCTACGCCGTAAATGTTCCTACAATTATAAAATAATAATTATTTTTTGTAATTAAATACATACTTAAATTTAAAAAATAAGTAAAAAATTAAATACATACCGCTTGAATATAAAAACCGTTAAAAGTATTTATTTTTATAAGCAACGCGATCCATTTTGTATTGAGTTGGTGGACCGTTCGGTTACTTCCGCCCACGAGTTGATTGTAATGATCAAGAACCGCGTTCCAAAAACTAGATCGCTTTTGTTGATTTCCGACGGTTCTGTTTTCAGAACAATGAACCCAAGCTTTACACAATGCTTCTTCTTGTAGTTCGGTCCATTGTTGGCGTTCGGCTCGTCCTTGAAACCTTCGTTGCGGTTGTTGCTTGATCGTGCATTCGTCTTCGTCATCATCTTCATACTCTTGTTGACTGTCCGGAACAAATTCTTCTTCTTCTTCTTCTTCTTCTTCTTCTTCTTCTTCATTGTCCGGTACATTTTGGGTTCGGTAGGTAATGGATCGAACATCGGTGGTTCATCGATCGGGAAGTCGGGTTGACCAAAATTTGGATTTTGGTATGAAAATGGATCAAACATCGGTCGAGGTTGCGGTGAATACCCTTGTGGTAGGTATCCGTATTGTGGCGGTGATGATTGTGGTATATAAGGTTGCGGTGAATACCCTCGGGACGCGCCACCACCTCCTCGGGAACTCGAACCACCACCTCGGGAACTCGAACCAGCACCTCGGGATTTTTTGCTACTAGTTTTTTTTTACTTTCGGGACCCATGACTATATATTGTGATTGTGATTGTGTTTGTGTTTGTATATGTGTGTTTTGTGTAGATTACTATTATGTATATGTGTGAGTATTTATAGTGTAATTTTTTTTCTTAGCCTCCAACGGTAACATTAAGGGTTTTATAGCCGTTACAATCGGCTTGTGTCTCGGCTAGTGCAACCCGAGTTTGGGTACCCGGGAGCCTCCCCGAGAGGGTGGCGGCGGTGTTACCGCCCGGGTAACGCCTACCCGAAAGCCCCTTCGGGCACCGCCCCCTCCTGCCTAACACAAAATCACCACACCCATAACCCACAAACAACGCTATGACTTTTTATAGTTTCATGCCATCAAAAATATAAATGTTTGTTAAACATCTGTAACATTTATGTAACCATGTTTAAGAACATAACTTACCAAACATTAAACTCAAAATTTGTTCACTCAAATGAAAATTTTATATACTCATTTTGGTTAAAGTCAATATGAAAACTATAACATTTCGTATTTTGTTAACTAAAGTTAATTTCGTTTATTCTTATAAGAGTCATTGTTGTCAATCTTGAAATTTATGGGTGATTTATGCTTATTTCTTAGTTGTTATTAAAATGTAATGTATGAGACCTAATAATTAAAATATTAAATTATGCAATAATAATAATTATGATAATATTAATAATAGTAACAATAAAAATAAGTCATAATAATGATAATAATACTAAAAATAATAACTAACATAATAGTAATAATAATAATAATAATAATAATAATAATAATAATAATAATAATATAATAATAATAATAATAATAATAATAATAATAATAATAATATAATAAAAACTATAATAACGATGTTAATAATAATAATAATACTAGTAATAATAATAATCTATAAAAATTATTAACTTAAAAGTGTTTAAAACTTAACTAAGATTAGAGGGGTTGTTTTTGTCATTTTATAAACTTTAAAATGGAAGTTTGGGCATAAAATAACAAATTATTAAAACGCAGGGACCATTTGTGTAATTTTGAAAAGAACCCAAGTCTTTCCCCCTTAGCCGCCCGTATTTCCGGCGAGTGCCCCCGGCCGGAGTCCGGTGTCCGGCCACACTCCGGTGAGGGTTAAACACCCAAAATAAGCCGGTTTTAACCAAATCAAACCGTCCAAACTCCTTCGTATGCATGTTTCGAACTTGAAAGCATGATTTAATTGCGTTTAAAACACCGGTTACTCTCGAATCATCGTGTAACCGATGCCACAAATCGATTGAGCCATTCAGCATTAAAGACACAATAATACCTCAATTAATCAAGCATGGACAATCGTTTAACTATCCCTAATCTATCTACACTCCTAATTCCACCTGAAACACACAAACACACCCTGCTCGATCCCCTCTAAACCGCGACCTGCAACCTTGTCGAAATCCAATCCCCGACTCATCTACACTAAAATTGATAAGGGCCTTCTAGTCTAAATGGTCATTCGAAGCTACCCACAAGGTTGATTTGATTATCATTGAAGATTGCCCATCCATTGTGCACCTACGGCTGCGGCTTGTTCTTCGTTCGTTCCTAATATCATTTCAAATCCAATCGGGTAATTGATCACATCAATACAATCGATTTTACATGAGAAACAATAGCCCTAAACTTAATTCGATTAATAACAATTATTTGGGGTTCAATTTGGGGCTAAACGATTCTAGAGTTCTTGGGAAGATTAGGGATTTATGGAAGTCTTGTTTTTAAGATTTAAAACCTAATCCTTAACGCAGCTGAGAGCCTTAGTTCACTGGTAAAACACATAACCCCTAAACAAGAGTCCCCTGTTCGAATCTGGGGAACCCCATGTATTTTTTGGGGTCTTTTTGGCCTTCAAATTTAATGTTAAAAATTTCTAAAAATTATAAAATCATTTTATAAACCTTGTTTATTTTTAAAACCACTTAATTATCTTTCTGTAATTTATTTACAAAAATACCTTTATATTTTTATTTAATATTCTAAAGCTAATGATATAGTTAGTATATTTTTATAAAATATAGACTTTAAATACTAGTTTAATTTACACAAACTATTACTTCAAACATTTCCTTTAAATTATTGTTTAAATCGAGTTTATTTTATTTAGTTAAAACTTTATTTAAACTTTATAAATATTACAAAATTATTTTAAATGTTATTCTTATTTCATATCTTTACTTAAAATATAAATATATTGTTTCCAAGAAAATATAATCGATTTTCGTTTGATAAATATAATTATTTGACAAAGCCCCAAACATCAAATTGAACCCTAGTCCACGATAATTCGTTAAACTTATTATTAAAACATTAACATTGTGAATATATATATTTAGGTGCCTAGCTTGTGACGATTCACGTTGGAACGACGCCTATTATTATTCTTATTAATCGTTATACCTATACTTATTTGCCATGTGAGTTTCCTTGCCCCATTTTATATCATTTCACACCGTTTAAGGTGAATATGTTACATTATTTAACTTACACTTGTAAATATTTTCATTTTTGTAATGCACTTGCAATTCATACTTATATTTTGTTATGGTTATTTAAGTTATTGTAAGTCTTATAGGAGATACATATTTTGTTTACAATCATTAACTATTCCTAGCCTGGCGACGTCTTAGATCTTTGGGTCTGACAAGCCTATGTGGTGCTAAAGCCGATGTATTGCCGGCTCCTGATGACGTATGACTTGTTCATCATGGGAACCAAATACACTTAGCCAATCATTGTCACACCCCCGCTTATAGCGGAAACATGAGGATGTAACGGACGGGATCGTCATAACACATTGTTAATTAATAGAGATGCAATAATTAATGAAAGACAACGTGTCATGACGTCACCCGACACAATGGAGACTTGTGCCGTAGTTAGTCAATTCCACGACAACATAATCATAACCAATAGTCCAAAACACAATAAGTAATCCCAGATCCAACAAGCACACCATCAAAACATCGAAACATAATTGGTCCAAAAGTGCCATAGTTAAATAAATCCAAATAAAAATCCAAAATAGTCTAATGCTCCCGAAAGAGCAGTCCCATCTAAGTCCACATCCATTCCACTTATGCATTGTAACCTGAAAAGACATGCTCATAAAGGTCAACATACGTTGGTGAGTTCACAGGTTTAATGTACAAAACATGCCGTGTATCCATGTAAAACAGAAAAGAGAGTGTGTGAGTAAAAGAACATAGTAGCCATAGAATCCATACAAATCAATAGTCATGCCCATGTCCACAACCGGATTATATTCATCCAAGGGCTCGCACAAGGCCAAGTTGGTATTAGCTAGCATACCAACAACAAGGGTGGGGTGTCAGCCCGTTAGTACTAACAATACCTCTCCATAACAGTCCAGTCCACATACAGTCTAAGTATAGATAGCACATTTGTAAGAACTCTAGACTAAATCCTATGTCCAAACCACACACAAGTTATTTATAACACGGCGTAGAATAAAACATTTGAGCAAGCTTTTCCCCCAAGAAAATTTATTAAAAGGGGCCGTGAAACTCACCTTGAAATGATTAGAAAATAAGCGAGCAAAAACGCTTCCAAACGGTGTGAGCAATGTACGATCGAATACCTATAATAATTATAATTAAAACTTTAAGCACGTTCGATGAGAGAAAGTACGTTCGGTCGGTTTCGGGTCGCTTCGGGTTTAACGCGCGACACGCACACAATTTGATATACAACCAACACACCATGTCATAATAATACTAATTATATTGTTAGTAATAATTATAAGGTTATTTTATTAATAATAAAATAAGAATAATTAATAATAATAATAATAATAATAATAATAATAATAATAATAATAATAATAATAATAATAATAATAATAATAATAATAATAATAATAGTAAAACCCATATGTCATGCATTTTTTATAATTTCTCAACATATGAATCTATACACCCCAAAACATATATGTATATACATGTATCATCAATACCCATACCTACATACAAGTATATGTTGCACACATCAAATGTATATATTTTGCACACACATACTATGCATTACATAAAATATACACGAACACACAAATCATAGTACTCATAACCAATAATGCCTCATACCTACTATACAATATACATGTACCCACATACTACAAGTGAGATTTACAACATGCAAGCACACAAAATAAATGTCAACTCAATGTAATTTCACTCCCCAAAACAACATCTCTGCACACACTTTTTAATTAGATGATCATGGCACCACTTGTGTTTGTCACCTACACTTTCACGCATAGAATGCATACACAGGTGCAAAACATACATACACACATAATACACACACTGCACACACTGCACATATACATACACACACTGCGCATATACATACACACATATACATCACGTACACAGCAGCCGAAGGCTGCTGTGTTTGTCCTTCCGCCCGCGCAACACACACATATATATACATACGCAGCACATATACATACGAACGCAGCAACATACATACATACACAGCAACATACATACATACACAGCGATATACATACATACGCAGCAACATACATGCATACAACATGTACATTCACGCACACAGCACATATACATACACAGGTTCATAACATACATATATATCGCGTACACCGACACATATTACTTACATACACGCTGCCACGCACACATATGTGCATTTACATACACGCACACTGCACAAAGCAATCAATTCGCAGCATTATAAACACACATATATACATACGTTTCGCATCATATACACACACATATAAAAACGCAGAAGCATATAGGCACATATATGCATACGATTTGCATAATATACACACCCATACATACGGTTTGCAACATATACATATACATACGCACAAAATACATACATTCGCACGCACGATGGCTTACGAAACAACCCGAAACGAACCAATTCAAACCGAGACGAAAACCGAAACGAAACGAAACAAAACGAAACAAAACGAGTATCACAATGACCGGTTACCTGCGAAACGGCTAAACGGCGAAGCGACGGCAACCGGCGGTGGCTAACGACGGCGTACGGTGGCGGAGCGGCGTTGCACGGTGGAAGTTCGAAGGGGGCGGCCGAAATAGGGTACGTTGCGACTTGCGTACGTTTTTATATATATATTTTTGTTAATTGCATTTTAGTCCACAACTTTAAATTAATTATCCCCTCAAGTTTGATTTAATTACACTTTAAACTCTTAACTATAATTATAATAATAATAACAATATTAGTAATATTAATAATATTAATAATATTATTAATAATAATATTAGTAATAGGACTAATAATCATAATATTAGTATTAACTAAACTAAAAATACTTAGTTTTGTTAATTGTCTATTATATAATATTAGTCAAAAACGTCTTGTGATAATATTAGGGTTGACATGAAACGGGTATACGAACAGATTCGATAAAAAAATGAATAAATTACGCACAATAATAAATGCACGGAAAGAATTAACGAGTTTCGAGTCAATTGACGTACCTGAAAGTGACGGATGTCACACATATAAACTTGTAATCAAGTTGAGGTTTGATTGTAGCTATATGTGTTCTATAAACTTGCTAACTCATAACCGATGACATGAATTGCTACTTGTAACCTTTGATATATTATGTATATGAAACCCTTGGAAACTCACCAACTTTATAGTTGGCCTTTTATTTTTAACATGTTTCAGGAAACGCGCAAGTGTGAGGTCATCTTTTGAAGTTTGCATAAAACTAGGGTTTGGACCTAGATTAAAGAATAAAAAGCTTTGGATTACTTTTGTTTTATGTTTTGGACTTATTTCATGTTAAGACTTATGGATGTATTTGCATTGAAACTTATGATAATATTATTTTCATTTAAAGATAGCGTTATGTGGTTGTGAACAATTTTAACTCTCACATCTCGACGATTCCGCCGTCAAGGTTGGGGTGTGACGAAAACCATAGTCACAGGATTCGCTCAACCCCTTGCGAATCGCGTACCAATTCGATCGAACCCATTCGCGGTACAAAATCGTACCATTCGCAGTTGGTACGCGATCCGGATCGATAAAATTGAGTGTTCCCGATTGAAATAATTTTCGATCTATATTAATCGGATTCGCGAACCCGATTGTATAATTCGGTGATTGGATGGCCTTTGGTACGCGTTTCCGATTGCCTATGGTACGCGTTCCAGATCCCAATAGTCATTTTCCCACTGATTTTTGAATGAATTAAATGTTAAAAAGTCAATTTTGAATGAATTAAATGTGTGCCTTGCTATCTGAATGTTAAGAGTTCTTTTCACATGAAACTATGAATGTTAACAGTCATTTTCCCACTCATTTTCACATATAAACATGAGTAGCTACCTGCTACTTTATAGTATAAATATAAGCTTACAAAACCTTCTACCATAAACAAAATTCTTCAATAGATTACCAGTTCCTAACCAAAACAGGAGTTGTTAGCCATGGCTTTTGGTATATGATACGACGTACCGGACTAGATGGTACACCGTACCACGTACCGAATTGGCGTTCCAAATGAACCTACCCCCCTCGTACCGAATTTTTGAAATGCACGAACCACGTACCAGTTTTCGTACCGCGTACCGAAACGTACCGCGATCCATGTGACTATGATGAAAACTATGTTATATTGCTAAAGGTAGAATGATATTAAATTGATGTACACATATCATTTCACTCGTTTTTAGCAACAATTATTCTCATATAGCAAAATATTATCCCATAACTTCACTAAGAATGACTATGTACCTATATCACACACTTTCCACCCAGTCCTAAAAAACATTGTAGACAGAAACACTAAATATGATGACGTAACATCAGCTTACAAGTACATGACAAAATTGTGAGAGTTCCTGTTTTGTGTTTTCCAGTAACAGTTGCAAGGGAATCATGGAAGCTGTTTAATACTTAGTTAAGAGTGACATCCAAGTATGTTGATAGTGAGTCAAAAGGACAACATACTTGAGTAGATTGACATGAGTGAGGGATATGCCTAATTCGTTGTTCCCGAACAATGTGTCAAGTAGGTTTTGTTTTTTAAAATAAGAAGCATCAAATTAAGCTAAAATAGATGGCGTTTAATCATAATATATAACAGTCTCCCATCATCTCGAACATCAAAACTAAGCTCATTAATCCAATTCAGAAGCTGTTTGGTATTACATGTTCTCTAGTGACATAAAACACATGTACAAGGTTAACATGTTTAAGCCTGCAAGAAAGAATAAATAACAAACATATGCACAATCAGTTGTTCTTTAACAACCAGAAAATTCTGTGCTATGATTAAAGCATATCCAAACAGAATATTTATTTAACCATTGATAAATTGCATTACATTTGACATAGATAGAATAAACCATACGATTTATACAAGGACAACCTTTATAATTTCAAATAAGTGTTTAACCTTAGACTATATGTGAACGTCAGGAGTAATACCTCTCTTGTATTTAGTATAATTAAATGTGGTCTAAAGCCCACAATGGGTTCACCAGTGAAGACAGTAAAAAGGGTAAACTATGACAAAAGATTACAACTTTAAACTAAAATCAACTAATTGACATATTTAGTATAAAATAAATTGCTAATATTAAATGAGTAGCTTTAATAGAGACAAACCACTTAATTAAAAAGTGAAAAGGTCAAGATCTTATACCCTTCATGCATGATTCTTTATAGTAGAATAAATTTGCTAACTGTAGTAGATCTCATTTAGTATCTTTAAACAAAAGGACTGATGGCATTCAATTTTAATCTACAAGATTATTATGTTTATCATTATTATAAAATGGATTTAAAAAAAGGAACCATTTCAATAAAGATGAGGAAGATACATTCTGTCTCTATTGGTTGAGCAAGAACCTCTCATGAATTGTCAAGGTCTTTGCTTCATTGACCTAACACACATAGTTCAAAGTGGATTCTAGAATTTTAACCAAAGATAGTGTATGTATGAATTTATGTCTAACCCAAGAGAATTTTTTACAAACTCTTCCATAACATGTGGCCAAATTACATAAGGATATGCCACAACTCTCACTTTATAGTTATCAACTTCACTTGCAAATTTCTCTAATATCGCTACTTAAAAAAGTATCGTCTTTCTCTATTTTACAGGCCAAACTTGTAAATAAAAATAATAGATTATACAAAACAGGTCAAAAGTCACTCAAATTGTATATCTAGAGAAACTTGAAGTTGTTTTATTTGAAATTGAAATATTTTAATTTTGTAACCATCATTTTTGCGCACTAGCTATAAATAAAAAGAATAATATATTTGGGGTCAACATTGTGACAACCCGGAAAAATTCGTGATTTATTTCGTGTAGTATTTATATGATTTTTATATTTTATTATTATTATTATTAATTTGATAATAATATTGAAAATAAAAATAATAATAACAATAATAATAATAATATTGTTGATAGTAATAATAATGATAATAATAATAATAAATAATAATATTAATAATGAAGTCCAGGGGGTTGAAATGCCAATTTTGAAACTTTAAAACAAAGTTTGTACATGAAATAATAAACAAAACAAACCTCAGGGACCATTTGTGTAAATTTATTTAAATATCCCCTCTTTCTCTCTCCCCGATCTCCGGTCACCGGACTTCCGCCGCCGGCCGCGGCTCCGGCGAGGCCACGACACCCAAAACACTCGATTTTGACTCAAACAAATGCTACCGACACAACCATGTGGACGATTCGAACCAAAACCCCACATCAATTAGAAAAATGTGAGTGCGATCGATCCTAACCGATCCACTTTAACTTTCGGCCACTTTACAGGCCAACAAACGCACTACAATTCTATAATATTTGAATTAACACTACCTAAACAATTGTATAAGTGTTACTAATCGAACACAACCTTCAATTACACCTGCTATCCACAAATCACACCGATCGATCCTCTCCCTCATTCGCGGACCTGCAACTGATCGAACACCCCTATTCAAGTTACAAACCTCGAAATTTCCAGAGGGGTTTTGATCATTAGGGTTATTGGAGACTTCCTGTAAAGTTAATTTCATTTTCATCTACGTTTGATCATCGTTTGAATTCCACATTGGTCCGACCTGTTCTTCGATTGTTCTTGACATTCTGAATAACGAAACAGGTAATTGAACATATCAACAAACTCGTTTTTATGCAGGGACTAAAAGCCCTATGCTTAATTTCATTATCATAATCGATTGGTGGATCAATTTGATCCAAGACCGATTTAGGGTTCATCGATTTGGGGAAATGGGATTTAAGCTGTTTAAAAGAAATGGGAGCCGAGAACCATTGCGGTTGTATGCCTTTGGTTCACTGGTTTGTGTGTTGCATTATGGGATGGAGGTCACGGGTTCGAACCCGGCCACCAACATTTATTTTTTTAAAGCCCTTTTGGCCTTATAAAAATATAGAAAAATTATTAAAAAATATAAAAATAATTTTTATAAACTTTGTTAATTTTATAAGTTATTTAATTATATTCTGGAAAATTATTTCATTAAAAACCTTATTAGTTATTTATTTATAAAAATTATTACAAATGTTATAAATTGTCATTTATATAAAAATGGATTTTAAATAATGATTTAAATCATCAAATTATTAATGAAAGTTATAATATTAATTATGAATTATCTCGATAAGATAAATACAAATTAGATTTTATAAATTTAAATATTTATAAAATCTTATAAAATTAAATATAAACTTACATAGTTAAATAATGTTTATAATTTATTTAGAATATAATGATATGTTAAAATCATTATTAAACTAATCAAATTTTATGAAATATAAATCTTTAATTATTAAAGAATTAACAAAGATAATTAAATGATTAGTTATATGTTTATAACAAATCCCCGAAAACCAAACCTTAGATCAATTGAACACCAGGTTCAAGATCTAACTTATTTAGGTTTTGGATTTGTATTTGTTTGCTTATGAGAATTATAATTCCTTAGGAGGAATTTACTAGCTTGTCAACATCACACAAGGACTGAGGTGAGTTCATAACTATTCCCCTTTTTAATCATTTAAATATTTTGGGGCTGGAATACATGTTGTAATTGAAATTACAAATTATTTTTGTGTATTATGTTAAATAATAATTTGATCACATTTACGATTACATATGGTTACTATGAAATCCTTCTCTGTAAGCTGGACTATAAACTAGCAGGGATCTTTTGGATAGTACTATCGGGGAGTGACTGACCCCCACAAAGGTTTGGACATGTGGTCCTTATCAGATGCACAAAGATCTTATTGTCATTCGGGATGACTTGTTCTGGTGTGAGAAGGCAGATGTGCACTATATAAAGTTTGCCATTATAGTTCCACTTACAACCCATATGAGGATAAATGTAAAGGAGGATTTGCTCCCTCTGATTTGGAATTATTATGATAATATAATATACACATGAAAAGGATATTAAACTATGATACATGGACAAATCCTATGTGAAGGATTTGTTGGGCTTGTACGTAGTGGGTATGTGGGATAGCGGGTTCACCTTATTAAAAAGGGTTCCGACAGGCTATTCATATACCGGTGAGTAAATTAAACTTACACTTTTACAGTAAATCCTAATTGATGATAATTGATGATTTATCATTATGTTTTACTTACCTATGAACTCACCAACCCTGTGTTGACACTTGATTTACATGTATTCTCAGGTATCTACTAGAAGCTTATGGACATGCACGTAGGATCATATAAGAGCTCAAGATACCTATTGATTATTATCTAAAATATGATTAAGACGTGTTGTCAAAAACAATCTATATTTATTTCCGCTACGCATAATATTACTCTGAACATTAATGTAATGATTATCTAAAATCCATCATATAGATAATTGCATCTCATGTGTAACTACTGTGTTCGATCCTGTTTGCTCACCCCTCCGTGATAAATTCCAGACCCGGAATTTAAGGGTGTGATAGATTGGTATCAGAGCCATTGGTTATACTGAGTTAGGAGTTGCATCTAGCCTATAGCCACACACAATAGTTGCACAAAGTGAACTTTCCTAGGTAGAGATTGATTAGGATTAAGAAGTTATATGCCTTATGTGATTCCTCTTATACCTTGATTCTTATCAATGCACACACGAATTTTAAATCATATTCAAGGCATTGCGTGCCTAAATCAAAAGTTTTTTTTAAAATGAGCTTTGAATCGTTATTCGTGGCTTTCAAATTCGTCAAAGTCTGTGTCTTACAACTTGAAACATGTAATGCTGGAAGAGCGTGATGCCTGTATCTCGAGGTGTTCTGTCTAGGCAAGGTATTCGTATAAATCCAAATCAACCGATGGACCTGTTTACCTTACCTGGGAACTCTTGGGATGAGTATTTGCTTATAGGTACGCATGTCTTCAACAAAGTTGTGATTGACCCAATACTTTGATTAGTCAACGTACACGCTTTGATTTACAAATCAAACGATTACACCTGGAACATCTCATTGCTATTATGCCAAATTCTCGACTGTCGTTTTTATGTTGAATAGCTCATATTACCCAATTTCCATGAAAATTTTTAATCATCTTTTAGAATGGCTTCACGTCAAATCCGTTCACGGTCTAGAAACTCTGGTCGTAAGATTGTTGCTATTGTAACACGTGAAGTTACTGCGGTCATACACAAGTCTTTAAGGCAAATCGGTCAAATTACCTTGATATGTTCCATTTGGTAATCTAAGCTACGTTTGTCCTAACCTAAAGCGAGACTTGTTTCCTTAGTACTCGTGCCTTGCCGAATTTAATTGAAAAACCCAATTTTCTTAAATTCCCATCTGTCCTATAGTAATTGTCCATACTTTGAATATTTGATATAGAATGCATCTATTGAATAAATCAAAGTGTGAATTCTCACCAAACAATTTCATGATAGATGGACGCACCAGCAGGCAGAGGCAGAGGTAGAGGACGCGCTAGAAGAACTGTCCCAATAGGGATGACTCCTGAAGAAATACAAGCCTTGGTCAATCAAGGTGTTGCTGCAGCCCTAGCCACTCAGGCTGCTCAGAATGGTCATCACTATTCGTATAAAAAGTTCCTAAACTGCAAACCAGATATCTTTACTGGGGCAGAAGGGGCCATTGGGCTCATAAGGTGGTTTGAGAAATGTGAATCCATCTTCGCTATATCTGAATGTACAGATGAGAGTACGACCAAGTATGCCTCCGAAGCATTGAGTGGAGCTGCACTTTCGTTCTGGAAGGCTGAAGTTTCAAGACTTACTCTCTCACTAGCCAATGCTATGGCTTGGGAGGAATTCAAACAACTGATGATGGAAGAGTTCTGTCCGAGGGAAGAAGTACAAAGGTTTGAAACCGAGTGCTGGAACCACAAAATGGTGGGATCTGAAATTGAAAAGTATACCACCGAAAATCATGAGTACGCAACTTTGTGTCCTCATATGATGGAGCCTGCTCACAGAAGAATTGAAGGCTATATTCGTGGACTATCTCCGGTCATTCAGTCCATGGTCACTTCCTCCAACCCAACTTCAATCCAACAGGCCATTAGGATAGCTCACAAGCTGACTAATGAGGCTGTGGCTCAAGGGAAGTTACCACCAAGAAACAAGGGTAAGGGTGTTGCTGCTGAAAGCTCAGGAAAGAGAAAGTTCGAAGATGCTAAAGACAGTAAGAGTCAAGGTACAAGCAAGAAGCAAGATCAGAAAAAGCACCATGACAATCAGGGCATTCCGCCTAGATGTCAGAGGTGTGGCAAGCGTCACTATGGCAAGTGTACTATAATCATTTGCTACAAATGCAACAGGAAGGGGCACACTGCTCCTGAATATAGGATCAAGACGCAAGATCAAGGAAAGAAGGATGGTAATCAGCAGAATGGTGGAAAGAAGGAAGTTACGTGTTACAGATGTGGTGAAAAGGGCCATGTTGCTAGAGATTGCACTGGGGAAAAGAAAGATACAGCCAAGGGCAGAGCCTTCGTGATTGGCAAAGGTGAGGCTCTAAAAGACCCTAACGTTATTATGGGAAAATTTTTGGTGAATGATGTTTATGCTATAGTATTATTTGACACGGGAGCTGATAGAAGCTTCGTATCCAATACTTTCTATAAGCACTTAAATGTTGAACCTGTACCCCTAGATGAGCCATATGTTGTAGAAGTAGCAAATGGTAAATCCTTGACCGCATCACAAATCCTGAAAAACTGTACACTAGATTTATCAGGTCATATCCTACCAATAGACCTCATGCCCATTACTTTGGGAAGCTTCGATGTGGTAGTTGGTATGGATTGGCTATCCAAAAACTCCGTAGAAATTATCTGTAAAGACAAAATGATTCGCATCCCCCTACCAAATGATGAAGTCCTGTGTGTGGAGGGAGATAAGACTGGTGTTGTGATAGGAGTTATTTCTTACTTAAAGGCTCAAAAGTGTCTTCGAAAAGGACATATTGCTATCCTAGCCTTAGTCACTGACAAAGATAAGAAGGAGAGGAAGATTGAAGATGTACCCGTCGTCAGAGAATTTCCTAAAGTGTTTCCTGATGAACTGCCTGGGTTGCCCCCTAGAAGAGAGGTCGAGTTCTCAATCGAGTTAGTACCTGGAGCTACGCCTATAGCTCGGGCACCATACCGTCTCGCACCTTCTGAACTAAAAGAACTATCTGACCAGCTTAGGGAACTCCTTGATAAAGGATTCATCCGACCTAGCTCGTCACCATGGGGAGCACTAGTGTTATTTGTGAAGAAGAAAGACGGAACCTTCAGGATGTGCATTGACTATCGAGAACTGAACAAAGTGACGATCAAGAACCGTTATCCCTTGCCACGTATTGACGACTTATTCGACCAACTGCAAAGTTCAAGCATTTACTCCAAGATAGATCTTAGAAGCGGCTATCATCAGTTGAGAGTCAGGGATGAAGATATTATGAAGACGGCTTTCAAAACTCGATACGGTCACTTTGAATTCACAGTCATGCCGTTTGGGCTAACAAATGCACCTGTTGTATTCATGGATCTCATGAATCGTGTATGCAAGCCTTACTTAGACAAGTTTGTCATTGTCTTCATTGATGGCATCTTGATTTATTCCAAAAATGAGCATGAGCATGAAAAACATCTAAGATTGGTCCTTGAATTACTAAAGAGAGAGGAGCTCTATGTTAAATTCTCAAAATGTGATTTTTGGATAAAAGAAGTTCAATTTCTCGGTCATGTGATTGATGCTAATGGAATTCATGTAGACCCAGCTAAAATTGAATCCATTAAAAGTTGGCCTACACCTTCTAATCCAACGGAAATTAGGCAATTTCTTGGCCTAGCTGGCTATTATAGGAGATTTATCGAAGGATTCTCCAAGATAGCTCAACCATTGACCATGCTCACCCAAAAGGGAGTAGCATATCATTGGGGATTCAAGCAAGAGGCTGCTTTTCAAACACTAAAGCAGAAGTTATGCAGTGCGCCTATACTATCCTTACCTGACGGCATTGAAGACTTTGTTGTATACTGTGATGCTTCTGTTCAGGGACTGGGATGTGTTTTGATGCAGCGCGACAAAGTCATAGCCTATGCCTCAAGGAAGTTAAAGGCTCATGAGAAGAACTATGCAACTCATGACCTAGAACTTGGAGCAGTTGTGTTTGCTCTTAAATTATGGAGACACTACTTGTACGGTACTAAGTGCACTATTTATACCGACCACAAGAGTCTTCAACACCTGTATAATCAAAAGGAGCAGAACATGAGGCAGAGGAGATGGCTTGAACTACTAAACGATTACGATTGTGCCATCAAGTACCATCCCGGTAAAGCAAATGTTGTGGCTGATGCTTTGAGTAGGAAAGAACATGAGAAACCTCGTAGAGTACGAGCTCTATAACTTACCATTCAAAGCAACCTACCAGCACAAATTCTGAATGCTCAGACTGAAGCCCTGAAAGAAGAGAACATTAAAGATGAAAACCTTCGAGGGCTAGACCAACAGTTTGAAGTTCATGCAGATAGAGTGCGCTGTATAGCAGGAAGGATTTGGGTACCCCTATACGGGAATCTTAGAAGCTTGATCATGGATGAAGCCCACAAGTCTAGGTACTCTATCCACCCAGGTGCAGATAAGATGTACTACGACTTGAAGCTTGTTTACTGGTGGCCAAGAATGAAGGCAGATATTGCAACTTATGTCTCAAAGTGTTTGACTTGTTCTAAAGTCAAGGTCGAATACCAAAAGCCTTCAGGAATGTTGACTCAGCCAGAAATTCCCATGTGGAAGTGGGAAATGATAACCATGGATTTTGTCACTGGTTTACCCAAATCTCAAACGGGCAATGACACCATTTGGGTTATCGTTGACCGTCTCACCAAATCAGCTCATTTCATACCTATCCGTGAGAAAGACAAGATGGAGAAGCTTGCAAGGATCTACATCAAAGAAATTATCTCTAGACACGGAGTGCCAGTGTCTATCATCTCTGATCGTGATGCATGATTTACACTTGTCTTTTGGGGTAAACTCCCGAAAGCTCTGGGCACACGCCTAGATATGAGCACAGCCTATCACCCTCAGATTGATGGTCAAAGTGAAAGAACCATACAGACTCTTGAGGATATGCTTAGGGCTTGTGTTATTGACTTTGGAAAGAACTGGGAAGGTCATTTACCTTTGGTAGAGTTCTTATATAACAATAGCTATCATTCAAGCATCAAGGCGGCACCATTCGAGGCCTTATATGGACGTAAATGTAGATCACCGCTTTGCTGGGCAGAAGTTGGAGATAGTCAAATTACTGGCCCAGAATTAATCTTTGAAACTCATGAGAAAATTGTCCAGATAAGAGAACGCATGGCTGTTGCCAGGGATCGCCAGAAAAGCTATGCTGATAAACGCCACAAGCCACTGGAATTTCAGGAAGGAGATAAAGTTTTGCTAAAGGTATCTCCCTGGAAGGGAGTTATACGCTTTAGAAAACGAGGGAAATTGAACCCTCGCTACGTGGGGCCTTTTGAAATTGTCAGAAGGATCGGCCCAGTAGCCTATGAATTAAATCTACCTGCTGAACTTGGTGGTGTGCATAATGTTTTTCACGTATCTAATCTAAGGAAGTGTTTATCCGATGAATCACTTGTTGTGCCTTTAGAGGAACTGCAAGTAGATGAGAAACTCAGGTTCGTCGAGGAACCAGTTGAAATATGGATAGAGAAGTTAAGCAACTAAAACATAGCAAGATTCCGATTGTCAGAGTTCGGTGGAACTCCCGGGGTGGTCCTGAGTTCACTTGGGAACGAGAGGACGAAATGATGCGCAATATCCTAACCTGTTCAAGAATGTTGCGATTACTTCTTAATTTTTGGGACGAAAATTCCTCTAACAGGGGGATGATGTGACAACCCGGAAAAATTCGTGATTTATTTCGTGTAGTATTTATATGATTTTTATATTTTATTATTATTATTATTAATTTGATAATAATATTGAAAATAAAATAATAATAAGAATAATAATAATAATATTGTTGATAGTAATAATAATGATAATAATAATAATAATAAATAATAATATTAATAATGAAGTCCAGGGGGTTGAAATGCCAATTTTGAAACTTTAAAACAAAGTTTGTACATGAAATAATAAACAAAACAAACCTCAGGGACCATTTGTGTAAATTTATTTAAATATCCCCTCTTTCTCTCTCCCCGATCTCCGGTCACCGGACTTCCGCTGCCGGCCGCGGCTCTGGCGAGGCCACGACACCCAAAACACTCGATTTTGACTCAAACAAATGCTACCGACACAACCATGTGGACGATTCGAACCAAAACCCCACATCAATTAGAAAAATGTGAGTGCGATCGATCCTAACCGATCCACTTTAACTTTCGGCCACTTTACAGGCCAACAAACGCACTACAACTCTATAATATTCGAATTAACACTACCTAAACAATTGTATAAGTGTTACTAATCGAACACAACCTTCAATTACACCTGCAATCCACAAATCACACCGATCGATCCTCTCCCTCATTCGCGGACCTGCAACTGATCGAACACCCCTATTCAAGTTACAAACCTCGAAATTTCCAGAGGGGTTTTGATCATTAGGGTTATTGGAGACTTCCTGTGAAGTTAATTTCATTTTCATCTACGTTTGATCATCGTTTGAATTCCACATTGGTCCGACCTGTTCTTTGATTGTTCTTGACATTCTGAATAATGAAACAGGTAATTGAACATATCAACAAACTCGTTTTTATGCAGGGACTAAAAGCCCTATGCTTAATTTCATTATCATAATCGATTGGTGGATCAATTTGATCCAAGACCGATTTAGGGTTCATCGATTTGGGGAAATGGGATTTAAGCTGTTTAAAAGAAATGGGAGCCGAGAACCATTGCGGATGTATGCCTTTGGTTCACTGGTTTGTGTGTTGCATTATGGGATGGAGGTCACGGGTTCGAACCCGGCCACCAACATTTATTTTTTTAAAGCCCTTTTGGCCTTATAAAAATATAGAAAAATTATTAAAAATTATAAAAATTTTTTTTATAAACTTTGTTAATTTTATAAGTTATTTAATTATATTCTGGAAAATTATTTCATTAAAAACCTTATTAGTTATTTATTTATAAAAATTATTACAAATGTTATAAATTGTTATTTTTATAAAAATGGATTTTAAATAATGATTTAAATCATCAAATTATTAATGAAAGTTATAATATTAATTATGAATTATCTCGATAAGATAAATACAAATTAGATTTTATAAATTTAAATATTTATAAAATCTTATAAAATTAAATATAAACTTACATAGTTAAATAATGTTTACAATTTATTTAGAATATAATGATATGTTAAAATCATTATTAAACTAATCAAATTTTATGAAATATAAATCTTTAATTATTAAAGAATTAACAAAGATAATTAAATGATTAGTTATATGTTTATAACAAATCCTCGAAAACCAAACCTTAGATCAATTGAACGCCAGGTTCAAGATCTAACTTATTTAGGTTTTGGATTTGTATTTGTTTGCTTATGAGAATTATAATTCCTTAGGAGGAATTTACTAGCTTGTCAACATCACACAAGGACTGAGGTGAGTTCATAACTATTCCCCTTTTTAATCATTTAAATATTTTAGGGCTGGAATACATGTTGTAATTGAAATTACAAATTATTTTTGTGTATTATGTTAAATAATAATTTGATCACATTTACGATTACATATGGTTACTATGAAAATCCTTCTCTGTAAGCTGGACTATAAACTAGCAGGGATCTTTTGGATAGTACTATCAGGGAGTGACTGACCCCCACAAAGGTTTGGACATGTGGTCCTTATCAGATGCACAAAGATCTTATTGTCATTCGGGATGACTTGTTCTGGTGTGAGAAGGCAGATGTGCACTATATAAAGTTTGCCATTATAGTTCCACTTACAACCCATATGAGGATAAATGTAAAGGAGGATTTGCTCCCTCTGATTTGGAATTATTATGATAATATAATATACACATGAAAAGGATATTAAACTATGATACATGGACAAATCCTATGTGAAGGATTTGTTGGGCTTGTACGTAGTGGGTATGTGGGATAGCGGGTTCACCTTATTAAAAAGGGTTCCGACAGGCTATTCATATACCGGTGAGTAAATTAAACTCACACTTTTACAGTAAATCCTAATTGATGATAATTGATGATTTATCATTATGTTTTACTTACCTATGAACTCACCAACCCTGTGTTGACACTTGATTTACATGTATTCTCAGGTATCTACTAGGAGCTTATGGACATGCACGTAGGATCATATAAGAGCTCAAGATACCTATTGATTGTTATCTGAAATATGATTAAGACGTGTTGTCAAAAACAATCTATATTTATTTCCGCTACGCATAATATTACTCTGAACATTAATGTAATGATTATCTAAAATCCATCATATAGATAATTGCATCTCATGTGTAACTACTGTGTTCGATCCTGTTTGCTCACCCCTCCGTGATAAACTCCAGACCCGGAATTTGAGGGTGTGACAAACATAACCCAAATGACCTGCTTCTACGGTACCAAAACCTACCTAATTCAATTATATTATGTTATGATCCATTAGCAACCCTTCCCGTCTTGTTACCTCTAAGAATAGATCATAGATAGACCCTGCAATATAGAACAAAGTGGCAAATCAAACAATCTCATTGATGTCACACACCTCCTTCATCACATTAGATTCAAGCTCAGAGGGGCAAATGATGCAGAAATATTTGTTAATGCGGACTAAATTCCTCTGCTCTTGAACTTCCTCCTTCCAGGCTGTAAATCCTAATTGCAATATCATCTCATTAGACAATGAAATCAAAGCTCAGTCCCATGAAGATGAAGTCTTGTCTAAGATGATGGATTCACTACATTCGCGCATGTTCCTCCACTAGTTTAGAGAGAAATGAGGGACAATGGTTTTTCGTATTTGGTGAAATAATGAAGATATGTGTGAGAAAAAAATGATGGTTATCAGGTGTTTTATACGAGTGAAATCAAGTAACCACTCCTAAAAACTTGGATTAAGAAGTGTAGGAAGAAGAAGAGTGGGGTGAGGTGGGATGAAATAAAGCGAGGTTTACGGGAAGAAGAATAACAGTCGGTAACCATAAGCATTTGCTGGTAACTGTCAGCAACCTCTCCTCAACCGCTGTAACCGCTGAGTTTAAACGGACATGATTTCGTTTTAGCCTGATTCATCAGATGAGATTATTCCTATTAGCGGTTACACTCACCGCTAGTAATATAATATACAATTTCTTACTAAATAACAAAAGACCAAATCGTAACAAACCTAGGACTCTAGGTGTGCCTAGTAAATCGTCTAAATAAAAAAACACATACGTTGACATGAGCGTATATTGTTAGATTTTACAGGAAGAGACGCTATAACATACATACCTTATAATGGAGCTCTCAGAAAGATAGAAACATTTGAAATGAGACTGGCTTTTATTAGCAGACTGCCCGTATATAGATGAAAAAACAGTTTTTGTTTAACCAACTCCATTATACCACTAACTCAAGTGGACACCTAAAAAATGGATGATAAAATAACTATTTTGAAATTGATGATATTTAGATAATTTTGTCTTGATGATCTTGCTAAGATATGATATGTGGTACACATTGGTACAAAGCATTATATTTTATCATGGAGTTGCCAATGAAAAGTTAATTAAACCACCTGAATGAGTATCCAAATAATACTACAAACCATCTATATAAAAGCTATTTGATTTTAGGCAATAGTGTATGATGTATGCGCTTGCAACTATGCTATGATTGTGTTATTATATATGTCTACATACTTTTTGTTTTGTTTATAATATCAAAGATATGCATATTATTTGTGACATCCGTCACCAAAGGTCCGTCATTTAACGTGATCGATTAACCTTCGTTGTCAGTCATTCCTCAATTTTATAAACCATCTACGTGGATACCATATTTGTTTTACTCAGTTGTCCTTATATGCGTGTTATCGTTGCTTGACCTGTCGTTATCTTAAGACGTTTCTCCAAAATTTGCCCCGTTAACACTAAACGCGTCATTTTTATATTAAAATAATTGTCACGAATAAAAATAATTTTTTTAACTTATAAATAACATTAATAACATTTTATCATCAATAAAACAAGACTAAATTATAACGTTTTCAACTGAAACAAAATTTGGGAACCCGGGGGCAAAGTCCGGGGACTAAACTTGATATTTTGAGAAACTAGGCTGGGTATAAATACCCCTTCCCAGCCATTCTTCACACTTTTTCACCTTCTTCACCACTTCATCTTCATTTTCTTCACTCTCTCTCTAGCCTACACCAAAAATCGAACCGTTTGTCGCATTTTCGTCGTCAAGTCTTGGTTATCATCGTGTACACTCGTTCCTAGCAGGTAGATAACCTCGCTTACCTCGTTTTTAACCCGATTTCACTGCTGCGTATTAGGGTTTTCGGGTGCTCGGGTTCATCCGAGCACACGAGGTCGTGTGGGCTTGCATGTCTTGTTTCTGAGTGTGCTTCTTGTCTAGATAGGTTAGAATATGAGTTCTGGAGGTTCTGGTTGGGTAAAACTCGTATTCGGGCAGCCGAAGGCCGACCTGCAACTTCCTGCAGTCGCGACCCCCGTCGGCGCGAGTGGGATTGTCGCGCGAATGGGGCGTGCGACTGGGTTTGTGTGTGCGACTTGAGCCTGTGCGATTGGGTAAGTCGTGCGGTTGTGCCGCGCGGTTGTCGGTGGGTGCGAATGAGAGGGTTGTCACGTGACTGGAGTTGTCACGCGACAGGGGTTGTCGCGTGACTGAGCCATGCGACTGTACGTGTGTGCGATTATGTGTGAGTCGCACCATCAGATGCCTGTCGCGCGAAAGAAGGTCCACTCGCGCGAATGAAGCTGGTTCGCATGAAGGGACGTTGAGTCGTGCGGTTGGCTGTTGGGTCGTGCGACTGGTATTGCATGGTACGACTGAAGGCTTAGTCACACGAATGAAGGTTCAATCGTACAAAAGTAGCTAATTCGTATGACTGAAGGTCCACTCGTGCGAATGGAGTGCCAGTCGTGCGTCCGGTCCTGTTGTGTGATTGATGATACGTGTATGTGTGATTTCCCTTTGAGTGTCTTGTGTTGACGAGGTCATTTAAAATAATGTAGTCTGATATGTGTATGCATGCTTGTGTGTATACTACCCATGACCGAACCGGAACTACCCGAATCCTGAACATCATCTTATGCTTTATGATCATTACTAATGCTTATCAGTAACTGTCAATAGGTGTTTGACGGTTCCTAGCATCTTATCCCAGGAAATCTTACGTCGATTGTACTTATCATCTGTTCTGTGAGTTTCGTGGCCCCTTTTTCCGCTTATAAAACCTTTTCGAATATTTTCTACTTGGGGGA
Source organism: Flaveria linearis (assembly GCA_024085815.1). Lineage (NCBI taxonomy): Eukaryota > Viridiplantae > Streptophyta > Magnoliopsida > Asterales > Asteraceae > Flaveria > Flaveria linearis. The sequence goes on along the minus strand of CM044012.1, from coordinate 32,020,292 downwards.
AAGAATGCTCACTTATTTGCTTAATTTCAGGCACGTTATTTAGTGGAAGTTGGCTGCTACTTATATGAGTAACTTACCTTGCTAAACTTGTTGATTGATACTAAGGACAAATGGATGTCATGTAACTGGTTTAGGTATCATTCTATGTATATCGCGGATGTGGTGGGAATGCTGCGGAGGACCCTATATATAAGCATCCCCGGTATACTAAGAATGTGCTCAAACCGGGTTACATGATGATCCTGACTGTTGCTGCTATATGAACTTGAACTATGTGCTATGTTACCCTATGTATGTTACTTAGGGGTTTTTACACTACCATGCACTAGTATTTGATATTACGTGTTGATTTATGCTACTTGTGGATGCCATTGACCTTGGATGCTCTCGGCTGTGTGGTTCTTCTGTGTGGTTCCTCTGTGTGGTTCTTCTAAGCCGATCATCCATTACAACCATTATCCCGGTAATTGGGACCTAAAGATTGGTTTGGTTGTAACCTATACGTATGCGCTGTGTGGATCTTGCTACGTAAAGTTAAACTTATTATGCTATGGAAAACCTTTTATATATAACCATTAATCCCGGTTATAGGACCTAAGGACTGGTTTGGTTATACATTATACGTATCCGCTGTGTGGATCTTGCTACGTCTTATTAAACTATTTATGCTTTGAGAATACTTTCTTTACAGCCATAATTCCCGTGAGGAACCGAACATTAGGTTTGGCTGTAGCGATTTATAACCAGTAAAACCTCCTATACATAAGTGTAGTCGCGGTAACTTTTATTAAACTTACTCACTGTTTTCATCTTAACATCTTTTATTACTCAAAAACCTGCGAAGCTCACCAACAATTATGTTGACCGTTTTGAGCATTTCTTTTCAGGTGATCAGGGTAATTGAAGTTCTAGGAGTGCTGCCTTTTAGTGGAGACCCTAGGATGCATTTTTGAGACTGCACATACATTTTGTACATTGTTGCAGTCCACTAAACAATTAACATTCTTCTGAACACTTGTTCCCGAGTTGTAGGAATTTACATTACAAGTTATCCTTAATGTTTATGTGATCATTTATGATGTGCTTATGACTATGCTGTCGTGAACATTGATTATACACGACACAAGTCTCCATTTGTGTTCGGGTGTCGTCATGACACGCTTGTCATCATATTTTTATTGCTACTCTATCATGTACCATGTGTTATGACGATCCCGTCTAGCTCGCATTCCCCGTGTTTCCGCTATCAGCGGGGGGTGTGACAGACTGGTATCAGAGCCATTGGTTATAGAGAATTAGGCAATTACACTTGACCTAGACTATAACCTAGGAACCTTCATGTAGATTTGCATGCTTAAGCTTGTGTGCATTTATATATCTCGTGTATGCGTTCCTCTTTATATGTTTGGTTATCTCTCTGTTATGTGATCTTTTACTTTGTGCTTGAGCCCTTGTGCTCGACCCCTATGAGATGCTTCCTATTGGATCTTCCGTTCCCTCTGTGCGCCAAGTTATCATAGCCAAAATTCGGGTATTGAGACCCGAAGAGATCTTCACAGATCATACATCGCGCTTGACCTCATATACTGAGAGACCGACCCAAGGAGGCCATGTCTGAGTCCTCCCAAGGACGCGAGATAGACAACCTCCGCTAGACTATACGTGATTACATGTTTGGCTCTCAGTTGACTTGATGCATTATTATGGATAGGATGTGAAAGAAGGTCGGATGTCATGTAACCGGATTAGGCATCATTCTCGGTACATCGTAGGTGTGGTGAGAACGCTGCGGGGAACCCTATATATAAACACCACCGGTATACCGAGAATATGCTTAAATGGGCTGCATGGTGATCTCGACTGACCGGAACATGAGACGTTGGAACTTGCCAAGTGGAGCACTTGTGTATCTTAAGGTGACTAAAGCTTATTTGTTGCCTCTTGTATGAATAGAACATGCCGCCTCGAAGATCTACCCGCAGCAATAGTAGCGGAAGTGAAGCCCCAAGGGGCAGGGGCAGGGGCAGAGGCAGGGGTAGACCTCCAGTGGCAAATGAAGGTCCTTCTGGCAATACCCAAGGGACTGGAAATGCTGATATGGCAGCCTTAATTGCTCAACAATTAACTGCCCTGATTCCGACTATCGTAGCTCAGGTGAGCGACGCCCTGCAACAGCAAAACCACCCCCACGGGGATGGTGGTAATGAAAACGAGGACACTGGGAACCCGATTGGGAATGAAAGCAATCAGGAGACCGAAAATGGTGGTACTGCAGGCAATGAAGCTGGGGCTGCTAACGCCAAACGGGGCTGTTCTTATAAGGAGTTTGTGGCCTGTAAGCCCCAAGATTTTGATGGGAAAGGTGGGGCGATAGCCCTGATTAGATGGCTTGAGAAAATGGAGGCTGTGATCGACATCAGTGAATGCCTCGACAGCCAGCGGATCAAGTATGTTACGTGCTCACTGCAGGGCAGAGCACTAACCTGGTGGAACACCCAGGTTTAAGCTAGGGGAAGGGAATCTGCGATGCAGATGACCTGGGATGATTTCAAAGCCTTGATTACCGAGGAATACTGCCCTCTCAACGAGATGCAGAAGCTTGAGCATGAGTTCTGGAATCATGCTATGGTGGGGGCAGGGCACGCAGCTTATACTGACCGATTCCACGAGCTGGCTAGACTAGTTCCACACCTAGTCGCTCTGAAATCTAAGAGGATTGAGAGGTATATTTGGGGACTCGCGCCTCAAATCCGAGCAATGGTAACTGCAGCTGCTCCTCCTACAATCCAGAGCGCTATTCTGAAAGCGGGCGCTCTCACTGATGAGATGATAAGACAGGGGTACTAGGTAAAGGAGCAGAGAAAAGGAAGGAAGCTGGGGAATCGAGCCGGTCCGGTACAGGAAAGTTTGATAAGAGGGCCAAAACGACCAGAAACTTTGTGGCCGTGACTCAAGGGAAGAGGGAATATGCTGGGCCGCACCCGAAATATGACAGGTGTAATCTTCATCATCCCCCAGCAGCGCCGTGCCGGGTGTGTTTGAACTGCAGACGCCCGGGGCATCAAGCAAGAGACTGTAGAACTGCGCCGAACCTGGTGGCGCCCATCAACGCGGTTAACCCCGCTGGGAATGCCAGGGCTTGCTACGAGTGTGGAGCCCTCGATCACTTCAGGAACATGTGCCCCCGACTGAACAGGGCACCGGGTCAGCAGGGAAACAACCAGCAGCAGATACTGGCCATAGTGGGTGCGCAAGGCCAAGGAAACCAAGGTAATGCTGCACGGGGACGCGCCTTCGTCATTGGAGCTAACGATGCCCGTCAGGATCCGAACGTTGTCACGGGTATGCACTTACTCAATAACCACTTCGCATCTATACTGTTTGATACTGGGGCAGACAATAGTTTTATATCTTCTAAGTTCGTGCATATGCTTGATTTAAGTGCTAGTAGACTAGAAACTAGTTACTCCGTAGAAATGGCTAATGGTAGGGTTGAACAAGCAGACGAGATTATTAGGAATTGCACCCTAATGTTGGAAGACCAGGTCTTCAACATAGATTTGATACCTTTCGAGTTGGGGAGCTTTGACGTAATAGTGGGGATGGATTGGTTGTCGAAGCATGGAGCCGAGATTGTTTGCCGAGATAAAGTAGTGCGGATTCCCACGTCAGACGGGAAAGTACTCAGAATACAAGGAGAGCGACCGGGAAAGAACTTGAAGCTTATCTCCTGCATGAAAGCACGCCAAGGTCTACGAAAGCAGTGTTACACCTTTCTGGCTCACGTGGTAGAAAAGAAGGAAGAAGAGATGAAATTGGCAGACATTCCGATTGTACGGGATTACCCGGAAGTGTTCCCTGATGATTTGTCTGGATTGCCTCCTCCACGACAGGTGGAATTCCGTATAGAGCTAGTTCCTGGAGCTACACCAATAGCTAAGACACCGTATCAGTTAGCACCCTCAGAGATGCAAGAGTCGTCAAGCCAACTACGGGAACTACTGGAGAAAGGTTTCATTCGACCGAGTCATTCACCGTGGGGAGCACCGGTGTTATTTGTCAAGAAGAAGGATGGGTCGTTCCGTATGTGTATCGATTACAGGGAATTGAACAAATTGACCGTGAAGAATCGGTATCCTCTCCCTAGGATCAACGACCTGTTTGATCAGTTGCAAGGAGCCTCGTATTTCTATAAGATCGACCTCCGATCTGGATATCATCAACCAAGAGTATTCGAGGACGATATTCCGAAAACAGCATTTAGAATTCGTTACGGGCACTATGAGTTCTTGGTCATGCCGTTTGTGTTGACCAACGCACCAGCTGTCTTTATGGAGTTGATGAATCGGGTGTGCAAGCCTTATCTTGATAAGTTCGTGATTGTATTCATAGACGACATACTTATCTACTCTCGTTCAAAAGAGGATCACGAAAAACACCTCCAAGCAATTCTAGAACTGTTGAAGGAAGAGAAACTTTTTGCCAAGTTCTCGAAGTGTGAATTCTGGCTTCGAGAAGTGAAGTTCTTGGGTCATGTAGTTAACGAAAATGGAATTCATGTGGACCCCGGCAAGATTGAAGCTGTGAAGAAATGGGATACACCCTAAACACCTTCAGAGATACGACAATTCTGAGGATTGGCCGGATACTATCGTCGCTTCATTGCGATTTCTCAAATATTGCTCAACCGTTAACTTTGTTGACTCAGAAAGACAAGAAGTTTGATTGGGGGAAAGCCCAAGAGCAGGCGTTCCAAACATTGAAGGAGAAGTTGTGCAACGCATCGATATTGTCCCTCCCAGACGGAACTGACGATTTTATAGTGTACTGTGATGCTTCACATCAAGGTTTGGGCTGTGTACTAATGCAGAAAGATAAGGTAATTGCTTACGCTTCGCGACAACTCAAGGTGCATGAAAAGAACTACACAACTCACGACTTGGAGTTGGGTGCCGTAGTGTTTGCACTCAAGATATGGAGGCATTATCTATATGGAACCAAATGCATTATCTACACAGACCATAAGAGCCTTCAACACATCATGAATCAGAAAGAACTTAACATGCGACAGCGACGCTGGGTAGAACTACTTAGCGACTACGATTGTGAAATCCGGTATCATCCGGGGAAAGCTAACGTGGTGGCTGATGCTTTAAGCCGCAAAGCACGCTTGAAACCATTACGTGCTCGAGCGCTAGGTTTGACTATTCAAACCAATTTAAAGGCTCAGATTCAAATTGCACAAAACGAGGCTTTGAAAGAAGAGAACCTTGCGGGAGAAGAATTCCGAGGATTTGATAAACAAATGACTCGCAAGGATGACGGCGTACATTACTTCGTGGATCGTATATGGGTCCCCAGATGGGGAGGTGTACGTACATTAGTCTTGGATGAAGCACACAAGACTCGATACTCTGTTCATCCTGGTGCAGACAAGATGTACCACGATCTGAAGGAGTTGTACTGGTGGCCAGGCATGAAGAAAGATATTGTTATATATGTGAGCAAATGCTTGACTTATTCAAAGGTCAAGGCTGAACACCAGAAACCATCGGGATTATTGCAACAACCTGAAATTCCCGAGTGGAAATAGGAGAATATCACTATGGATTTTATTACCAAACTCCCGAGAACGCCAAGCGGACACGACACGATATGGGTCGTGGTGGATCGAATGACAAAATCCGCTCACTTCTTGCCTATCCGAGAAGACTATAAAATGGATAAGCTGGCAAGGTTGTACATCAAAGAGGTCGTGACACGGCACGGGGTGCCGGTGTCAATCATATCCGACCGAGACAGTCGATTCACTTCATGATTTTGGCAGACGTTACAGAAAGCGATGGGCACTCGATTAGACATGAGTACTGCCTATCACCCACAAACAGATGGCCAAAGTGAACGAACTATACAAACCTTGGAAGACATGCTTCGAGCTTGCGTAATCGATTTTGGTGGTAGCTGGGACACTCATTTACCATTGATTGAGTTCTCTTACAACAACAGCTACCATACAAGCATTGGATGCGCTCCATTTGAAGCATTGTATGGACGGAAATGTAGATCGCCTGTATGTTGGGCCGAGGTTGGTGAAAGCCAGCTAACAGGTCCCGAAATCATTCAAGAAACCACCGATAAGATCTTCCAAATCAAAGACAGACTCAAAGCTGCTAGAGACCGCCAAAAGAGCTATGCCGACAACCGTCGGAAGCCGCTAGAGTTTCACGTTGGGGATCGAGTGTTGCTTAAGGTCTCTCCATGGAAAGGGGTTGTACGGTTTGGAAAGAAAGGGAAGTTGGCCCCAAGATATGTTGGACCATTCGAGATCATAGAAAGAATCGGTCCGGTGGCGTACCGATTACGGTTGCCACAAGAGCTTAACAGTGTACATGATACTTTCCATGTATCGAACCTCAAGAAGTGCTTAGCTGATGAATCACTTCACGTACCTATTGAGGATATCAAGATTGATCAAAGCCTCCATTTTGTGGAGGAACCTATTGAGGTCATGGACCGAAAGGTAAAAAAGTTGAGGCGCAGCAAGATACCTATCGTCCGTATAAGATGGAATTCTAAACGAGGGCCAGAGTTTACATGGGAACGTGAAGATCAGATGAGACTCAAATATCCACATCTATTCGAGGATGACGCTCTTAGACCTAGCACCAGTTGAATTTCGGGACGAAATTCCCTCAACTGGGGGATACTGTGACATTCGTCACCAAAGGTCTGTCATTTAACACGATCGATTAACCTTCGTTGTCAGTCATTCCTCAATTTTATAAACCATCTATATGGATACCATATTTGTTTTACTCAGTTGTCCTTATATGCGTGTTATCGTTGCTTGACCTGTCGTTATCTTAAGACGTTTCTCCAAGATTTGCCCCGTTAACACTAAACGCGTCATTTTTATATTAAAATAATTGTCACGAATAAAAATCATTTTTTTAACTTATAAATAACATTAATAACATTTTATCATCAATAAAACAAGACTAAATTATAACGTTTTCAACCGAAACAAAATTTGGGAACCCGGGGGCAAAGTGCGGGGACTAAACTTGATATTTGAGAAACTAGGCTGGGTATAAATACCCCTTCCCAGCCATTCTTCACACTTTTTCACCTTCTTCACCACTTCATCTTCATCTTCTTCACTCTCTCTCTAGCCTACACCAAAAATCGAACCGTTTGTCGCATTCTTGTCGTCAAGTCTTGGTTATCATCGTGTATACTCGTTCCTAGCAGGTAGATAACCTCGCTTACCTCGTTTTTAACCCGATTTCACTGCTGCATTTTAGGGTTTTCGGGTGCTCGGGTTCATCCGAGCACATGAGGTTGTGTGGGCTTGCATGTCTTGTTTCTCAGTGTGCTTCTTGTCTAGATAGGTTAGAATATGAGTTCTGGAGGTTCTGGTTGGGTAAAACTCGTGCTCGGGCAGCCGAAGGCCGACCTGCAACTTCCTGCAGTCGCGACCCCCGTCGGCGCGAGTGGGATTGTCGCGCGAATGGGGCGTGCGACTGGGTGTGTGTGTGCGACTTGAGCCTGTGCGATTGGGTAAGTCGCGCGGTTGTGCCGCGCGGTTGTCGGTGGGGTGCGAATGAGAGGGTTGTCACGCGACTGGAGTTGTCACGTGACAGGGGTTGTCGCGTGACTGGGCCATGCGACTGTACGTGTGTGCGATTGTGTGTGAGTCGCACCATCAGATGCCTGTCACGCGAAAGAAGGTCCACTCGCGCGAATGAAGCTGGTTCGCGCGAAGGGACGTTGAGTCGCGCGGTTGGCTGTTAGGTCGTGCGACTGGTATTGCATGGTACGACTGAAAGCTTAGTCACACGAATGAAGGTTCAATCGTACGAAAGTAGCTAATTCGTATGACTGAAGGTCCACTCGTGCGAATGGAGTGTCAGTCGTGCGTCCGGTCCTGTTGTGTGATTGATGATGCGTGTATGTGTGATTTCCCTTTGAGTGTCTTGTGTTGACGAGGTCATTTAAAATAACCTAGTCTGATATATGTATGCCTGCTTGTGTGTATACTACCCACGACCGAACCGGAACTACCCGAATCCTGAACATCATCTTATGCTTTATGATCATTACTAATGCTTATCAGTAACTGTCAATAGGTGTTTGACGATTCCTAGCATCTTATCCCAGGAAATCTTACGTCGATTGTGCTTATCATCTGTTATGTGAGTTTCGTGACCCCTTTTTACGCTTATAAAACCTTTTCGAATATTTTCTACTTGGGGGAAAAGAATGCTCACTTATTTGCTTAATTTCAGGCACCTTCCTTAGTGGAAGTTGGCTGCTACTTATATGAGTAACTTACCTTGCTAAACTTGTTGATTGATACTAAGGATAAATGGATGTCATGTAACTGGTTTAGGTATCATTCTATGTATATCGCGGATGTGGTGGGAATGCTGCGGAGGACCCTATATATAAGCATCCCCGGTATACTAAGAATGTGCTCAAACCGGGTTACATGATGATCCTGACTGTTGCTGCTATATGAACTTGAACTATGTGCTATGTTACCCTATGTATGTTACTTAGGGGTTTTTACACTACCATGCACTACTATTTGATGTTACGTGTTGATTTATGCTACTTGTGGATGCCATTGACCTTGGATGCTCTCGGCTATGTGGTTCTTCTGTGTGGTTCTTCTAAGCCGATCATCCATTACAACCATTAATCCCGGTAATTGGGACCTAAAGATTAGTTTGGTTGTAACCTATACGTATGCGCTGTGTGGATCTTGCTACGTCAAGTTACACTTATTATGCTATGGAAAACCTTTTATATATAACCATTAATCCCGGTTATGGGACCTAAGGACTGGTTTGGTTATACACTATACGTATGCGCTGTGTGGATCTTGCTACGTCTTATTAAACTATTTATGCTTTGAGAATACTTTCTTTACAGCCATCAATTCCCGTGAGGAACCGAACATTAGGTTTGGCTGTAGCGATTTATAACCAGTAAAACCGCCTATACATAAGTGTAGTCGCGGTAACTTTTATTAAACTTACTCACTGTTTTCATCTTAACATCTTTTATTACTCAAAAACCTGCGAAGCTCACCAACAATTATGTTGACCGTTTTGAGCATTTCTTTTCAGGTGATCAGGGTAATTGAAGTTCTAGGAGTGCTGCCTTTTAGTGGAGACCCTAGGATGCATTTTTGAGACTGCACATACATTTGTACATTGTTGCAGTCCACTAAACAATTAACATTCTTTTGAACACTTGTTCCCGAGTTGTAGGAATTTACATTACAAGTTATCCTTAATGTTTATGTGATCATTTTGATGTGCTTATGACTATGCTGTCGTGAACATTGATTATACACGACACAAGTCTCCATTTGTGTTCGGGTGTCGTCATGACACGCTTGTCATCATATTTTTATTGCTACTCTATCATGTACCATGTGTTATGACGATCCCGTCTAGCTCGCATTCCCCGTGTTTCCGCTATCAGCGGGGGGTGTGACAGACTGGTATCAGAGCCATTGGTTATAGAGAATTAGGCAATTACACTTGACCTAGACTATAACCTAGGAACCTTCATGTAGATTTGCATGCTTAAGCTTGTGTGCATTTATATATCTCGTGTATGCGTTCCTCTTTATATGTTTGGTTATCTCTCTGTTATGTGATCTTTTACTTTGTGCTTGAGCCCTTGTGCTCGACCCCTATGAGATGCTTCCTATTGGATCTTCCGTTCCCTCTGTGCGCCAAGTTATCATAGCCAAAATTCGGGTATTGAGACCCGAAGAGATCTTCACAGATCATACATCGCGCTTGACCTCATATACTGAGAGACGACCCAAGGAGGCCATGTCTGAGTCCTCCTAAGGACGCGAGATAGACAACCTCCGCTAGACTATACGTGATTACATGTTTGGCTCTCAGTTGACTTGATGCATTATTATGGATAGGATGTGAAAGAAGGTCGGATGTCATGTAACCGGATTAGGCATCATTCTCGGTACATCGTAGGTGTGGTGAGAACGCTGCGGGGAACCCTATATATAAACACCACCGGTATACCGAGAATATGCTTAAAATGGGCTGCATGGTGATCTCGACTGACCGGAACATGAGACATTGGAACTTGCCAAGTGGAGCACTTGTGTATCTTAAGGTGACTAAAGCTTATTTGTTGCCTCTTGTATGAATAGAACATGCCGCCTCGAAGATCTACCCGTAGCAATAGTAGCGGAAGTGAAGCCCCAAGGGGCAGGGGCAGAGGCAGGGGTAGACCTCCAGTGGCAAATGAAGGCCCTTCTGGCAATACCCAAGGGACTGGAAATGCTGATATGGCAGCCTTAATTGCTCAACAATTAACTGCCCTGATTCTGACTATCGTAGCTCAGGTGAGCGACGCCTGCAACAGCAAAACCACCCCCACGGGGATGGTGGTAATGAAAACGAGGACACTGGGAACCCGATGGGAATGAAAGCAATCAGGAGACCGAAAATGGTGGTACTGCAGGCAATGAAGCTGGGGCTGCTAACGCCAAACGGGGCTATTCTTATAAGGAGTTTGTGGCCTGTAAGCCCCGAGATTTTGATGGGAAAGGTGGGGCGATAGCCCTGATTAGATGGCTTGAGAAAATGGAGGTTGTGATCGTTTGAGCATTTCTTTTCAGGTGATCAGGGTAATTGAAGTTCTAGGAGTACTGCCTTTTAGTGGAGACCCTAGGATGCATTTTGAGACTGCACATACATTTTGTACATTGTTGCAGTCCACTAAACAATTAACATTCTTTTGAACACTTGTTCCGAGTTGTGGGAATTTACATTACAAGTTATCCTTAATGTTATATGTGATCATTTATGATGTGCTTATGACTATGCTGTCGTGAACATTGATTTTACACGACACAAGTCTCCATTTGTGTTCGGGTGTCGTCATGACACGCTTGTCATCATATTTTTATTGCTACTCTATCATATACCATGTGTTATGACGATCCCGTCTAGCTCGCATTCCCCGTGTTTCCGCTATCAGCGGGGGGTGTGACATTATTATACCATAATAATGATATTGTGTGAATTCTTCAAGGCTGGTTGGTATGCAAATGTATTAGTTTTATTTTTGCCATTGATGTTTACTGTTTTGTATGATTTTTTTGTGACGGAGATGACCTAAAAGTGATACCTGCTTCCAAGATGGTTTTTCATGCCCGCTTCCCATTTTGCCACTAATTTGATTGTTTAATAGATTTGCTTGATTTTTATGTCTTTTCTTACTTTTTATTCCTTTAAATTTTACAATTTCTTGATTTGTATATTTCCAAGTGATTATACAGAGAGTTTCATGAGCTATAGTTATATGACTAATAGTAAATGTATGTATAACTAATTTTTTGTTCTGGATGATCATTTATGTTAATATGTACTTCTAGGTAGTCAAATTTTTTTCTTATCTGAAAAAATAGAGAAGATTTTGCTAGAAAGTTGGCACTTTTTAGGTGCTTCTAGACCAATGAACAAACCTACGGTGTAACTTCTCGCTTGATACTGCATGTAATAATATATTTATTTTGTTTATATCCTATATGTTCTTTGATTATGATTATATGATACATTTAAGTTAATATTTTAAGAAAGTATTGCTAAAGAGTAATTAGACAAGCTTTTAAAGTGGGCTTAGTGGACCAACCAAAAACTTAAAGAAGTAAAGCACTTATGGGATGTCATACGAGTTTCTGTCACAACAAAAAAATTTAGATTTTATGATATGATTATTCTAAATTACTTAATATTTTAGCATGACAAGGTGTTGGAAGTTCATTAACACAACACAAAGAGAAAGGACTGCCATTTTATTAAGACGTGAAACATAACATGCTTAAAATTTTTCATTTGTTCCTCGAACGTTGTGAGTTGCTGATTCATGAATGTGATTGTTCTCTGTTTATATCACTTGTATGAGTGCTGAGATGAAACTTTGGACCCATTTACTTATATATGGGCATATGGGTTGTGCCCGTCTTATATTTACTTTAATGTGTCAAACGGATTACGGTAAAGGATTTAACCAAAAAGAAATGGGTCGAACACGTAGAATGCAAGATAACAAGTTATGTCATTATGACATTAAAATACCCGACCACCGTTTGATTAATGATCCGACTCCTACTTAAAAATATCCACAAGGTAATGACCCAAGATGTCTACGTGTGTTTCTTGTATTTAATTTTCATCACTTTCAACATTAATATTCTAATATTTATTTATCAAAAAGGTCATATTCACTAATATTATAATATATTTATATTTTCAAATGAGAAGGCCTTGAATCGTCTCCTAGTCTTTATACAGAATCTAATCAGCCTAGGCGATATACTAAGGAAGGTTTGCTTATCTAATATAGTGTAAGGGCTTAATTTTGATAGCTTAGGCTAAACATTTGGTTATCATGTATTTGTGGTGCTTGCTAATTACTTATTTATAGTATTTCCATGTCCACCATTACGTAGGGCACAAAATGTGCGTGTCCGCTATTAATTTTGATAGCTTAGGGCTTGATATTGTTATCGAATGAACCCTTAGTGTTGTTAACAATGAGTGATTCCTTACTGCATTAGCATGTACAATTAATTAGCATCTGCTTAACAAGGATATTTTTTTAATACCTTACATTTTTTAACACATTGTCTTATCGGCAGCACCAATTTTATAGTTAAACCAATCCAAGTTTTAAAAGAGACTTACACTTCAGGTCTAAAACTAGAAGCCTACAAATACATAAACAAATAGTAATAGATCATTACCGAGTAAATAAAACACATAAAACAATTTCCAAAAACACAAAAACCGTACCTTGAAACAAAACAACTGTAGAATGCAAACTACAACCCTATGTCCAGAACATACCAAATCTAAATAAACAAAGCAAAACAAAACAAAAATTCAGTCATGAAACTACCGACATGACAAATTTACCGATTCATAGTCAGATTGGAATGAAAATGTTATATAAACCCTGCACAGCAATGATCGGCCGAGCATCGCCTGATTCGTAGAATGTTAGGTTACTGTCCTTATATTCCATGACTCAAAGAACACACCTTTGATTGTTTATGTATCCACCTTCACCCATGTATCATGGGCTGAAAGCACCCAAACTTCTCGTGTATCATTCATATGAACACAAACAATGGCCACTCTTCCGTTGTGTTTAATAAGCTTCCACGAAGAGTACGAACACTAAGTAGCCATTGATGGGATTGGAATAGTTTGATATTATGAGTAGAAGAATCAGTTATGAGTATTTGTTTATTTTCCAGGCCAATGTAGATACCCCCTCTTGCTACAATGGCCTCATCATTGGTTACCTCACCATCATGGGGCAATTATATAGGATCCTGTAGTATCCAAGCCCAAGCACCTGAATCAAATATCTCAAGACGATATGTCATACATACGATAGCCCCCTTTTAGCATTACTGTAAGAAAATAAAACTAATATGTTACATTTGGCGGAAAACGTATGACAAAGACTATGCATATCTACCCTATGACATAAAAAGCTTACAGATACACCAGTATAAATTTCATATGGTACAACACATGTTTGGAGGCTTAAGAAATGAAAATAAACATACCTTCTTAAACATGACTTTTGTTATAAGATATTTCAATTTTTGATTTGGAATAGCCCAGACTTGCCAGCTTAAACAATACATAAACAGACAGTGTTCAGACCCATAGATGGGCAACCTCGACCACTAAAACACCCTATTCTAATGTTGCATGAATTATGGTCAATTGTGCCATATAACCAATATCAAGCGATTATGAACCGAATGGAAGCCACAAAATGTATTTGGTGACGGCCTAAAAAGTTTGGGCACTGAACAATAAAACCTGCGAGCACATGATTTTCTATTTTTTGTCACTCCAAGACATAATCGTCATAGAATAGTAACTCAGCTTCTTTGCAATTTTGGATTTGGAATAACCCGAACTTGCCAGATTAAACAATGCATAAACAGACATTGTTCGGACCCATAGATGGGCAACCTCGACCACTAAAACACCCTATTCTAATGTTGCATGAATTATGGTCAATTGTGCCATATAACCAATATCAATCGATTATGAACCAGATGGAAACCACAAAATGTATCTGGTGACGACCTAAGAAGTTTGGGCACTGAATAATGAAACCTGCGAGCACATGATTTTCTATTTTCTGTCACTCCAAGACATAAGCGTCATAGGATAGTTACTCAGCTTCTTTGCATGTACATCTAATTGAACTCAGAGATTTTAATGATGTTCTTTCCAGTATTTCTGAGATAATGTTCAAATCAAACAGGCGAACCATGGATGGAGGCTGACCACATGCAGGCCTACAAAGCTTCATCTAGAAATATAACACGTAAACTAGTCAATAAAACTACAAAAAAATAATAATCATACATGGGTTTAATTAGCATATGCACACAGATGTTTTGATTTATGATTAGGGTCTAGCCTTGTCAAAGTGCAGGATTTATCTATGTTGAATATCTAACGTATTTACTTATTTCCTATGGTCCGTGCATATTACACGCAACATGACAGCAACCGCATTGACGGTAGGCGAACAAAGACACTCAGAAAGATAGAGGTAAATCTTTATAATTTAATAATCTTGTAAGGCCCGTTCCCGGGCACCTCACAGCTGGTCATTCATCGCACATAAACATTTTAAATCGTTCATCTATTTTGCAGCGGAATTTAAAACTTTTATTAATAACTAAAAACATGTTATTTCATTACAAAGCATAGTTTGCTCGCATTACAATACAAGAGTGTTCATATAAATGGATGCCATCCTCAAGAGCTGAGTAACCGCCCCGTGCCACCCTCAGCAACATACCTGCCAACTGGAAACACATCAAAAGTCAGCGTTGCTGAGTGAGTTCTAGTTTATATGAAATACATACTTTCTTTTCGTTAAAACCATTCTTTACTTCTTTCAAAATCATACTTCGTATGTGAACATACATCGTACGTACATACACATAGATAATATCATTATTATCTTCTTTTCTCGTTCATTCTTTATCTTTAACTTTCATTCATTCTCAGTCTTTTACTTCTATCTGGATCCGGTCACACTTTACCCTTCATGGCACACAGCCATGATACCGAGATCGTGTGACAAGGATCCCGTTTCATACGTTATCACTATGTTCCTTCCGTTCATTATTTTCATTCATTCGTTCTTTAGCTTTCATTACGTTCATTATCTTTCGTTCGTTTCATACTTTCTTTCTTTCATAATTATCTCTCTTATTCATTAACTCAAGCGATACTCTCGACTCATGTCCGAAGACTGATACTGTGCCGGGGCCTGCTCACAAACCCCCCACTCATGTCCGAAGACTAACACAGTACCGGAGCACGCGATCTGTTCCTCATTCATCTCATCTCACTCTCTCGCACTATTCCCGACTCATGTCCGAAGACTGATACTGTGCCGGGGCCTATTACACAAACCCCGACTCATGTCCGAAGACTGACACAGTTCGGAGCACGCGATTCGTTCCTCATTCGTCTCATCTCACTCTCACGCACTACTCCTGACTCATGTCCGAAGACTGATACTGTGCCGGGGCCTGTTACACAAACCCCCGACTCATGTCCGAAGACTGACACAGTACCGGAGCATGCGATCCTCTACTCATCCACTTAGATCCTGTCCCATGCCATACCCCCGACTCATGTCCGAAGACTGATACTGTGCCGGGGCCTATTATACAAACCCCCGACTCATGTCCGAAGACTGGCACAGTACCGGAGTACGCAATAAGGACCTCTTTTGAGTTTGTTGCGACACAGAGTCGCTCATCTCATACGTACGCTCACTAGCTTTACGTTCGTTCACTAGCTTTACGTTCGTTCATTCATACGTTAATGCATGCATTCGTTCATCATGTTCCTCTTTCATTCATTCATTAATACATACATTCATCATCATGTTCCTCTTCATTATCCTTCACTTTACGTTACATAATACTTCGTTTCATTCATTAATCATAATACGTATAGTCACGGAAAGATAAACACATATCAAATCAAGGGACATCGACATTTACAAATCATCAGTCATTACCATCATAAAGGGCTACATCATACTTATCATACACACATGCACCTACGGGCGTCATCACACCATTACTTACCCTTACCCTTTTCTCGAAGGTTTGTAAATGAACTACATCTCTTCTCGTACACAACAACCCTATTTGGGCTATTGGGCATCATTCAGTCGCATGGCCTCCATGCGACTGAACACAATGCGATTGGGCCAGGGCGGATGAGCATCCATGCGAATGAACATCCAATCGTGCGAATGGGCTTCATATCGTACGAATGAATACTAGGCGATTGGACATCATGCGAATAGGACTAATGCGAATGAGCATCTATGCGATTGGACTCTCAGTCGTGCGATTGGGCACTAGGCGACTGGACTTCCAGTCGTGCGATTGAACCTCAGTCGTGCGACTGAGACTCAGTCCTCCCTCAGTCGGCCGATTGCCCCTCCAGTCGCCTAGCCCTAACTGAGCAGCAACTGGAGTTCATCCCGAACTGCAGCCGCGTCATACGCCTTCAAACCCTTCCAAACTCATTTCAAGCCCAAATTAGCCCTCCTAAACCTTAGGGAATCATACTATGACAACATTCAAGCACATACACGTCCAAAATCGCACTCTAAACACACTATACACATACACATTCATACATACACGGGTTAAACACCCAAAACCCAAAAATATAGTTTTCAGATGTGTTCCAGCCCCAAAATCCTTCCAAAACATGTAAAAGAAGGGTCCTAGAACTCACCTTAGCAGCCTCCTCGGTTAGAGCTTCGTTTCAACTCGCTACACGTCGATTTTACACCCTTGAACCCGCTTGAACCAAGCTTTCTTCTCCTCTGTTCCTTTTTCTCTTCTTTCCCTGGTTTCGCAAGTGTGGGGAGAGGGTAAGGGCTGCCCTCTCCCTTAAATACTACAGTTCAGTCGCCCGAGCTTCTGTGCGACTGAACCTTCAGCCGCATGAGCTTCATGCGATTGGACTCTCCAATCGTGCGACTATCATGCGTATGGAGCTCCAGTCGTCCCTCAGTCGTACGATTGGACGCTCCAGTCGCATGGCACTTCAAACGGAAATTTCCGGGTGTTACAAATCTACAACTAATCCTTGACTATAATGGCAATACAATGCTACATGCCTTTTCCTGACTTTGACTTGCCGTACCAATATTTGTGCATTATCCCATTTTATTATCAAACTAATATAAATAGAGTAATATTAAGAATTACGTACCTCACATTCAACTTGATTCCTGATTGGCTCACACGCTTTGTCTAATGGCACCCCTGAAATATATTGACATTAGTTTATTTATATAAAATAATCAAATTCCACTATATGGATTTCATAAATATTTAAGACTTGCATCAAATGAAATATATCCAACATGAGTCTTAATTATTAGAATAAGCGCATTTCGTTAGAAGCAATGCTATGGAAATAATTATACCTTTTATCTTATTGATAATTTTTACAACATAAAAGTAACATATGGCTGCCATTAACAAATATAACTTTCTTCACCTTAATGTATGCTACTACCGTGTCTTTGAATAATCATATGAAAGTCAAAACTTTAAAGCTACTATATAGTTCCACGTATATTTAATAATTTTCATTACATGTAATATAACTAACATTAGTGTGACTTATTCACAATAAATAAAGTATGTAACTATTACAACATTTATTTGAATAAGTATTCTTCCCATATTACAATTGGTTGCATATCAAATATGTATTTGTTATGCGACATTCTATAGGATAAATATTTAAACTTTAATACAAAAACATAAAATAGAGAAACAACATCACACGATTACTAAACATAAAACACACAACACAACGTACATAGTGAAACATCCTGATAAAACATGACCGACCAAATTCTATAAAAAAGGATAGAACTAATATAACTTAAAAGCTGATAAATCCTTGCATGAATACAACACCATAAAGCAAACAGGATATAACCCTAAACAGACCTAGGATGATTGCGGTTGAAAACCAACACCTTTGGAACCTTTAGGTTTTTTTGAAAGTTTAGAGGGAGTCTACTGTATCACCTGAGTAATCATCGGAAGGGTCAAACTCATAGCTGTTAACATCACAGCTTTGTTTGTCACTATCAGACCTTGTAGGGGTTGCATCAGGCGTGTCATCTGGACTGTCAATCTCCACAACCTCATCCCACTTCCAATTGATAGATTTGCAGTCATTTTTTTTTTTTTTTTTTGCTGCCTGGGAATCCCGATAAAAAAATTAAAGTTAACACGCAACAGGAACATAGGGTTAGCCACAGGAAATATAAGCAAAAAAATGCTTAGACTTAAACAAATCACCTCAACACTAAATTCATGAGAAAGTTGTGACACTTAGGCCCTATGATATTGTGTGTAGCTAAGAACCTCCAAACTCTCATCATCCACGTGATGTCATTAAACAAATGCTTCCATTAGAAGGCACAAAAACAGAAAACATAAAGACACCAGAAATCCATATAAAATAATGAGCAAACTTTTGATTTTTTGATAATAACTCACATTTACCTCTCGAACGGGGTTTTTTCTGGATTTGTTATCCATCTTGGAATATGAAAAGAAGGGTTTGAACTTTTTTCCCAGCTGCACTACACTACACTGCCCCTATATTAGGCAGAATAGAATGTAACTGCTCACCCTACTAACCTTTTTTCTTTTCAAAATGAGAGGAATTATTGACCAATCTTCTGTTTGAACTGATGTTTAAATTGACTGTTTAAACTGCCTAACAATTTTTGAGTTAGTGGGGTGACATATATAAAATAAAGCTGATTTAAATCATTGAAAAAATCATTGAAATTTTTTATTGAATTCATATAAAAATCGAATCCCATGTAAAATATTACAAATGTGTGTTACTTATTAAAAATAAGTATTTTATGCTAGCATCACTCCACTTACAACATCTATATTTAAAAACTAGCTTTAGTAAACCCGTATATTACACGGGTTGAATAAATAAAATATTAATATAATAACATTTACTAATTATAAAATAATATTCTATTATATGATACGACTGAAATTACGTATGAGAAATGATTACAATTAATAAAACAGTGATATCAACTTTTTAAAATTTTGTTTTCAATTTTTTCCAAAAAATAAATAAATATTTTGTTCTAAAACAAACCGTATAAAAATGTTATTTTTAAAAATTTTCTATTATATCTCCCAAATTTATTTTTTTGGTTTTAAAAATTTGAATTTTTAAAAATACCATTTTTAAAATATTTCATATTTTTTTAAAAAATTATGCTTTAGAAAATTTTATTATTTTATATTAAAATTGTTTATTTAGAAAATTGATCTCTTTTTTAATTTATTAAATATAAAAGAATGTTGAATAATATTATTAGTAATTAAGGTAATTATTTAAGATGAGAGAGAGGCGGGAAAATTTCGGGAAGGATGATTGTTGTGCTGACATGTGGCACTTCAAGTTACTCTTTTATTAGAGTAGGAAGATGCATTATAAATAATTATAACTAAAAACAACCATATGGATTCCGTAAAATTGCTTAACTGTTCACTATACCATGATGACCACTATTTGTGGAGAATGCTTGCAAACAGCTGCCTATATATATCTATGGTGGTATGGTTCATTTGACACAGACAAGGCTACTTTCTACGTAAATGGTTATACTTTCTAAACATATTTCTGATTATGCAAAGTAACCATTTCATTTTGGTAAGGGAGCACAAAAGACTACTAATCAATATTGTTGCCGCCATTGTTAAATTAAACTTGAGTAATGAGAAGGTAAATTCTCAATGAAATAGAAAAATAAGCAGCAAGGGTTACGCTAGAACAATATCATCAAAAGACATTTTCAATTATAATGAATGTTTACAAGCTTGATATGTTTGCTATATACAACACTCATTAAATGGCGACATTTCATTGCAGATCGCTATCATGAAAGCGTAGAATACCAATTACAAACATTAAAAGGGATTTTTATTGTGCGACATACTTTTTATATCGTATTTTTCTTTTATTCTTAATTACTAACTAGGTTTTAACCCCGCCGCGCGTTGCGGCGGCGTCGTAGGTGATGCGATGTAGTATAAAATACAATCAATCCAAATCGTTTTTGAACTAAATTTACGTCGAGACGTAAAATAACTCGAACTTATAGTGCGTCTTTCCCAAAAGCAACGTAAACGGTTAATAAAAACCCAAACAAACCATCAAGTTTAAAAACGAAGTCTCAATCTAGGATGAGACAGATTCATCCAAAACCATTAACAAAAGAAAAACCCAGAACAAATCAAGTGAAATAAGCTCAACATAAACCTTTATAGGAAAACCCCAAACACAGATCAAACCAGCAAACCATTAATCAAAGAAAACACCAAAACAGACCTCAGGTAAAATTAGCTAAAGATTGGTCTCAGATGAGCTAGGCTTTTCATCATCGACACACGTCTTCTCAAACAGCATCAAAAACCACAAATCAAAGAAAAACTTATAACAAACCATCAAGTGAAATGAGCTCAAGCTCAATCTCAGATGAGCTATATGATAAATAAAAAAGATAAATTAAAAAGATCAAAGAGACCATCCACTGATATTTTGTCCAAAGAGACTTCAAGGTTATCTAAGAGAAACAAAGAACTTATGGCGGCGCAGATGTCTGAAGACGACAGGCCAAGCGGCGTCGCCGAAAACGGCAAGCCAAGCGGCCATCGCCCTCCTCCGCCGGAAGCAGAACCACAACCGGCCGAACTTGTGGCGGCGCAGATGTCCGAAGACGACAGGCCAAGCGGCGTCGCCGTAAACGGCAAGCCAAGCGGCCATCGCCCTCCACCGGAAATAGAACCGCAACCGGCCGAACTTGTGGCGGCGCAGATGTTCGAAGACGACAGGCCATGCGGCGTCGCAGGAAACGGCAAGCCAAGCGGCCATCGCCCTCCTCCGCTGGAAGCAGAACCGCAACCGACCGCGCATCTCTAATGTTTCTCTCTCTAACCCCCTCTCTCTATAAATGTTTCTTAGATTTCTTAGGGAAAAATTATTATTAGGGGAACTTTCCCATATCGGAGGAACTAAGAAAGAGTGTGGATGACATTTACATCGAACAAACAGAACTCAACAGTCCTTCACTGTAATATTATTATTAATATTAATATAAATATTAATATTATCATTATCATTAACACCACCCCCACCCCCTGTGCTCAAGCCTTTCCCATCACACACACACACACACTCTTACTCCTCTCTTGTCGAAGTCAATGGAGGAAGACGACCCTGCTGCAACTCCGGCGACCAATGCCGCCGATCTCCCCCTTCTCCGACGACTACGACAGCGCATGCTCCACCCCTTTCGTCAGCGCTCTGTCGAGCCCCGGCCGCGGCCCCGCTCCTACGGCGGCGGTGGTGGTGGCTTCTTCTACAGTACTCCGGCGAGCCCCCATCCATTTCATGCTCCATTCATCTTCTTCCTACATCGACTCCTCAAATTCACCCTCCGACACTCTTCTAGAAGGATGTTCAGGAGGCTTTGAGTTCGAGTTCATGGTGAAGGAAGCTGCTGCAGGGACTCCCACGCCCAGATCCATGACCTCCGCCGATGAGCTGTTCTTCAACGGCCAGATCCGGCCGATGAAGCTCTCCTCGCACCTGCAACGCACAGAGGCCCGGTGATGGTGGTGATGCTCGCTGTTGTTGATTAAAAAAAAAACCACCGACATAAGTCTTTAATATACATTATAATACATTTATAGGTGTTAAGTCCAAAAATTATATATTTTTTCTGCTTGAAGGTGTTAATTAGTATCTGTTTAATCTAGCCATGGTAAGATATAAATTAAAATGGTAATTTTCAAAGATGAAACATGAAATACCTAAAACATAATATTTTAGCATATACTAAATTCTGAATTCTTGGACTCATACACCTTTGGATGTACGTTTCAAAAGAAAATTTGTTTTTTATGCCAATCCTCACATTTTATAATACGAATAGCCCAAAAAAAGGTTTAAGTCAAACAACAAACATTTAAACCAATGAAACATAATCAAAACAAACAACACATACTTATATTTAAAAGATTTTCTGCGTGATACATAAAAACTATGATCAAACCATACGGAAAATCAAGTGCTAAGAAACTAAACATCAAAGAAACACAAACAATTATTGGCTGGCCTATTACATTTCCTCTTTAGTTGTAGACCCAGTAAAAAGTTTTCTTTTTGCACGGCTGCTTCATATCCTTTTATTATGGGACTGATCTTCACTGGGTTGAATACTACTGCTGGCTTTGGAGCACCTACACTTATTTGCGTTGTAGTACCACTCGATCATACCAAGGTAGCGATGGTATATAATCGGACATTGATAGATCCGTGGAAATTACATGCCATGGCCTGTACAGTATCAAACCATAAGTTGTTTCCTGAAACATTTTCATACCCACCCCATTTATGTACTTCCATATAAAGCTTAAACAGATCGATAGTTCCTTCAGGCTGCAGCCCTACTGGAACCGACCATTTAACACCAACCTTAAAGAAGGAGAAGAGCATCTAATAAACAACCTCATAAATCACAAATCTATAAGAATTTGGGTCTGCCATGACAATATCATAATTATCCAGCAACTATAGAAACTGCACTGCATCTGCTATTGATGTAATTCCTTTGCTCAATTTACTTTTCACCTGTAAAGAATTCAAAGGGGCAGACATATGCCATTAACAATATACACTATAAGGATTTCATACTGATTTTATATACCACGATAAAACAACATATTACAGCAACATGATGTCCAAAAGTGAAATTGTTTTATGCTAATTACACTTCTTGCCGCATGACTTTGGACGTGAGATGAAGTTGCGAAGGATCTTTCCATTGAAATCCCATCTGCTATTTGATCCAGGTACAAAAGGTGCAAGAGCAACACAACGGGTAAGTCCTGCTTTTATAGATGACAGCTTACTGTTGATCCAGGTACAAAAAGTTAAAGAGCAACACGGCAGATAAGGCTTGCCTTTATAGATGACAGCATGTGGTGGCAGGGATAACTGCAACCCCGCGTTTCACAACCTGCTAATATCCAAACTGTCTACTAACCTACCCCACAAAAATCGTAGGCTTAGAAAACCACCTAAAACCACCCTGCAATCGCTAAACCTACCTAGTTTAAAGGGTCAAGATTGCGTTTCAGGATGAACCGACGGCTGAGATTGATATTACTAGCAGTTATACTCACCGCTAGTAATATAATATATAATTCGTTTCAATCATAATTTACCCTAGTTAAAATATGAATTGACATCCAGTTTCAGAATAATAATGTTAAAATCCTAATCATAACAAATGGAGATTTAGAAAATAACTGATAGAATCACATTCCTCTTCACCACCGTAGATCATTGAACATCAATATACACGAGATTGAAATCTTAAAACCATCACTGTAAAAGTTAAATTAACGAATAAAACAAATATAATCGGATCAATGGATCAAATGTGCATTGTGATTGTTAAAACGAAGAGAAAACATACCACTTGGTTCTTGTGCTTTCGGATATGCTGATTCCAAGCATCAATGGTGTGACAACTAATCACTTGTCCTCCTTCCCCCATTTTGTTGGATCTCAATCAAAAATGGCTTCCGAAAAGTAATTTGATTTTGGTCTGTTTTGCAGATCGTAAGAAGTTGTTAACGAGTCATAATCATGTTCATATCATCAGCTAATTGTAAATTACTTTGTTGTGCTTGTACAAGGCATTTATATATCCTCACGCTTTTTTGTGATAGTTAAGTTAAGTTGGTATATGTGCACTTTTGACTTTCTTTTCTAAACATCACTCACAGGTTTTCTTTACAATTACAGATGGTCCAAGATATCTACTGTTTTTCGGTTTCATATACTGGCCTTAATTGTTTCATTTATCACATCACTAATATTTTACTGTTTTAACACTAAAAGAAAAAATAGATTCTAATTTATTTACTGTCTCAACGAGTAGTATTGTTAAAAATTTAAGGAAGGGGATGCATTTAAGCATACCATTTTATACACTTTTGCCTTTATTCATATCCGAATGTAAATTTTTAAAGAGAGGTAGAGCTTTAGAAGAATTCCATAACTTATGAAAATAACTAGTTCATGAAATTATTTAAATTATATTATAAAAACCCTAAATAATTACTTATTTAATATCTAGCAGTTACTTTTTCTTTTTAGAATAGATTTACAAATAAAAGAGTCTAAAATATATACATTTTCTCACATAGTATGAAAAGACTTAAACCAATCAATAATGAAAGTTTAAAAGGAAATTGTATAAACCCTCAAAATTCAATGAAATATGATTGTAGTTTAGATGTTGACGTTTAAGAGATTGTATATCTATAAATTGTCATTATATTATAAGATATGTTAAAAAGAATATTATGTTCCTTTCCAGATGAGAACTCATATTAATTATTCACATAATGGTTGCTTCCACGTAAAAAAGTATTTCAAAATTAATACTGTTTACTTAAATTATTTTGGGTAAAGTTTAAAAAATAAACTTCATCTACGAAATTATACATATGTCAGGAAGCTTGTATATTACAAAATAAAAAAATTTATTTACAAATATATTAGATTTAATTACACAAAAGGTGCTCTGAGTAACCAAAAGATAACGAAAACATACCCAAAAATATATCAAAACATTTATATCAATGGTAGTCATGTTGGCCCGTGGAAGTTATTATCATTAACAAATTAGTAGTACAACAACAACTACATTGGCGGCAAGAAGATGCTAGCCTTTAACCTTTAAAATTCCATTAAAGGCTAGAGGCTAGCTGTTAACGAACACATAACATGAACACATAATATGATATAAGTGGACATTTTTTTGGATCCATTGTACTTTCCAATGATAGGTTTGAATGCTACACCAGCCGCCTTAGCCGTCAAGAGGGACGTGACAAAATATGATTTGCTCTAGAAATGTTTAACATGTACCTTTTAGTGGTTTTCCCTAAACTAATAATGTTTGACTTTCAAAAGTCAAGGATAACATTTTTGGATCACAAAAGAAGAGCATCATATATAACTGACATGAAATATATGTTTCTCCCATTATATTTGCACAAAACCCAGATGAAAACAGCTTTGACAAACCAAATTATCATACAAACAACAGCCTTGATTCTTGCATATGGTCAAAATTAAATCAAGTCATAATCAAAAACTCTGTCTACAGCTTTATCAAGTTTTTGAAACAATAAGTACCCAAAAGATACCATCCGACAAGAACAAATGTAAAGAATGCCAAAAAAGCAAGAAAGTGAACTCCCCCAAAAGTGACGCCTGCAAAGAATATGATCACAAATGGAGCATAAGCTTGAATCATGGATGACGTGCGTACCCATCGTCCTTTCAGAAGGATCAATGCTGCGATGTTAACCACATTCCACCCGCCCCCTCAAACTCCATCCTATTCAGATTATTAGCCACAAATGAGTGACAATTGCATGTTAAAATGTTATATGTTCGGTGTTGGTATTCTTGTGTGCTCTTTCTTAAGGCAGAATCCCATGTATTTTGGTTTTGGTTTCTTCCTGATTCGGCAAGATTGAATTCTTCTTCACTTCTATGCATGGAAAACTGTACCAAATGAACACAAATGAACAACAAAGTAATGCATAATGTAAAATGTCTTCAAAACTGTTCACTAATGAAAAGAAATTACCTTTTCTTTGTTTATTTGAAGGTAACGAGCCACAGTTCCAAAAGTGAAGTTATCAACACAAACAAAATTTGGTCCTGCAAAGTCAAGGATAACTCCATCCTCTCGGGCTATACCAATATGACCGACAAAAGGAAGGAGCCATGAGATAACAGGGAGCGGGGTCCATACAATGCAGCATGGAAAACGAGCTCTTGATGGGTCAATTTGCATGCTAAATGGAGCATCATGTTCAATCATCATCGTGTGGTTAGGTTTTGTATCT
The DNA here is from genome assembly GCA_024085815.1 of Flaveria linearis. Taxonomy (NCBI): domain Eukaryota; kingdom Viridiplantae; phylum Streptophyta; class Magnoliopsida; order Asterales; family Asteraceae; genus Flaveria; species Flaveria linearis. Next base: position 31,994,152 of record CM044012.1, on the reverse strand, counting down.
GATTCCATTGCAGGATCTGCACAAACAAAAAACTTGAAAGCTGAATAATGCATCAACCATACAACTTCAATAATTTCTTGAGCCTTGTTAGTAAATGTTATGACAGTATATAAATCAACCTAAGAGATTCAGACAGAGTTATATATTGAAATTCTTACAGGTAAGAATCATTGGGGAGACGAGGAATTCACAATATTCAAAGTATCTACTTACAGAAACCTAATCTCATTACAATCTGACTAGTTTTGATTTTTAAACATACTTTGGAATGTTGAAATCAAACATTCTAATCAGTAATGGAAACATTACCAGTTGCAGCATTCCTAATAACATCAAGCACTTCTCTAAATTTATAATTCCCTAATCAATGAAGTACAATTTATTCAATTCACTATTTCTCAAATAAACATAAACATGTGAAAAGAAGAGCAATTCATATATCACAATAATCAAATGTTCTACAGGCAAAAACCTAATTGTCACTACGAATCTGTCTAATTTGCCACTAATCGCACTTCACAAGCATTCTAATCAGTAATGGCAACACTACCAGTTGCACCATTTATAATAAAATCAAGCAGCGCCCTAATTTCATATTTCTCTAATCAGTGAAGCACAATTTGTTCGATTCACCGTTTCTCAATTAAACTTAAACATGCGCTCAGTAATCGCAACAGCATCAACAGTTGCAGAATCACTATAATCACCACCATACACAAATGAAAACAGAAATTCTACATACATCATCAAAACACAGGATCTACAGGACGAAACATACCAAACGTTGCTCCTTTCCATCAATCTATTCACATTTCGAACTTATAATTGCAATTGAACAAGATCTAACACGAAGAAACATATTGATTTTATGATCAGATAATCTAAAAACATGAACAGATGATTGAGAAATTGGATCGAGGGTACCTTTGTTACGCTGTACAAACCCTAGAATAGGAAGCTAAGGAATCGAGATGAGGGTCATGAGGCTCCAATAGGTTAAAAAGTCAAGATCATGCTTTGACCAAGTAATTGGAATGTAACATGTTTATCAATGTTATTTATTTATTTTTATTTAATACTAAGGTAGCTTTTGACATTAGGGCTGTTCTCGAGCCGAGCCAAACCGAGCGGACTTTTGTTCGTGCTTGGCTTGTTTTCAAACCGAACCGAGCCGATCGGCTCGTTTACAACCGAGCGGAAAAGCAAACGAGCATTTTTCGAGCGTTAATTTTTCGAGCGAACGTCGAGCGAGCGCAAACGAGCGGCGAACAATTTATACAACCCAACTATCTTGTGTGCCATACAATTTATACTACAGCAAATAAGGTTTAATAACTTAAAAATCAGTCACATTTCATTACATAATACTTTCATGGATGATAACACGTTGTGGCTGACGATAAAGCTAGCTAAGTCTGTAGCCAATAAGGCGGAGAACATATTACAGACAACAGTGACGGTGAGAGTGAGATGATCGAGAAAATATCTTTTAACGACTTAGGATTTCACTTTTATATTAAGTGTATAATTCATTATTAGGTTGATTGATCAAGTATGCATAAATATAATTATGTATTTGTATATAATGGGTCAAGTCTACTAGAGCATTACGTATAAACTATATATACATATTAATTCGATCCGAACCAAACCGAGCGGACCTTTACTCGTGCTTGGCTCGTTTACAAATTGATCTGAGTCGATCGGTTCGTTTACAACCGAGCAAAAATTCGAATGAGTATTTTTCGAGCAAATTCCGAGCGAGCGTCGAGCGGTTTGAGCAGCCCTTTGACATATAAGAATGAGATGTAGAAGAGAACGAACCATTAAGGGTAAATTAATAAAAACATGTTTGGTTGATAAAAGTAATGGGATATTCTCTCAAATTCATTACATTCATCTCTTTCTTTTTTTTCATTCATTCCTTTCATCCATCATTAGTCACCAACACCACTCACTCACCCACCACAACAACCACCACCGACCACCAAAATCGTTCGTCACCGGCAACCAACACTGACCATCGCCAACCACCGGCCACCAGCGGCGCCGCCCACCGCCGGTCACCACCGCCTCGGGAACACCATTGTCGCCGCCGGAAACCACCGAAGGCCACCACCGCCACCATGAAATACCGCCGGCCACAGCCTTCGCCGGAAATCACGGTCGCTGGAAACTACTGGCGGCCACCACCGCCGCCGCCAGAAAACCACCCTCGAGCCACCATCTCGAAGCCGGAAACCACCTCCGAAGGCCACCACCTCCGAAGGCCACCACCTCCACCGGGAATCACCACCGCAAGAAACCACCAAATGCCACCACCGCCTCCGAAAACCACCTCCGGCAACCACCGTCGTTGGACACCACCGCCAGCCACCGCCGTCGCTGGAAACCGACATCGCTGGAAACCACACTCGAGCCACCGCCGCCGCTGGAAACCACCGTAGCAGAAAACCACCCTCGGGCGACCACCGCCGCAGGAAACCACCACCGGCTACCACCACCGCTCGCCATCACCATCATAACTACTTTTACATTTTATTGCTTTGTTTTTTTCATACCTAACAAACAACATAAAGTAATGATTTATTTATTACTAAAGAGTAACCAAACGGACAATGTAATATAATGATTCATTTTATTCTCTCATACATTTTATTCCATCATTCATTCATACATTCCATTACCCCATACTAAACATACCATAATTGAATCACTGATAAGACTAATGATTTTAGAACCGGATCGGATGTCGGATCGAACGTCGAACCGGACGCTTACTGCTTTGGTGGTCGGACTGGATTTTCTTATGTCCAACACACTAATTATTTTCAACACCCCATTTTACCGATTAAAATTAAAAAAAACACAAAATCCGGTTCGACCCCCAGTCCAGTTCCCAGCCCGGCCACTGATTCGGAATGAACCGGACGGTCAAACTCCTCCAAAACGAGTTGATGCAATCCGGTTTGGCCCCGCCCTCCAATTCCCGATCGGACCGGTCGGTCCGATCTGGTCTAAAAAACAATGGATAAGGCCAATGGACCATCCGATCATCTCTATTAGTAATTATACTATACTTTGAAACCCGGGACTATCATCAAGAGAAAACTCATCATGGGTGAGAGAACTTATTGTCCCAATTTGAAACCCTTTAATATTTTATATGTGGGATTTGAACCCTAATTTTTTTATTATTTTTATAAAGTCTTGAAAGACCTTGATCAACCATTTAAGTTAAGAATCATTAGTGTTAATTAATTTAAGTTGCTTTAAATACCTTTATCATTGTTTAATATCAGAAAATTAAAGTAGGTGTTAATATAAGAATCCTAGTTATAATGGTAAAGATGAAATGAAAGTAGACTGCTAACTAATGGATAACACACCTTTGTATGTCTTTTATTTATTCTAATCTAATTGTCATACTTTTTAGATTTAAATATTTGTATGGCTCATTGTTATTCTTGTTAATATAACCGGAACTTAATGCCCCCGCATAGTAGCGAAACACTTCTAAATATAAGCTCTTTAGTTTCAATGACCAATCCATAAAAAATATTAAATAAAATATTAAATAAAATATTACTAGCTAGATTTCCGGGTGACGACTAACATTTTTTCAGTTGACATTTTTTCATTTTAAACAAAAATGTGTGATAATTAATGTAACTAAAGTATATCAATGCTCGTAAATGTTTTGATAAGCTAAGGTTCAGACAAATAAGCTAAAACGAAGGTAGACAATAACGGTGACAACATTCTCCTTTCATTTTGGATCTTAACACATTTTTAGAATGCTTCCCTCATTTTCTACCTACACACAATACCTACCTCAATTTCCCCTTCATGCTTACATCTTCATTGTCCTCTTTCGACAACAATGGCTGTGGGAAAATCTCGCGGTAGCAAGAGACCATCTGGTGGTTCATGTTCATCAACGGCAACATTGTTGGTGTTCATTTTTGTATCCATTTTCGGTGTTTGGATGTTGACATCAAGCTCCATTATTTCACCACAAAAACAGTCTATCATTCAGAAGGAAACTTCACAGTTTGAAAGCATTCAGCATAAGAACAATCTGCCGCGAAAGATCCCTTCTAATAACACTACTGTTATTGAAAACAATCCTGGTGATATACGGTCGGATCCGAGATCCAAACAAGAAGAAAAAACAAAACCAGATGAAAGTAACACGATACTATTCAAGCAACATACTGAGAAACTGATAACCGCGAAGAAAGATATCAAAAAAGAAGATCAACAAAATGGAGAAACGAAATATCATAAAAGTATCATCTCAAACATCACAACTGATAAACATAACAGTTTAGATAAAAACATATCTTCCAAGATGCTAAACGACTCAAATAACAAATGGGAGTTATGCAATGTCACCGCTGGTATTGACTACATCCCATGTTTGGACAACGAGAGAGCGCTTAGTAGATTACATGGTAGGCACCATTACGAGCATCGAGAAAGACATTGCCCGAAGAAGGTCCAATATGTCTTGTTGCTCTACCAGACGGTTACAGGACGCCTATTCCATGGCCTGAAAGCAGAAATAAGGTACAAGAATTATAACTCACTGTTGAAAGTTAAACTAAATTAATTAGTATATGTATATTTTATTATAAGTTTAGTGTGACAATTGTATAATTATGCTTAGTATAAGTAAATTAGTTTCTTGGTGGTTAAGTAACCCGGTTAGGACCCGTGGATAACCCGCCAAGTTTGTATGTATAAATACCTTGTAAACCTTCATTTGTTACTTGATGAATCTATTTTACATTGTCAAAATCCTCTGCATTCATCCACCATAAACCTGTGTATGATCCCTCTATACCCAACAATTGGTATCAGAGCCAGGTTTCAAAAAATCGATCGAAGCGGTTTGTGAAGATCCGAGAACATCATCATTGATTGTAGTGTTTCGACAGAAGATTTGAATCAGTACGAAATCAAAAATCAAAAACTTGTTTCTTTGATTCCAAAACGACATATTCCATTCGATTTCACGAAGAACGTCGATCAAACCCATCCTTTGTTTATGCGAGTAAGAAACAGAGAAAAAAAGATAAGAACATAATCTATATCAAACAAGTTTATTGATTTAGAGATCATCGTGTTCATCAAAATCGATCAAGAGAAATCAATTGATTGTTCCCAGGAACCGTTTATCAAAGAACAGAGATAAATTCAAGAAACCTACCGGATTTGTCAGAAATTCCGGCGACTCCGACGAAGTCAAAATCGAAGAAGAAAGACAAATTCAAATTGATCAAGTAATCGATTATCAGAGGCAAAGCGTAAACGCATCCGATTAGAAGAATCGATCGAACACCCTTGTATAGTTTGATTTGATTCAATTGACCGAGAATTACAGAGACAGAATTGTTTGTCTATTTTGACTTTCAAAAGTCAAAATCAGATTTGAGGAAACCGTTGGTTATTCCAAGGTTAATGATAAAGTTTTAAAAAACTAATTTTTGGTGTTAAAAGTTTTTAAGAAAAGTCAAAGTTAGATAACTTAGGCTCTAATTTTTTTTTTTGGAAAAACGTTTTCAGTGGAAATATATTTTATGAATTTGTTTTAAACTTAAATTTTAAATATTTTAAACAAAATCTTTAAGAAGAAGTCGTATGCTTTTAGAAAAAGCATAAAGTGGAGAATAATAGAAAGAAAACAACGGTTTAGAGTGTGGTCAAGGGTTTAAAGATCATTAGCAGTGAAGCGAGATTGATCGAGATCAATAGTAGAGAAGCAGGTTTGATTTGTCAACAGCAGAAAAGCAGGATTGATTGTCATTAGCAGAAGGCGAGATTGACTATCAACAGCAAGCCAGGTTTGACTTTCAACAGCGAGGCAGGTTTGATCAAGACCCAGTGTGATCAAAGAAACTAGGTTTGTTTTCAAGGAAAGAAATACGCGTTCAATGGCAGAAACACCCAAGAGCACGAATAAAGAAATTGTGATAGTTAAAGAAGCAGGAACATCAATGAATTTTCAATGTCCAATACTAAACTCTACAAATTACACGATTTGGGCTGTAAAGATTAGAGCAATCTTTAATGTTCATGGAATTTGGGAAGCAGTCGAACCAACATCAGGATCCAAAGTCGATCAAAAGAAGAACAACGCAATAATTGCTATGTTATATCAAGCAATTCCAGAAAACATGGTTTTACAAATTGCTAATCTCACTTTGGCTAAAGATATTTGGGAAGCGTTAAAAGTTCGACACGTTGGAGTTGATAGAGTTAAAGAGGCACGTATTCAAACACTCGAGTCAGAATTTGAAGTTTTAAAGATGAGTGTTAACGAGTCACTTGATGTTTATGCCGGGAAGATTAGTGAAATAGCATCACAAGCAAATAGTCTTGGATATACAATGGATGACAAAAGATTAGTTCGAAAACTTTTAGGTTCAGTACGAGAAAAGTTCATACAAATAGTTGTAGCAATTGAATAGTTTGCAGATATTAAGACAATGCCATTTCAAGAAGCAGTGGGAAGATTAAAGTCTTTTGAAGAACTTACTAAGAAGCAAACTAAGGAAGAAGATGTGTCTAGTAAACTACTATTCACCGAAGCAAAGAGAAAAGAAATTGGTAGACACCATAAGTGTGAGCATTGCGGTTACGAAAACTCGAATCAAAAAGACTTAGGACGTGGCCGAGGCAAAGGTCGAGGATCCGAGAGAGGTCAAGACAGTGGTCGAGTGCAACAGGACAAAAGTCACATAAAGTGTCACAAGTGGAAAGAACTTGGACATTATAGGAATGAATGTTCAAAATGGAAGGAAGAAAATGAGGCTCATCTAATTGAATGTGAGAAAGATGAACCTATGCTATTATGAAGTGGAAAGATGAAAACTTTCTCAACCTTAATTTAGTTTAAGGGGGAGTGTTGAAAGTTAAACTAAATTAATTAGTATATGTATATGTTATTATAAGTTTAGTGTGATAATTGTATAATTATGCTTATTATAAGTAAGTTAGTTTTGGTGGTTAAGTAACCCGGTTAGGACCCGTGGATAACCCGCCAAGTTTGTATGTATAAATATCTTGTAAACCTTCATTTGTTACTTGATGAATCTATTTTACATTATCAAAATCCTCTCAAAATCCTCTGCATTCATCCACCATAAATGATCCCTCTATACCCAACACTCACTAGTGTTTTTTGATTATTGGCAACTCTATTGTATAAAATAATCACAAATGCTTGATAAATTTTAAGGCTCGCAATGCAGATATGGTTCCATAATGTACCACACAAGAACTTAGCGAAAGTAAAAGGGCACCAAAACTGGGTGCGCGCAACCGGGGAGTTCCTCACTTTCCCTGGAGGTGGAACTCAGTTCATCCATGGTGCTCTTCATTACATTGATTTTTTGCAGCAGGTAAAAATTTAACTACTTGATAGTTTTATTTGAGATACAATAAAGATAATTATAAAGAAATCCTAAACAAAACATATCTTCTAACTATGATACAGATAATCACAATAAACCATAACTAATATATTTTGTGTAATACAGATGGTACCTGATATCGCATGGGGAAAACATACACGAGTAATACTAGATGTGGGTTGTGGAGTAGCTAGTTTTGGAGGGTATTTGTTTGATAAAAATGTACTTACAATGTCATTTGCACCTAAAGATGAACATGAAGCTCAAGTTCAGTTTGCTCTGGAGAGGGGAATTCCTGCGATTTCTGCTGTCATGGGCACTCAACGCCTTCCATTTCCAAGCAACGTTTTCGATCTTGTGCATTGTGCTCGTTGTAGAGTACCATGGCACATAGAAGGTTTTGATCTTTCAATAACATATTAAGTACTCATTACCTTAATAAAACCTACATGTTACATGTTGATAAAGAACTATAATCAACTTATCTGCTAGTACCTTTGTGAAGGTGGGAAGCTTCTTTTGGAGCTCAACCGCGTGCTTCGTCCAGGAGGTTATTTTGTTTGGTCAGCTACACCTGTTTACCGGAAAGGCAAAGAGGATGTCCAAATATGGAAAGGTATCACTTGATAAATCTGTTTAATCGTCTATGACCTATATTGGTTTTATGAAATAACTAACATAAGATTAATCTTTCAGAGATGTCTGCATTAACTGTGGAAATGTGTTGGGAGCTTAAAACTATTAAGAGGGATAGACTGAATCTAATTGGTGTTGCTATATACGAAAAACCAGATTCAAATGAATGTTATAGTAAAAGAAAGAAACAAGAACCTCCGATGTGTAAACCAGATGATGACCCAAATGGCGTGTGGTAAGTAGTAATGTAACTGAGAAAACTTATGGATTAAAATTAACTTAAATTCTTGTAACAATGGCTTACTTTGGCAGGTATGTACCTTTGCAGACATGTATGCATAGTATTCCAAGTAAGGAGTCCGAAAGAGGTTCACAATGGCCGGAAGAATGGCCTACACGTATTCAAAAGCCCCCTTACTGGTTAAACAAAACCCCTGCACCAAACGAATTTAAAGCAGATTATGAATATTGGAGAAGGGTAGTTAGCAACACCTATATGAGTGGCTTAGGAGTTAATTGGTCCAATGTAAGAAATGTTATGGACATGCGCGCAGTCTATGGCGGGTAAATGTTAAATCATATACACTTCACCAATTAAGTGGTTCAAATTTTGAGAAGAAACTAAGCAAGTTTCAATTTTTTTAGGTTTGCTGCAGCCTTGAAGGATTTGAAACTATGGGTGATGAATGTTGTGAACATAGACTCACCTAACACGCTTCCGATAATATACGAAAGAGGTCTTTTTGGGATCTACCATGACTGGTGTGAATCTTTTAGCACATATCCTCGAACGTACGATCTTCTCCATGCAGATCATTTGTTTTCCAAGTTAAAAAAGAGGTGATTCTAGTAAAGAAACTCTTCATATACATACATGCGAGGTTGATCAACATGAAATATATAGTGACTGATGATTCTATGTTTGATATGATGCATGCAGATGCAAGATCAAAGTTGTGATCACAGAGGTAGATAGAATTGTGAGGCCAGGAGGGAACCTGATCGTAAGAGATAAATTCAACATGGTAGAGGAAATCAAGAACTTGTTGAAATCACTACACTGGGAGGTGTTATCAACTTCTTCAAAGAACGATGAACAAATACTCAGCGCGCGAAAATCAACTTGGCGACCAAAGACATATAATACTCCTTCATGATCTTGATCAAGTACAGACTAGATATGTATAGGATCTAGAATATCTTAAGTTGAGTTGCCATTAGTTTTATATGTGATATATAGTGCTTGGTATGAAGGCAGAAGATTATACAGATTGGTATTTTGCAAGTCTTAACTATTATTTTAGTAGTAAGTGACAAGTTGATCTTGTTTAGACAACAAGCATGCAATCATTGATCATTTGTTGTAAAGCACACAGGTGCATGGATAAAAACACCAAAAAATATGCCTCTGTTTTGTTGCACAAAGCTGGTAAGATAACAAAAGGGAGGAATCACACACCCTGTATGTTTTCACCACCTGCTGAGTGCTGAGTATACCTGGTAAGATGGGCGGGTCGGGTGTCAAGTTAGAATGGGTTCGGGTTAGGATGGTTTGGGTCAGAATGTACTAATTTAAAATGGGTTAAAATGTATTCGGGTCAGGATGGGTTTGGGTCAGAATGGGCCGGGTCAGAATGGGTTTAAACTCAAAAAACCACATTGATTAACAATTCCATACATAGATCAATCTAATGCAGTGGGCACCCATGTTCTAATGAAAAAAAATATAACTAAGTATTACTCTAATATCTTAAGGTAGGGCTGTTCAAACCGCTCGACGTTCGTTCCGAATTTGTTTGAAAAATATTCGTTCGAATTTTTGCTCGAAAAATGCTCGTTCGAATTTTTGCTCGAAAAATGTTCGTTCGAATTTTTGCTTGAAAAATGCTCGTTCGGATTTTAGCTCTGTTGTAAACGAGCTGATCGGCTCGGATCGGTTTGTAAATGAGCCAACCACGAGCAAAGGTCCGCTCGGGTCGTTTTGGATCGAATTAATATGTATTAATAGTTTATGCGTAGCACTCTAGTAGATGTGACTCATTTAATATAACTATGTAATTATATTTATGCATAATTAATCACTTAACCTAATCGAGAATTCTACATTAAACATAAAAGTGAAATCCTAAGCCCTTAAAGAGATAATTTTTTCGATCATCTCCCGCTCTCACCGTCATTGTTATCTGCAATATGCTCTTCGCCTTATCGGATAAAGCCTTAACCTTATCGCCAGCCACAACGTATTGTCGAGTCCATAAAAATATCATGTAATGAAATGTGGCTGATTTTTAAGTTATTAAACCTTATTAGTTGAAGTATAAATCGTATGACATACAAAATAGCTGGGTTCTATAAATTGTTTACTGCTCGCTCGAAAATTTAATACTCGAAAATGGCTCGTTCGACTTTCCGCTCGGTTGTAAACGAGCTGATCGGCTCGGTTCGGTTTGAAAATGAGTCAATCACGAGCAAAGGTCCGCTCGGTTCGGCTCGGCTCGTGAACAACCCTACCTTAAGGTACAACTAGACAAACACAATAAAAATAAAACTTTAAACAAATATTTATAAAATAAAAATAAAAAAGATAAACTGCATGGTGATGGTAGACGTGGGTTGTGTAGGTATAATGTGGTCTTTTACCCCCATCATGGAGCTCCAGTTTATGACGCCCGGTTGCCGACCCGTTCATCTCATATGACCCGTAAACCGATCTTGACCCGTTCATAAATCCAATATGTTTATCGCTATCACTTAGATGTGAGACTATGTATGGATTTTGGAGAAAAGATGAGGTGGAGAAAAGATGAGGTGGAGAAAGATGGGTTATGAGAAAATCTAATCAACCCATCCTGACTTGTTCCTTGTTTTTAATGACCCATCTTGACCCGTTGATCATTTTTTCTAGTTTTAGAGTTACCTAATTTGACCCTCTTTAGAAATATAGCTTAACCCAATCTAACCCATTACTTAATTATTACTACCCAAATCAACCCAAATGTACCCACCTGGGTCAAAATTTCCAGGTCTAGTGCTAAGCATCAATATTAAACAATTGTATGTACCCAAATTGCGTGTTGTTGTGAAACCCAAATGGGGTATCAGACCCCAATTTTATGACCAAAATTGATTCACCAACTTTCGGTGCCTTGTCAGGTCTGTTAGGACCGTTCTCATACGGAGTACTAACTGATTCTGCGTGAGACCAGATCAAATAGTGCGGAATTCTGTTTGATTGGCGATCCAATCAGTGAGAACGACAACCTGATCGATCTATCGATTAAACAAACGTTAAGAACGAGTTGGAATCGATCAGAAACGAACTATGAAGTTGGACGGACGAACTGGGACACTCTGGACGGCTAGGGTATGATAGTATTCGAAGTGCTCTGTTTTTTCACGAATTATGTGGTATTTATAGGTTTTCAGTATCCATTCGTACGACTGAGCCATTAGCATGGTTCAATCGTGCGACTGACTCATGCGTTTGACTCATGTGGTTGACTCATATGCACGACTGAAGGTTCAGTCGTACGACTGAGCCAATCTTATGTCTCAGTCATACGACTGATCCAGTCTCCTGATTCAGTCGTGCGACTGGTCCATAAGTATGGTTCATTCGTGCGTATGGTCCATAAGTATGGTCCATTAGCATGAATAACCACCCGACTAAGTTGAACACATTTTTGAATCATTATTGACTCAGAATTGAACACATTTCCGAATCATTATTGACTCAGAACTATGTACAACAACCTCAAACCTATATATAATGTTCATACATATGAATAATACTAAATACAATAAAAATATGATATAATCAAAGACAAATAAACATCACAACGCATATCATATTTCATTAAGCATTTGCATTACATAAGTGTAAGAAATAAAAGACTTTTACATTTAAGTACATAAACTAGGAACATAATGTATCAACAAACTCCCCCTTCGACCTAGTTTATCCTATTGTCTAACATTCTTCACATGTTCTTGAAATTTCTTGTACTTCTCCTCTTTAGTGACTCCCGTGTGTATCATAAAAGCGAAGCAGAGTCGTATAACGTGTTTGTATTGGAGAGCTTGTACAATATCTTGCGTGTCATAGAACAGTGGCCACTTGTATAATGTATAACATCATCAGCTGACAAGTTAGTGAGCCACATTAGGTCAAATACCCTGATAGTCTCTATTTTTCCTTCTCTGTTCAAAACTATGACCGCTTCCCCCGTCCTCCAATCATAATACCACCATTTAAGTATATCTCAAACCGCAGCTTCCACTGTGGGTACTCATCCAACGTCAACAACTTCGGCGGTTTGTTGTGATTCCCTATCTCATTTTTCGAAAGAAGAAGATTCTGGATGAAAGGATCTCAGCATCTAGTTTGATCAATTAGATTGGATTTGCAGTGGAATTAGTACACGAATTAGAACAAATTATAGCAAGAACACACAAGATATATCAATGAAACAGTACGGTTATAGAGAGAGAGAGAATTTCTGCCAAAAGGTATATTTTCATTCAACATATGCTTCGGCAAGTTTACAATTAGGTCATCTTTCCTTTTATAGGGAAATATGACGTCAGCTGATGTCACTTGACAGTGATAACTAACCGTTATTACAACAAACTACTAAAGTAACAAAACTACAGAAGATGTCTAACAGCTGACAACTTCTTACAAAAGACAAGTGTTAACTAACACTACAACTACTGAAAAGAAACTACTGAAACTACAACGTCTGAAGAACATGCTCTTCAGACGTTTTACAAAGTACTGAAACATAAAAGAAAACTACTGAAAAGAAACTACTGAAAGGAAACAACTGAAAAGAAACTACTGAAAAGAAAACCATCACAACAACTGAAGAATACTTCTTCAGCTGTTATGACAAACTCTAAAGGCTTCAGTACTTGTCTTCAGACTTTGTACTTCAGCTGTTGTCTTAAGCCTTTGTACTTCAGCTGATGTCTTCAGACTTTGTACTTCAGCTGATGTCTTCAGACTTTGTACTTCAGCTGTTGTCTTCAGCCTTTGTACTTCAGCTGATGTCTTCAGACTTTGTACTTTAGCTGATGTCTTTAGTTGTTGTCATCATCAGCTGATGAAGTCTTCAGCAGTTGTTATGATGTCTGTGGGACTTAAAGGTTATTCTGATCTGGCTCGTTGGTTCTTTTGGTCCAACAAACTCCCCTGAACCAATGCAGTCAAAACCTTTAAGCTTATTTGATGTCCACTTATTTGGCAGAAAGATTGGTCTTTTTCTTCTGGATCAGCTCAGAAGTGACCCATATCAGCACAGGCCGGGGAAGAGGTTTCAAAAGGTATGATTATCAAAGGATGGATGGGAGCTCTGTCTTGGGAAACTGGACACAGAGTTGTTGCCCCATCCATGAAACGTACTTCCCAACTATGAGTCTATAAGACTCTCTTGTGTAGGCCTCTAGGAAAACTATTTGTTCCTCCATGGTAAGCACTTCTGCTTCTCCCTCAAAGAATGATTCAGGCCCATAGAACTCAGATAGGTATTTGACCTGTTTTCCATTCTTGAGCTCCACAGTTGTTATTTCTCTATAGGCAAATTCATCAGGGTGATTACCCTCTAGAAACAACTAGAGCTCATTCTTCCTAACTTCCTCAAGCCTCTTATACACTAACCCCTTTTTGACCATTCTATTCTCCAGCATCTTTTGTGGGGGCTGATTAGCGTTATAGGCTTTCTTGAAGTCATCTAGGATCTCCCAGGGTGATACTACAATGGCCAGTGTGATCACTTCATCTATGATCTTCTTTACTTGGCCATTGTATCTCTGTAGAATGTCTTTCTTATGAATCCTATAAGACACCCTGGGATCAGGCCAAATCCTCACTCTCTCTTTTTGATATTGAAATGTTTGTCTGAGAGTGTATAATCTCTGAGCATGTTTCTTCATATTTATGATTGATGAAGTGGCAGCATAGGCTTTGTCAACCCTTCTCAACAATTCCTCATCATGCAGTTTGTGAAGCTCTTCTTCTTCTAGATTCACTTTAACAGTTTGCCTTTAGATCTCAGGAGTAATTGTTGGAGGGTGACTTTTAGCCTTAGGCAATGGAATAACAGCTGAGATAGGCAGCCTATCTTCATCCTCATCATCTTCTTCTTCTTCATCTTCAACCCTCAACACCCTTATCTTCCTCTTCTGGGGTGCATCATCGGCTATTGGTTTTGTGGGTAAGGGAGTTGGTTTTGTGGGTTGTGGTGTGGTTTGTTTTGGTGTGGGAGATTGGGCAGGCTGTTCTAACAATTTGGATGTAAGTGAGGCTTTGGTGTGCTTGGCTAGTTCAGTCCTGCTCCCAGCACCAGCTTCACTTAGGGCTTCTATGATCAGCCCCTTGGTGAATATCTCAGATGAACAGATCTTGGTGGTTATTTCCAAGATGCTGTCCCTGAACCAGGATTTGACTTCTAGGACTGATCTCCCTAGATACTTCAAAATGAATCTGGCCATAACTTATAATCTCTCATTCTCTTGTTCACTATAACCAGACCACCGGCTTTCAATCTCCTGTACTTCCAACTTCCTTATCTCAGTATCTAGCTCAGCAGTGTCAAAGCCTTGCCTAAACGGCTGATCAATGATTTTATCCATTGACCTGCTGTGTTGGCATCAGCTTCCTTGACAAGGACTGCGAGCTCCTTTTCTTTCTCACCCCCGTTCTTCTTTTTGTATGTGACATGAAAGTCTTTTTCACTTTCAGTCACCTTCTCCATTTCTTTTCCCTTCTCACTCTCCTTCTCTTTCTCAGTCTCCTCTACCATCTCCCTCTCAAATTCCACCTCCTTCTCTACTTCTTTCTCTTTCTCTTTCTCCTCCTCCACTCTCTTCCTCTTGATTGCTTTCACTGACTGAGTCTCCCCCTTTTTGGTTGTATTGGTTGCAGGGGTTTGACTATCAGAAAGCTTCTTTGCCACAACATCATCCACCAGGGTTTTAATGTTTGAGGCAAGCCTCTCATCAAGGGTTTTATTCACTATGTCAGTGATGATGGGTGTGATGAGAGGCAGGGAATTTTGAAAGATAGCAACCATTTGCTCAGGGGGGTTCTGTCCCTGAGAAATAGTGCCAGAAGCAGAGGCTGGTGGCTGAGTTTTTGGGAGTGGCTCTGTGTTTAGGAGACCTTCAGGTGAAGGTGCCATCTGTGGGTGAATGGTGACAGATGGACTTGATTCTTGAGTCATTTTGGCAAGTAGCTCTTTAAGTCTACTCACCTTATCCTCAAGAATAGTATTGTGAGCTAAAACATCAAAAAGAAGCTCAGGTCATCATCAGTGGTAGCTGCATCACCTGACCTCCTGATTAGATCAGGATGTACATGTGCTAAGTGTGGCTCAGTAATCACATGTGCCCCTTTGTCTTGGAACTGGGGACTTCCTGCCTCAGGATGAGATCCTTCATCGGTAGTTGCCTCTGGTGAGGACTTAGAGATGTTACCAGCTTCATCCTGTTCATGTACTGGATCAAAAGAAGTGGCAGCCTCACCAGATATTCGTATCTCTTCTTCCACACTGGGAGATAGAACATTGTAATCCCTGTGCTGTGGGATCTCATCAATACTTGGATCCTCCCTCTCATTGGTTGGGGTTTTCCCAGTTGTTATAGGTGCCTGGGGAGAGGGTGGAGTGTTAAGATGAGTCAGCACTTCTGCTATGATGAATGTTGGGCTTTGAGGGGCGGTTGCAGTAGGAGATAGGGGTGAAGCAGTTTGCACCTGGGTAGATTGGTGCTCTTCAATAGCAACCTTCTTAAGTGAGAAAGGTTCCAGATGTGTGGGTGCCCCTGATGTGGTTGCTTCAGGATCCTGTTGAGAGGATACCTGAGCAGTTATGGCTGGTGGAGTCATGGTAACTGCTGGGGAAATACTGCTAGCAGTTACTTCCTGCCTTGGTTGTGCAGGGGCATCCTCAAGGGACTCATCTCCCTAAGTAGCCTTTTTGGGCTTTTTGTGTTTGGGTTTGGTGGGGACTTTGGATTTGGAGGTGGAGGCTGTGGGTTCCCGCTGCTTGGGTTTTAGCAGCTTGGCAGCCTGTTTGAGGTGTTGGTCTGAGTTGTGCCTAGAGTATACTTCAGGTAATACAGCCATAGCAGGGACTCCTAAGCCAATAAGTCCCTCAGCTTTCAGCTGGTTCTCAATAATGGCCGTGATGAATGTGGATATAATATCCATCGGTTAGCCAGAGGTTTTAAGGCCATATCTTTAAGTTCCAAAAATATTATTTCAGAAAAATTTAAACTTTGTTGCTCAAGGATGGAATACAATACCTGTTGCCATCTGGATGACATTTAATCCCATGAAGAAGTTTTAGGGGCAAGACAGACATTGACCATGTGAAAGATCAATCGTTCAGCATCATGGAAGTGCTTCTTGAGGATGTTAGAAGCACGTAGGTCACCTTGATATCCATGGTGGGCAAGGGATAGATCAGTTGTGCCCTTTGGATACTCAGTGGTGAAGGTGGCATCATTCAAATTTAGTGTTTGGTGAATGATTGTAGGAGTGATAACCACCTTTTGTTTGTTAACGAACGACTGGAGAGAGACCTCGGTGTCATTCTCACCAGTTGTAGGGGTGACGTTCGTCCAAAACTGGTTTAGGGATTCGGCATAGATGGTAGGATTGAGAAGAAAGGCCGTTTTGTATGGGGAATCCATCATCAGGTCGATGGCATTATCAAATTTGGTCCAGAAGGTGGATTTAGTAAAGTAGGCTACACAGTTGTGGCGTGGTTTAAGCTGCATGGTCACCATTAATGTGAGAGAGAAGGTTCAGAGTTTTTGAATGTTAGGTTATGTGAGAATGAAAAACTCTGAAGTTAGGGTTAGGTATTTATAGGGTATGGTTATGAAACAACTGAAAGAAAACGACTGAAGGTTTTGGTGTTAGTCATCAGTTGTTTGAAATGACTGATGACGTGGTTTTAACCTTCAGAGGTTGTAAATGACTGAAAGCTTGGTGTTAGTCATCAGTAGTTGAAACTACTGAAGACATGGTTTTCGCTTTCAGAGGTTGTAAACATCTAAGGACTAGGTGTTAGTCATCAGTAGTTGAAACTACTAAGACCATGGTTTTGTCCTTCAGAGGTTGCAAACACTGAAGACTTGTTGTTAATCATCAGTAGTTGAGAACTACTGAAGATATGGTTTTCATCTTCAGACGTTGTAAACAACTGAAGACTTGGTGTTAGTCAACAACAGTTGTAAACTACTGAAGACATGGTTTTGGCTTCAGTTGTTGTAAACAACTGAGGACTTGGTGTTAGTCATCAGTAGTTATAAACTACTAAAGACATAGTTTTGTCCTTCAGTTGTTTGGATATGAAACAGCAGAAGTTGGAATCAGCTAAAGAGTAAATTTACTCATCAGCTGTTGTCGTCAATTCAGTTGTTTCATTCTGACCTCAACATTTACTCATCAGACTTTGTCTGAGTTTCAGATGTTTCATTGGCAATCAGCTCTTGAGAATATTTATTCTTCAGCTCTTGTGAATAGATGTTCATAAGATCTGATGAAATAAATTATTCTTCAGAACTTGTAAACAAATATTGTCTTCAGTACTTATGTGTAAGATTACACATCAGTACTTGTGGACAAAATTTGTTCTTCAGTACTTATTTGTGAAAACTAGACATCAGTAGTTATAACTACATCAGTAGTTGTAACCACATCAGTTGTTTGCAACAAATAATGTACTTCAGTACTTTGAAGTATATTAGTCTTCAGTAGTTATGAAAAATGCTAAAGACTAAATAACTCATCAGTACTTATTTTTGACTTTTGTATACTAATGCTCATCAGTACTTGTGATCTGAGAGCATCAGTATTAGTCAATTTATTCCAGCTGCAGCATAACAAGCCTTAGCACCAGATTTTGAAAAGTGGCACTATCTAAAGGCTTAGTAAATATATCTGCAAGCTCATCAGCACTAGGCACAAACTTTGGATCATCAGACCTTTTTTATAGCAATCCCTAATAAAATGATGTCTGATCTCAATATGTTTGGTCCTAGAATGCGGACTGGATTCTTAACAATACAAAGAGCTGAAGCACTATCCATTAGTAATGGAGTCTTAGTCTCTGTAATGCCATAATCGAATAATTGATTCTGAAGCCAGAGTACCTGGGATGTACAACTTGCAGCAGCAATGTACTCTGCTTCAGCAGTTGATGTAGCAATTGATGTTTGTTTCTTACTCTGCCAAGAAACTAAACAATTTCTAGGAAATGGCATCCTCCAGAAGTTGATTTTCTGGTCACTTTGCACCCTGCATAGTCACTATCAGAGAAAGCAACTAATTTGCAAGAATGCCCAGTGGAATACCAAAGACCTAAAGATTGAGTGCCTTGCAAGTATCTAAAGATCCTTTTGACTGCAATCAAATGGGATTCTTTAGGTACAGCCTGAAATCTAGCACAGACACAAGTTGCAAACATAATGTCTGGTCTAGAAGCTGTAAGGTACATCAAGGACCCAATCATACATCTGTAAAGGGTTTCATCAACCGCTTTACCTTTCTGATCAATATTCAGTTGTGTGGTGCTGCTCATGGGAGTAGAACAGGGCTTACAGTCTTGTAAATCAAACTTATTCAAAAGATCTTTTGTATATTTGGACTGATAAATAAAAGTTCTATCAGCCCTTTGTTTGATTTGCAAACCCAGAAAGAACTGTAATTCTCCCATGGCACTCATTTCAAACTTTTGCTGCATTAGCTTTGTAAATTCATCACACAACTGTGGATCAGAGGATGCAAAAATAATATCATTAACATAAATTTGAACAAGTAGCTTATGCTGTCCCACTTTCTTTATGAATAAAGTTTTATCAATGGAGCCTCTAGTGAAATTATTTTGTAGAAGAAAATTTGATAATGTTTCATACCAGGCTCTAGGAGCTTGTTTCAATCCATATAGAGCCTTATCAAGCTTATACACCCAATCGGGATGTTTATTGTCCTCAAAACCTGGTGGTTGACACATATAAACTTCTTCTTTTATTTTACCATATAAAAGGCACTTTTGACATCCATTTGAAAAACTTTAAGAATATGAAAGGCAGCATAAGCTAAGAACAATCTAATTGCCTCCAGTCTGGCTACAGGGGCAAAGGTTTCATCATAATCGATACCTTCTTCTTGTGCAAATCCCTATACAACTAGCCTGGCCTTGTTCTTAACAATTTGGCCCTTTTCATCCCTTTTCATCAATTTTATTCCTAAACACCCATTTAGTGCCTATTGCACACTTACCTTGGGTTAAAGGAACTAGCTCCCACACTTGCTGCTTTTTGAACTGAAGAAGCTCAAGTTGCATTGCTTCAACCCATCCATTGTCTCTTAAGGCCACATGATAGTTCTTTGGCTCTTGCTGACTGATGAAGAGAGCATAGAAGCAGAAATTGGACAATTGACTTCTGGTTGAGACTCCAGCATTGATATCACCAATGATTTGAGACATTGGATGATTCTTCAGCTCTTGATAAACAATGAGATCTGTGCAAGTGTTTGTAGGACCTTCAGGAGCAACAGATGGTGATGCAGATTCTTGAAACCATGTAGGAGATGGCAACTCAAATGAAGTAGATGATTCAGAAATCTCATCAGCATTTGTTGTGAATGGAGCTGCTGAAGCTACAGGAGCATCAGGTTTAGTTGACTCAGGCAGTTGATCACTAAACCTGAAAAGGTGAGTACTGTCTACATCATCATCAGTACCACCAGGTGGAGAACTGTTGACAGGAACAACAGCTGGAGCCTGATAAGGAACATATTGCAGTATGTCCAAATCAAATAACTCCACAGGGTTTTGTGGAATCTTGTCCTTTGGCGATTCATTAAACTTTACATGCAAAGTCTCTTCAACTATCTTTGTTCTGCAGTTGAAAAATCTGTATGCTTTGCAAGTAGATGAATAACCAACAAATACCCTGCATCCACCTTTGATTCAAACTTCTGGAATGGATTGCTTGTGTTGAGAATATAACAGGGACACCCAAATGCTTTAAAGAATGAAATCAAAGGGGCCAAATGATGTAGTACTTCATAAGGAATCTTCATCAACCTTTGATTCACTAATACTCTATTGTGCACATAGCAAGCTGTGTTGATAGCTTCAGCCCAAAAGGTCAGTGGCAAACCTGAATCAGCCAACATTGACCTTGCAGCTTCAATAAAGGTCCTGTTCTTTCTCTCCACCACTCCATTTTGTTCAGGAGTTCTTGGAATGCTGAACTGCCTCTTGATTCCCTTTGACAGGTAGAAGTCATCAAGTGTGTGATTTCTAAATTTTGTGCCATTATCACTCCTCACACACTTGACTGGAAGGGGATACTGCTTCTCCACATACAACACAAAGTTCATAATAGCTTTTGCAGCTTCATCTTTGGAATGCAAGAAGAAAGTCCATACAAATCTGGAGTATCATCCACAATTACCAGACAGTATTTCTTCTTTGCCATGCTCATTACTCTAACAGGACCAAAAAGATCCATATGCAATAATTGCAAGCAGGTAGTGGACTTTGGCTCGTCTATTGGAGGGAATGAGACTTTGTGTTGCTTCCCTTTTAAGCAAGCAGTGCAGTTGTCTTCACATTTGAACTCCTTCATAGGCAATCCTCTTACTAAACCATGGTGTATCAGCTGGTTCATGTTCTTGAGATTCACATGACCAAGCCTTCTATGCCATAGAGTAGATTCCTAAGGAGAAGCCTTGGAGAATAGGCAAGGATGACCTTTTAGATCTATTTTCTTTGATAGATCTAAGGCATATACTCTTCCTGTCTTGTTGGCCTTCAGGAGAGTATGTTCATCCAACACCTTGTCAATCAAACCTTGTCAAAGACAGAATCCTGCAGTTCTGGCTGGTGAAAAGTGCAACATGGCCTTTATCACACATTTGACTGACACTCAAGAGGTTGTACTTGAGATTCTCCACATGGTTAACATCATCAAACCTTATTTCACCATTGGAAACAAAGCCTTTGCCGATGATGTAACCCTTAGCATCATTGCCAAAAGAAACAAACCCCTTCTTTCCTTGAGAGTAGTCATTAAGAAGAGAGCTGCTCCCTGTCATATGCATAGATCCTCCACTGTCTACATACCAGATGCCTCTTTGGCATGCGGAAGAACCCTGCATTCATCACAAGAAACTAGTTAGTTTTTGAGACCCAAACCTTTTGGTTTTGGGTCTGTTCTCATCAACAGATGTTACACTAACTTGTTTGTCATGATTAACAGCTTTTGGTGGTTGAGATGGTGCAGAAAAGGATTCCTTTGGCTTGGATTTCCTTTTCTGTGGTTTCAGTATAGGAACATCTAATTGGTTAACTCTCCCCAATAGATGTTGAACCATCATAACAAGTTGTGTCTGATTGTTTGATAAAGCCTTCAGCTCATCAGACACATTAGTGCTTGATTTTGATGGATTCATGTGTTGCACCATCTTCCTTGAGCAACCTCAGCTGTTGCCTGATTAACCCCTTCCTTCTTTTTGGATTTCTTTAAGGACTTTAGGGTTTCAGGTTTGGATGTTGCTGGTATAGACTTGAATTCAAACTCATCTTTCATTTTATTAATCTTCTTTTTAATGTTCTTATTTTGATTGAGTTTGGAACCCTTTTTATACCAGCAATCATCAATAAGATGATTGAATAAGCCACATATTTCACATGGCTTTTTC
Organism: Flaveria linearis; assembly: GCA_024085815.1. Lineage (NCBI taxonomy): Eukaryota > Viridiplantae > Streptophyta > Magnoliopsida > Asterales > Asteraceae > Flaveria > Flaveria linearis. Next base: position 31,972,372 of record CM044012.1, on the reverse strand, counting down.
TTCATCTTTAGTTGATCATCTGCTGAAGAAGATGAAACTACTGAAGATTTGTTCTTCAGCAGTTTTCTATCAGTACTTGCAGTTTTCTTCCTTTTAGTACTTGCATTCCTGATATATCCTTCAGTAGTTTTCAAACCCTTTCTACTTGCAGTTTTCTTCCTTTCAGTACTTGCAGTAGTTTGGGTTTGTTCTTCAGGTGTTGAGGCTTGCCCTTCAGTACTTTGAGTACTTTGAGAGGCAACACCTGAAGTGATCAACTCATTCTTGATCATGTGACTGTCAGCATTTGAACCATCAATATCAGCTGATTGGTTCTCAGAGTCTACTTCATCTTCTGATGGTGCTTTATCATAAAGTAAATCACATGATGAGAAGGATTGATTATTGCTTTCTCCTTCAGATTCTACTTCAAACTTGGGAGTAAAATCTGTAGGAGGAGCAGTGTGATTATAACCAATTCCAAACTTCACATTTGAAGCTGATTGCTTGCTAAGAAGCATTTCAAAACCCTTGTAGGATTGTACCCAGCGATCACACTCTACCTAGGTAGCTGCAAGTGTTTCTTTGAGGTCTCTATACTTCTCTAGAAGTACCTCTTCCCTAGCCTTATCATCAGTGATTTGGCATTTAAGTTTGTAAATCTCATCATTTTTATCATTCAAAATAGACTCAAACTCAGCTTTACTTTTGGAAAGTGCCTTTCTAGCTTAAGATTTTGGTTGATTAAAGCTACATTTGCCTCTCTAATAGATGCAAATGTGGCTATGCATGATTCAGAACATAACTTGGCTTTGGCCTCTGAAGATACCTGTGACACTTGTGATATGGAGGCAATTGAGGATGAGCTATCAGCAGACTCCAGGGCCATGAGAGCAAGGTTTCCAAAAGGATTGTCACCACCATGTTGACCTGCACCAGGAAATAGTTGTTCATGACCAGACATATCATCTGGTAAACTGCTCCAGTTAACAACTCCTAGGGTGAAAAAGCTGTGTTGTTGAGGTTGAGATTGTTGATGAGATTGAGATGGTTGAGGCTCAGGAAGGGCATGTGGTTGTTGAGCAATGGGTGCTTGAACCTGGACTGTCTGAGGCATGTAGAAATAGGGGTAAGGATATGGAATATGACCTTGAGGGACAAAATATGCAGGTGATGACTGAGCTTGTGATGGATGACCAGAACTGGTGGAATGTTGCCCTTTGTTCTGTGAGCTATTGCTTGGGAAGGTCACAAAGGGTGCAGAGGAGTTTGATCCAGATGATCTACACTCTAGCAAAGTGTCCAAGCCTATGGCACTTGTGACACCTCAACTTGCTCTTGTCAAAACCAACTTTGGTTTTGCCAGAGAGACCAGGGAATTTCCTACCAGTTCTTTTGTATAACTTCTAAGATCTGATATTGATCATTGCCATTTGGGTCAAAATATCCATCTCTTCCAGATCATCATCTGGAATGCCCTTCAAATCCTCCATCAAAAAGCACAAGTTATCACTGCTACCACCTGCCATCCACACCAACAAAAGCATGTTCTACATTAGTAGAGAAATCAATATGCTCATCATAGGCACCTTCTGATACAGCATACTCTGACTCCTAACCTATCAGTACATTATTGCCTGATACAAAGTCATCAGTGAGCTTACCAGATGAGAACAACTTCCTTTTCTGTTCTATCTCTCTTTCAAATGTAAGCAGTTTCCCATGAAGTTGGGTGAGAGATAGAGTGTCCAGATTTGCACTAGATCGTAGGACAATAGTATAAGTGTCCCATCTCTCAGGAAGGGATCTGAGGAATCGGTTGCTCATCTGGCTGTTTGAATACTCTTGTTTAACCATTTTCAGCTCAGAAATCAAACATGAGAATCGCTCAAACTGTTGAGTCAGAGTCTCACCCTTCCTATGAGAGAATGTCTCATATTGTTGGGTGAGGATTTTCCTAGTATTTGCTAAGACCTCATCAGTTCCTCCAAATTGTTCCTTCAGAGCAACCCAGAGATCATGAGCAGTTTCATGATGCATAAGCCCTGAATAGATTTCATTATGCAGTGCCATGGCCAAAATTCCATGGGCTTTAGCATCAATTTCAAACAGCTTTAGATCTTCGTCCTAATATTGATCAGGTTTCTTCGGAACCCTCTCATTTGATTCAGGAACACTCACCATAGGCTTGTATGGTCCATGCACCACTGATTTCCAACAACCGGCGTTGTTGATGGACAGGTGATGGAGCATACGTCGTTGCCATATGTTATACTCACTCCTAACAAGCATCGGAGGCTTTGTTGAGGAGACAGTATTATGAGGATCATTGGTTGGTGTCGCCATTTCAGAATTCAAGTAAATTCAAGGTAAACTCAACAAATCTAGCTCAAAACCACGTAGAACCTCAAATTAATTGGCCAGAAGCAACAGAAACTCAAACTCTATAACCGATTCTTGCAAATTTGCTAATTCGATCAAACGTAGATAGCAAAAGAGCAGTTTCAATGATCAATTGTTAAATCGATCAATGATTAACCAGCTCTGATACCATTTAAAAGGATCTCAGCATCTAGTTTAATCAATTAGATTGGATTTGCAGCGGAATTAATACACGAATTAGAACAAATTATAGCAAGAACACACAAGATATATCAATGAAACAGTACGGTTATAGAGAGAGAGAGAGAATTTCTGCCAAAAGGTATATTTCATTCAACACATGCTTCGGAAAGTTTACAATTAGGTCATCTTTCCTTTTATAGGGAAAGATGACGTCAGCTGATGTCTGATGTCACTTGACAGTGACATCTAACCGTTATTACAACAAACTACTGAAAGTAACACAACTACTGAAGATGTCTAACAGCTGACATCTTCTTACAAAAGACAAGTGTTAACTAACACTACAACTACTGAAAAGAAACTACTGAAACTACAACGTCTAAAGAACATGCTCTTCAGACGTTTTACAAAGTACTGAAACATAAAAGAAAACTACTGAAAAGAAACTACTGAAAGGAAACAGCTGAAAAGAAACTACTGAAAAGAAAACCATCACAACAACTGAAGAATACTTCTTCAGCTATTGTGACAAACTCTGAAGGCTTCAGTACTTGTCTTCAGACTTTGTAGTTCAGCTGTTGTCTTCAGTATTTGTACTTCAGCTGATGTCTTCAGAATTTGTACTTCAGCTGATGTCTTCAGACTTTGTACTTCAGCTAATGTCTTTAGTTGTTGTCATCATCTGCTGATGAAGTCTTCAGCAGTTGTTGTGATGTCTGTGGGACTTAAAGGTTTTTCTGATCTGGCTCATTGGTTCTTTTGGTCCAACACTGGATACGCGAGTCTTTGCCGGTAGTGAACGCATCAAACTGGTCTTCCATGGCTTAAAACTTGATAAACTTAAGACAAGACATATTTAATCATGTGATTGAGTAAGGAAACTGGGTCAACCGTACGATTGAAGGATGCGAATGAATTCGATCATGCGATTGGATTCAGTCGTGCGAATGAAGAGGACGATTGAGGTCAACCGACTGGAATAGCTTAACCGTGCGAATGAATGTTGCGACTGAGTCAAGTCGTGCGATTTGAATATGCGAATGGGATTCAGTCGTACGATTAATCCATTCGTGCGACTGAGGCTGTTGTGTTTGAAAAAAGTTGAATTTTGAACACTTTGACACAAAATACGAATTTTCCAGGAACCCTAATCTGCCGTATTATGAAAAGTCGAAACTTTAACTCATGCACTCGTCAAAAACACGTTTTGAAGCAAAAAAAGTGAATCTTTTGATTAAAAACGTTAATTTTAACACCAAAACTAATCGAATCCACGTAAAATCACGAGCCAAGGATCTGATACCACTTGTTAGGACCGTTTTTGTACGGAGTACTAACTGATTCTAGGTGAGACCAGATCAAATAGCGTGAAATTCTATTGATTGGCGATCCAATCAGTGAGAACGACAACCTGATCAATCTATCGATTAAACAAACGTTAAGAACGAGTTGGAATCGATCAGGAATGAACTATAAAGTTAGATGGACGACTGGGACACTCTGGACGGCTAGGGTATGTCTTTCCACGAATTATGTGCTATTTATAGGTTTTCAGTATCCATTCGTATGAGTGAGCCATTAGCATGGTTCAGTCGTGCGACTGACTCATTCGTTTGACTCATACGCACGACTGAAGGTTCAGTCGTGCGACTAAGTCAATCTTATGTCTCAGTCATACGACTGATCCAGTATCCTGGTTCAGTCGTGCGACTGGTCCATAAGTATGGTTCATTCGTGCGTATAGTCCATAAGTATGGTCCATTAGCATGAATGACCACCTGACTAAGTTGAACACATTTCTGAATCATTATTGACTCAGAACTATGTACAACAACCTCAAACCTATATATAATGTTCATACATATGAGTAATACTAAATACAATAAGAATATGATATAATCAAAGACAAATAAACATCACAACGCATATCATATTTCATTAAGCACTTGCATTACATATGTGTAAGAAATAAAAGACTTCTACATTTAAGTACATAAACTAGGAACATAGTATATCAACAAGGTCAATCTTGATCGACTACCTCGCCAATAGTGTCATTGCTGCCTCGACAACTCCATTTCGGCTTCCAATTTTGTCTATTACTACCCAAACTATCGGTAAATTAATGTTAGCTTTGGTTGTTTGAGTTAGCTTTATCAAATTTGAGATTTGAGTAGTTTTTTGCATGATTTTGGTTAAATTGGGATAACTTTCCCTCATGATTGTTTCCATTTGGGTAATTTGAGTACTTTAGGTAGTGCCCTAATATTCTTATTTTAATAGGGTGAAATTAGTTTACAATAAACTATAAAATTAAGAAAAGTAATCGACATATTATAATTATTATATACAAGAGGAAAAAACATAGACAAGATAAAATACTATTATAGATTCGAACCTGTGAAAGAATTTGTGTCAAAACATTTTATTAATGAGACAAACAATCAATTGTTAGGGTCAAATTAAAAAAAATCTTTTGAGGTCACTTAAAATTACACCTCATAGACAACATATAAAAACAACATACAAGGGGGTCACTTGATCCCACTGGGTTGAATGTATCTCAGCCCTGACAGCGTCGACCGACTCTTTTATTTTTCCTCTTCATCGGAGCAATTTTCTTTTGTTTTCTTTTTTTTCCTGTCCACGAGGAAATGGGGAAGTTTCTTTTATAAAAAAAGAAAAATAAATTACATGAATTTTAATATGAAATGTTAATATCATAAAGATGATTTTAGATATAAAAATTAGACATGTGGTTATCACTTTTTATGAAATTAAAACAGTGGTCATTCTTAGCATGGGTGGGGCGTACAACGAGGGATGGCGCTGAGCAGTACCGCCGCCGCCATTCCCTGCTACACCAACTTTCCTCATTGTCACAACATATACTCACCAGTCATTATGACAGTTTCCCCATATATGTGTGGGGGGGGGAGTGGGGGGAGTGTAGTGGTGTAGTGTGACACCACCACCACCAAATTTGAATGTTTAGTCTGATATAACAAATTTGATTGATAGGTTTATGACGTATTATGGTGAGAGCGCCCCCTTTACTCTTATAGTAGATGAAGGTTATATGTCATTAGCTATTTTCAAATAATCATTACACTCCTTATTAAAAGAAAGTAAAAATAAAATTAATTTAAAAATATTTAATAATTTAATCTTGAATTCATTCATGCTATTTGTCTTCCTTCCTCGTCTCTTTCTCTTTTTACTTCTAATCTAGGTTACAAAATTGCGCCACCATGAACCACAATATCTAGCGACCATCATACCCACCAAATCTAACGTTGCAAACCTGACCTTCTTGCCATCAAGGGTCACTGGACCATCGTTAGGGATGTGCATAAAACCAAAATAACCACGCGGACTACAGTCAGAATAAACACTGCAACTGAATTAACATTTTGAACTGAATCGTATTATGATCGAACCAAATCAAAACCAAAAGGACCAACTCAAACCGACCAATGTGCATATATATTACACCCACACCATGCCACACCACGCCACACCTATATCATATCTTAGCATACCTATATCATATCTTATCATATCATACCTGTATTATATCATATCATACCATACCATACCGTATCGTATTGTATATATCGTATCAAACCATAACATATCATATATAATCTATAGGATATGATATCATATCATACTATACCATACCATATAATATATATGAATCATATCATATCATATTACATCATATTTATACCTTATCATATATATATATGATATCATATCCTATAGATTACAATAATAATATGAATAACCATCTTGAAACTCAATTAGAAATCAAATTAGAAATCATATTATAGAACAACAATACAACATAGGTACCATATCTGAATAGTAATCCTAAAGTTCATCCCTTGCTTATTGAATGTACTTGTTTTTCTTTGACATAAACAAGTAAACAATTAACTTTTATTTGAATGTATTTGTATTTTTGTCATCAAATGAGTATACAAATATTTTTTGTTGGAATTAGTGGATTAACTCGTTTACTATAAAGATTAACAAAATATAGGTTTTAGAGAATGTAAATTACTTTTAAAGATTAACAAGACACAAGTTTCAAAAATCGGAACCAAAGTGAATACGAAAACCAAAATATGCGAAATTGAAGCCAAAACTGAAGTGAAAACCGAAAAACTAGAAAACAAATGGTTTTAAAAAACCTAAAAACAAAATTATTAGTTTTTGGTATTCGTTTTAGTCTAAAATAAAAACAAACAAACCATTCAGACCTTTAATCCATGGTGGCCGTATGGTCGTTTTTCGCGACTATGCCTTAATCATCCTGACCTAAAACGTAGTTTTCATTGCTGTCCATCCTAATCATCAACCCAACTTGTTTATCAACCTCTATGATTGTATTTATTTAAAATTAGGGTCAGAAATTGCTTCATATGGATCTTAGGGTCATATATTAGGGCATAAAGATGGCTATTTTGGTGGCGATAATGGGGCAAATAGAAATTACTGTTGGTATGAAGGTTATGGTAGCTATGGTTGTGGCTTTGACGATGTAGGTTTGGTTATGGTGATGATGGTGATGTAGATGGTGTGATGATGATTGTGATGTATGTCGTGTGATGATGATAGTGATGTGGATGGTCTCCGAACTTGTACCAGTTGATACTTATAGTGTAGTTTAACGATGGTGGTGGAGATGTTGATGATGGTGGTTAGTTGTTTTAACTACATAGAACCAAACTTGGTCCATAGTTACTATTCGAAAATTACAAATTAAAGTACATTTTCACATCTTATAAAGAAAATACCTTACATTTGATATCTTACAATTAAAATACATTACATTTTGCAAATCTTACAAACAAAATACATTATATTTTCAAATCTTACAGATTGAAATGAAAATTGTTAGTTATGTATATGATACGCCCACGCGAAATATGTAAAATGAAAAATTACACTTTTATGTGTGCGGAAAGGATCCACTCTACACAAGAAATACTATATAAAAATAAATTACCGTTACTAATGTGTTCACACACCAATATGCTACGGGTACAAAAGAATATGTCTACATGGATAAACGTTTGAAAAAGTTTGACGAACAAGTTGTCCTTGACATTTTGTTCCCTCCAAAAACATGAAAATTATATAATTCCCTAAAAATAGTATTCTGAGTAATTTTTTGGTTTAATTACAAACAAAATCCCATCATTACACAATCGATAACCACAGGTGGATCACCGACCACCTCTTTTATTTTACATTAAAAAATTATTTAGGGTAAATGTGTTCCGTCTTATTTCCATCGGTCGATGATTGTCATGTTTCTAGTAGTCCTAACATGACCTTCAAGACTACGTACTGAAATTTACACTTACAATTATGTGAGGTTGTAGATTAAAAAGTTAACGGATTTGTTAAAAACACTGGAGCATGATAAGCGTGAGGGAAAAAGAAACACAACTTCAAAAGCAACAAAAAAAAGAGTAAATTACACGTATGGTCCCAGTGGGTTTGTGTTAAAATAAGGTTGTTGTCCCTAAACTCTAATTTCTTTATATATAGTCCCTAATAATTAGTTTACTTTCATAGGTGGTCAAAAAACTTAACAAATACTAACCTTTTAGTTAAATCCAAATAAATTTAATATTTTATCTTTCTAGTTAAACTTTATAGTCACAATAGAAACCCTAATCAGCTCCCCCGTTAAACACAATTACCACGTCCATGGATTCACATACAATTGATCTAGAAATTAAGAAAAACCCAAAATCGATTGCCTATGAACCATTTATAATAGAGTTCCATGAAATTTTGTTTTTAACTTCTGTTTCAAGAAACATTCTCTTCGAGGTGCCCATTCATCACATTTAGCACATATTTGATAAGATTATATATGCATAAACACTAGAAAGGTAAAGCTTTATTTACACCTAAACTAGCTAGCAAAATATGTTAATCTCTTTTTTAGTTCTTACAACCGGTAAAATGGCAATCATAAGAATTAAAGAATCAAACTTGATTACTTCCTGTAACATTTGAACATAAGAAACTTATAGTTATAGTTACATTGAGTAAACACATTTGTATTCATCTCCAGGTTCCGTCTGTTCCGATAAAGTTTATGAGTTTGGTAGAAAAATGACCCCTAAAAAGTTTCTTGATGGTGATCACAGGTAGCAAGGTTCATCTCATAAAATGAAGATGAATCAATACCAAAAACCAATTATGATTCATAAACTTGAATTATATGAATGAATTTTCCTTTTCGGTTGCAGTCATCTTCTTCCCTTCATTCCTATTCCAGTCGCAAAAATCCCAAGAACTAAATCCTTTTCCTAGTCAAGATATGCAATATGGGCGACTTTGGTGGTGATCGCCTCTTGTTTGACGGGTGTAGGTTGCCATTTCTTTATGTTCTCTACAATGAGTTAACTCCACTCGTGCAGTGGGTGTCAGGGCTAGCCCATGATGCGGTTAGCTATGATATACTCAATTTCATCTTTAGTTGTAACACCCGGATATTTACGTTATAGCCGAAGAAAGAAGAAAAAGATTTAAAGTCCAAAGTCGGGGGACCAACCCGCCAACGCATAAAAGTTGGGCAAATGGGACATATTAAGGGAGAGGGCAGCCCATTTCCCCCTCCCCACACACTCATTTCAGCAACAAAAGAAAGAGAGAAGAGAGAAAGGAGAAAGAGGAAGAAAAGAGGAAGAAAAGAGGAAGAAAGAGTTGATTCGGGTCGATTCGGGCTCGAAATTGGTCGTGTAGCAAGTCCAAAGGAAGCTCTTCATCTTCTCCTTTTTTGTGTGAGTTCTAGGAACCCTCATTTACATGTTTTTAAATGATTTTGGGGCTGGAACACATCTGAAAAACTATTTTTGCGTATTTGGGTGTAAACCCGTTTATGTATGTATGTGTATGTGTATGGTGCGTTTGGGGCTTGATTTCTAGCTTGGTTAGGCTTGAATGAGGTCATGGTATGTTTCCCTATAGATTAAAAGGGTTGATTTGAGCTCAAACGAGGTCTGGAAGAGTTTAGAGGTCGAAAGTCGCGGCTGCAGTTCGAATGAACTGCATTCTGCACCAGTTAGGGCTGGGCGACCGACTGGGGGCCATCCGGCCGACTGAGGGACGAATGAAGTCCAATTTCACGACTGAGGTTCAGTTGCACGACTGGGGGTCCAGTCGCATGGGGAGTGATGCGACTGAGAGTCCAGTCGCAGAGGTGCTCAGTCGCGTAGGTGTTTATTCGCACGACCGAGAGCTCAGTCGCATAGGTCCATTAGCATAGTGTCCAATCGCACAATTGAGGGTCCATTCGCACGATTGGAGGTTCAGTCGCATGGGAGTTCATTCGCATTGGTCTAGTCGCATGATGTTTAGTCGCATGGAGGCCATGCGACTGAAGGGTGCCCAATCGCCCAAATAGGGCTGTTGTGTACGAGGAGAGGCATAGTTTAATTACTAACTTTCGGGGAAAGAGCAGGGTTAAGTAATGATGTGGCAGTTTTCGTAAGTACATGTAAGATGGCCGTCAAGGCTTTAGAAGTTATGTTGGGCACGATGATGACAGTGTTGCATGTTATGCATGATGTATGTATGTTAAGTATGATGTAGCCATGTATGATGGTGATGACTGATGACTGTTAAATGTCGATGTTCCTTGTTTAGATGTATGTTTATCTTTCCCGTAACTTTATGTGTTATGATTAACGTATGAAACGAAAGTATTATGTAATGTAAAGTGAAAGATAATGAAAGAGGAACATGATAAATGAATGCATGCATTAATAATGAATGAGAGTAATAAAGGGTTGCAAGCAAATATAGGAGGTGAGCAACCTTGTTATTGCAACAGACTCGAAATGGAATCCCTGTCTTGTGACCTCAATAATCGTGGTTGTGTGCTACAAGGGGGTAAAATCCTGACACTGGGATCAACCATTGTATAGAACCATCGCTGCATATCCTAGGTGCTGTGGCCAGGAGGGTGCGGTGCGCTGATATAGAAGGTCTATGATAGACCTAGGTCCAGTACCATGATACAGAAGGATATTACATATGGCAATGGTACACTTAAACTCTACCTTGGGTGCTATGGCCAGGAGGGTGCGGTGCGCCGATATAGAAGGTCTATGATAGGCCTAGGTCCAGCACCACGATACGGAAATGTATTGTACATAGTGATAATAACCCTTAATCTTTACCTTAGCTACTGTGGCCAGGAGGTGCGATGCACCATTATAGAAGGTCTATGATAGGCCTAGGTCCAGTACCATGATACTGAAGGTAAGGTTTATGGATGATGTAAAGAAAAGAGATAAAGATGAAAGAGTAAGAAAGTTAAAGACATACAATGAATGAATGAAAGTTAAAGAATGAACGAATGAAATAAATGAACGGAAGAGTATAATGATAAAGTATGAACCGAGATCCTTGTCACTCGACCTCCGTAATCATGGCTGCATGCTGCGAAGAGGGTAAAGTGTGACAAGACCTATATAGAAACAAAGATAACGAATGATAAAGATAATAATGATATTATCTATGTGTATGTATGATGTGTGATAACATGAAAGTAAAGGAACGGTTTTAATGAAAGTAAAATATGTTTTATTATAAAACTAGAACTCACTCAGCAACGCTAACTTTTTATGTGTTTTCAGTTGGCAGGTAAGGTTGCTGAGGATGGCATGAGGCGGCTACTCAGCTCTTTTGGGATGGAATCCATTGTTATAATGCTTTTACAATGAAATGTAAAATGATATTATGTAATGAACTGTGGTAGTATCTTGTAAGAGTATTTTATTGAAATGAAAATGATGTTTTTAATGTTTCCGCTGCAATATTTTTATAATGTACATGTAAATAAAGGTTTTATACGTGATGAGAAACCAACTGTATGCGTCCCGAGAACGAGGCCTTACAAGTTGGTATCAGAGTCAGGTTTAAGTGAAATGGGTAAATTTTCAAAATAAACCTAAACTTAAATTGAGAATGGAACGGAAAGGGAATGGATGCCAATCTGAGTAATTGCGTGCCAACAGGTATTTTCTTAATGTTAACCGGTATTATGTGCGCATGTTATATGGTTTATGTGTTGCTGGTAGATTTAGATACTGATATAGTCAGGACAGGTAATGCTCGGGTTACGAAGAGTAAAGTAAGTGGCTAATCACAACTGGCCACTGTAATTAGGGACTTACTATACTTGACATAAACTGAGCTGTTCCCTTGAATGACTGTGTTGGTGTTTGAATCTTTCAGTGTGTGTTAGAGGATGGCTAGCGGTAGATCTCCTAAGGTTTTGTAGGATAGAGGTTGTGGTGAACGTGGTGCTGAACCGCGTGTCACGAGAAGCATGGCTAGGGCGGCTGAAATGGCACTCGAAGAGCCCGAGGCCCCTCACCTGGAAGGCAACGATGATAGTGCTAGTTTGAAGACCACCCTGAAAGAGGCTGTCGTTGAGGGAGTCCAACAAGTCATGCAGGCGATTCTGCTGTCACACCCCGACCGATGGCGGAATCATCGAGGCGGACGAATGTGAATCGATTGTTCATAGCACAAGGTAATAAATACGTTGTTATAACATTTAATAGCCATTTATTTATTGAATAATACCATTCAAGTCACACATTACATCACACTTAAAATAAAAACATGAAATATAATATTGTCTTCTTTATTTTTGACTAGGTCCAATCCTATGTGAGCAGAGAGAATTCCACTAATTAGCATTTCCTGAAATCATGTGAAAAAGTAACGAGTCAGCTAAAGAATTAGCCGGTGAATAATCATAGGTTTAAACACACACAAAATTTGATTGAATATCTTGAAAACAATTCAATTCACATGGTAATGTTATGACTAACATGCAACAGTGTATCATAAATGACAAACCACACGATCAAACCTATTGACTGAATTGACTCGGTCCACAGACGAAGCCTTATAGATTGTATGTTTCCGGTTTCAATCACCACGCGACTAAACAATGGGGTGGGTTGTCAAACCAATAGATCTATCATTGTTACCGTGGTTGTGTGAATTAATGATCATGTTATCAAATTTATCTAAATACGAACACATGATTGCAAGTAAATAACATAACACGTATTGAATTGAATATTAGTATGAAATAGAATAAAATGTATAAGCATGTTTGTGTATGACATCACATGATTTCCCCAAATAATAAAACATGAAAAATGGGCAATGAATACTCACATGAAAATTATAAGCGTGTTGGAAATAATAGAATGATAGACGTGACACCAAAGGAAACTTCTCGGGGTTCAACCTAAGGAATAACTTAAATTTTAAAACAACCCAATAATTGAAGACTAGATTGATTTGAGGAGCTAGGGTTCTAATTTGGGATTTACGGTTTACAAATGATTTACACTAATGTATTTGATTTAATATGATTAAATAAAATATAGGAAATGAATTTAAATGAAGAAATATTAATTGGTAATAATTAGAATAAAGTGACTAAATATGTTCAAAACTTTTAATAAAACGTTTGAATAAATTTTAAGGTGTAGAAGTTAAATAATTAATTTTAAATTAATTACTTGAACCCTTGGTCAAAATAATTAAATGAATAGTTAATTATTTAGATTTTATAAAATATTAATTTAAAATGATTTGAAATAGTTTAAATTTGTTTAAATGTGAATTTTAAAATTAAAATTAATAATTAACCCTTTTTTATAACATTTAGATCTTTTATAAAAGTGAGGTTATAATATTTGGAATTTTTTTTTTTAGAAATTAATAAATAATTTCTAAGATAATATTAATTAATAAAACAAATGTTATAATGATTTCTGAAATTTAATTTGATAATTTGTTTAAAAACAAACGATTTAAAAAATGCATGTGGGTGCCAGGGGTCGAACCCTGGTCGCCCCTATGCATGTTGTGCGTTGTTACCAGCGGGCCAAAGCCCAGTATCTGTTTTTGTTTGGCTTTTAATTAACAAAAGCATTACAATAACAATTCCCCAATTCCAAAGAACCCTAGATTCAAATCGTTTCAAATTGATCTTGCAAACTTGATCAATAGCCAAATTAAACATAGGGCTTTTGTTTAGCATTCAAAAACGAGTGTGTGTGTGTAACTAATTACCTGAATGATGATGGTATCGATGGGTTGAAGGATGAACAAGTCGCGACAGTTGAGGAATCAATTCGAATTGATTTTGTTGATGGAAATCAAATTAATGGCACAGAGAGCTTCTATTGGACCAGAAGATCAAAAGCCCTCAATCAATTTCTGTTGAGGTTGCTTCGAATATGGAGTTCGACTAGTTGCAGGTTCGACGTGAAGATGGAGATCGAAAGAGATAAAGATGTGTTGTATAATAGAAATTGAGTGCACAGAAAGTTTTAAAATGTCGATTAGAACGATTGCCCTCTGTTTTGAAGGTTTAATTTCAACTGTTTCAGGTTGAACGCGTTTAAGTTCTTTAATCGGAAGTTTCGGTTTGATTATCAGTGATTAACACCTTTCAAAGCACAATTAAGAGTAGTTTCGATTTCATAACGATTATAGAATCCTAACGCCTGTTTAATTTGTTTATTTCGACTTGAAACACACTGAAATCATTAGAATTTGATTGTGGATTTCGGTTTTGGTCCGACTGAGTGATAACATCACTTAAAATCGCATTTAAAATTGGTTCAAGGTTCGAAACAGTCCCTCCAACGTGTAGTATTTGTTTAATTGCATCGATTGAGTGGGAAAACGAGTTTTCCGGGAGTGCCGGAGACGACCCGGAGGTTGGCCGGAGATGGTTACGGGTCACAGGGGGGTGTTTGGGTTGGTTTGAAATAATTTACAATTTTGGTCCCTGTAGTTTGATACTTGTTCTATTTTAAAATAAAAACTTGTAATTCACTTTTATAATTAACACTTTTCACCCTAGACTTTATATAATAAATCCAATTATTTTATAACATGTTTATAATGTTTATAAATTTTTATGAATCTTTTATATTTAGTTTTTTTTTTTTAATATAAAATGATATATAGACTTTAAATTTATTAATAAATGTTTGCGAATCATAACATTATTATAATTGTTTAATTTTTTTAAATAGATGCAAAATAATTTATAACATTGGTTAAACTACACCATGTTATATTTAATTCATTGAAATAAATACTCTGAACAGAATAGGTTCGGGTTACAAATTTGAAAATGGGTCAAATGTTACAGTCTCCCCTACTTTAAGAAATTTCGTCCCGAATTTGATCACGAGGAGGCTGAGACAAAAAGGTGAGGATACTTGGATTTCATTTGGTCTTCACGCTCCCAAGTGAACTCTGGGCCACGTTTAGACTCCCAACGAACTTTGACGATAGGTATTCGGCTACGCTTGAGTTGTTTGATTTCACGGTCCATGATCTCCACAGGCCTTTCGATAAAATGCATGGATTCATCGATTTGAACTTCATCGAGTGGAATGCGGAGGTTCTCATCAGCAAGGCATTTCTTGAGGTTGGAAACATGAAATGTTGGGTGAATGTTGCTGAGTTCTTGAGGCAGTTCAAGCTTGTAAGCTACTTTCCCAATACGCTCAAGCACTTTGAATGGACCCACATAACGAGGTGCTAGTTTCCCTTTCTTCCCAAAACGGATCACCCCTTTCCAAGGTGATACCTTTAGGAGTACGAGATCACCGACGTTGTATTCCATGGGTTTTCGTCCCTTATCAGCATAATGCTTCTGACGATTCCTAGCAGCCAGCAAGTTATCACGAATCTTGTGAATCTTATCGGTTGATTCCTGAATCAGTTCAGGACCGGTGATTTGTGCATCTCCTATCTCAGACCAACATATGGGAGATCGACACTTGCGACCGTACAAAGCTTCAAATGGTGCCATTTGGATACTTGTATGGTAACTGTTTTGTATGAAAATTCGATTAACGGTAGATGAGAATCCCAAGAGCCACTAAAGTCAATGACACACGCTCGAAGCATATCCTCGAGAGTCTGTATTGTCCTTTCAGTCTGCCCATCGGTTTGAGGGTGATAAGCTGTGCTGAGATTGAGTCGGGTTCCCAAAGACGATTGAAGACTTTGCCAGAAATGGGAGATGAATCGACCATCACGATCGGAGATAATATTTAATGGCACACCATGACGGCTGACTATTTCGTTGATATAGATACGAGCTAATTTCTCAACTCGATAATCTTCACGAATCGGTATGAAGTGTGCCGATTTAGTCAATCGATCAATAATGACCCAAATACTATCATAACCGCTAGAGGTTCGAGGCAATTTGGTAATAAAGTCCATGGATATGTCTTCCCACTTCCACACTGGAATATCAGGTTGCACAAGTAATCCAGACGGACGTTGATGTTCGGCTTTAACCTTTGAACAGGTGAGGCATTTGGACACATACAAAGCTATATCCTTTTTCATGCCGGGCCACCAATACTGATTACGGAGATTCATAAACATCTTATCCGCACCGGGATGGATGGAATAACGAGTTTTGTGAGCCTCGCTCATGATGAGGATTCGAAGATCATTGCGGTTAGGAATCCAAAGACGATCCAGAAAATACAACAACCCATCAGGTTTTGTTTCCAATTGAAGTTCAGCGCCGCATGACATTTCATCGTACATGTTACCCTCAGTGACTGACTCGTGTTGGGCTTCGAGAATTCGAGTTTTAAGTTCTGATTGAATCGTAACACTTTGGAGTATGACATAATCCTTACGACTCAATGCATCGGCTACGACATTCGCTTTTCCAGGTGATAGCGAATTTCACAATCGTAGTCATTGAGTAACTCAACCCATCGCCGTTGTCTCATGTTTAGTTCTTTTTGATTGAAAATGTGCTGAAGACTCTTATGGTCAGTGAATACAACACACTTGGTGCCGTAAAGATAGTGTCTCCAGATTTTGAGTGCGAAAACCACAGCTCCTAATTCGAGATCATGAGTTGTGTAATTCTTCTCATGGATTTTGAGCTGTCTTGAGGCATAGGCTATGACTTTTCCTCGTTGCATGAGGACACAGCCAAGACCTTGCTTGGAAGCATCGCAGTAAACAACAAAATCATCATTTCCATCAGGGAGGGTCAAGATTGGAGCATTGCATAACTTTTGTTTAAGTGTTTGGAATGCTTTTTCTTGATCTGGTCCCCACTGGAAAGACTTATCCTTGTGGGTCAAAGCAGTAAGAGGCACCGCGATCTTTGAGAAATTTGGGATGAAACGCCGATAGTAGCCGGCCAAGCCAAGGAATGAACGAATCTCAGTGGGCGTTTTAGGTTCCACCCAACTCTTTACCGCCTCAATCTTTGCAGGATCCACATGAATCCCTTTATCATTTACGATGTGACCAAGGAATTGTACCTCCTTCAACCAAAATTCACACTTAGAGAATTTGGCATATAGTTTCTCCTTTTTCAACAGTTCAAGGATTAAACGAAGATGATGTTCATGCTCGGATCTTGATTTTGAATAAATCAGAATGTCGTCGATGAAGACGATCACGAACTTGTCCAAGTATGGTTTACACACGCGGTTCATTAAATCCATGAACACAGCTGGTGCGTTGGTCAAACCAAATGGCATAACCAGAAATTCGTAATGACCATATCTTGTACGGAAGGCTGTTTTGGGAATGTCATCATCATGCACCCGTAGTTGATGATAACCAGAACGAAGATCAATCTTGGAAAAGTATGAAGCGCCTTGAAGTTGGTCAAACAAATCATCGATTCTTGGTAGGGGATACCGGTTCTTAACAGTAAGCTTGTTGAGTTCCCGATAATCGATACACATACGAAATGAGCCATCTTTCTTCTTCACAAACAATACTGGGGCTCCCCAAGGTGAGGAACTTGGTCGAATGAAACCTTTATCGGAAAGTTCTTGAAGTTGACTAGCAAGTTCTTGCATCTCAGACGGTGCAAGACGATATGGAGATTTTGCTACAGGTGTTGCACCAGGTACAAGATCGATACGAAACTCGACTTGACGAACAGGAGGGAGTCCAGTTAAGTCATCGGGGAACACTTCCGGAAAATCACGAATGATCGGAATATCCTCGACTTTCTTTGACTTCTCATTCGTCTTCACGATATGTGCTAAGAAAGCCACATAATGCTTGCGAAGGTACTTTTGAGCTTTGGTACATGACATAAGTCGAAGGCCTTTGGAAGGTTTTTCTCCATAAATATTTAACACCTTTTCGGGCGCAAGAGGGATCCGGATGATTTTCTCGTAACAAACAACTTCAGCATGGTTCTTAGATAGCCAATCCATGCCTATAATGACATCGAAATTTCCAAGTTGCATCGGTGTGAGATCGATAGGAAAATCATGCTCGCTAAGACTAAGGATACAGTTTGGAATAATTGAATCGATTGTGATAGGTTTCCCGTCGGCTATCTCTACCGTAAATGGTTTTCTCAACTTAGTCCGTGCACTAGCAAGTAAGGGTTCAAATTCTAAGGACCCAAAACTTTTGTCGGCGCCGGTATCAAATAAGACTGAAGCATAATGATTATTGATTAAAAACATACCGTTCACCACATCGCTATTGGTTTGAGCTTGATGAGCATTGATGTTAAAAGCACGTCCTTGAGCCGTAGGCACCGTGCTGACAAGTTGAGGGCATCGATTGCGGTAGTGGTTCGGATCACCACATTGATAGCATGCACGACCCTGAGTAACTACAGGAGGATGTTGAAGAACAGGTGCGGTAGCCGGAGTCTTAGCTGCGCTCTTACACACGTTGAAAGTATGACCGAAACGACCACAGTTGGTGCAGCGACGGCATTGTGCATTAGTAGGGTGGTGGTACTTGCAAATATTGCACTGTGGGAAAGTTCCGGTGTAAGGTTTCTTTGCCGGGACTTGATTGTTGGGGACTGGTTGATAGCTTGGTGCGACTTGATTAACTGGAACAGTAGGGGTAACCACAGCAAAGTTTTGGGATTTCACCTTCCTCTTCTTGTTTTGAGAAGGTTCAGGTTTTTCCTCCTTAGGAGGTTCAGCTGAGGGTTTCTCGGGCACCTTCTTAGCACCTTTCCTAGTCAGGGTTCCAGCTTTGACATGATTGTCAGTTAACTGAGCAGCTAACCGGATGGTATCTTCCAGAGTTGCAGGATTCCTACCCCACACCGTGTCTTGAATTTTCATGGGTAGACCACCAATGTACTTTTCAATGGCCCGGGATAATGGGGTAACTAAGTGGGGAACAAGTAGGCTCAATTCATGAAATCGGTTGGTGTAAGCTAGATTTTCTCCACTTTCTTGAGCTAAGTCCCAGAACTCAGCTTCTAACTTCTTTATCTCATTTCTTGGACAGAATTCCCGAGTCATGAGTTCTTTGACTTCATCCCACGTTAATGCCAAAGCAGCATCAGTTCCACGGGTTCGTTTCTCCCCGTTCCACCAAGTGAGTGCTCTCTTTTGAAGAACACTTGTAGCATAGCGAACCTTGAGATTCTCGGGACACTCACTATTGAGAAAAGTGTTCTCGATACTCTCAAACCACTGTAAAAGACCAGTGGCTCCTTCGGTCCCGCTAAACTTAGTGGGATTGCAAGAACTGAAGTGCTTGTAAGTACAAGCTCGGGGAGGGTTTGGTGCAGCTTGATTTTGAACAACGTTGTTGCCTTGGTTCACATGAGTAAGCAGTGTTGGGATGACCGCGGCAACTTCACGTGCCACTATAGCAGCAATCTTACGGCCAGAGCTTCTAGATCGGGAGCGGTTTTGACGGGAAGACATGCTGTATAATATGGAAAGAAGAAACCTTTGTGAGAAACGGGTAATTGGCTTTTAAAACTTTTCAAAGTAATAAAATCATTAATGAGATTATTTAGAATAACAAGGAGAGGTTAGGAGTGTAAACGTTCGGTTCGCAAACCAAAGCGAATACGTTGACTTATCAAAGTATTTGTGTCCACCACAACCTTAATGAGGACATGCGTACCTATAAGCGAATACTCATCTCGAGGGTTCCCAGGTAAGGTAATCAAGTTGTATGAAATACCTTGCCTAGACAGAACACCTTAAGATACAGGTATCCCACTCTTCCAGCATTGCATGTTCTCGGTCGTGTGACACGGACTTTGACGAGATTTGAAAACCATGTAAATCAAAATTTAAAATTTGAAAACAATTTGATTTAGGCATATAATGCCATATAATATGATTTGAGAATTTGTATGTGAAAGGTAAGAATCAAGATATAAGAGAATGTGATAATCATATAAACATAATAGACATAAGTGACACATATAAGCCCTATCTAAACATATAGAATACATGAGAGGACTCATGTGTAAAGGTACTTAGTTATAGTCTAGGTCATTCCATTTCTAATAACCTAATTCCCTATAACCTTGGCTCTGATACCAATCTGTCACACCCCGACCGATGGCGGAATCATCGAGGCGGACGAATGTGAATCGATTGTTCATAGCACAAGGTAATAAATACGTTGTTATAACATTTAATAGCCATTTATTTATTGAATAATACCATTCAAGTCACACATTACATCACACTTAAATAAAACATGAAATATAATATTGTCTTCTTTATTTTTGACTAGGTCCAATCCTATGTGAGCAGAGAGAATTCCACTAATTAGCATTTCCTGAAATCATGTGAAAAAGTAACGAGTCAGCTAAAGAATTAGCCGGTGAATAATCATAGGTTTAAACACACACAAAATTTGATTGAATATCTTGAAAACAATTCAATTCACATGGTAATGTTATGACTAACATGCAACAGTGTATCATAAATGACAAACCACACGATCAAACCTATTGACTGAATTGACTCGGTCCACAGACGAAGCCTTATAGATTGTATGTTTCCGGTTTCAATCACCACGCGACTAAACAAATGGGGTGGGTTGTCAAACCAATAGATCTATCATTGTTACCGTGGTTGTGTGAATTAATGATCATGTTATCAAATTTATCTAAATACGAACACATGATTGCAAGTAAATAACATAACACGTATTGAATTGAATATTAGTATGAAATAGAATAAAATGTATAAGCATGTTTGTGTATGACATCACATGATTTCCCCAAATAATAAAACATGAAAAATGGGCAATGAATACTCACATGAAAATTATAAGCGTGTTGGAAATAATAGAATGATAGACGTGACACCAAAGGAAACTTCTCGGGGTTCAACCTAAGGAATAACTTAAATTTTAAAACAACCCAATAATTGAAGACTAGATTGATTTGAGGAGCTAGGGTTCTAATTTGGGATTTACGGTTTACAAATGATTTACACTAATGTATTTGATTTAATATGATTAAATAAAATATAGGAAATGAATTTAAATGAAGAAAATATTAATTGGTAATAATTAGAATAAAGTGACTAAATATGTTCAAAACTTTTAATAAAACGTTTGAATAAATTTTAAGGTGTAGAAGTTAAATAATTAATTTTAAATTAATTACTTAAACCCTTGGTCAAAATAATTAAATGAATAGTTAATTATTTAGATTTTATAAAATATTAATTTAAAATGATTTGAAATAGTTTAAATTTGTTTAAATGTGAATTTTAAAATTAAAATTAATAATTAACCCTTTTTTTATAACATTTAGATCTTTTATAAAAGTGAGGTTATAATATTTGGAATTTTTTTTTTAGAAATTAATAAATAATTTCTAAGATAATATTAATTAATAAAACAAATGTTATAATGATTTCTGAAATTTAATTTGATAATTTGTTTAAAAACAAACGATTTAAAAAAATGCATGTGGGTGCCAGGGGTCGAACCCTGGTCGCCCCTATGCATGTTGTGCGTTGTTACCAGCGGGCCAAAGCCCAGTATCTGTTTTTGTTTGGCTTTTAATTAACAAAAGCATTACAATAACAATTCCCCAATTCCAAAGAACCCTAGATTCAAATCGTTTCAAATTGATCTTGCAAACTTGATCAATAGCCAAATTAAACATAGGGCTTTTGTTTAGCATTCAAAAACGAGTGTGTGTGTAACTAATTACCTGAATGATGATGGTATCGATGGGTTGAAGGATGAACAAGTCGCGACAGTTGAGGAATCAATTCGAATTGATTTTGTTGATGGAAATCAAATTAATGGCACAGAGAGCTTCTATTGGACCAGAAGATCAAAAGCCCTCAATCAATTTCTGTTGAGGTTGCTTCGAATATGGAGTTCGACTAGTTGCAGGTTCGACGTGAAGATGGAGATCGAAAGAGATAAAGATGTGTTGTATAATAGAAATTGAGTGCACAGAAAGTTTTAAAATGTCGATTAGAACGATTGTCCTCTGTTTTGAAGGTTTAATTTCAACTGTTTCAGGTTGAACGCGTTTAAGTTCTTTAATCGGAAGTTTCGGTTTGATTATCAGTGATTAACACCTTTCAAAGCACAATTAAGAGTAGTTTCGATTTCATAACGATTATAGAATCCTAACGCCTGTTTAATTTGTTTATTTCGACTTGAAACACACTGAAATCATTAGAATTTGATTGTGGATTTCGGTTTTGGTCCGACCGAGTGATAACATCACTTAAAATCGCATTTAAAATTGGTTCAAGGTTCGAAACAGTCCCTCCAACGTGTAGTATTTGTTTAATTGCATCGATTGAGTGGGAAACGAGTTTTCCGGGAGTGCCGGAGACGACCCGGAGGTTGGCCGGAGATGGTTACGGGTCACAGGGGGGTGTTTGGGTTGGTTTGAAATAATTTACAATTTTGGTCCCTGTAGTTTGATACTTGTTCTATTTTAAAATAAAAACTTGTAATTCACTTTTATAATTAACACTTTTCACCCTAGACTTTATATAATAAATCCAATTATTTTATAACATGTTTATAATGTTTATAAATTTTTATGAATCTTTTATATTTAGTTTTTTTTTAATATAAAATGATATATAGACTTTAAATTTATTAATAAATGTTTGCGAATCATAACATTATTATAAATTGTTTAATTTTTTTAAATAGATGCAAAATAATTTATAACATTGGTTAAACTACACCATGTTATATTTAATTCATTGAAATAAATACTCTGAACAGAATAGGTTCGGGTTACAAATTTGAAAATGGGTCAAATGTTACATCTGCCGTCTATGGTGACTGAGGTAATTAGGGCGGTGAAGGAGACGACTGCTATTGAAGGAAGCATGAAGGGTAGTGACGACAAGAACTGGAACGGAAAGCGGTTTGGACGTGGCAGGTCCACTCTCAACAAAAAGGTTGCTAGGAAGAAGGACAAGTGTGCAGTTTCATCCGGTGTGGGGATGAGGAAGTGTGGAAAGTGTGCCAAAGAGCACATTGGAGAATGTATGTGGAGGCCAAACCTCTACTCCATATGTGGACGCCAACACCCCGAGGAATGTAGACTGGGGACCAATGTCTGCATCTGATGTGGGAGGCACGGTCACGTGGCAAGAGAGTGTGGGGTGGTACGGTGCTATAACTGTAGAGGAAAGGGTCACATAAGCAGGGATTGCAAGAAACCAAGGGTAGGGAGCGTAGGGCCTTCACGATAATGCAGGAGCAGGCTAGGACGAGCTCCGATATCGGTCAGGTATGTATCTAGTAATCAAACTCTTACTTCTGTGTTGTTTGATTCCGGAGCTAGAAGGAGTTTTATCTCTGCTGCATTCTGTGCTAAGTTGCCCATTAGGAGTAGAAGTATTGATAAGCGCTTCGATGTAGAAACCGTCATAGGTAAGTCTATCAGGACTTCTGAGATGATAGGAGACTGCGAGGTGAAGTTAGAAGGTCATGGATTCCCGGTTAGATTAATTTTGATAGCCTTAGGTGGTTTCGAATTGGTCCTTAGGATGGATTGGTTGGCGGACTTCAAGGCAAATATAGTGTGTCGCAAGAAGATGATTTGTTTGTAGCGCCTGACGGGAGTTCGGTAGTTGTTATGGGGATCTGTTCACGATGATCCCGAAGGTAATCTCAATAGAGGTGACGGGAAAGTGTATAAGGCGCGGATGTAGCGCCTACTTGCGTTATGTAAAGGATGCAGAAACGCCAACACCACAACTGTCTGATGTACCGGTGGTGTGTGACCTCCCAGATGTGTTCCCAGAAGATTTAGCAGGAGCGCCACCTGACTGAGGGATTTAGTTTCAGATCGACCTGATACCAGGAGCCCAACCTGTTGCCAAGGCACCGTATCGGTTGGCTCCGACTGAGATGAAGGAGTTAAAGGCGAGGCTGACTCAAGCTCCTGTATTGTCATTACCCGATGGAAGTGAAGATCTGGTGGTTTATTTAGATGCTTCCTACTCGGGATTAGGGTGCGTGTTAATGCAGAGGGGGAAGGTTATAGCCTATGCATCCCGACAGTTGATAGTCCATGAGGTTAACTATCCGACTCATGACTTGGAGCTGGCAGCTGTGGTCTTTGCACTAAAGATTTGGAGGCATTATCTCTACGGGACGAAGTGCACAATTTTCACTGACCACAAAAGCTTGAAATACTTCTTCGAGCAGAAGGACTTGAACATGAGGCAGAGGAGATGGTTGGAGCTCATAAAAGATTATGATTGTGAGATCCATTATCATCCGGACAAAACCAACGTGGTGGAGGATGCCCTTAGCCGGAAGGAAAGGCCCGAGTCGAGTTGGGTGAAAGCGTACCAATTGATTATGACCTCTGATGTGATGAAGCAAGTCAGGGAGTTTCAAGATGAGGCGTTGAAAGAAGACCACCTTAACTCCGAAAGAATGAGAGGTCTGGTCGCAGAGTTGGGTGAAAACACCTTTGGTGTTAGAACCCGATTCGGGCGGATGTGGATTCCTTGTTTTGGGGATCTACGCATGAAGATTATGGACGAAGCTCATAAGACTCGATACTCTATTCATCCTAGTGCTACCAAGATGTAGCATGACATGAAGAAAGATTACTGGTGGCTGAGTATGAAACGTGACGTAGCAGAGTATGTGAGTAAATGCCTTACTTGTTTGTAAGTGAAGGCGGAACATCAGAAGCCATACGAGAAAATCCAACCGTTAGATATACCCAAGTGGAAGTGGGAGCATATCATCATGGACTTTATTATGAAGTTACCACGTACCCCGAAACGGTATGATGCAATATGGGTGATAGTTGATCGTTTGGCGAAAAGTGCTCACTTTCTACCGATCCGAGAGACATATTCATCTGAGAGGTTGGCTGATCTGTTCATCGAAAAAATTGTAACTCCTCATGGTGTGCCGGTGTCCATTGTGTCTGACCGTGACACCCGGTTTACATCCAAATTCTGGAAGAAATTCCACGATGCCATGGGGACGAGGTTACATATTAGCACGGCTTATCATCCCCAGACTGATGGTCAGTCAGAAAGGACCATTCAGACATTGGAGGACATGCTTCGGGCAGATGTGATTGATTTTGGGGGAAGTTAGGATGACCACTTACCGTTAGCTGAATTCTCATGCAACAACAGCTGTCATGCCAACATTGGTATGCCACCTTATGAGATGCTATACGGTAGGAGACGCAGGACACCCGTTTGTTGGGGTGATATTGGTCATAAAGAGTTAGGGAGCGTCAAGGTGATCGAGGCTACGACTGAAAAGCTTGAAAGGATCAAGGCCTTCATGAAGGTAGCCAAAGATAGACAGAAGTCGTATGCTGATAAACGACGCATGCCGATTGAGTTCCAGGTGGGTGACCGGGTTATGTTGAAGGTCTCACCTTGGAAGGGTATCATTCGATTCAGAAAGCGGGGTAAGTTGAGCCCGAGGTACATAGGCCCTTTCCGAATCATTGCTCGAGTAGGAGAGGTGGCCTATAGATTGGAGTTACCAGATGAGTTAAGTGGAATTCACCCGACATTCCACGTATCTCATCTAAGGAAATGTTTGGCAGATGAGGACATGATTGTTCCACTGGAGGATATCAAAGTAGACGAACGGCTCAATTACGTGGAACAACCAGTGGCAATCATCGATAGAAAAGAGAAGAGACTGAGAAATAAAGTGGTTCCTCTTATGCGTGTACAATGGAGGCACAGGAAAGGATCCGAGTTAACGTGGGAGACCGAAGAGGAAATAAGACAGCATTACCCACGTTTGTTCGAGGAATAACAGGTTTCGGGGACGAAACCTATATAAGGGGGTGGACTTATAACACCCGGATATTTACATTATAGCCGAAGAAAGAAGAAAAAGAAATAAAGTCTAAATTCGGGGGATCAAACCCGCCAACGCATGAAAGTTGGGCAAATGGGGACATATTAAGGGAGAGGGCAGCTCATTTCCCCCTCCACACACACTCATTTTAGCAACAAAAGAAAGAAAGAAGAGAGAAAGGAAGAAAAGAGGAAGAAAGGGTTGATTCGGGTCGATTCGGGCTCGAAATTCGTCGTGTAGCAAGTCCAAACGAAGCTCTTCATCTTCTCCTTCTTAGTGTGAGTTCTAGGACCCCTCTTTTACATGTTTTTGAATGATTTTAGGGCTGGAACACATCTGAAAAACTATTTTCGGGTATTTGGGTGTAAACCCGTTTATGTATGTATGTGTATGTGTATGGTGCGTTTGGGGCTTGATTTCTAGCTTGGTTAGGCTTGAATGAGGTCGTGGTATGTTTCCCTATGGATTAGAAGGGTTGATTTGAGCTCAAACGAGGTCTGGAAGAGTTTAGAGGTCGAAAGTCGCGGCTGCAGTTTGAATGAACTGCATTCTGCACCAGTTAGGGCTGGGCGACCGACTGGGGCCATCCGGCCGACTAAGGGACGACTGAAGTCCAATCGCACGACTAAGGTTCAGTCGCACGACTAGGGGTCTAGTCGCATGGGGAGTGATGCGACTGAGAGTCCAGTCGTAGAGGTGCTCAGTCGCATAGGTGTTCATTCGCACGACTGAGAGCTCAGTCGCATAGGTCCATTAGCATAGTGTCCAATCGCATGATTGAGGGTCCATTCGCACGATTGGAGGTTCAGTCGCATGGGAGTTCATTCGCATTGGTCTAGTCGCATGATGTTCAGTTGCATGGAGGCCATGCGATTAAAGGGTGCCCAATCGCCTAAATAGGGCTGTTGTGTATGAGGAGAGGCATAGTTTAATTACTGACTTTCGGGGAAAGAGCAGAGGTAAGTAATGATGTGGCAGTTCCCGTAATTACATGTAAGATGGTCATCGAGGCTTTAGAAGTTATGTTGGGCACGATGATGATAGTGTTGTATGTTATGCATGATGCATGTATGTTAAGTATGATGTAGCCATGTATGATGGTGATGACTGATGACTGTTAAATGTCGATGTTCCTTGTTTCGATGTATGTTTATCTTTCCCGTAACTTTACGTGTTATGATTAACGTATGAAATGAAAGTATTATGTAACGTAAAGTGAAAGATAATGAAAGAGGAACATGATAAATGAATGCATGCATTAATAATGAATGAGAGTAATAAAGGCTTTCAAGCAAATATAGGAGGTGAGCAACCTTGTTGTTGCAACAGCCTCGAAATGGAATCCCTGTCTGGCGACCTCAATAATCGTGGTTGTGTGCTATGAGGAGGGTAAAATCCTGACACTGGGATCAACCATTGTATAGAACCATCGCTGCATATCCTAGGTGCTGTGGCCAGGAGGGTACGGTGCGCTGATATAGAAGGTCTATGATAGACCTAGGTCCAGTACCACAATACAGAAGCATATTACATGTGGCAATGGTACACTTAAACTCTACCTTAGGTGCTGTGGCAAGGAGGGTGCGGTGCGCCGATATAGAAGGTCTATGATAGGCCTAGGTCCAGCACCACGATACAGAAAGGTATTGTACATAGTGATAATACCCCTTAATCTTTACCTTAGGTACTGTGGCCAGGAGGTGCGATGCACCGTTATAGAAGGTCTATGATAGGCCTAGGTCCAGTACCATGATACAGAAAGGTAAGGTTTATGGGTGATGTAAAGAAAAGAGATAAAGATGAAAGAGTAAGAAAGTTAAAGACGTACAACGAATGAATGAAAGTTAAAGAATGAACGAATGAAAGAAACGAACGGAAGAGTATAATGATAAAGTATGAACCGGGATCCTTGTCACTCGACCTCCGTAATCATGGCTGCATGCCGCGAAGAGGGTAAAGTGTGACAAGACCTATATAGAAACAAAGATAACGAATAATGAATATAATAATGATATTATCTATGTGTATGTATGATGTGTGATAGCATGAAAGTAAAGGAATGGTTTTAATAAAAGTAAAGTATGTTTTATTATAAAACTAGAACTCACTCAGCAACGCTGACTTTTTATGTGTTTCCAGTTGGCAGGTAAGGTTGCTGATGATAGCATAAGGCGACTACTCAGCTCTTTTGAGATGGCATCCATTGTTATAATGCTTTTACAATGAAATGTAAAATGATATTATGTAATGAACTGTGGTAGTATCTTGTAAGAGTATTTTATTAAAATGAAAAGGATGTTTTTAATGTTTCCGCTGCAACATTTTTATAATATACATGTAAATAAATGTTTTATGCACGATGAGAAACCAACTGTAAGCGTCCGGGAACGGGGCCTTACATTAGTAGGTTCATGTACAACATCTGGTGGTGCCCTCGTGGGCATGTTCCTCTCTGGGTTGGTCTAATCTAGTCGAAGTCTACCGACTCATATGTGATAAGGGGTGAGTTTTCACTGAGCTTGTCGTTTGAGTCTATAAGTCACCTCTTCTATATGCTTCTCTACAAGGTTTACTTTTTTCTTCTTTTAAACTGGGCCAAGCCTTAGGGTTTTTAAGTAGGTTTGGGCTAGGTCTTCGCGCTCCTATCACCTCTTAACAAAATAAGCTGCTGGGAAAACCCCCTCCTGTTGCAAAGGTGTGAGGCGTCAAATTGAAGAAAAAGGAAACGAAGATCAAAAGCGACTTGTTAATTCATTTTTTAAGTACAAGGGTAAAAGAGTTAATTTATATGAATTTAACACAAAGTTAACATCAGTTAATGTTAACTTTTTTGGACCAAATATGAAACAACCATTACAGTTAGGGACTATATTAAAAGATATTAAACTTTAGGATCAAATATAAAGTTTAATTCAAATCACAAGGATCATTCATGTAATTTACTCTAAATGCAGGTGGATATGCACTTTCTCGCTAACAAGCCAAGTAGCCCCTAGCGGGCTATCCGTCATCAACTCGAAGATGGGGCTAAGCGAGTTTGGATGATACTAAAAATATAATAAAAACTTATATTCTCTCTGTATACAACTTTATAAATTTTATATTACAATGTATAAGATGGTGACGGTGTGAGAGTGTTTTTGAGTCTTATTATTGAAGAGGTTTTTTGAAATTAAAAAAAAGTGGTTTTATGATTTGGCAATTAACTAGGTAAGTTTTTTGGTGATTTTAGATGTCTTATTAGTGATGCTCGAAAATTACCGGTTTTAGATTCAATTATCTATTTAAAGGAAAATGAATTTTAAATTTAAATTTTGTTTTATGCCTCAAAATAAGTTGTGCGGACCCTCTTATGTGTTATAATAAAGTTCTTTAAAAGCGATCTATTATAAAGTGGGTATTTACTTTCATTTTAAGTCAAGTGGTCTTTAACGCAACTAGTATTAATTCATTAATTGGTTTAATATACTTGGTGCTTATATGTTGAAAAGTCCATATTAGCAAGATATGAGAATATTCTCTTGAAGTAGAAGCAATATCAATCAATGTGATATACACATGATTAATAACTATACAACAATGGAAGCATATAATTGGGAAGGATGCATTGGATAGGATGTGAATGAGTATACGCTAAGTGAAATATTAAAAAGGGAAGTGAATAATAGACACTTCATGTTACTTGAAAAGAGCCAACCCCATTCAAGAGAAAGCACTTTCATCAAAATAGCAAAAACACTTCTACTTACTCAACCTTCTTCCCACTTTCCCTACCTCTCTATATTTAGTAACCTTCTTTATGTACTCCACATTTCTGTACGTACAATATATTCCTTCTAACTCACTTTCAACAAGTGTCACACATCTAGAATTAATTAGATCATCTTTGTAAACTCTTAAAAACATCTATAAACACGCTTACTCAGTTGTTGTATAATGTTTTCACTAATCGATTAAAAACCTTATTTTCTTTGACATTGTTATAAATCTTAACATTTTCATGTCACCGTTACTTCTTACAATTTTTTACAATGATATTGTTTTTTTAGATATTGCTCAAATATTTATAAAAAAATTGAAGTAACTTATTAAATAAACAAATATATAATCAGTAAACAATTTATATAAATTAAATATTATACGAGAGGAATAAAAGTATGAAAATTATATAACTTAATGCTTTTAAGATTAAAACGACATTAAATATTTAAATAACACATTTTAAGTGGTTAGCAGGTAAAAATAAATGTGGTGTACGCGTCGTTAATGTACATGATGCTGTTAAAGCCCCTTCGGATCGTTGATTAGGATGAACTATAGATAAGAGCATGCAGGGACTCGGTGAAAACAGGGTCAAACAAAAACAATATTACACACGTAATAAACACTTAAATTCCACACATAATTTGACATACAAATAGGGTATTTATACCCTTACAATGGCGGTTAACAACTAACAAAACTAACACACTTAACCCTTTAATTCCCGCCTAATTTTCATGTTTGACTTTTTCAATTTTGACTTTTTTATTCTTCTTACAAATTAACATTAATCTACTTGATTTAGGATTGTCTTGATTATGATCTTCCAACAGATACAAGTCTAAAATATAAAAAAAAAAAAATTACGACAACCCAACCGACCACATCATTTGTGTCTACGCTGTCCAGCTAGCCTTGCTCTCGCTAAGGGCCTCTCCACATAGGCCACATCTGGCTCTATGGGTGCGACATGAAAGTCTTATATGCTATAAATTAAAAGGTTGAAAATACTCATTAATTACCCAACTCCTATTTTTCTTTTAATAATTTCTTAACTGTATATATATACAGTTTGTTTCAGAAGAAATTAAAGATATATAGAGATAACGAGATGGGTAGAGGGAGGATAGAGATAAAGAAAATAGAGAACAATACAAACAGGCAGGTGACATACTCAAAGAGAAGAAATGGGATCTTCAAGAAAGCTCATGAGCTCACTGTTCTTTGTGATGCCAAGGTTTCACTTATTATGTTCTCTAACACTGGAAAATTCCATGAGTACATCAGCCCTTCCACAACGTACGTACCAACAATATATATTTACCTCTTCTCCAACAGTAGTGTATCATCATCTCGCAAAATAATCTTTCTTCTTTTGAATTTTGCACAGGACTAAGAAAATCTATGATATGTATCAATCTACTCTAGGGTTTGATCTCTGGAGCTCCCACTATGAGGTTTTCTCTCTCCTTTCTTATACTTCAAATAATTTTTCTTATAACATGCTAACTTACATACACTTCAACCCTCAAAAACTTGAGGGACACATTTTTAACATATCTTGGTACCGTTAAGACATAGGTCCTTTGGTTTATGCTTCAAAGGTAATATATCAAAACACTGTCTCATAGTATGCACGGTTTTAATGAGGGTATCTAGCTAGTATATGTTATAAACTTATAATAACAAAAGATTCAAGATTGTTATATGATAACATACAAACTTATACCTTTTCCCAGTACAAAAATGAAAGTTCGTGCATATCACTTTTATGTACAACACCTGAGCTGAGTTTGTTTTAATGAATGATTCTTGTATATATAACATGATGATGTGTATGTAGTTTGATAAAATCCCTACCGTCCCTAAACCTGTATATACATTTGGGCTTGATGATCAGTCATGTCAAGAAACTAATCTAATATTCAAATTAATGTGCAGAGGATGAAAGAAGCAATGAAGAAGCTTAAAGATAGCAACAATAAACTCAGGAGAGAGATCAGGTGAGTCTGATGCATTAAAGATTGAATTTTTATTGTGGGTTTAGTTTAATTAAGATTGAAGAAACTGAGATGGGTTTGCATGCAGGCAAAGAGTGCTTGGTGAAGATTTGGATGGTTTGGACATGAATGATCTAACCATTCTTGAGCAACAGATGCAAGACTCACTTACAGTTGTTCGAGAACGCAAGGTTAAGTTGCATATATTCTTTCTGTGTTGAGATAATATATTAACTAATCTATGTTTTTCTATAACATTTGAATGAATATCATTTATTATGAGTTCATAGAATACTTTACTGATTCATAAATGTTTTGTAATATTTGCAGTACCACGTGATCAAGACTCAAACCGACACCTGCAGGAAGAGGGTTTGTAACCTTCTTTTAGTGTTTAATACTTTAATGTCTTTTAGCCAGTTTCTTTTATTTTTGAACTTGTGATAATTCTATAAATAACAAAAAATAGAGATAAGTGATATTAATTTATTATATTATATACAGAGTATAAATCTAGTTAGTATGATAACTATATCATAAATTATGTTACGAACCAAAATTGAAAACTCATCTTAAAAAATTGTTCTGATACATGAGCAGGGGCGGAGGTTTGTTAGGGCTCGGGGGGCCCTGAACCTTCATATTTTTTCGCCCTGAAATGAAAATTTATACGTAATTTGTATGAAAAATTTATACGTATTGAGTCACGCCCTTCTAACCCTTCTAATTTGTGTCTCGTGATTTTCACAAATCTCAAATTTGTTGCATATAAAATAGATGTGTGACAACTGACAGCTCTAATATATACCTTTCAATGGTTTCAGTCTGCAACAAACTATTTGTAAACTAGGGTATAACCCCGTGTATTACACGAGTTGAATAAATAAAATACTAAATATTTATTTATGAAGAGTTAGTAACTGTAAAACATTATTTTGAGATAAGATATGATTGAAATTACATATTAGTAAATACTTTGATTAATTGATAAAACATTTTTACTATTTCTAGAACTTTCGTTTTGTTATTGTTTTGATAAAAATTCATATTTTATCAATATTTTGTTGTTAAAAACTCCTGGTTTGTTTTCTAAATCTTTTTATATATAAAATTTTTATTTTATAAAAAGAATGATTTTACAAAAAATTTATTATTTAAAAAGTTTTGTTGTTTTAGAGAAAAACTCATAGTTTTAGAAAATTTGGTTTTGAAAAAATGTATTTTTAATCAATTTTTATTTGATAAAAATTTTTTTAATATGATTGATTCGATAGAACATAGATTAATAATATAGAGAGGGAAAGAAAAAGTTTTGGAAATTAATGGAATAAATAGTTTATGCGGGAAAATAAATGGAAGAGTAAATATGGTAATGACATGTGTAAAAAAATATAAATGATTATTAGGATAGATACTATTTAAATATAGTGTGTATGTATAGATGAAAGTGATGAACCTTAGCTTTCTATTTGGAAAACTCACTTGATCACTTCTCTTGAACGGCAGGTGAAGAATTTGGAGCAAAGAAATTGTAATCTTCGACTAGACTATGTAAGCACCCATTACAAAACAACTATTGCAGTTGTATATATAGATGCAAAAACAAAACATAAGCTTAAAATTTCATGGCTACAACAATGAAAATACAGTGATTGTTTGGCAACATATTGACAAATTTAGTTATTTACACTTACAATGCAAAATATTACAACTATTGCAATGTTTATATATTTTTGTTAGTGTTACCATTTATGTTTTTTAGTAAACATTATAGGGAGCGTTTGGTTGGAATGAAATGAAATTGAGAAACTAGTATAATTTTCAAGTAAAATTATGTTTAAGTGGGTAATGAAATATAAAACTCAAGGGAATGTTTCACCTCAAATTCCCTTGATTGTGAGATTTCAAATTCCCTCTATAGGTGGAAGGATTTTGAAATCCCACAACCAAGGGAATTTGAGGTGAAACATTCCCTTGGATTTTACATTTTATTACCCACTTAAACATAATTTTACTTGAAAATTATACTAGTTTCTCAATTCCATTTCATTTTATTTCATTCATTCCAACCAAACGCTCCCTAAAGGTTCGTCAGAGAGGGAACCCAATGCCACTAAAAATAGCATATGTGCTACTAATGTGTATTGCTATTTAGAACCATATATATTCTCTCCCTATGTTGGTACGTTGCTAAACTGACTTCTATCTCATATCTGCAAAATGCAGGAAACAATACATCAGTTGGAAAAGAAATATGGCATTGCTGAGGATGAAGGATGCTACGAGTCCACAATTGCATATTCGAATGGCGTATCGAATCTCTATGGCTTTTGTGAGAACCCTAACAACAACAATCCCAATGGTTCCGGATATGAGTCCCTTGGTCGTCTCAATTGAGTTTTTAATTATGTAATATGCTCTAGATCTTGGTGCTTAAAGAGGTCATTAGAAGTATTTGAACAAACTAGCTAGTTATTTGATAAATATTGACCATAATGTGACAATCTAACACTTTATAAGCTGCTTTTGGTAAGCATCTTTTCTAGAACTCTTTTTATATGGTTCTTCATAAATATCTTCTTAATTCGGATATTGCTTTTAATCATGCAAAACTCTTTTGTGATAGTAGTTACATTTTCTTCTGGCTATTTCTAATCTGTGAAAACAAAATCATATTGGCAATTGTATAATTCTTCAACGTCATTACTATACTATAAAGTTCTCATAGATGGGTGATGGTGAAACCCTTGAGCGACTTATAAATTTACAAATGGGTGATGGTGAAACTCTTGATGAATTTGTTGGCAAGCTTGCAAGTATTGTGGTAAAGTAGAAAGTTACCGGGTCAACAAATGAAGAGGAGGTGTGGTAAGTAAGCTCCTTAATAATTTTGTTCTAGGTAACTTTATGTCAATTGTGGCATTTATTCGCACATCTTGAGACGATGCCATTTGAGGAGGCCTTAGGACGATTCAAGGCTTCTGAAGAAAGCATAAGTTAACGTTTGGTATCAAGGAGTGAAAGGCAGAATGAAATGTTTGATTGAGGGTGAATGAAAAATAACATGTTTGTTTGTCAAATGGAATGAAATGTATCATCACACAAGTAATCACATTAAATCCATTCCATCCATCTCCTCTCCCCCCTTCTTTTTTTTTCCATTTCATCTCATTTAACCTTAATCACCACCATCACCACTGACCATCATTGGTCACCACCACGCCCACCACTGACCACCACTATCAACCACCAAGGCCACCACCACCACCACCATCACCACCGACCACCAAGGGTCGAGAGTCACCATCACCTGCCACCAATCACCACTTGTCACCACCACCATCAACACAGGCCACCAAGCCCCGTGGATGGTAGTCACCCTCTCCACAAAACATGGTTATGTAGGTAGGTAAGCGATTGCCAATAATATCTCATATAATTCTTAAACTCTAAGGGTTGTTTTACACAGCGTATGTCTAAGTTGATATGAATAACCCAACATATGACCTTTCATCCCTACTAAACTGACTATACACTTCTTATTAGTCGAACGATAGTTTGTTTAAACTATAGCAATGTGCGGCTATCCATCCAAGACTCTCGCAATGTGCGATGCCTCCTTGTCCTGAAACGGGTAGGCCTAAATGTAAGGTTGAGACACGTGCAGTCAAGGGATCGGATATATAGATTCAAGTGTCCTAAAATAGGATGCCTTGAAAATATTAGTTACAATTAAGGATTTATTTTAGTGTTCTACTTTTACAAATCCACATACTAGATTGTTAATAAATATGTAAAATTCTCAATTTTATATTTTGGTCTTTATAAAACGGAGACATTTAATTTTAATATCCTACATTATTTAAGTTTGTCAATTAATCACGAACTTATTTAACTATTAATGATCTCTTTTATCTGAGTTTTGAATTATTAATATATCCATTCACTATATTTTCAAAACTCCGGGTTTTACATTTAAAATAATCACTTTATATTAATAATTTGTTGGGGAAATTTACTAAAAGATGTAATTTATAATCTCGTTGTTTAATTATATCATTTTGTTTTAAACTCCTAAAACCGTTTTGGTTGTTGTTATAAAATCGTATTTACCAGCTTAAACGTTCGGCATAAAACAACCACAAACATATAACTGAATCAAGTCTCTAAAGTAGTGTTTGCTTTTAATTGCTAGTACCAACTAGTAAAACCGAACAAGTGAAGCATGACAAACAATTAAAACACATGTAACACCCCAACCCGGGTAGGGCTGACGTGTCACACAAACAGTAAATCAGAGGTTTATAACGATAAGTTTAAAGTACTAAGATACACACAAATCCTTACATAGATCCAAATAACTTAAATAAAGTCTTAAAATCAAAATACTATTAAGTCTTTTTGATCCAATTATTCTCATCCTAACTTCTTGAGTTAACACTCTTCACTCGTTCCCCTGAGCCCCTTGAGTACCTGCTATAAACATAAGAGAAAACAACAAAAGAAAATACGGCTGAGCCAAAGAATGCTCAGTAACGGAAATAAACGATAGCAATACAATGATCGATAATGATAACAATGAGATGATCAAGTTGAAAATCAAATGATAATGATCATCTAAAAGGAATACCCATATGAGCCAATAACAATAACAATTAACAATGTGTACATTAGCTGCAGTTCTAATGCACCAATATGTGAGATAGGAATGTGAGCACACACACCTAACCATCTCACCAATAAACAATAACTATGATATCCTAGGATCGATCCATACGCCTCCTTTAACAATAATCAATATGTGTAACAACTTTAGCACATAATAATAATGTAGAGACGCTGTGGTCTAATCGCTCTGCCACAGATAGAGCACGTCACTTGTGCCACAATGACGCCCTATGTCCCCATAGGTGGATGTGCTCGGGTATGGAGGTCAATGATATAATCAATCAAGCCAATATAACACAATAAGTTACACTAGTGCTCATAACCCTTAATCAAGGCCACTAGCTATAATCAATCATTTAGGAAGCATGTGATAATGAGTACAAAGCAGATCAAGGCTATCACATGCAAACAATATCAACTATACAATAAACACTTATAACAATAATCTTATGGGTTGAATAACCAACAAGTCAAGTTAAGAATTCAAAATACCGATCAAGAACGAGAGGTATTCATGCTACGAGAGGGAAAGGTCGGAATCCGTACCTTATACACGAATGACAATAATCAGAAACAAAGTCTAGGCTCGGTTAACGCCGTGAGAACCTACGATAACATAACGCAAATTATAGTTTGAAAAATTCCAGTTCTGCCTCTGTCTTTTCGCACTCGTTAAAAATACTAAACGACGTCTAAAAATTCTGAAAATCTCCAGTTTACTAGATTAGTGAGTTCTGAACAACTTTCATTTAGAAAAGTTTCTGATTTGGATTACCGAAATATGAGAAAAACGTGGATCTTTACGGCTGCGCAGAACTGCTAGCTGTTACGAAAACGACTGTTTGGAGGTCTAAACGAATGAGTTTTTCGATGTTTTATATATCAACAGATTCGTCTTTCGACGAACTTCGTCACGGACATAAAGTTTAACTGATTTGAATCTGTTATGATAAAGTTATGGCCTCTGTAAGTTGGCTGTAAAAATACGGAACTAATCAACTATTTAAAACTTATTTTTAAACAAAATGAACTATTTATAATGTTTGTTAATATTATATATAACTTGTTAAGGTTTCTAACAAATTAATTTACAGGAGATTAATTGGGTACTTTCATATAATAAGTTTTATGTTTAATCATATTTTTACCATTTATTAAAAGAATTCCATAAAAATAATTTAAATAAATGTCCTTGTTATATAATCTTATAAAGGCTTAGACTTAAATAAAATTACAGAAAATTAAGATTGCTGATGTAAAAATAAACAGAGCTTATAAAAAGATTTTTATAATTTTTGGTAATTTTTCTGTAATTTTTAAAGGTTAAAAAGGCTTTTAAAAAAAATAGAAGAGGGTGCCCGGGTTCGAACCCGGGACCTCTTGGATTGAAATCAGACAGGAAACCAGTGAACCAAGGCTCTAAGCCGCGTAATAACTCAACTTCTAATTGTTAAAACAAGTCTTAAACAAATCCCCTAATTTCCCCATGAACCCTAGTTTCAATTTGGATCAAATTGAAGTACAAAACGATACTGATCAATGAAATAAACATGGGGCTTTGATTCCCCATGTGAAATCGAGTTTATGGATGTGTTTAATTTTACCAGATGTAGTCGAATCGATGATGAACCCACGATGAACAGTCGCGGCTAATGTGGAATCCAAACGATGATCAAACACTGATGATACTCGAATTAATTGCACAGGAAGTTTCTAGTGGTGTACACGATCAAAATGCTTCTGTCAATTTGGGTTTAGAATGTATCTAGATGGGATTTCGAGTAGTTGCAGGTCCGCGGAGAAGGTGATGATCGATTATGGTTGTTTGTTGTTCTTAGAGTGTAATTGAACTTGATGGAAGGTTTAAAATGATTATACAATCGTCAGTGCTCCATTATTTAGATTTTTATTTGAAGTTAATGGTCGATTAGGTGGGTTGTCGGCCGAAAGTTTCGGTCAAGGTGGAAATCATACCAAACCAACACCATTATTCAATTTGCAAGGGTCCACGAGTTCGAGTCAATCACGCAAAGGTGTCGGTAGTTTTTGTTTGATCAAAAACCGCGTTTAAAATGCATTTTGGGGTCGCCGGAGTCGACCGGATTCCGGCCGGAAGACCCCGCCGGAAAAACGGGATAGGGAGAGAGAGAAAGCTGTGAGATTTACATAATTACACGAATGGTCCCTGTGGTTTTCTTCCTTTATTATTTCATGACCAAAGTTTTTAATTTCAAGTTTCATAAATTTCAAAATCACCCCTGGACTTAAGTTTTAATTTATTTCAAGTTTAATAAACTTTTATAAATTACTATTATTATTATTATTATTATTATTATTATTATTATTATTATTATTATTATTTACGGGTATTATAACACAACTCTTGGTCTAGAATGCACCCATTTGCTTCACGATCTCCATTTTTAGCACTCAGGTTGTTTACTTGTTTTGGTTTAGGTCTTCAATTCTAATCTTTTCTTGTTTTGAGTGGTATAATTTATAGTTTACAATTAATTGATACAGTTGAAAAACACTAATCTATTACAACTATCCTTCCAAAACAACCAAAAATACAAGATAACTTAGCCACATGAACAAAAAATTAAATACAACCATGTTTCTAAAGCTTGATTTATAACAATATGATATATAACAAAACATAAAATATTCAATATTCGTTCGAATTTTGACTCTTGTTGTAAACGAAACAAGCGGCTCGGTTCGGTTTGAAAACGAACCGAGCATGAACAAAGGTACGCTCGCTCGGTTAATCTCGAATTATTTTTTAATTTAGGTCTTATATATTAAATATATGTTAATTTATTTAGTTGTTCACCAATTACCACTATTTTAATTATTTAGTCAAAAAGTCAATAACCCTAAATGTAAATGTCCTAATTCTCTAGCTAAATTATCAATTCACATTTCAACGTCCTTTTACCATTTCACCCATCACTACTCTCTAGCTGTCCCCCGTATCCCCCCACCTCTCCATCGATTGCCAAGGCGCTGACCTCTGACACTCCGACATACAACCCTTGACCTCTAGCACGCCGACCTGCTACCCCGAACTACAGCAATCCGGCCTGCAATAGCCCGACCGTGCATCTTGCCTCGGAGTTTCAAAGTCCGACCTTGTTCAGTTGTTCCTAATCGTGATATTTTGAGTTTAGATTTATCTTTGATGATTTGGCTCTTAAGGAACATTTGAAGAAGCATTGAGGAAGATACTTGGGTTGGAACTTAATAGTTAAAACTTTGGAATGAATTGTTAGTTTTGTTTTAAATTGTAACATGAAACCGAGCAAAACCAAGCACTCGGTTAAAACCGAACCAAGTTCGAGCATGAAGTTTGCGCTCGAATTTGTAAATTCGAACCAAACCAAGTCGCTCGGTTTGAAACCGAACCGAGTTTGAGCGGACTATGTTCCGTTCGATTCGATTCGTGAACAGCCTTATAGGTGACAACGAAATATGAGGATCCAAAACTTGAACCCGAAACTCCTTTATCTTTTTGTTCTAACAATGTAATTTCTTATAGTGAAAGAGCAAAAGTGAATTATGCCTTTACTCGAGAACTTTCTTGTAATTAACTCAAATAAATAAATTAAAAATGTATATACTTATAATTTTTTAAATTAATAATTTTCATCTAAAGAAATCTAGAAAAGCATTTCGATCTATAATTTTATTTTAAAGGATTTTTGTTTAATGATATCAAGTGTAGTGTTGCATATTTTCTTCATAAAAAGGTAGACGGATGAAGTTATATTATAAACATATAAATAAACTAGACTAAAATACACGGATTCAATCATTAGAAATTATTTTCGGTTAAAAAGTTTCGTAAGTTATAATATTATTGTTGATACTTTTTATATCGATTTTTATATTTAATTTTTAAAATCATTTATATCTAATATTATTAGATTTTTCTTATCAATACTTATAAGTCTAAATAATGTATAATATGAAATGAAGTGAGCTTATAAATAAGAACTTTACATAATAAACAAATTATATTGTACATTAGAACATGAGTTAATTACACAAATAGTCCCTGTGGTTTACCTAAAGTAACAAGTTTAGGTACTAACTTTTTTGAGTAACAACTTTGAGTATCGTGGTTACTATTTTGTAACACATGTGGGTACTAAGCGCAACGTCCGTTTGTTTTTAACGGATTACCCCATCACGTGTGAAAAACGTGAGGGTAATTTAGTCAAACCAATTAGAAAGGTATAGAGTTAATTACACAAATAGTCCCTGTGGTTTACCTAAAGTAATAAGTTTCGGTACTAACTTTTTTGAGTAACAACTTTGAGTATTGTGGTTACTATTTTGTAACATCTGTGGGTACTAAGCGTAACGGTCGTGTGTTTTTAACGGATTACCCCATCACGTGCCAAAAACATGAGGGTAATTTAGTCAAATCAAATAGTAACGTATACTTTACCAATTTAAACCCTTGCTTCATCATCGTCTTCATTTCTTCTTCATCATCTTCATCATCTTCATTTATTCTTCAACGACTTCAAAAATTGAAGCCCTAATTGTTTCAAGTAACCATGGTTATGTGCAAATGTGATAGAGCAGCCATAATAAAAAAACTCTTGGACTAACAACAACCCTGGACGACGCTTCTACTCTTGCCCATAACTGATAATTTCTTCTAAACCATCTGCAACTTCTGAATCCGTCATTACATCTTCATCTGCTTCGTGTTTATTTGCAGCGATGTAAAAGATGTAATGACGGATTCAGAAGTTGCAGATGGTTTAGAAGAAATTACCAGTTGTGGGCAAGAGTAGAAGCGTCGTCCAGGGTTGTTGTTAGTCCAAGAGTTTTTTATTATGGCTGCTCTATCACAATTGCACATAACCATGGTTACTTGAAACAATTAGGGCTTCAATTTTTGAAGTCGTTGAAGAAGAAATGAAGATGATGAAGATGATGAAGAAGAAATGAAGATGATGATGAAGCAAGGGTTTAAATTGGTAAAGTATACGTTACTATTTGATTTGACTAAATTACCCTCATGTTTTTGGCACGTGATGGGGTAATCCGTTAAAAACACACGATCGTTACGCTTAGTACCCACATGTGTTACAAAATAGTAACCACAATACTCAAAGTTGTTACTCAAAAAAGTTAGTACCCAAACTTGTTACTTTAGGTAAACCACAGGGACTATTTGTGTAATTAACTCTATACCTTTCTATTTGGTTTGACTAAATTACCCTCACGTTTTTCACACGTGATGGGGTAATCCGTTAAAAACAAACGGACGTTGCGCTTAGTACCCACATGTGTTACAAAATAGTAACCACGATACTCAAAGTTGTTACTCAAAAATGTTAGTACCCAAACTTGTTATTTTAGGTAAACCACAGGGACTATTTGTGTAATTAACTCTTAGAACATCTATAAACATCTGAAAACTTCTTTGTATATACAAAATTTGATGTTTTGCTTGTAATTTTATCGTCATTGTCTAACATTAATAATTTTAATTCATATCCACTTGTAACTTGAGATAATACAACATAAAGCTTGAATTGGTACCAGGGACCAAACATATAATGATTGCACAAAAGTTTGGACTATCTTTATGATTTTTAAAGTTTGGGAACCAAAACATGCAATTTGATTAAACCGCAGATCATTTATACAATTTTCTCTTTTTGTTGACCAAAATCATAAATCAATTTCATGCTTACATCAATTAAAACTAAATCAAAGTTTTATGTTTTTATAAACAAAAACATAAATTATTCAAACTTATGTTAAAAAATCAAAATACTAAAGTTTATCTTGTAATCAAAATCAAAATCCTTGAATCGTATGGGTCACTGCTACTGTTGCAATCGAGATTTGTATATATGAGCATTGAATTGAGACTTTGCAGAAAACTTATTATGATCTAAAACTTGTGATGTGAATAATATTAAATAGATCAATAAAGGCGTAAAAGGATCGATGAGTTAAACTTGAAACATAACGTGATTTGGGGGAAATTAAAAAGGATATGAAATGGTTCATCGTTCCATTTGAAAATCAACGTCATGATTTGGGAAAATCAAAACCCTGAATTGATTATTTGAGACCTTTGATTTGATGAAATATATAAAATCGTTTCGGAATAGAAGACGCATATGGGGTTTCTTCTTATTTGCATAGAACGAGTGAATTAGGAAACCTTTAATTACTTGTTTGAATAAGCAAGAATCCAACATGTTTCAATTTACAATTTTAGTGTAATACAACCTGTAAAAACTTATTATATTATCTGTTTGGTAGGAATAGAATCAATTTATTCTTGGGTGGGAAAAAAATCAATTATAACTTGCAATTTATTTCAGGTTTTTTTTAAACCATCACAATACCATTTGTAATGAGTTTTTTTTAATTATGATTGGTAGAAAAATAATTTGACAAAATGAGTGTTTTTAAAAATATCTAACAAAATGGTTTTTTTACTAAAAAGTTAATTTTTTCATAATATGATTGGATAAAAATATTTTTGTTTTTAACAATGTTATTTAAGTAAAATTAAAAGCAGAAAGTTTCAATAAAATAAAAATAAATTTAGCATCGCTTATGATTTTAACAAATGTTTTATAGTTTTTTATGAAGGTTTTCTTGAAACCTTTTCAATAACGTTTTCTTATACAAAACTATTAGTACTCTTTCATCAGTATTTTTTTAATGTCTCTTTATAGAATATGTATTCTTATATAGAAAAGATTTTTTATGAAATTAAATGGTTTATATAATTTTTTAAAATAATGATAAATATTATATAACTGTTTTAAACAAAAAATTATATATAGTAATAATCACTTAAATAGGTATATACAATGCTAGTTTCGTCTTGCGCTCCGGCTCGATCTCGATATATGAAGGTCGGGCTCAAAACCATTTATTAAATGAGTTGTAAAATGAGTTCGCGATTGTTTAAGCTAAGCTTAGTTAAAGTTTTTAGCAAGTCGGTCCCGAGTGGCTCTTGAGACGACGTGACTCGTTTCTCCCCTAACTGTTTTTGGAAGTCTATTAGTAACATACATGTCATCGGTAAGTAAGGATTACATTTATAGTTTATAAAATAAAATAAAAATAAAGCATTAACTTTTTTGTCATGATATATATATAAAACATTTTTAAAGAATGTATTATTTGTTAAAAATAATTTTTCTTATTACATCTTTTAAGCTACTTAAAAACATTTTTAAAAAAATACATATTTTTTAACAAGAATTAAAAAAACAAATATGCCTACTTTTGTATAAAACTAAAACAAAATTATAGTAAAAAAATCAAATTTTTTATATGAAAAGAAGATTTAAAATTAAGTCTAAGTGAATTAAAAAAAGTCAATTGTGTTCTTAATTACGACATATGAACCAAATGATTTTATAATTTTATTAACCTTTGTACTTAACTATTTTAAAATAATATTATTTTAAAGCGAAATAAATTTAACCAATAACATACACAATAAGAAAAAAACACTTCCTTAAACACCTATTTAAGGAAAAAAAAACTAATTTTGTAATTATAGCAAAAGTTGATTTCATTCAAATTAATTATAACTAAAAATAAGGATAGGTATATTTTTAGGCGGAAAATTAAATAAATTAAAGTCTAAAAAAATGACAAGTGATATTAAATGTATTATTTTATTAGTAAGTATAGATTAGTAAGTATAGATTTACAAATAAGTTTTTGTATGTATGATTATCGTTAAAAGTGTTATATTACCACGATATTTAATACAAGATTAGTGTTATAACCTTAAGAACTTAAAGAGAATTGTAAGAGCAAGAAGAAGAGAAATATATATCTTATGAAAGTGTATACAAGAGGTGCATTTTCTCCACTACATTGAGTTGGTATTTATACTACAAAGATCAATCATTTTGGTAGACAAGGTAAACTATTTTGGTAGATAAGTAGCATAGTAAACTTATCTACAAGTTTGATAAAGAGTACATCCATTTACCATGGTAAAAATTTATAATACTCCCCCTTGGATGACACTTTGCAAACTTCAAGAGTCTAAGTACTGCCTCATTAAAAACCTTGCTAAAGAAAAACCCAATGGAAAAAAACCTTAGCTAAGGAAAAAAGAGTGCAGCTTATAACTCCCCCTCAAATTGTCTTCTGTAGATCATCACATTGCGTGCACGTTCCGCATGCCAATATCATAAACATGTTTTCTGAAAGTTGTTTTAGGAAGTGCCTTTGTGAAAAGATCAGCTGCATTGTTGCTAGATTGAACGTATCTCATTTCAACTTGTTTATCTTTAATAAGATCTTGAGTGTATGAAAAGAATATTGGTGGTATATGTTTTGTTCTATCACTTTTGATATATCCTTCTTTTATTTATGAGACACAAGCTGCAATATCTTCATAGATTGGTGTTGCATTTTCATCTTTCTCCAATCCACAAGAAGTCGATATGAGTTGTGTCATAGATCTTAACCATACACATTCTCTCGAAGCTTCATGTAGTGCAATGACTTCAGCATAATTTGAGGATGCCGCAACGAGTGTTTGTTTCTGAGAACGCCATGAAATCGTAGTTCCTCCATTCTTAAATACGTATCTAGTTTGAGATTTTGCTTTATGAGGATCAGATAAATTGTAACACCCGGATACTTCTAAAGAAATAAATAAAAAGATAAAAGAGAAATAAAAGGAAGGAAATGAAAGTCAACCCAAAGTTG
Source organism: Flaveria linearis (assembly GCA_024085815.1). Lineage (NCBI taxonomy): Eukaryota > Viridiplantae > Streptophyta > Magnoliopsida > Asterales > Asteraceae > Flaveria > Flaveria linearis. The sequence continues at coordinate 31,927,493 of CM044012.1, read as the reverse complement.
AGGGGTCAAAAGTGTCGAAAGGACAAAAAGTAACAAAAGTTGGTGAAAAAGGTGGTATGGCCGCCCATTTTGTCCTGCACAACATCTTTCATTCGGAAATTCTAGAGAGAGAAAGCAGAATTCGAGGTTTTGAAGAAGAACAAGAAGGAAACCGGATTTAAGGTAAGATTTAGTGTTTTTAAGTTGTGTTTTGGCTAAGAAACCGAAAGTATATGTTCTTATGTGTGTGTGTGCGTTCGGGTGTGTGTGTTTATTAGGTTTTAGGTGTTTGAATTCGTTGGGAAGTTCAAGGCTTGGAGTTTAGGCTTGAGAATTTGCAAAGGTGAGTTTCTAGAACCCCCTTTTTACATGTTTTAACTGATTTTGGGGCTGGAAATACATGTATGTATGTTTCATAAAAAGTGGGTATGTTACCCGTATGTGCATGTGTATGTGTACGAGGGTGGAGTATGTTTTAGGTGATTATAAGGTTATGGTAATGTTATTAATGTGTTTTTGATGTGTATAATGTAAGAACTAGGCTTAGAACATGCTTAGAATGTAGCTTGGGACTGAAAATATGTTAGAAAATTTTAGGTTGGTGTTCATGCGCCCAAACAGGGCCCATATGCCTAGAATCATGCCTTAGAAAATATTTAAGCAGGGCCATGTGCCCAAATAGTTCCCATGCGCCTGAAATTATGACTTAGAAAATAATTATAGGATAATGTGCCTAAACAGTACTCTCCTACGCCTAGAAAATTCCTTAGAAATATCATGTGCATGTTGATGTGCCTGAACAGTAGCTCATGCGCCTAGGTTTTTGCTAAAAACGCCTAAGTATTGAGGTGATGTGCCCCAACAGTGCCTATGCGCCTAAGTGTTAAAATTTTTAAAGTATTAGGGATGAGGCGCCTGCATAGTTGAAATGCGTCCAGACATGGCTCATGCGCCCAAATAGTGTTGATACGCCCAACACTTAGAAATTATTGCAGAATTTTCGTGGGAGTCTGTGCATTTAGGGTTTCGGACCGATATTGACCAGGGTTTATTTAATGCACATGCTTATGTTTGAGTGTCATTATGACCATTATTATTAATATTATTATTATTATTATTATTAGGGTTATTATTATTGTTATCATAATTATTAATATTATTATTGTGTGACTTTACGTGGTATGATATGATCAAGAAAGAAAATTATTATCATTAATAAAGTGAAAGATTAATGATAAAGAAAAGTGGAACGTAAACGAATGAATGAAAGTCTTGCAAGCAAATGTAAAGAGGTGCACGGCCTTGTTGTCGTTAGCTCAACTGTGATGCGGGTTAGCTACCCCGAAGGATGCACATAGGGTCAATCGTTGAGATTGACAATGGGTGAGCGACTTCGTGTCGCAACAGACCGGAAGACATGCAATCCTTGAGATTGCTAATGGGGTGAGTGACTCTGTGTCGCAACAGACTGGAAGACATGCGATCTTTGAGATTGCCAATGAGGTGAGCGACCTTGCTGTCGTAACAGACTTGGAAAGATAATGATAAAAGTATGAAATGAACGATGATGAAGATAATAATGATGTTACCTAAGTGTACGTACGATATGTGATCACATACGAAGTAATGAACGGTTTGAAATGAAAAGTGAAGTATTTTATTTATAAAAACTAGAACTCACTCAGCAACGCTGACTTTTATGTATTTTCCAGTTGACAGGTAATTTGTTGCTGAGGATGGCACGTGGGGTTTACTCGGCGGGTCAAGGCTGACATCCATTCATGTTTTGACAATACTGTTGTTTTGTAATTCATTCAACTAATCTTTTATGATTCATGAACTACAATGTATTGCTTAACAACAGTGTTTATAATGAAATGAATGGTTTGTGTTAAATAAATTCCGCTGCTTAAATTTATAATATGTAATGTTCTATGTAATTACTTGTGTGAATGACCAACTATGAGGTCTCCAGGAACGGGGCCTTACAAGTTGGTATCAGAGCCAAAGTTTAAGTGAAATGGGTAAATATTTTCAAAAGAAACCTAAACTTAAACTGAAAATTGGACAGAAGGAGGGATGTCAACCCGAGTAGCTACGTGCCATCAGGTATTTCTTTTCTTAAAGTTAATCAGTATTATGTGCGTGTGCTACTTGACTTATGTGTTCTTAGTAGATTTAGATACTGATGTAGTCAGGATAGGAAATGCTTGGGGTGTGAAGAGTAAAGTAAGTGGTTAATCACAACTGGCCACTGTCATTAGGGACTTACTATACTTGACATAAACTGAGCTATTACCTTGAATGACTGTGTTAGTGTTTGAATCTTATAAGCTTAGGAAATGGCTGGGAGGAAATCTTCCAAGGCTTCTAGAGGCAGAGGTCGACCGCGTGTGACTAGGAGCAGCGCTAAAGCTCCTGAGACGACCCATGAGAACCCTGAGGTTCATGGCTGGAGTGAAGGAAACGAGAATGCCAGCCTGAATGCCTCAGCTCGGGAGGCGATTGCTGACGAGGTGCACCAGGTCATGCAGACAGTCTTACCATCTGTGGTGACTGAAGTCATTAGGGCTGTGAGGAACGAGGAAAGAAAGGAGAAGGAGGACAGAAAAGGATCGACTGGGAAGGAAAGTAAGGGAGAGAAGGAACGGCCGGAGCCGGAGACAATATTGTCCGATGACGAAGAGGACGATTCGGCAGGGGTGACGGCTAAGGGATGCAACTATGGGGCATTTCTGAGGTGCAGGCCCCCAACCTTCGATGGCAACGGGAATGCTGTTGCCGCTCACCATTGGGTGAGGGAGATGGAAGCGGTACTCGAGATCAGCGAGTGCCGGGAGGATCAGAAGGTGAAGTTTTCCACCCACTCCTTTACTGACTCAGCACTATGTTGGTGGGACAACATCGTCCAAGCTGAGGGTTCTAGGGCCATCGGGAAAATGCGATGGAAAGAGTTGAAGAAGCTGGTAATCGAGGAGTTTTGTCCTTATCGGGAACTGGACAAGATCGAGAGGGAGTTCCTGCAACTCGAGGCGGGAACCATGACCCACCAGCAATACACCACCAAATTCAATGAGATGGCGAGGCTGGTGTCAGATCAAGTGACACCGATGTCCCGAAAGATCAACCGGTACATTCAGGGATTGCCAGCCGACATTCGTAGGCACTTGATTGCTGCTCGACCAAGCACTTTTAGGTCGGCAGTGGATTTGGCCGAGAGGCTCTATGATGAGAGGGAGGTGACGGTCGTGGACATGAAGAAGGCTGGTGGTGGTGACCGGAACTGGAACGGAAAACGGTTCGGGCGTGGTGGTTTCGTCCCGAACAACAAGAGGATGAGAATGGATGACCGTAGGGCGGGGTCATCAAGCTCGGGACCCAAGAGATGTGGTAAGTGCGGGAAGGATCATACAGGAGAGTGCAGGATGGGGCTCAACGTGTGCTTTAAGTGTGGAAAGCTGGGCCACATCTCCAGGGACTGTAGGCCGTCGAGGTGTTACAACTGCGACGAGGAGGGCCATATGAGTAGGGATTGCAAGAAGCAGAGGGCGGAGAGTTCCGGATCAAAGAAGACAACTAGAACTGAAGGGCCGAAAGCTAGTGCAAGAGCTTTCACCATGACCAGGGAGGAGGCTAGGACGGACCCCGATATCGTGTCAGGTATGTTTCTAGTAGACCAAACTCTTGCTTCTGTATTATTTGATTCTGGTGCTAGTAGGAGTTTTATTTCTGCTACCTTCTGTGCTAAAATGCTTGTTAGTAGTAAATGCATTGATGAGCCCTTTGACGTAGAAACTGCTATTGGTAAACCCACTAGGGTTACTGATGTGATAGAGGATTGTGCCATAGAATTAGAAGGTCATAGGTTCGCTGCTAGGTTACATGTGATGCCCCTAGGTGGATTTGATATGGTACTAGGGATGGATTGGTTAGCAACCTATGAAGCGAATATCGTGTGTCGTAAGAAGATGATTAGATTGACGGCGTCTGACGGAAGTCCGGTGACGATATACGGCGATCGGGTTATGACGATTCTGAAAGTGATTTCGATGGCGGTGGCAGGAAAGTGCATGAGACGTGGATGTAGCGCTTATTTGGCCTACGTGAAAGATGTGGACACGTCAACACCCCAATTGTCTGATGTACCGGTGGTGTGTGACTTTCCCGATGTATTTCCAGAGGACCTATCAGGTATGCCACCGGATCGCGAAATCGAATTTCAAATTGAATTGATACCTGGTGCCCAACCTGTCGCTAAGGCACCGTATCGGTTGGCTCCGACTGAAATGAAGGAGTTACTGGAGCAACTGCAAGAGTTTCTCGATACGGGTTTTATCAGACCAAGTATCTCTCCTTGGGGTGCTTCGGTCTTATTCGTGAAAAAGAAGGACGGTAGCATGAGAATGTGTATCGACTATCGTGAGTTGAACAAATTGACGATAAAGAATCGGTATCCGTTACCGAGGATTGACGACTTGTTCGACCAACTCTAGGGTGCCAGTTGGTTCTCAAGGATAGATCTTCGATCTGGCTACCATTAATTGAAAGTGAAGGAGCAGGACATTCCTAAAATAGCTTTCGTACGCGTTATGGACACTATGAGTTTCTTGTTATGTCCTTTGGTTTAACCAACGCGCCAGCTGCTTTTATGGATTTGATGAATCGAGTGTGTCGGCCGATGTTGGATAAATCAGTAATTGTGTTTATCGATGATATCTTGATTTATTCAAGGAGCGAAGAAGAGCATGCCGGTCATATTCGGGAAGTGTTGGAGACGTTGAGAAAGGAGAAGTTGCGTGCCAAGTTCTCCAAATGTACTTTTTGGCTACACGAGATGCAATTTCTGGGTCATGTGGTAAATGCGAAGGGAATCATGGTGGACCCAGCAAAGGTGGAGGCTGTGATGCAATGGAAGTCACCAAAGACGCCATCCGAGATTCGTAGCTTCTTGGGGTTGGCGGGCTACTACCAAAGATTTATTCAAGACTTCTCCAAGATAGCCTCACCCTTGACTAAGTTGACTCGCAAGGACGTGAAGTTCGTGTGGGGTCAAGAGCAGGAGGGTGCCTTTGAGGAGTTGAAGACGAGATAAACAAGCTCCTGTCTTGACAATGCCCAAGGGGAGTGAAGACTTAGTGGTATACTCGGATGCATCCTATTCTGGGCTAGGTTGCGTATTGATGCAATGTGGAAATATGATAGCTTACGCATCCTGACAGCTGAAAACCCACGAAGTCAACTATCCCACGCACGATCTAGAACTAGCCACGGTGGTTTTCGCGTTGAAGATTTGGCGGCACTATTTATACGGGACGATGTGTACCATCTTCACAGACCACAAAAGCTTGAAGTATTTCTTCGAGCAGAAAGATCTGAACATGAGGCAGAGGCGATGGTTGGAGCTCATAAAGGATTACGATTGCGAAATCCATTACCATCCGGGCAAGGCCAACGTGGTGGCAGACACCCTTAGCCGAAAGGAAAGGCCCGAGCCGATTCGGGTGAAGGCTTATCAGCTAGTCATGACCTCTGACGTGATGACGCATGTCAAAGAGTTTCAGGACGAGGCTTTGAAAGAAGATTGTCTCAACTCTGAAAGGATGAGAGGCTTGGTCGCGGAATTGGGTGAAAACACTCTAGGTTTAGAACCCGGTATTGGCGAATGTGGATTCCTCGTTACGGAGATCTACGTGGAAGGATCATGGATGAGGTTCATAAGACTTGATACTCCATTCACCCCGATGCCACCAAGATGTATCATGATATGAAGAAAGATTACTGGTGGCCGGGTATGAAGCGCGACGTGGCGAGTATGTGAGTAAATGTCTTACATGTTTGCAGGTAAAGGCGGAACACCAGAAGCCGTACGGGAAGATCCAGCCATTGGATATACCCGAGTGGAAGTGGGAACATATCACCATGGATTTCATTACGAAGTTACCACGTACTCCGAAAGGGTATGACGCTATGTGGGTGATAGTTGATCGCTTAACGAAGAGTGCTCACTTCCTACCGATCTGAGAGACGCATTCTTCTGAGAGACTCGCGGATCTATTCATCAAGGAGATCGTCGCTCGCCATGGTGTGCCGATGTCCATTGTGTCTGATCGCGACACCTGGTTTACATCAAAGTTTTGGAAGAAATTCCATGATGCGATGGGGACAAGGCTACATATCAGCACGGCTTATCACCCTCAGACTGATGGTCAGTCTGAGAGGAAGATTCAGACACTCGAGGATATGCTTCGAGCGTGCGTGATCGATTTCAGAGGAAGTTGGGATGACCACCTGCCGTTAGCAGAATTCTCGTACAACAACAGTTACCATGCCAGAATTGGCATGCCACCCTATGAGATGCTATACGGTAGGAGATGTAGGACGCCCGCATGTTGGGGGGACATTGGACAGAAAGAGCTGGGAGGTGTCGAGGTGATCGAAGCTATGACTGAGAAGTTGGAAAAGATCAAACCCTTCATGAAGGCGGCGAAAGATAGACAAAATTCGTATGCCGATAAGCGGCGTAGACCGATTGAGTTCCAGGTGGGTGACCGGGTTATGTTGAAGGTCTCACCGTGGAAGGGTATCATTCAGTTCAGGAAGCGGGGCAAGTTGAGCCCGAGGTACATAGGCCCTTTTCGAATCATTGATCGAGTAGGAGAAGTGGCCTATAGACTGGAGTTACTAGATGAGTTAAGTGGAATTCATCCGACGTTCCATGTATCTCATCTACGGAGGTGTTTAGCAGACGAGGATATGATTATACCACTGGAGGACATCGAGGTGGATGAACGGCTCAATTACATAGAGCAGCCAGTGGCAATCATCGATCGTAAGGAGAAGAGGTTAAGGAATAAACTGGTCCCTCCGGTGCGGGTACAGTGGAAGCACAGAAAGGGGTCCGAGTCTACGTGGGAGACTGAAGAAGAGATGAGGCAGCATTACCCTCATCTGTTTGAGGAATAACAGGTTTCGGGGTATAAGGGGGTTGGACTTGTAACACCCGGATACTTCTAAAGAAATAAATAAAAAGATAAAAGAGAAATAAAAGGAAGGAAATGAAAATCAACCCAAAGTTGAGGGGTCAAAAGTTTCAAAAGGACAAAAAGTAATAAAAGTTGGTGAAAAAGGTGGTATGGCCGCCCATTTTGTCCTGCACAACATCTTTCATTCGGAAATTCTAGAGAGAGAAAGCAGAATTCGAGGTTTTGAAGAAGAACAAGAAGGAACCCGAATTTAAGGTAAGATTTAGTGTTTTTAAGTTGTGTTTTGGCTAAGAAACCGAAAGTATATGTTCTTATGTGTGTGTGTGCGTTCGGGTGTGTGTGTTTATTGGGTTTTAGGTGTTTGAATTCGTTGGGAAGTTCAAGGCTTGGAGTTTAGGCTTGAGAATTTGCAAAGGTGAGTTTCTAGAAGCCCCTTTTTGCATGTTTTAACTAATTTTGGGGCTGGAAATACATGTATGTATGTTTTTATAAAAAGTGGGTATGTTACCCGTATGTGCATGTGTATGTGTACGAGGGTGGAGTATGTTTTGGGTGCTTATAAGGTTATGGTGATGTTATTAATGTGTTTCTGATGTGTATAATGTAAGAACTAGGCTTAGAACATGCTTAGAATGTAGCTTGGGACTGAAAATATGTTAGAAAATTTTAGGTTGGTGTTCATGCGCCCAAACAGAGCCCATGTGCCTAGAATCATGCCTTAGAAAATATTTAAGCAGGGCCATGTGCCCAAATAGTTCCCATGCGCCTGAAATTATGACTTAGAAAACTAAGTATAGGATAATGTGCCTAAACAGTACTCTCCTACGCCTAGAAAATTCCTTAGAAATATCATGTGCATGTTGATATGCCTGTACAGTAGCTCATGCGCTAGGTTTTTGCTAAAAACGCCTAAGTATTGAGGTGATGTGCCCCAACAGTGCCCATGCGCCCAAGTGTTAAAATTTTTGAAGTATTGGGGATGAGGCGCCTGCATAGTTGAAATGCGCCCAGACAGGGCTCATGCGCCCAAATAGTGTTGATGCGCCCAACACTTAGAAATTATTGCAGAATTTTCGTGGGAGTCTGTGCACTTAGGGTTTCGGACCGATGTTGACCAGAGTTTATTTAATGCACATGCTTATGTTTGAGTGTCAATATGACCATTATTATTATTATTATTATTATTATTATTATTATTATTATTATTATTATTATTATTATTATTATTATTATTAGGGTTTGTTATCATAATTATTAATATTATTATTGTGTGACTTTACGTGGTATGATCATGATCAAGAGAGAAAATTATTATCATTAATAAAGTGAAAGATTAATGATAAAGAACAGTGGAATGTAAACGAATGAACGAAAGTCTTGCAAGCAAATGTAAAGAGGTGCACGACCTTGTTGTCGTTAGCTCAACTGTGATGCGGGTTAGCTACCCCGAAGGATGCACACAGGGTCAATCGTTGAGATTGACAATGGGTGAGCGACTTCGTGTCGCAACAGACCGGAAGACATGCAATCCTTGAGATTGCTAATGGGGTGAGCGACTCTGTGTCGCAACAGATCGGAAGACATGAGATCTTTGAGATTGCCAATGAGGTGAGCGACCTTGCTGTCGCAACAGACTTGGAAAGATAATGATAAAAGTACGAAATGAACGATGATGAAGATAATAATGATATTACCTAAGTGTACATATGATGTGTGATCGCATACGAAAGTAATGAACGGTTTGAAATGAAAAGTGAAGTATTTTATTTATAAAAACTAGAACTCACTCAGCAACGCTGTCTTTTATGTATTTTCCTGTTGGCAGGTAATTTGTTGCTGAGGATGGCACGTGGGGTTTGTTACTCGGCGGGTCAAGGCTGACATCCATTCATGTTTTGACAATACTGTTGTTTTGTAATTCATTCAACTAATCTTTTGTGATTCATGAACTATAACGTATTGCTTAACAACAGTGTTTATAATGAAATGAATGGTTTTTGTTAAATAAATTCCGCTACTTAAATTTATAATATGTAATGTTCTATGTAATTACTGCTGTGAATGACCAACTGTAAGGTCTCCGGGAATGGGGCCTTACATAAATAACCTGCATCTGCATAACCAACCAACCTTCTTTTGAATTATTAGGATAAAACAAGCCTAAATCAATAGTACCTCGAAGATACCGAAAAATACGTTTAATCCCATTCCAATGTCTTTTAGTAGGAGCTGAACTAAATCTTACTAACAAACTAACTACAAAAGAAATGTCAGGTCTCGTACAGTTAGTAAGATACATAAGAGCTCCAATTGCACTGAGATATGGTATCTCTGGACCAAGAACCTCTTCATTATCTTCACAAGGACGGAATGGATCATTATCAACATTGAGTGATCTAACAACCATTGGTGTGCTTAAAGGATTTGCTTTGTCCATATTGAAACGCTTTAAGAGTTTTTCAGTATAAGTTGACTGATATACAAGTATTCCATTATGCATATGATCAATCTGCAAACCAAGACAATATTTGGTTTTTCCAAGGTCTTTTATTTCGAATTCTTTCTTTAAAAGAGCAATTGCTTCATTAATTTCCTTTTGTGTTCTAATTATATTTAGATCATCAACATACACAGCTATGATCACATATCCTGATGTTGTCTTCTTAATGAAGACACATGGACAAATAAGGTTACTTGTGTATCCTTTACTTGTTAAATAATCACTCAAACGATTGTACCACATCCTTCCAGATTGTTTGAGTCCATACAAGGATCTTTGTAATTTAATGGAATACATTTCCTTAGGCTTTGAGCTTAATGCTTCGGTGAATTTAAAGCCTTCAAGAATTTTCATATAGATGTCACTATCTATTGATCCATACAAGTAAGCTGTGACAACATCCATAAGACGCATCTCTAAATTTATAGAGACTGCTAAGCTGACTAAGTATCTAAAGGTTATTGCATCCATAACGGGGGAGTATGTTTCCTCATAATCAATTCCTGGCCTTTGTGAAAAACCTTGAGCTACAAGTCTAGCTTTATATCTTGTAACTTCATTTTTCTTATTTCGTTTTCGTACAAAAACCCATTTATACCCTACAGGTTTTACATCCATCGGAGTAATAACAATAGGTCCAAAAACCTTTCGTTTGTTAAGTGAATCTAATTCAGCTTGCATAGCTCCTTTCCATTTATCCCAATCATGTCTATTTTGATAGTCACTAACTGACTTTGGTTCTGGATCATCATCTCCACTCATGATGTCACTTGTTACGGAATAAGAAAATATTTCATTAATACTTTTCATTTCATCTCGATTCCATAAAATATGTGTATGACCATAGTTAATTGACATTTCTTTGTTATTTTCATCCAAATCCTCCTCATGAGAGTTTTGGGTATTTAACGTTGCATCAAGGTCATTCACTTTATGGTCAACTTCCTTTTCATGAGAGTTTTGTGTACATGAGCAACAGGGTGTTTAACAATAATTCCCACAGACATGTAATAATCATTAAAAGCATGTGATGTGAATTCACCAGCATTATCAAGTCTCACCCTTTTAATAGTATAATCAGGAAAATGGACTCGTAATTTAATAATTTATGCAAGAAATTTTGCAAATGCTACATTACGAGTTGATAACAAAGAGACATGAGACCATCTACTTGATGCGTCTATCAAAACCATAAAGTATCTAAATGGTCCACATGGTGTATGAATTGGCCCACATATATCTCCTTGAATTCTTTCAAGAAACAGGGATGATTCCTTTTCAATTTTCACAGGCGAAGGCCTCGTGATTAACTTCCCAAGAGAACAAGATGTACACAAAGGAATTTTATTCGATTGTGGGATCTTTTGATATTTCAATGGATGCCCATGTGTGTTTTCAATTATTCTTTTTATCATTGTGGATACTGGATGGCCTAATCTGTCATGTCATAAGTTAAGTGTTTCAGGATCACAAAATTTTCTTTAACTGCCATATATGCTTGAGGCACATTAATGTGTGTATAATGTAAACCAGACTGAAGCATTGACAGTTTTTCTAATATCTGATCCTTGCTTATGATATGCAAATATTTTTCATTGTCAACAGTCCTTGACTGAGTATCATATTCATTATGATATATGTTTTCTTGTTGATTTTAAGGAAAATAAAGCATTTTCTATTGTAAGCTTTGTACCATTTTATTAAATTAGCCTTTCTCACTCCTTTTATCAGGTCTGTAGGGCCTGATATTGTATTAACGATTCCTTTTAAGTTTATTTCTTAGATCTAAGTATAGTGTGTGTGGCTCCACTATCTGCTATACATATATCTGCTTCATTTGTTTGATCTTGCACTCCAGTGATGTTCATTTTAATCTTGAAAGTATAAAGAAAAATAATAAGTGAATAACGACGATATTGTTATATTTTAACAAAGACTTTATTGAATTGTAGGAAAACATTACATGAAGAAAAGTACATAATTAAAGATAGAAAAAACACTTAATTGTTGCATATAACTATTGTGGTCAAGCAACATGTGTTTCAGAGGTCTATGTTAAAGTCTGCAGTGTTCAACTCAACGTTGAGATCAGTGAAATTATCAACATGGTTCACTTCCTTGTCTTTTCTTTTAAGAGAGGCTTGGTATAGTTCACACAAATATGGAGTTGTGCGACAAGCCTTCGACCAGTGGTTTGTGCTACCACATCTAAAATAGGAAGTGTCATTGTTTTCAGACCGTCCGGCTTTATTCCCTTTGTACTGGTTGGAATTATTATTTTGTGGGGTGTGGTAATTGACTGTTCTTTGATTTCTACCACGACCATATCCACGACCACGACCACGTCCACAGCTATGAAAATTACCTCGATAGTTTTTGTTACCCTTAAAAGAATGGTTGCGATTATTAGGGTAACTTTTATCAAAAGAACCATGACCTCGTCCCCACTTTCTTCCAGAGTTTTTAGTAGCAACATTTATTTCTGGAATTGCTAATGATCCCGTGGGACGAGCTTGATGATTTTTCATCAAAAGCTCATTATTCTTTTCTGCTACGAGGAGAAATGAATTCAAATCAGAATATCTTTTAAATTTTTGCAACCTGTATTATTGTTGCAAGTTTATATTTGATGCATAAAATGTGGAGAAAGTTTTCTCCAACATATCTTCCTCGGTTACTTTTTGCCCACAGAATCTGAGGGTCGAGTAGATTCTGAACAAAGCAGATGTGTACTCGTTTACCTTTTTAAAATCTTAGAACCTGAGATTGTTCCATTCATCTCTGGTAGTGGGAAGTAGAACTTCCCTTTGGTGATCAAATCTGTTTTGTAAATCTTTTCATAAAACGTATGGATTTTCACAATTTGAATATTCAAATTGTAGCATTTCATCAATATGTTTATGTAAAAAGACGTCAGCTTTCGCTTTGTCTTGTTCAGAGCAAGCATTCCCCTCTTGTATGGTTTCTAAGACGCCCATAGATTTTAGATGTCTTTTTACATGGGCCGTCCACGGCATATAGTTTTCTCCATTGATTTTAAGAGCTTGAAATTCGATTTTTGCAATGTTTGACATTTTGTTTTCTAAACAAGAATTAAGCAAACAATAAGATAATTATTAGAATCCATATATATCAATAAATATTACGATTCAATAAAGTGGTAAAGCTATAAACAAATACAAAATAAGAAAAGTTTAAATTCTTCAGGTGAAAGTTCAGCAATGGGGATAAAAATTAAAATAAGCATTATGGTTGCCAGTACTAAAACCGGGTGTATCATCTTTGAAAGATTGCCTTGGATAAACTTGAGAAAAGAGATAATCTGTTTATTAAAAATAGATCGATGATGGTCAATTTATAGTTGAAATTATAACCGTTTGTAACGGCTATGTACAACGGCTATATAACCGTTTATAACAGCTATGTACAACGGCTATATAACCGTTTATAATGGCTATAATCGTTGTGTGTGTATATATCGACATTAATTTTAAATAAAATAGATAAGTATAATTATGTTATAAAAACGTAAATTTAGTTTATAAAAACAAAAAAACAAGAATAAGAATGACAAGTTAGGATAAGAATAAGACATTAGTACGAATAAATGTTAGTAAACATAATAAAAAAATGTTAGTTGCATAAGTAAAAGTTAGATGCATAAATAATAGGTTAGATGTATAAGTAAAAGTTAGTTGACATAAAATAAAATGTTAGTTGCGTAATCAAAAGTTAGATGCATAAATAAAAGTTAGATTGTTAGTAGTCCCATGGTTATCAAGATGTCCATAATAAGATCTCCTTTTATGCTTACTTTATCTTAATCATCTTCTCAATATAAGGTATTATATATTATTACTTAGTAAAGCACTTACCTTGATTAGTGGATGACTTTGTGCTTTATTGACTTTCTTCAGGGCCGGCCCGTAAGAGGAAGGAACCCAAGCTAGGGCTTGGGGCCTCACTTTTTTAGGGCCCCAAAATCTTGAATCGATTAAGCTTAACATCAAAAATTGGAGCGTCAACTGGAATGATGTAGCGAACTCCAAACAACGATGAAGGTATTGATCAAAAAGCATCAATCGTCAATTGAAGGTGATGTTTTTGGCATCAAATACTGAAGCATTTTTAATTTCTTTGTCACAAACTCATGGCGGCAGATATCCCAAGCTGCTCAGGCCTCAGATTAGTGTTTTGACGAAAAGAGTCGTAAAACGCCAAGTTGTTAAACGGATTTTCACATTCTCATGTTTTATGTTTATTGCCTTTAGTCGAACATTTCGTTAATCAGAAATTCTTCATCTTCAAGCCTCTAATCGGTATGATTATCTTCAAGCCTTCAATCTCCTTACACTTCTACCTTCAATCGACTTCAATAGATGATTTGTTCCGGTCTTCAGCACGCTTCATATAGGTTAGTTGCTTACCTTTTTTTGTTTTAAATAAAAAAAAACTAGCTGTGGTTTTTTGAAAGAAGAAGGTATATGTTGCGTATCAGCGTATGGATATTTCTTTTACATTATTTGATTTTCTTATATTGGTCAATGCTACTTGTGTGTGGTTGAATATTCATTTTAGTTCTAGAAATTCCTTTTTAGTTCTCCTTTTTTTTTTTTAAAGATTACTTTCTTAATTGTGAAATCCTTTACCAAGTTAGTGGTTAGTGGGGTTCGAACCCCTGACCTTTATGTTAATGGTTGAAAGCCTTGTTGTGGTTGAAAGCCTTTTTTTTTAGTTCTCCATTTGATAAATTGATTATGCCTTGTTGTGGTTGATGCTTTGCTCACGTTTCCTATTTGAGTATTTGGTTATTTATTGTGGTTGCTTATGGGAATTCACTTTTAGTTCTGCACTTCTGTTAGTTAATTGATGTAAATCACTTGTTCTGCTCAACTGTAATTTGTTACTTAGTTATCATGTTTATTTGTTTGTAACCAGCATTAGAATTTAGACTTTTAATTTATTTGTTTTTGTTGTTTTTGACTTATATATAATAGTGTTAGAATTCGATTTGGACTTGTGAAATTGACAAACCGGTTTAACATTGTGTGATAGGGCTATATAAACATTAGACTTAAATGTGAATTCGACTCTGGAAGTAGGAGAATTGGTGCCTCAAAGAGAGCAAAACATTAAAATGAGAAGTTTTAAATGAATCAATTAAAGGTTCACAACCAAAACTCATAACCACGAACAAAAAAAACTAAAATCTTGATGAAAAGGGCCCCAAATTTTCAATTCGTTTGGGGCCTCTAAATCGGTTGAGCCGGCCCTGACTTTCTTGATTCGAGTTTAGGAGCTTTCGTGCTGATAACGTGTTATATTACCACGATATTTAACACAAAGTTAGTGTTATAATCTTAAGAACTTAAAGAGAGTTGTAAGAGCAAGAAGAAGAGAAATGTATATCTTATGAAAGTGTATACAAGAGGTGCATTTTCTCCTCTACATTAAGTTGGTATTTATACTACAAAGATCAATCATTTTGGTAGACAAGGTAAACTATTTTGGTAGATAAGTAGTATAGTAAACTTATATACAAGTTTGATAAAAGTTCATCCACTTGTTATGATAATAATTTATAATAAATTTTTTTTTTATATTTTCATCCAAGAAGATGTGAAGTTCAGGGATGGGAAGCAAAATCATTGCAACTCCATGTGTTATCATAACATGTCCCCATCCTTTTTCCACGCTGCTTTTTTGGGTAATTATTTTCATTTCCTTTTATTTTTTTTTTGGAGCTTTAACTATTTTTTTTAATTTAAATCTAAAGAGAATCTCGTTAATCAGCTTTTGTTCACCCACGTGATTAAAGAAGTTAGAAATATGTTTTGTCTTATTTTAAATGTATATGGTTCTTAAAAGGACAAAAAAAAGTTTTCACTACAAAATGGATATCATTAAGGGGTAACTTTATATAATAGTAATCAAGTTTGAAAATTGTTCTAATTAGGTCACTTATAAATTTTTTTATTCCAATCAGGTCACTAAACTTTATTTTGATGTTCCACTCATGTGTATTTAACCTGAATAATAGGTAATAAACATAAAAATATTTAAAAAATTAAAAATAATTAATAAATAGTTGAATATTTTAAAAAACTAAAAAAATGTTTAAAAAATGCATAAACATTGTCGCAATTTTTGTAAAAATTGAAAAATAAAAATAAAAAATTACAAATTTCAGTAAAAATTAAAAAAAAATACATTGTGTAATGATTCCAAACGGGTCAACATACCAAATTATACCAACATACATCTATATATCCATACGGGTCAACATACCAAATTATACCAACATAGATCTATATATTCAAAGCGGGTCAACGGTTACGCAGGTCGGCTGCGATGGTGGTGGGACGGAGTCCGACAGGTGGTGGTGCGGAGTCCGACGAAGGGGCGGCCGGCGAAAGGGAGGCCGGCGAAGGGGAGGACTGTAACATCTCGTATTTTACGATAATTAAAAAAATAACAATAATAATAATAAAGATAATAAAAATAAATAATAATAATAATAATAATAATAATAATAATAATAATAATAATAATAATAATAATAATAATAATAAAGATAATAATAATAATAATAAAGATAAAGATAATAATAATAATAATAATAATAAAGATAAAAATTATAATAATAAAGATAAAACAATATAAGGTTTATTATTTACAAACTTGTAATAAAGTTTGTGCCTGAAAATAAAAACTTTTGGAAAGTTGAGAGACCATTTGTGTAAGTTCAAAAGCACCCAACCCACTTTTCTTCTTCCCCACTTTCTCCCCATTTCCTTTCCTTCTCCATTATCGACCGAAGTGGATCAATTTCAGGCACATCCGACTTTTATAATCAAAAGAAATCCCGCACTAACAAACCTTGAATCGATTATAATACTCCTTTGAGTTCGATTTCGTTCAAAACAATCAAAAACATTCCATTCGAGTACCCCAAAACCGCGGACCTGCAACTTCCTTTAATCCCATCTCCGATCAATTTTAACAAAAACTAATAAGGGGCTTTTAATCCCCATCATCATTCAAAGCTTCCCTCAAGTTTAATTCGATTATAATAACCGTTTGAGCATCATTTGATTGGCACCTCTGCCGCGATTGTTCTTCGAAGTGTTTGGCATCAATTCATCACCATATAGGTAATTAAGAACACCATTAAGCTCGATTTCTCATGGGGAACAAAAGCCCAATGAATCTGATTGTTAGCAATCTCGAATCGACCCTCAATTTAGATCCACCCGATCTAGGGTTCCTCGCGGTTTGGGGGATTCGGGATTAAACCGCTTATAATCATTTGAAACCAATCTTAACCGCGGCTGCGGCCTTCGGTTCACTGGATTAAACACATGCTTCCCCATCCGAGAGGTCCCGGGTTCGACCCCGGGCCACCTCACATAAATTTTTTAGCCTTTTTGGCCTTTAAATAAATTCAGAAAAATCCTTAAAAATTATAAAAAAAATAGTTTTTATAAACTAAATATTTTTTTAGACACCAAAATAATTTCTGTAATATTTCGAAATTTAAATAATTTTCTTAAAGGTTACTCATGGATTATTTTCTTTTATGGATTATAAATAATTAACAAAATATTAGCGACCCGAACTTTTCTTTAATCTTTATCGTTTAAGTCACGATATTTTAAATGGAGATTCGTTTTAAAACATTATAAATTCTTTTGTGTAATTTAAATGATAAAATATATTATGGTTCAAATTTAGATTATTTAAAACCTTATAAAATCATATGTTTAATGACTAATTATTCGTCTAATCATTTTATATCATCATTAGTTAATAAAGTTATTCGTTAACTTTATTTAACTTCTTAAAAATTTATAAAACTTTTATAATAAAATATTCTAAAGGCTCAAAACTTTATAAAATGAGTTTAAATAATTTTAACGTCATTCAAATAAGTATCTAATTACTTCCTCTTGTCAAGTTTTAAATAATTAATTACTTTTTTTACATTATCTAATATGAAAAAAGCAAGGATGAATAGTACTATTCATTGAATAGTGTTATTCTCATCTTCATCCTCTCAATCCTCTCAGCCCCACCATCCCATCGGCCTCCACTGCCCTATTAGAATCGCCCCCCTGCGACCTCCTACACACCGCCGCCCTCATCTATCGCCCTCCCCCTCATCTATCACCCCCATCATCGCCCGTATCCGTAGGTGGTGTTGGCGCCTCAAATGGAGATTTTTGAATACTACGGGTTGCGGTGGTGGTGTCGCTGATGGTATAGCCTGAAACGACACAGCTCACGACGTCTGTTTGCATCTGTTTTGCTCCAACGAAACCCTAGCGCGGCCTTCTTGCGCAGATCTGCAATTTTAGCAAGGGGTTTGTGGTTTTTCGGGTTCGCGACTATGTGGTTTTGCCTGGTTGTCAGTGGAAGCTGACGATGCTCTAGGTTGTGATGTTGGTGCGCTCGCTTGCATGTGACCGTTGCCTTCGATGGTGTTGTCGGTTTGATTACTGACATGTACACCTTGCATTTTTGCCTAAGGTAGTGTTTGTTGGGCTTTCGCATCCCTATTATGACTGTTGGTTGTCTTTCTCTTTGGAGATCATATGCTTTTGTCAATGATGCTAAGCGTTTGCTTAACTGAGACTGCTGTTTGTTGATGTCATTGATGATGAACACGTTTTCATCTGAGACCATTGCCTCTGGTTTATCTGTGATTTTATATGAAAACTGGAGCCTGTTGCCTTGGCTTGGCATCTGTTTTTGTTATGCAGCCGTGACTAGGTACCAGTTTAATTGCCGCTATACATATACTAGAAAGTACTGTCGGTTGGTTATGTTATTATGTTGTGGAATTATTTATTGATGTCGATGATGATGAACGATTCTTCGTCTGAGACCATTGCCTTCGGTTTGGTTGTGAATTTATATGAAAACCGGTGCCGGTTGCTTTGCGTTGGCATCCATGTTCAATGTGCAACTGTAACCGGGTATCGGTTTAATGATTACTTTGGCTTGGGAAAAATAGTTAAGCTAATGATGCTAAGCGTTTGCTTAACTGAGACTGCTGTTTGTTGATGTCGTTGATGATGAACACGTTTTCATCTGAGACCATTGCCTCTGGTTTATCTGTGATTTTATATGAAAACTGGAGCCTGTTGCCTTGGCTTGGCATCCGTTTTCGTTATGCAGCCGTGACTAGGTACCAGTTTAATTGCCGCTATACATATACTAGAAAGTACTGTCGGTTGGTTATGTTATTATGTTGTGGAATTATTTATTGATGTCGATGATAATGAACGATTCTTCGTCTGAGACCATTGCCTTCAGTTCGGTTGTGAATTTATATGAAAACCGGTGCCGGTTCCTTTGCGTTGGCATCCATGTTCAGTGTGCAACCGTAACCGGGTATCGGTTTAATGATTACTTTGGCTTGGGAAAAAATAGTTAAGCTGTGGCTATGATGATACAAAAGTAAATCTGAGCCTTGGTTTGCCCGGTTTTTAAGACGCGCAACCCGCGTCCGGGTTAAAACTCTGTTAAAATTACTATACATATGTTAAAAAAGAAAGGTAATGAACAGTTAAATTGTGCAACTAAACTGTTCATTTTGGGTGGTTTGCCCGGTTTGACTAACTTAGGTTTCTTTGATTCTCGTCATTTTGGGTGGAACATGGATGGTCATGTTCAGTCTCTCGCTTGAATTGGTTTAAATCTGAGGTGGGTGTATTCGATTTAAGCACTTAAATATGAGGTATGCTTCACGATACATTCAAGTAATTAGGTTTTCCTTTCTACAGCCTTTTTAGAATGTTGAACTTTTCATAAATGTTTGAGGTTTTTATGATGTCATTTATTATTCTGTATGATTCTATTGATGATTTATGATACTTTGCAGTTAGGTTCATTTGAGAGATTTGCTTGACCATATTTTATCTTGAGCCCAATTTCATAAAGGTCTGTCGGAGCTTATGCCTCTTTAGATTCAAGGTATTGTTGTTATCTACCAACACATTGATTAACGACTATAATTTTTACAATGCTCAAATCATAAGATTCAAATGGTGTATTGGGATTAGGTAACACGATCGATCCATATACGCCAGATACTCCTCTGGTGATCCTAAGAACTTCTTTTGATTGATATGTTAATTCAAGTTTCCACTTTTCTTTAATTCGTTATTGAAATTAGGATCCTTAAATTTAATTTATGTTGTGTTTTTGTAGATTGGGGTGTTTTAGATTGTAATGTTTCTTGCTGAATCTATTATGCAGCCTGAGTACATCTCAACCCTCCCAGTGGTCTTTTGATCACCAATGAGTGAGCATGAAGTTACCTTGAAACATTGTTATGGGGATGAAGCCTTTAACGCTGAACTTATGAGAAATGAGGCAATTATTTCTTCTCCTGTAGCTTCTTGAAATAATCTATGCTTTGGTGGAGACGACAATGGTGGG
Organism: Flaveria linearis; assembly: GCA_024085815.1. Taxonomy (NCBI): domain Eukaryota; kingdom Viridiplantae; phylum Streptophyta; class Magnoliopsida; order Asterales; family Asteraceae; genus Flaveria; species Flaveria linearis. Next base: position 31,907,585 of record CM044012.1, on the reverse strand, counting down.
CAGAACTTTTAAAGAAATTGCCAAGTAGGTGTAGTGTTTTGTGTAAGTGTCTTAAGACTTGGGTTCTTATGTTGTTGTTGAAGTTGTGGTTTTATGGTCCATTTGTTTCACTTACTCATGTTCTTTGGTTTGATAGTAAATAACTTTAGGTAGTTCTTTGTTGTTTAATTGGTGATTGGATTTATTCTGCTTTGTTACCTTGGATGTTGAATTAGCACCTACCAACGTGTTATTTGACTGCTATATTAATTATGTGAATGAATCGAATGTTAGGGCAAAATTAATAATTAAAGTGAAACTTGGTTTGGAGCAGTACGTGTGGTTGAACCATGCGACTTTTATAGTTACTTTATAGTTACGAGGTTGATCGAAACATTATGATTTGAAACATTTTTTATTCAACTAATTTATATTTGTTTAGTTGCTTACATTTATGTGGGTAATTTAGATATAATTGGGATATTTGATTGCTCTTCGTCTATATTGGAGTCTAATTATTTTCTTTTTTTTTCTTTTCTAGCTTTTCAGTTTGGAGAATAGATGTGTGCATGTTTCATGTCTTATGCTACCTTTGCATCTCCAAAGTTACACAGATCATGGGCTAAGCATACATTACCACAATATCAACTAATAAAACTTTAATTGCAGACGCGGATTTGTCAACAACTAAGAAAGGCAATATGCATTGGTCTTTTGCAGCCGTAACCAATGGCAGTCCAAGAACACATTCCGGTATGTAAACATTAAGTACACAACAACTAATATGTAGATAATCAAAACACATGTTCATTGACAGCACTTATCAATGTATCATATGCGCAGGTCGGACAAAAAATAGCTTTTGACATCATGACCTTGATCTTTTGACTTCAAAATTATACTAAAATTATCTTTTGAAGTTTAAATCTCATATATATCGGTGTTATCAGTTAAATATAATGATCTTCGGACTTGATATATATCACTGCCATCGAGAAGGGTGTACAATGGTCGATTACATAGGCGATGCTGGTTCATGCAGCAGGCGATGACAATTCGCGCAACGCGCGATGGTGAATACACCTAGTTATATTTAATTTCTATTGTTGAATCATTTTTAAATATCTATGGTGTTAATTGAGTTATATCATCTTTATTAAACCAAAATATTAACGATTGATTATTAATTTAAGACCCCAAATATCAATGAAACCCTAGTTCTCGTTGATTCGTTAAACTCAGTACGATAAAACTTAAAATTTTGTAAATATATATACATAGGTACCTTGTGAAGGATTACGTTGGAACGACTTGTTTTATTTCTTAATATTGTTCATCCTTATTACCAAGTGAGTATTTCTATACCCATTTTATCATTTTCACACTTTTGGGTGAAACATGTTACCTTATAAACGTTGCACTTATAAACACGTTTGATTCTTGTAAACTTATGGCAATTTACTTATGTGTTGTGATTAGTTGAATCTTGTAGCTACCATATAATGTCGAATACATGTACAATCATTAACTATTGCTAGCCTGGCGACGTCATAGATCTATGGGCCTGACAAGCATGCTTGTTTGATCCAAGTACACTTAGCTAATCGTATATACTTATAACTTGGTTGATCCAAGTACACGTTTGAAACTTGTAAAACTTTGTCAAGGTTTGATTGTGCATTCTGTCTTACATCCCTAGTTACTTTGTTTCTCTAATTTACAACATGAATTGGCATTTTTTACATACTTATGTATCCAAAACTATAGAATGCTCACCAACATCTTTATGTTGACCTTTTATTTTTAACATGTTTCAGGCAATAGCGTTATGTGGTTGTGAACAATCGTAACTCTCACACTTCGAAGATTCCGCCGTCAAGGTTGGGGTGTGACAGATTGGTATCAGATCCAGGGCCAGGCCGTTGTGCCAGCGAGGACGCTGGTCTCACTTCGGTGGGTGGATGGACACATGCCTGAAAATATGGCTATGACTCATCCCACATCGGTCGGGGAGGCGAACGAAAGCTTCTTTATAAGGGGCTGGATACCTTCCCCATTGGACGCGTTTTAAACCCGTGAGGCTGCGGCCAAAGCGGACAATATCCAATGCGGCTCTCGTACACCTTCCTGCGGGGGGGTGTCACAGTTGGTATCAGAGCCAGGGCCGGGCCGTTGTGCCAGCGAGGACGCTGGTCTCACTTCGGTGGGTAGATGGACACATGCCTGAAAATATGGCTATGACTCATCCCACATCGGTTGGAGAGGCGAACGAAAACTTCTTTATAAGGGCTGGATAGCTTCCCCATTAGATGCGTTTTAAACCCGTGAGGCTGCGGCCAAAGCGGACAATATCCAATGCGGCTCTCGTACACCTTCCTGCGGGGGTGTCACAGTTTGATGGACACATGCCTGAAAATATGGCTATGACTCATCCTACATCGGTTGGGGAGGCGAACGAACGCTTCTTTATAAGGGGCTGGATACCTTCCCCATTGGACGTGTTTTAAACCCGTGAGGCTGCGGCCAAAGCGGACAATATCCAATGCGGCTCTCGTACACCTTCCTGCGGGGGGGTGTCACAGTTGGTATCAGAGCCAGGGCCGGGCCGTTGTGCCAGCGAGGACGCTGGTCTCACTTCGGTGGGTGGATGGACACATGGCTGAAAATATGGCTATGACTCATCCCACATCGGTTGGGGAGGCGAACGAAAGCTTCTTTATAAGGGGCTGGATACCTTCCCCATTGGACGCGTTTTAAACCCGTGAGGCTGCGGCCAAAGCGGACAATATCCAATGCGGCTCTCGTACACCTTCCTGCAGGGGGGTGTCACAAGGCCGGCGAAGGGGAGGCCGGCGAATGGGGACGACGACGGAGTCCGGCGAAGGGGGGGCGGCGAAGGGGAGGCCGGCAAAGGGGAGGCCGGTGAAGTGGAACCTGCGATGGTGTGTACGTGAAGTGGAACCGGCGATGGTGTGTACGTGAGTTGAAGAAAGTTTAGGGTTTTTTAATATTATTTTTGGAATCTTTAATGTGATTTATTTATTTGTTTAATTTGTTTTAAATATAAAATAAAAAATTACCTGCTAAGCAGGTTAATTATATAGGATTAAAACACCACTTCAAAGTTTAATGATGTAATTGAAACAGTTTCAAATATAAAACAACTTTTTAATTAAACACTGTATTAGGTGAACTTGCATTAAATATAAAACAACTTGTTAAGTTAGGTAATACAATCTTTATATTAACAAATGCAATAATTTTTATAAGTAATGTAACTATTTGAAAGATTGCTTTCAAAAAGGTTGTATTAGGCTCATTTTTCTAGTAATTAATTAATTTAACCAAAGCCAAACGTTTTAATCGTACGTATCAATGAAAAAAGGTATATATCGCTTCACTTATTATGTTCGTAATTGTATGAGTATTTAAAATATCAAACTACAAGAAAATAATAACTTTAAATATAACTACTTATAAATTAATAAAATGTTTAACAGAAAAGATATATTAACAAAAGGCTAAGGAGCTAAAACCCAAAAAAAAAAAACATACAGTTATAAAGAAAGAAATAAAAAACAGTAGCAATATGGAAACAAATAGCGCCAAATAACAAAGGAAACTAAGCAAACATCAAAGGGACTCCTAAAGGGCCATTCTTTTGCTTTATTTCTCATTTTATTCCTTACCCACTAGGAGCTAAGGATCTTGATATCATCAATACTCTTGGTTGGAGATGTATTCTTTTGATTAAAAGTTACGTCATATGTCGTCTTTCAAGATACACAGATATGAGATGAGCATAACGGCATGGATTATTATCCGGTTACAACTCTTATCGAGGGTATTCTTGTGTAACTTTAGCAAGTTCCTATATGAAAAGACAAATACAGAAACAACTTTACACCATTGACTATTAATTTGTATGCTTCCAAATGAAATTAACAATCTGACATGATACAAAAAAAATGGTAAACAGAGTCGTCTAATTAAGTCCCAAATAATCTACAAATATTTTTCCACTGGTATAATTCTATATGAGAGTGCATCAAGAGTAGCAACCCTACCAATTTAAGCACGCCAGTATTTACCTTATTAGTTATTAGGCAGAAACCTATTCCACGGGAAGTTATTTAATCCATCTTTATGAATTGTTTTAGAGTAATCGTTAAATACTTTACAAGGTAGATAGGTTACAATCATCATCTTCCCATCGCCACTAATTAGTTGCATTATATGTATAGATAGAGTTAAGAATGGAAAGTATTTCACTGTACTCATTCATCTAAGTAGAATCCATCAGATCACCCTTCCATCCATAGATCACCCTTCCATAGATCACCCTTCCATAGATCACCCTTCCATCGCCATGACCTTCGTCAAACATTTGACAACAAAAAACAATCCATGAACGACACCAATTTGACCGGTACAAAGAGCGAGCAGAGAATGAAAAACCTAGTTGTGACGGACTTGCCCGTCCATTGTGTAACATCGGTATCACTACAAAAGTTTTGACCATTAGTGGCGACACTTGTCGCCGCTATTAAGTGGAAAAGTCGCCACTAAAAGTTAATAGTTAGTCGCTAATGATCAATAAATCACCGCTAATAAATCGCCACTAATAAGTCGCTGCTAATGATGTCGGCGCTAATAAGGTGTCGCTATTTGTGTCTGTTAAAAAAATTTAGAGGACTACAAGTCGCCGCTAATTGTCAAATTTTTTAATATTTTTTTTTAATTTTTCAAATTTTCAATTTTGGACCCAAAGAAACCTAGATTTTCTAATTACATTCATTCAAATTTCATACAAATAACATTAAAATTTCCCAATAACATTCACAATATCATGCAATCATACGTGAGTACAAACATAAGTAATTTAGTCATAAAACTTAAACACAAGTACTCTAAAACAAACTTAACCCGGTGATACAATATGTTATTCATCCCCCTCGTCCGAATCATCTTCTTCGGCTTGATTTGGAGCTTTTTGCGAAGCAATTAACTGTGTAATTTGTGACTAAAATCCGTATTTTGAAACAGAATTGAAATTTGCTTCTGTAAAAACTAAATATATATTTATATTTTGGTGAAGTATATGAAGTGTCAATTAATCATGTTGAACCAAAAACACTTAATATACTTAGAAACATACTAAAATTATATCATTTAAACCCGTTTTGACCCGTTTTGACCCATTTAAGCTAAACTTAGATAATTAAAATATATTTTAACGATAAAACGTTATAATAACCTAAACCCACTATGATGCACTTAACACATCTAACTTTAAGTCATTTTGACCCGTTTAAACTCAAATCATGTCGTTTTCACTCATTTTGACCCGTTTAAGCTAAACTTAGATAATTAAAGTCTATTTTAACGATACAATATCATAATAACCTAGACCCACTATGATGCACTCAACACATTCAACTTTAAGTCATTTTAACCTGTTTAAACTCAAATCATGTCGTTTTCACCCATTTTGACCCGTTCAAGTCTAAAATATAGATAATCTAAGTTTATTTGAGTGATAAAGAGTTATAATAACTTAGAACCACTATAATACACTTACCTATGTAAATGACTGATGAGTTCGTTCGTGATCATGAACAAAAGAAGTCGTTCTTGCAGATGATGATGGTTTACGCGCAATCCTCCTAATATATCTACGTTGTTGTCCCAACAGCGACTCAAAAATATCGACTTCATTCAGCGTTGATGAACCACTTTCTTCATTTTGGGTTTGGCTTATCTCATCAAACATTTCCTTTAATTGATTCTGTATTAATTAATAAAAATATATGAGTTAATTTCAATTTTGCTCCCCAAGGTTTGATAAAGTAACTATTTTCCTCCAAAATATTAGAAACATCAATTTACCTTCAAAAGTTTCATAACTTATTTCAATTTTAATCCAAAAGCTTCATTATTTTGTATTTAAATTGGAACAAATAATAAAACTTTTGGACTGAAGTTAAAACAAGTTATGAAACTTTTGAAAGGTAAATTGATATTTTAATCTTTCAAAGAAGATTAGTTATTTTGGTCAAAACTTAGAAAGAAAAAATGAACTTAACTCAATATATATATATATATATATATATGTATGTATATATATATATATGTGTGTATATATATATATATGTGTATATATATATGTGTATATATATATGTATGTATATATATATGTATGTATGTATGTATGTATGTATGTATGTATGTATGTATGTATGTATGTATGTATGTATGTATGTATGTATGTATGTATGTATGTATGTATGTATGTATGTATGTATGTATGTATGTATGTATGTATGTATGTATGTATGTATGTATGTATGTATGTATGTATGTATGTATGTATGTATGTATGTATGTATGTATGTATGTATGTATGTATGTATGTATGTATATATAAGTATGTATACACACACACACACACACACATATATATATATATTTGAAAACTATACTTTTTAGAAATACTTACATACTGTTGTTGTGCTACCTCGCTATCAAATATCCCATCTTTACCAGTAAGCGCACATTAAACGTCTCAAGTCTACTTTTATTCTGCCCTTAAAAAATATATTATATATTAAAAAAATACTAATATATAATACACAAATATATAAATTTAAATCATTATCTTCTTATAACAATAATTATTGTATGAATCAGTCCCCCTACGGTTTGTATATATTTGTTGCTGACGATTTGTTTTGTTTGAATTTGGCGCATTTCTATATGCGTCACTTATAAAATAGTCAATGGTTTTCCTTTAATTTTCATGATTCATCCCCGTTGGAAGGTTGACCTTTGCTTGTTCAACATTTTTGTAGCATCCAATATGATCAAAGTGTTTTTTTGCCATATTTTTTCGGTCTCAAAATCGTTTGAGAAACACCGAACGGATTCCACCCTCTATATGAGCGCGCTCACGATCTTACAAAATCTCATTAAAGTCAAAGCATCGCTACATTTAAGTTAAATATAAAAAAGCTAGTTATGTAAAAATGAATAACAAACATATAACTTATAAAAGTTTACCACCATATGCTCGTCCAAAACATTTTTCTGAGCATCGGAAAGATTTTTATACGAACAAATATTAAAAGGAAAATTAGTTTCCACACCTTGCGAACAAACATATCATTTAGTTCACCAACGGGGGTATATGTGGTAGCTCTATCAACGGGTAGAGATAAAGATCCCCCTTTTTAGCTAGCTCCTGTTGTAATTTTTTTCCGCCTTACCTCTTTTTTTTCAAGAAGGTGTACCTGTAATTATAATAAAAATTCATTAATTGCATTATATATTAATAATAATTAAATAAACATAGTAAATAAATAAATTATAATAACAATTATCATCCAACGCGTGACTTCAAGGACCACCAAATGGAGGAAGTGGTGGATCCCTCACGCCATCACCTCCATGACTCATGACATCAGCCATAAGATATGCCAAAACAATCTATAATGATATCATGTCTTGAAATATAAGATTTAAAATATAATGTTAAAATAAGAAGAAAGTATTCTAGTACAACATGGAATACAAATAAAGTTTTATATAAATAAATACGAATACAAATCCTAACAAAATTTTCAATCAGAGTCACGCTCATATACTTCAGTATCTTTTTCTGACCCTTCGGTGTCATAATCAGAATCGTTCTCATCATAATCAGTCTCGTCCTCAAACACCTCATCAACGATAACAGTTTTTGGATTAACTTCACTTGCAGTCTCGCCTTCGATGACATAAGTAGGCATGTTATAAAAATATTACGTGAAGTCAATGAAAAATAGACTATTAGATGAAGAGTGGTTGTGAATAACGTCAAGATCTTCTGTCAAGTCATTGTCAACATTTTGAATGTTCTCCATCACATCATCACTGGATGTACGTCGATCTCAATTTTTTCAATGATTAACCTTCTCGACGACTCACCCATGATTATTGTTTTGATTTCTTAGAGAAGATTCTCGGATGTAGAACACTTGTTTAGCTTGGGAGGCAAATATGAGTTGATCGTCTTTGTCCCATTCACATTTTGTGTTGATACTAATGATATTATTGCCAAATGAAACACCCCCTCGAGTATATAACCATTTGCAATGAAATAGGACTATTGAATACCCATTTGCATAAAATAATTCAATAATCTCCTTTTCCTACCCATAATATTTTTCACCATTCTCTCTCTTTACTAAAACACCGGAGTTTTACGTTGTGCTTTGCGCGCCATGATCAACTACCATAAACCTAACATCGTTGACTATGCAAGTAGTGTAAGTATAAGCATTTACATTCATATCCATTGAAAGAGCATACAACTTTGAGTGAAATTTTGGAGAATTTTTTATTTTCATCAAATAAACATAAGAAAATATATAGTAACACGTGTTATATATGGATTATCTAACAAATATATAGTAACATGTGTTATATGGATTACATTCTGGAAAAACCATGTTAGAAATTGATTTTAATATTCTTATATGGACATTCAGATTTAATTTCACTACATTATTAATAAAAATATACAAAGAGTAAGAAACGAAATATATTTAATTAATGATGAAAAGTTAAAGATAGAAAATTTTATTGCATGTAGTCTCTGACTTCTTAACATCTATCGGCACAAACCATTCTAACTTAAGCTTTTCACTTGGAGAAAGATATTTCATTTTTGTTGCACTAGCCGGACGATCTTTAGATTCAAATGCATACATATTTCTTTTTTTTAATAATGGCATCCTCGTTTCTGTCAGGGTGATTAAACCGAGTCTCAACATCTTGAAGGTATCTTGAACAAAATGACAGAGCTTCTTCAGCAACATAACCTTTAGTTATACAACCTTCCGTCCTTGCTTTGTTTCTAACATAATTTATTAGTTTTTCCATATATCTTTCAAAAGGATACATTCATCTCATACATACTGGACCACCACGAGTCACTTCATCAGGTAAATGCAACACTAAATGAAACATAATATCAAAAAAACGCTAGAGGATAGATCAACTCTAACTTGCATAATATTATATGAATGACCTCCTTAGTTTTCTTCATATCCTCGACCAATAGTGTTCTAGAGCAAAGTTACTGAAAAAACGTACAAAGATCAACAATTGGTGTATAAGTACTGTTGGTCAAAAAACATCTAACCCTAATCGGTAATAAACGTTGCATGAGAATACGACAGTCATGAGATTTCAACCCAGTAATGTTAGTGTTGTTATCTATCACTCTCTTGTTGATATTAGATCCAAACCTATCAGGCAGTTTAACATCTTTTATAAACTCACAAAATAGCTTACAATCATCGATCTTCAATAAGTATTTTAGGTGTGGACTATACCACTTGCCGTTAAATTCTAAACTTGTTCTCCACTCATGGTTAGCATCTAAGAATCGCTGATGACCAACATATACAACTTTATTTGTAACACACATAGAAGAAGTGTCTTCGTTACATGTTGGGCATACTTTGTCACCCTGCCCGCTACAACCTAATAAACTACTACAAGCTAGAAAATCATTTATAGTCCATAACAATGCCGCCTTCATAGTAAAGAACGTGTTTGTTGCCGCATCTTTAGTACGTATGCCTGACACCCATAACTGCTTAAGCTTATCCACTAACAGCTTAAGAAACACATCCATGTCCTTCCCGCGTGATTTAGGGCCAAGAATCAACAATGACAACATAAAAGAGGACTCTTTCATGCATAGTCACGGAGGATGATTGTATGTTGTGAGTTCAACCGGCCACATGCTATGAGCCGAACTCATGTTACCAAATGGATTATAACCGTCAGTTGCAAGCCCTAGGAGAAAGTTTCTCGGTTCTCTCGAGAAGGTCGGGTACCTTATGTCAGATTTTTTCCATGAATTACCGTCTACCAGATGACATATCGTATCCTCTTCTGATCGTCCGGTACTATGCCAGATCATATCTTTTGCCGCGTGCCTTGAAAAATACAACTGTCATAGCCTTGAGGTTAAAGGAAACCATCATAACACCTTGTGAGGTAACTTCTTCTCCTTTGTATTTGTATTGACCCACCTACTCTTATTACAAACGGGACATTTTTTAATAAAAGGTTTTCTCCCCAGAAAAGAGCACATTCATATTTGCCCACATGTATCGACTTATATCCTAAACCAATCTTTTTAATGTCCTTTTTGCTACATAATGAGAAGGGGGATTTTATTACCCTCAGAATCTGAAGATCATAACAACTCAAGAATCTCATCAAATGAACTATTAGTCCATTTATTTTTCACCTTAATATGCATAAGCTTTGCTAAAAAATCAAGCAAATAAAACTTATTACAACCAGGATATATTTGTGATTGAACTTCCTCTAACAAGTTCTTAAAATCATCATGGATACCGTTTCTCTCCTTCATAACGTCTTCGATGACGTCAGCCATTTTGTTTGTTGGCCCAACGTCATCAACAACTACAATTTCAGGAATTAAACTTTCACCGTGATAGATCCAATCCTTGTATGACTGGCACATGTCCCATATTTCTAAATGATATTTTATTTAACCCATTCTAATAATACGGTATTCTAACATTTCATACACGGATATCGAATCTGGCCATAACTGTCAGTAAGTTTTTCGCACATATCTATAAAAGATTTAAGTCCTTGTTGATACTCAGGTGATCTACGATTCGGATTAAGAAGCCAATTTTTATCGACAGACATGATTATGGAACTGTAATATAATTTAAGATTTAAGTGGATGAAAAACTATCCACGAAAATAAGGATCAGATTGAGAATTGAAAAGATAGGCTCATATACCCACCATCTGAATATCTTATCTCATATATGAATATGCATTACGTGATTGTTTGTTTAAAAAAATTTAGCTGCATTTTCTCTTAACTCCCAAGTATATAGAAATATACAGCTGAAGAGCAAAGAGAAAATGACATACCAAATTTTCTTAGACAAACATTCATGTAATACATATTTACATCTTAAACGGGGACAACCCTAATTTTAGGCGGGTATTTCTAAGCTAATGAAGATTAGATTGAAACTATGAAACCTAAAAGCTAATAATGCACAACAATTAAAAACTACTACAAAAATCAAATGAAATGTGGTATTATTTGAACGGATTGCAACATTATTGCAATTGGTCCAACTAATGTCATGGTTTCTTTTGATTTTCTTAGTAATTTCTTATTCTTGTTCCTTATAGCTAATTAATTTTGTTTCTCGTAAAATACAGCCTAAACCTACGTTAGTGAATGCTATTTGAATCATATATATAATAACAATAATATAAACAATTTTTAACCAATTTTTAACCATCGAGATAGCAAAATATTCAAATTGATTTCTTAACAAAGGGTATATTCAAGCGTCATTTCATAAATTTATCATCATAAAATATACAAGATACACAAATCTATTTACTTCAAACCTACAAAATATGCAAACACATTCTCAACTAAGCAAATTCAAGCATACATTATTTCATACATTTTCAACTAAGCATACATTCTCACCATCTTTAACAAGTTTTAATTAAAACCTGAAAAATACACAAATCATTATCAAGATTAAATTAATGTTTGAACAACCTACAAAAACCATAAATATTAATTTACCTCAAGGTTGTAGATGGTGCTTGAACAACAACTTCTAATCCAAAAACTAAAAACCAAGTCAAAAACTTAGTCAGAATTAAACAAAGCAAAACTGAAACAAACAAAGAAAACCATACCGATAAGGTAGAGTGCGTTGCGGACGCGAGTGGTAGCAGTGGGTTACGGGTGCAAGTAGTGGCAGTGGCTGGGGGTGGGTGGTAGTAGTGGACTGCGGATGGTAGTAGTGACTGTGGAGGTGGAGATGGTGGGTTGCGGGTGGTAGCAGTAGCTGTGGAGGTGGAATGGAAGCCAATTGAAGGTGGAATCGGAGGTGGGTGGGTGCAAATCGATGATGGCTGCAGAGGTGGAGGCCGATCATGCATGGCCACGGAGGAAGGTGGTGGGGCGACGACGGTGGAAGCAGAATGAGAGAGGATGGTGGCGAGGATGGTGGGTGTGGTTGGGTGGGGGCCGAGGGTGGAGAGGACGGTGGGTGGGGCGTCAATAGCGATCGACGGAGGGAGGGGTGCAGGAGATCAATGGAGGGAGGGGTGGAGGGAATTGGGGTCAACGATGAGTTGTGGAGGGAAGAATCCTGGGCTAACCTTTTAGGTTACAGCTAATGGTATAATACCCGTAAAAAAATAATAATAATAATAACAATAATAATAAAAGTAATAATAATAATAATAGTTCAGGGGGTATTGTGCCATTTTTAAACTTAAATTAATAAGTTTGTGCCTCAAATAAAAATAACATTAAACCTCAGGGACCATTTTGTAAAAATTTTAAAAACTTTCTGTTTCTCTCTCCACTCTCCCGCATTTCCGCCGAGATTTTCCGGCCGGAATCCGGCGGCTCCGGCGAGGCACAAAAACCCGGTTTTAAGCCGCGGTTTTGTCTCCAATTTACACCAATGCGATCGTGACGAAGATTCCCACTACAATACGCGATGTAATTGAGTATTAACAATCGGATTACAACTCACGAAAGCACCAAACTTTCGGTCACTTTATCATTTTTAAATCGCACTACACAGACATAATAATTGGATTGAATGCTACCAAATCAATCATATACGAATTCCTAATCTGCCTATGCTCTCAATTTCACCTAACACCCACACAAACATCCCGTTCGATTTCCTCTCTATCGCGGACCTGCAACTCACTTTTAGGACAACCTCCGATCGATTTCAATCGCGTTTGATAAGGGTCTATTGCTCTTGATCATCATCCGAAGCTGTCTACAAGTTTAATTTGGGTACAATCATCGTTTGAGCTTGATTTGATCATCACCGTGACCGCGACCTGTTCTTCATCGTTTCTCTCGTTTTAACTTCACATCAGGTAAATTAAACATACATACATGCTCGATTTTAGCCTAGGAACGAAAGCCCTAACATTGATTTTGCTATAAACATCGATTTGGGATTCAATTTGATCCAAAACCTCGGTTGAAACTTGGGAAAAGGGATTAAATGGGTTAAAACCATTTCGAAACCAAGATAACCGCGGCCTTGTGCCTTTGGTTTAGTGGTTTGGGTGTGGGATTATGGGGAGGAGGTCACGGGTTCGAACCCGGCCCTCTCCCAATATTTTTTTAGGTCTTTTAATACTTTTAAAAATACAGAAAATTTCCTAAAAATTATGAAAATAATTTTTATAAACTCTGTTATTCTAAGGATTATTAAATTAACTCCTGGAAATTTATTTCTTTTAAAACCTTTATAAAACAATATAACGAAGGAATTTAGTTTAATTATTTTTATGGATTCGTTTAAATAAATAGTAAAATTGTGATTAACCATAAAACTTCTTTTATAGAAGTACCTGATTAATTCCTGTAAGTTAGTTTATTAAAACCTTATATAAATATTGTTAACGAACGTTGTAAATAGTTATATTTGTTTAAAAATAAGCTTCAAATAGTCGATATAGTCCTGTAATTTACAGCCAACTTACGGAGGCCATAACTTTATCATAACAGATCCAAATCAGTTAAACTTTATGTCCATGACGAAGTTCGTCGAAAGACGAATCTGTTGGTATATAAAACATCGAAAAACTCATTCGTTTAGACCTCTAAACAATCGTTTTCGTAACAGCTAGCAGTTCTGCGCAGCTGTAAAGATCCACGTTTTTCTCATATTTCGGTAATCCAAATCAGAAACTTTTCTAAATGAAAGTTGTTCAGAACTCACTAATCTAGTAAACTGGAGATTTTCAGAATTTTTAGACGTCGTTTAGTATTTTTAACGAGTGCGAAAAGACAGAGACAGAACTGGAATTTTTCAAACAATAATTTGCGTTACGTTATCGTAGGTTCTCACGGCGTTAACCGAACCTAGACTTTGTTACTGATTATTGTCATTCGTGTATAAGGTACGGATTCCGACCTTTCCTCTCTCGTAGCATGAATACCTCTCGTTCTTGATCTGTATTTTGAATTCTTAACTTGACTTGTTGGTTACCAAATCCATAAGATTATTGTTATAAGTGTTTATTGTATAGTTGATATTGTTTGCATGTGATAGCCTTTATCTGCTTTGTACTCATTGTCACATGCTTCCTAAATGATTGATTATAGCTAGTGGCCTTAATTAAGGGTTATGAGCACTAGTGTAACTTATTGTGTTATATTGGCTTGATTGATTGTATCATTGACCTCCATACCCGAGCACATCCACCTATGGGGACATAGGGCGTCATTGTGGCACAAGTGACGTGCTCTATCTGTGGCAGAGCGATTAGACCACAGCGTCTCTACATTACTATTATGTGCTAAGTTGTGGCACATATTGATTATTGTTAAAGGAGGCGTATGGATCGATCCTAGGATATCATTGTTATTGTTTATTGGTGAGATGGTTAGGTGTGTGTGCCCACATTCCTATCTCACATATTGGTGCATTAGAACTGCAGCTAATGTACACATTGTTAATTGTTATTGTTATTGGCTCATATGGGTATTCCTTTTAGATGATCATTATCATTTGATTTTCAACTTGATCATCTCATTGTTATCATTATCGATCATTGTATTGCTATCGTTTATTTCCGTTACTGAGCATTCTTTGGCTCAGCCGTATTTTCTTTTGTTGTTTTCTCTTATGTTTATAGCAGGTACTCAAGGAGCTCAGGGGAACGAGTGAAGAGTGTTAACTCAAGAAGTTAGGATGAGAATAATTGGATCAAAAAGACTTAATAGTATTTTGATTTTAAGACTTTATTTAAGTTATTTGGATCTATGTAAGGATTTGTGTGTATCTTAGTACTTTAAACTTATCGTTATGAACCTCTGATTTACTGTTTGTGTGACACGTCAGCCCTACCCGGGTTGGGGTGTTACAGTTATGGTATCAGAGCTTAGGCTCCTTCCTGTAGAAAACTTAAACTAAATAAATTAAGACATGTGAGGATTGGGTAGACATTGGGTTAGGTTCTCTATATATTATAGGGCTACTTTCTAATTCACGTTGTTCTGATTAAGGTGAAATGTTTTCATTTTAGATGCCTCCCAGCCGTAATTCACGAAATTCTAGCGGGTCGAATGGACCTGATCCAAACCTTGTTGGTGCTATGACCCAAGCACTTACTGCTATACTACCGACTTTGATTGATGCGGTACGAAATCCAAACCCAAACCCAAATCCTAATCCAAATCCAAACCCAAATCCGGATCCGAATCCAAACCCAAATCCAAACCCGAATCCAAACCCAACTGGTGCAGAGGTTTGGCTAGCGCGATTTCAAAAGCAAAAACCACGATCATTCACTAAGGCGGCTACACCTGCAGTGGCCAAAGACTGGATCGCTCATATTGAGAAAATTTTTACCGTGCTTAGAGTTGATCAGCAGTACAGGGCAGTTTAGCTGCTTATAAGCTGGAGGAAGATGCTCAAGTATGGTGGGAGAATGTGGTAGCTGAAAGAGGAGGCGAACAGTTCGTGGAGACTCTATCTTGGAATGATTTTCGTTCCATATTCTTCGACAAGTATTTTACGAATGTGGATAAAGCAGCATACAGGCGGGAGTATGATAACATCCGTCAACGAAACGATGAATCACTCACTGATTTTACAGACCGGTTTTATCGACTGTTGGGATTTCTAGGTTCTTCTGCTGGACCACCTGAGGAACGAGCTGAAAAGTATCAATGGGCAGTATGTGATCGGATTCGTAAGGCTATTATTCACTCCACTTTCAACAATGTTGAGGAAGCAGTTAGGGCTGCAAAAAGGGTGGACCTGGAGAGAAAAGAATTTTGTTAAAATTTGAGGATAATAAGAAGCGCAGTAGAGATGGGACTCGTATTCAGGCTGGCGGTGAGTCATCTCAAGGATCTGACCGAAATGGAAATGATCGTCAGAAAAATCAAGGATCGGGGAAGAACACTAAGCCATGGCATGGTAAGACTCGAAGTCAAGGTCAAATGATATCCTATCAACAACCAATTGCAGCTCAACCGGTGAATCAAAAAGGCAATCCTTCCAGACATCCGATGTGTACTCATTGTGGAAAGCATCATCCCGGAACTTGTCGTCGACTTACAGGAGCTTGTCTTGGTTGTGGAGATATGGGGCATAGGGTTAGTCAATGCCCAAAGGCGAGGAACCGACCAGAGAATGATGCTAAGGGAGCCAATGCGCCACCCACTACTGGAGGCCGAGTATTCGCACTAACTGCAGGGGAAGCTGCTAATGCTCCAGGTACATCTTCCCGTACAAATTCATTCTAATAATCATAATCTACTTCCATTGATTCTAGTTTTACCGTCGTTAGTATCTCATTAGTTATCAATATATAGGTACGATTTGTGGTATACTTCGTTATGGTGACTATGATATTTCTGTATTGTTTGATACTGGCTCCACCCACTCTATAGTATCTCATCTATTCACAAACCGCCTTACGATCATGCCTACCGCTCTAGAGCCTGCATTAGTGATTTCTACTCCTGTTGGAGAATCGATTGTTATTTCCCAAGTGTACCAAAACTGTCCTATTCAGATCGAATCAATCATTAGAGAGGCTGACCTATTTCCTATGCACATGGGTGATTTCGATATTATTCTTGGCATGGATTGGTTAACACGACACCAGGTTACCATAGAATGTCAAACTCGTCGTGTGCTATTTGGTGATCCTATGAATCCTGACTTAGTTTACCAAGGGAACCTACCTCGGAAGCCTCTCAAAATTATCTCTGCTCTGAAAGCCCAAAAGCTTATATCTCGTGGATGTGAGGGATTCTTAGCTTCTATAAAAGATACATCAGTGGATACTCCTCGTATTGAAGACTTTCCTATTGTTCGGGAATTCTCTGATGTCTTTCCTGAAGAACTTCTAGGGTTACCACCTGAGCGTGAAGTCGAGTTTGCTATTGATTTAATCCCCGGGGCGGAACCTATTTCTAAGGCACCTTATCGGATGGCCCCAGTAGAGTTGAAGGAATTGAAAGAACAACTGCAGGAGCTATTACAACTCGGATTCATTAGACCAAGTGTTTCCCCATGGGGGGCACCAGTATTATTTGTGAAGAAGAAAGATGGTAGTATGCGTCTATGCATCGACTACCGAGAGCTTAATAAGATTACTATACGGAACCACTATCCGTTACCGCGTATTGACGATCTCTTCGATCAACTACAAGGAGCAAAGTTCTTCTCTAAGATCGACCTCAGATCAGGATACCATCAATTGAGGATCCGAGATCAAGATGTTCCTAAGACAGCATTCCGCACCCGTTACGGTCACTATGAGTTCCTAGTTATGCCTTTTGGCTTGACCAATGCTCCAGCTGTCTTTATGGACCTCATGAACAGAGTGTTCCATGAGTATTTGGACCGCTTTGTAATTGTTTTTATCGATGACATCTTGGTATTCTCTAAAAGTAGAGAGGAGCATGAAGACCACCTTCGCACAATTTTGGAGACCTTACGCCAAAAGAAGTTATATGCTAAATTTTCTAAGTGTGACTTTTGGCTTGAACAAGTGGCATTTTTAGGCCATGTTGTATCAGCTAAAGGTATCACTATGGATCCGGCAAAGGTGGAAGCTATTACTAAATGGCCTCGACCGACATCCGTCACTGAAGTTCGTAGTTTTCTTGGTTTAGCGGGCTATTACCGACGTTTTGTGGAAGGTTTCTCTCGTGTCGCATTACCTCTAACTCAACTTATGAGAAAGGGTGTAAAATTTACGTGGAACGAGGATAGAGAAAAGAGTTTTGAGGAACTGAAGAAAAGACTGGTATCTGCCCCTATTCTTACGTTACCTTCGGGATCTGGCGGGTACCAAATTTATAGTGATGCATCGAAGAAAGGACTCGGTTGTGTTCTTATGCAGCATGGTAAAGTTATTGCCTATGCTTCCCGACAGCTTAAACCGTACGAAGTAAACTACCCAACACATGACTTAGAGCTTGCAGCTGTAGTGTTTGCATTAAAGATTTGGAGACATTATTTGTATGGAGAGACATGTGACATCTTTACTGATCATAAGAGCCTTAAGTATATTTTCACTCAAAAAGAACTCAATATGAGGCAGAGGAGATGGTTAGAACTACTAAAGGATTACGATGCCAACATCCAGTATCATCCGGGCAAGGCGAATGTCGTGGCAGATGCTCTCAGTCGAAAGAGCGCAGGTGGAGTAGCATGTCTTCAAATCCAACCACAGATTATCTCAGATCTGGATAGAATGGAAGTTGGGTTACAGCTTGGTGAGTCTAACGGTTATCTAGCCAAGATGAGGATAGAATCTGATCTTATTACACGGATCAAGGAAGCTCAGAATCAAGATGGAGAACTTTGGGCGATATTACAAAATTTGAAGATAGGGAAACAATCTGAGTTTCGAGTTGATGAACAAGGAGTTATCTGGTGTGGAAATAGATTATGTGTGCCAAATGACTCAACCCTTCGTGACTCCTTATTAGCAGAGGCACACAGTTCACCATTCTCTATTCACCCGGGAGCCACTAAGATGTATAGAGATTTAAGGCAGAACTTTTGGTGGAGTGGTATGAAAGAAGATGTAGCTAAATATGTGAGTCATTGTTTAACTTGTCAGCAAGTAAAGATTGAGCATCAAAGAGCTAGTGGATTACTGCAGCCATTAGATATTCCTGTGTGGAAATGGGATGATATTTCCATGGACTTTGTTACAGGCCTACCAAAAACATTCAAGAAGAACAACGCCATTTGGGTCGTAGTCGATAGACTCACAAAGTCGGCTCATTTCTTGCCCATCCAACAGGGTTACTCAGTTAGCAAATTATCAGAGATATTTTTGCAAGATATTATTCGACTTCATGGCACGCCATCATCGATTGTATGTGATAGAGATCCGCGTTTCACGTCACGCTTTTGGAAGGGTTTCCAGAATGCTTGGGGAACCAAGTTAAGATTTAGTACCGCCTTCCATCCGCAGACTGACGGACAATCTGAACGCACTATTCAGACTTTGGAGGATATGCTTAGAGCATGCGCACTCGAATGGACGGGCAATTGGGATGAGTATCTATGCTTAGTTGAGTTCGCGTATAATAATAGTTGGCAGGCTAGTATAAATATGGCCCCGTTTGAACTTCTATATGGTCGAAAGTGTAGAGCACCGATATGTTGGAATGAGGTTGGAGAAAAGATAATCGAAGGACCGGAATTGGTTAGAATTACTAATGACAAAGTTGCCATTGCCAGAGAGAAGTTGAAAGAAGCCCAAACTAGACAAAAGAGTTACGCCGATCAACACCGACGAGCGTTGGAATTTAGAGTCGGAGATCATGTGTTTCTCAAAGTGTCACCTTGTCGTGGCATACGTCGATTTGGAGTTAAAGGAAAGTTAAGTCCACGTTTTATCGGTCCGTTTGAGATTCTTGAAAGGGTTGGAGAAGTCTCGTATCGTTTAGCATTGCCACCGTAACTCTCTCATGTTCATAACGTTTTTCATGTCTCTTTGTTGAGGGGATACAACTATCATCCGTTGCACGTTATTAGTTACCCTCTTCACGCGATTCAAGAAGATCTTCTTATGAAGAAGAACCTGAAGCTATTATTGATCGTCAAGAACGAGTTATGAGACGCAAGTCTATACCGTTCGTTAAAGTTTTATGGAAAAATCATTCTGAACGCGAGGCGACATGGGGGACAGAAGAAATGATTCGTTCACAGTATCCATACTTATTCGACAACTAAGTGTATGTTTTCTAAGCCTAACTGTTAGTGACTACTCTATTCGTAAGTGGTGTGTGCTTAAAGAAGTATTATTTTCACCGTATTGTATTTTCAGAAGGATTCATGCTACATTATTTAGAATTTCGAGGACGAAATTGTTTTAAGGGGGGTAGAATTATAATACCCGTAAAAAAATAATAATAATAATAATAACAATAATAATAAAAGTAATAATAATAATAATAGTTCAGGGGGTATTGTGCCATTTTTTAAACTTAAATTAATAAGTTTGTGCCTCAAATAAAAATAACATTAAACCTCAGGGACCATTTTGTAAAAATTTTAAAAACTTTCTGTTTCTCTCTCCACTCTCCCGCATTTCCGGCGAGATTTTCCGGCCGGAATCCGGCGGCTCCGGCGAGGCACAAAAACCCGGTTTTAAGCCGCGGTTTTGTCTCCAATTTACACCAATGCGATCGTGACGAAGATTCCCACTACAATACGCGATGTAATTGAGTATTAACAATCGGATTACAACTCACGAAAGCACCAAACTTTCGGTCACTTTATCATTTTTAAATCGCACTACACAGACATAATAATTGGATTGAATGCTACCAAATCAATCATATACGAATTCCTAATCTGCCTATGCTCTCAATTTCACCTAACACCCCACAAACATCCCGTTCGATTTCCTCTCTATCGCGGACCTGCAACTCACTTTAGGACAACCTCCGATCGATTTCAATCGCGTTTGATAAGGGTCTATTGCTCTTGATCATCATCCGAAGCTGTCTACAAGTTTAATTTGGGTACAATCATCGTTTGAGCTTGATTTGATCATCACCGTGACCGCGACCTGTTCTTCATCGTTTCTCTCGTTTTAACTTCACATCAGGTAAATTAAACATACATACATGCTCGATTTTAGCCTAGGAACGAAAGCCCTAACATTGATTTTGCTATAAACATCGATTTGGGATTCAATTTGATCCAAAACCTCGGTTGAAACTTGGGAAAAGGGATTAAATGGGTTAAAACCATTTCGAAACCAAGATAACCGCGGCCTTGTGCCTTTGGTTTAGTGGTTTGGGTGTGGGATTATGGGGAGGAGGTCACGGGTTCGAACCCGGCCCTCTCCCAATATTTTTTTAGGTCTTTTTAATACTTTTAAAAATACAGAAAATTTCCTAAAAATTATGAAAATAATTTTTATAAACTCTGTTATTCTAAGATTATTAAATTAACTCCTGGAAATTTATTTCTTTTAAAACCTTTATAAAACAATATAACGAAGGAATTTAGTTTAATTATTTTTATGGATTCGTTTAAATAAATAGTAAAATTGTGATTAACCATAAAACTTCTTTTATAGAAGTACCTGATTAATTCCTGTAAGTTAGTTTATTAAAACCTTATATAAATATTGTTAACGAACGTTGTAAATAGTTATATTTGTTTAAAAATAAGCTTCAAATAGTCGATATAGTCCCGTAATTTACAGCCAACTTACGGAGGCCATAACTTTATCATAACAGATCCAAATCAGTTAAACTTTATGTCCATGACGAAGTTCGTCGAAAGACGAATCTGTTGGTATATAAAACATCGAAAAACTCATTCGTTTAGACCTCTAAACAATCGTTTTCGTAACAGCTAGCAGTTCTGCGCAGCTGTAAAGATCCACGTTTTTCTCATATTTCGGTAATCCAAATCAGAAACTTTTCTAAATGAAAGTTGTTCAGAACTCACTAATCTAGTAAACTGGAGATTTTCAGAATTTTTAGACGTCGTTTAGTATTTTTAACGAGTGCGAAAAGACAGAGACAGAACTGGAATTTTTCAAACAATAATTTGCGTTACGTTATCGTAGGTTCTCACGGCGTAACCGAACCTAGACTTTGTTACTGATTATTGTCATTCGTGTATAAGGTACGGATTCCGACCTTTCCTCTCTCGTAGCATGAATACCTCTCGTTCTTGATCTGTATTTTGAATTCTTAACTTGACTTGTTGGTTACCAAATCCATAAGATTATTGTTATAAGTGTTTATTGTATAGTTGATATTGTTTGCATGTGATAGCCTTTATCTGCTTTGTACTCATTGTCACATGCTTCCTAAATGATTGATTATAGCTAGTGGCCTTAATTAAGGGTTATGAGCACTAGTGTAACTTATTGTGTTATATTGGCTTGATTGATTGTATCATTGACCTCCATACCCGAGCACATCCACCTATAGGGACATAGGGCGTCATTGTGGCACAAGTGACGTGCTCTATCTGTGGCAGAGCGATTAGACCACAGCGTCTCTACATTATTATTATGTGCTAAGTTGTGACACATATTGATTATTGTTAAAGGAGGCGTATGGATCGATCCTAGGATATCATTGTTATTGTTTATTGGTGAGATGGTTAGGTGTGTGTGCCCACATTCCTATCTCACATATTGGTGCATTAGAACTGCAGCTAATGTACACATTGTTAATTGTTATTGTTATTGGCTCATATGGGTATTCCTTTTAGATGATCATTATCATTTGATTTTCAACTTGATCATCTCATTGTTATCATTATCGATCATTGTATTGCTATCGTTTATTTCCGTTACTGAGCATTCTTTGGCTCAGCCGTATTTTCTTTTGTTGTTTTCTCTTATGTTTATAGCAGGTACTCAAGGGGCTCAGGGGAACGAGTGAAGAGTGTTAACTCAAGAAGTTAGGATGAGAATAATTGGATCAAAAAGACTTAATAGTATTTTGATTTTAAGACTTATTTAAGTTATTTGGATCTATGTAAGGATTTGTGTGTATCTTAGTACTTTAAACTTATCGTTATGAACCTCTGATTTACTGTTTGTGTGACACGTCAGCCCTACCCGGGTTGGGGTGTTACAAATGGTGTCGCCGCTATTTCTTTATGTATGATACAATATCATCCGTTTGATCTGGACCATGATCACGGCCCGATCTAACGCCGAACAGGGTGAAACGGATTGGTCACAAATTATAAAATGATTAAAAATTAAATATTTTAATAAATTTATCTCTTTCTTTTAAGTTTATAGTTTGGTGTGATTTAGAATGTTAAAATAAAGATATTTATTGCATAAAATTGTTTAATAAGAACCAAAGAAGAACATAGTAGGACTTCAGCAAAGAATGACAAATTAGTGACATGATGAAGGATAAGATATGCAAGGATGTAGAGACTATCAAGGCTGTGGGATTGCTCACTGATCTAGCGCTCTTGCACAGAAGATGAATGAAGCTAAGATTTTCCAAAGCTGTGGGATGTTAAAATACATCGGTAGGGGGAGTGTTTGGTCTTAATGTGAAGCACCTGCGTGAGTTGTTAGTAATAAAGCAGAAGTGAGAATTTCAGCTTGATTAACATAAAAATTGGTGAGAATCCAATGCCTTGAAATAATAAGTGTTCCTCCTTAAGGTTCATCAATAGAAGGTGAATCAGGGCCTAAGATCAGGACGAAAGGCATAGTGGATGGAAAACAAGTGAATATTCATGTTCCTCCAAAAGATGGTTATTGGTTCAATGAATAAGGTGACCTATTTTTCATAGTAATAAGGGTTAGAGAAAATGCCTTGAGCCAATGTTCGTGTACAAGGCGCTACATTGCTAAAGTAGCCCATGTCATACGCCTAGGAAAAGCTCGAATGACCTACAACAAAAAGGTACTATACCCGAAACCGACGCAAGTGGGTAGGTAGAGAATACCTATAAACCACATGACAACATATTCTTAGGAACTTGACAAAATTGCTATGTAACTTTAGGAGAAGGGGTGCCTCCTTACAACATAGTTATAGTGACTAGGCAAAGGCCTAAAAACTATTTACCAGGTCTTTGTAAACTCATATGATCATGTATGGAGGTTGACGCATGTCTAATGATGGAAGGTTAAGGAAGCTAGGGAAAAGGAGATAAAGACCAAAGCCCCAATGAATGACAATCCTAACTATAACGATCCTAAGGTAGTAAAAATCTTTGTTGGGTAAATTTTGACTTGCACAAAAGGCATAAGGATCTTAGTAGTGTCTCGGAGAGGGGTCGATGAAATAAATACGTCTATGAAGATGTAGAGTACCTACACCTGAACATAAGGACCCTATGAAGCTTTACTATTCTCTGGGATTAGCTTTAAGCCTTTCCTGTGAAGTTTAGGTGGAAGGTAAAGAAGGCCTCCTTTGGAGAGATCCGAGCCATCAGTGATATACTACCATGAAAGAGCTAGAATTTCCACCTCGTGTCCAAACGTATGTGCCAAGGGACAATCTCAGTTAGATGGTTTTTATAGGGAGTAGGCTTCTCAAAAGGTAATGGAGGTGTGCAAAGGTTTTGTTGGCTGGATGGAGATTGGTCCTCGAGTGCGAAGGCAAAAAGGAGATTGGCTACAAGATCCATCCGTAGAGCAGGGAGAAAGTCGTCCTTACTGATTTGATGGTGCTGAGTGGAAGGGTTGCTGATCAATGGATGAAGATTACTCTAGGAATAACACACTGATATTCTCTAAGAGCTCACATCAAGGGAAAGGTTTGGTACCTTGATGTCAGTTCTTCGCCACCTAGGAATGTAGTATGTTCTATTGGATGGGTTGATTGCCCATTAAAGCGGTACATAAGCTAGGTTCAGATAATAGTGAGACAGTTTTGTCCATATCCGATGTGGGTGTTAGATTATTGAAAGGACCTTTTTCTAGTACGGGAGGACTGCGAGTGACGCGCCTCTTATGTACCAGTTATCTTGCCCATGATAAATGCTAGGTATCCAAGTGCAGAACGAATAACTACTAAAAGCATCTAATTGTAAGCCCACCCAAAGATGAGTGCGTTCCTATTCGGACTTCACCAAAGCCTTTGGTAGCACGGCCGAGACTTGGACGGGTTCCTTGCGCCTACGAGAAGAGTGACAAAAGTTTTAAGAATTTAAGAGAAGGTCACGCAATAACAAGTTGCTTATCATTATGATAGGTGTCAAGTGGAAGTGCAATGCTATAAGCAGTTGAGTCATCTGACCAGACCTATACACTTGGACCTTGGTCCTACATGACCCGATCAATTTGGTTGGGCACTCACCATCTATTAACTCTTTAACAATATAAAAATACCATTGTTCAATTCTCTAATAACATAAAAACCAAAAGCTTTACCCTTCCTCTCTTTCTATCCAAGAGAAGGCAAGGTAGCCTTAGTGTCCTCTAGACAAGGATTAGGGCCTCAATATCTATTTTATCTCATGTCTTTTGTGATCATGGTTGAATATTCTAGTATCCTAGGCACAGATGAACCACACAAATCCATCCCAAATTTGGTGGTTAAACTCTACAACGGTAATGAGTTGGGTTAAAAAAGTATCTAAAAAGGCCCGAGTTGGTAAAACAAGTCTAAAGAATAAGTCTAAAGAATTCATCGCCATGAAGAAAAAATCTCCGCACCTTTCATTCACCATACTAGACCTGGTAAAACAAGTCTAAAGAATTCATTTTTGTAATTTTAAACTGTTTTAAAACTTAAATGAGTCAAGATGGGTTAAAAAAGTATCTAAAAAGGCCCGAGTTGGTTGAGAAATTCAATCATGTACATAATATGGGTTAAGATAGATGGTTAATAAATTGATCATGGTTCAAGATGGGTGATTAAGAACAAAAGAAAGAATACCGTACAATGGCATAATGGACAAAATGGTGGAGCTTAGCAGGAGGGACAAATGGGATTAATAACTCCATAGCTAACGTTTTGGAAAAATGATGGGTGGAGATATGGACGAGAAGGATTTTAGGAGAAAAAATAGAACCTTCTTTTGTTTTGAAAGAAAAGAGAGAATGAGAAGATTTAATTGCATTGAAAAAAAAACTTCATATCTATCCTTTTTGTAAAAGAAATTTATTTTACTCCAGCGATGCAACAGATTCTTACTCTTTAATTAAGATTTAAAGCGGAACGTAACCCACACATGACAGTTTGACTCAATGATGGGAGTAAAAATATTGTTACACGTGATGTAGGGTGACATTCCGTATGTAAGATTTAAACCGTTTGAGCGCACGTAGCGGCACGTTTTTGAATATTGTAGCACGTGTTGTGACGGAGACATTCAGTATGGAGCTTGAAACACAATTAGAAAACAATATTGTTCGCATGTTGCGGTTTAATGTTTAAAAAAAGAGTTTAAACAATAAAATAAGAAAAGCAGTAAGATTAACTAAAATAAAAATGTAACCCGCCTGTTGTGGCATGACCTCGCATACTATCATAGTTGCGAATCTCATTACATGTGTTGCGACTGTGACATAACGTATTGAATATTAATGGAGAAAACAATATTAAGTCTTGCACGTTACGGCTTAGTAATTTAAAAAAGTAAGAGTAAATGGTCATTTTCGTCCCTGAGTTTTTAATTGTTTTGCCATTTATCCAAATATTAATTTTCCCCTCTGGCTCCCTAACTTTTTAAAAGTTGTCATTTTCATCCGATCTCGTTAGTCAAGTTAGTTTAAAAGTTAAGTTTTATTTGAAATAAGGGCAGCAATATCTTTTTACATTATTTTAATATAACAAATTAATTTTACCTCTTATAACACCTTATAAAACCATAGATCTCATATGAATCCCGAATTGAAGAACCCCCCTGCTTGAAAACCTGCGACTACTCTGTGTTGCAAGAATCCCGAATCATTGCTAGGCTCTTATGGATCGAGAACCATCGTTCACACCTCGTGGACTCCTACAAATCATGGTCTCCGATTTCATTGTTGTGATACACAGGTAAGTCTCGATCGCCCTCATTGTTGAACCATAATGTGATGGGTTATTTTAACTAATTACTGTAAATTGATATGACAGGGAAGGATCTATGAGTTTGTTAGTTGGGTTGACCCTCCAATGTGTAAAAGATCGCTTCAAATCACACCGGGACTCTTGTATTTATTCCCAAACACATCACACGAAATCTGTCTTTGTCATTCTTTATTATATACAATTGTCTTCTACAATATATTGCATGTTTTTTGAACATGGTCCTTATATGATCTCTACTATCAAAAGCTTGACCAAGATAGAAGGGACAATCGAGAGATAGCTTTTATTTCTTCTTCTTTCTAATGCTACTTAATGTTGCTTCTAAGGGGGGGTCATTATCAGAATCACTTGGACTGTCAAAGTCATCAAGATCAAGCTCATCATCTACTAGCTCTTCATCAATAACAAGATCTTCACCTACATAGCCAACTACTAATCTAAATTTAGACATATCTGTATTTATATCTTCAATCAAGTTATTTTTATCTATTATAAAATCAGAATCTTCATAGTCATCACTATCTCTAACATGCTCCACATAGACCTCAATACTTTATGCTTCTCAACATACTTTATCAACATGTTAACATCAGTTTCATGAGCTAATGGTCTTAAACCGAAATCCAATTCCTCACCTGGAATTCTAAAATGTCGTCTCTTCACATCTTCTTTTGCATAACCAAGCTTCTCTAACATATTATAAACGACACTAAGCAAGAAACGACGGAAATCAACCATGTCGATAAAATTAACATTACCATTGCGATATATTGTATACGGAAACTCACTAAACTCTCCCCCATGGTGAAATTTCATTGTAAAATAGCTACGGTTTGACCCAAAATACAAAATTAAACATAATTCTGAGATAAGTTTTATGATTTTAACATAGATTTCATATTCAAATGGAAAAAACTTACCATAATCTATAGTTATATCTAATCTTCACCACTTTTTCGTAAAGACCACATACAAGAATCTCGAAAATCCATTGATATTGCACACTCGAATGAATGTTGGAGCAGTGGCCGATTTTATAGACTCGATTGAATAGTCGAACAGTAGGATTTTGCAGACTCGATTTGCTTTGATCGATTGTGAATGGAACAGGGGATCATATGCATAATCGAGCACTTGAACTGTCACCTGCACGTGTTTTTAGGTTATAACTTAACATTTATGGTGTAAAAAGATGATATTACCCTTCACATGGGTTAGATTCAAATAAAACTTAACTTTTAAACTAACTTGACTAACGAGATCAGATGAAAATGATAGTTCAAGTTAGGGAGCCAGAGGAAAAAAATTAATATTTGGATGGAAATGGCAAATCAGTTAAAAACTCAGGGACGAAAATGACAATTTAATCAAAAAGTAATTTAAGAAAAAATATATATAAAAAATTAATAAAAAACACTTCCACAAGTTAGAACCCATGCCACCTAACAAATCTTACATGCCACTAAGGACCAATCATCTGCACTACATAGAAACCGTAGAGACGTAAATTATATATAAGTTATGTATAGATGTAATCTTTTTACCCTAATAAAATAGTAACTTGATATGACACATGTCAGTACCATAATCATTCTAATAAAAAATTTCCCCCCATCTCTCTCATATTAAATAATCATATTAATTACTAATAATATTATATAACACTCTTATAGATTTAATAAATTAAAAAGAGATCTATTTATTAATGTTATATCTAAATAATCAAAATTTTTATAAAATAATAAATTTTTCAAAAGCATAAATTTTTTCTAAAATACAAAATATTTTAAAATTGATATTTTTAAGAGTTTAATTTTTTAAAACCAAAAATAATTAAATTTTGGAGTTATAATAAATTTTTTTTAAAAAATTTCATTTTTATACGGTTATTTTAGAGCAAAATACTTATTTTTATTTTGAAAAAAAAATTAAAAATAAAATTTTAAAAAGTTGATATCACTATTTTATTACTTATAGTAATTTCTCATGCGTAATTTCAATCATATCGTATATTAAGATATTATTTTATAATTAATAAATTTTATTATATCAATATTTTATTTATTCAACCCGTGTAATACACGAGTTTACTAAAACTAGTATATTAATATATACATAAGATAAGTAAAAATGACTCAAGCTTATCTAACTATTACCCATCCTAACGTATACCTATTCTGACCTATACCCATTACAATCTTTTTGTCTAATCATACCAACCTAACCCAAACTCAAAATCATCCTAACCCAAATTCATTCTAACCCAGCAACCAACCCAATTCAACCTGTCCATTTTACCACCTCTAATCATTATATTTCAATTTCCAAAAAATAAAAAATAAAAAGGTCGTCTTATTCAAAACCCCAATCATGACGTCCATTCTCTCCCGCTTCACACCTTGAAACGCGTTGTTTTTATAGATATAAAGTAGAAATAAAGGTGCTATGACATGTTCTTAACCTAAAATGGTAAAAGAGAGCAAAGGTTCTTTTCTTTAAGGTATTTCTAGGAAGAGATTCACTAGAGTTGTGATGGCGACTCGACTTGATCCGGTTCTGGGTAGTACTTGGTAGTAGGTGTACTGGTGCCAATCCCTTTAAAACCGTAAGCTAGTACCTGGTGTTAAATTTTACTCTCAACATAGTACCCGACCTGGACCCGATTGACCCAGGTTGGACCCGGTTTTTTCCTCTTTTCCCGAACTCAATAAATTAGTCGTGTGAAGTATTTCGACCAATTTTTGTATTTTAGCATCCCTAACTTAATATAAATAGGTGTGGGTTGATATAGTTGAGTACCCAACTCCAAAACACAAAAACACACGCAAAAAACACAAAAATACTCTTATTTACTCTCCTTGTCCACTTTCTACTCTTGTTATACACTTTCACTCTCATTCCATATTTTACGCTCTCGCTCTACACATAATGAAACATGTATGTTTCGTGCAACTGGGATTTGGTTGAGTTTACTGATAGGTCTGTGAAGACTAGTTGCAAGTTTTATGTAGATTTTCTAGCCAAAGATTCAAACACAACTTTATATAAACACATTACAAAGAAATTTAATAAGGCGTTAAAAAGTATTCCGAACAACATAAATTTGGGTGGAGCTGGTAGAATCTTTCATTATAGCATTAACACGGATCAGGATCGGATCGTGAAGTTTGGGATTCAAGAAGGTTTACTTTTCGGTCACTTCGACAACCCTTGATTGACCAACATTATTCAAGACTCGTACTACATTTAGATATTACTGTTTAAAATTATGAAAAAAATGATTTAACTACACATTTTCTAGTGATGTGTGGTTGGCTCCACATGCTTTACCCGAATTGTACATTTCTATCACTGCTCATTGGATAGATCTTAATTTATAAAAAATGATGAAACATACAATTGCATTTTATTTTTATTTTGTATCCACATACCGGAGAATTTTTGTTTCAATTTTTTGGATAATGTAATAACTACTTTTAATTTACAACTGTGGTAGACAAACTAAAATTAAAATATTATCCGATTAACAATGACAATGTTTTTCATACTTGATGTGTTGCACATATTATTAATTTAGTAGTGAAAGATGGTCTAGCCATGAAATTTGTTGCAAACTTTATTAAATCAAAAATATTTATAACATTTAAAAAAAGTAGGAGTCGGTATCAAGATTGTAAACAAATTTGTAAGGATATGAATTCTTGATTTTCAGGTCTTAACTGAGATATATATACTCAATGAAATTCAACTTCTCACATGTTTGATTGTGGTTTGACAAAGAGACTTTAAAAGCTTTTTATAATAGTATTTTGAAAACTTGTAAAGTCTGCTAGTTTCTGGATGTGGGTTTGAACAATATCCAATATCTCATCATTTTCTTTGTTTTTTAAAAACTCAACTATAAGTTTTGGGAGGTTTATTATCCCACTAGTTATTTGGTGCTTTGGGAATTATATATATAATGACTTTAAATTTAATAAAAATGAACAATAAAATCAAAGTTTAAACAAATGATAGCACCAATAAAATAAAAGTTTAAAAAATATTTTAAAGTTTAAAAATGTTATGGCGGTTGAATGTTTGATAGACGAGATAAATGACAATTTGGATTTGCATGATGAAGACCCCATTTTTTAAGCGAATCAAAAGATAATTCTAATCATAGTTTGAAAAACAAATTATGATTTTTATTTAAATAAATATGAGCCTAACGCTAACGTAAGCACATTAAGGAAATCAACCTCAAGTGGTAGTAACTCATTCAAAAGACCTGGTTTCGACTATGTTGAATGTTGTTTGGGATGTGACGGCTAAACGACAAAGAGATAACACCCCAACAAGTGAGCTCGACAGGTAAAGTGGAGCAAGTTTTCTTTCCACTATGAGTGCCAAAGATTATCGTGAATTCGATATTTTGGCTTGATGGAAAGAAAAGGAATCTCATCGTCTGATTTTTTCCACTAAGATCCCTGATTCACTAATCACATCCAAGATTCTACAATAGCTTCAAAATCTGTGTTTTCTCTTAGTGGCAAGGTAATATCGTCACGGAGAACACGACTTATTCCGGAGGCAGTGGAGATGTGCATTTGCCTAAAGAATCACTTGGACGTGATAGATCGTATACAAAACAAACAAGTCTCGAAGACAAAATAACAATTGAAGCAAATATACACGATGAAAAAGGTAGAAGAAGAAGTATATGATGGCATATCAAACGAAGAACTAGCATTTGTTGAAGCGTCTCGTATAAAATAAAGCTACCAGCTTAGGAGACGATAAAAATAAAAATTATATTAGTTTTAGATATTGTATTTTTTTATTTGTAAACTATTAAAAAATAAATGAGGCATTTTATGTTTATTTAATTTTTTATACCTGTTACCAACGTTCAAGTTGCCGAAAAAACTAGTATTGGACCCGGTCCTGTATCCGACTAGGACCATACTTGACCCTACCCGGTTCTAGTCCATAGGCTTTCATGAAGTTGAACCCGACCTTGGTTCATACCCGTTCCAACTAAGCCTGGGCCAAAAAAAACTGATCAGGCCGAACCGTTTTTAGAGAACATGTCTACGAACCACAATGTCGGGGGTTCGAAACCCTCCTCGCCCACAGCCAACCCGAAAGGGAAGAGCCTTTCCTTCTAGTGGTAGGAAAACTATGATCATGATACGAGACCAAAAGCTAGGGAATTTGAGTGTGGATCTTTGCTGAAATAGAATAGCCATTTTCTTTATTATTTATTGTAAATGAATGAATCATAACACATAGTATATCCACCCTATAAGCATATTTTTTTGTGTTATGCACCCATACCTCGACTTCAAACACCAAATCACATTCGACCCTTCAAATCTCTTACAATCATGGATCCCTCAAACCGATTGCAGAAAATCATGGAATGGAATCGCCTGCAACTCCGCCGGAAGAGTCGTCAACCTCACCTGCTCCGGCACCGTCTCCGGCGACGACTTCATCCTCGAAACCTCCATCTCCGGTACCCTTTCTCCTTCTCTCTCTAACCTCACGTTTCTTCAGCTTCTTGACCTCAGCAACCTCAAAGACTTATCGGGTCGGATCCCGCCGGAGTTCGGAAAGCTTTCACATCTCACCCACCTGTTTCTTGACTCCAACAAGCTTTCCGGTACAATTCCGGCGAGTTTCCGACGACTTTCGAAGCTCAAAGGGATGTATCTTAGTAATAATCTGTTATCTGGGGTGATCCCACCGGAGATTTTCCGATCTTTTAACTCTTTATCGGAGATTGGTCTCTCCGGAATCGGTTCTCCGACGAGATTCCGTCGTCGATCGGTGAAATGATTTCGATCACTAAACTTGATTTTCATGAGAATAACTTAACTGGAGTCATACCATCAACCATTGGGATGTTGAAGAAGCTTAAATTTCTTGACTTGTCGGAAAACCAGATTGCCGGAGCTATACCGGAATCTCTCGGATCGTTGCCGGAGTTGCAGCTTTTGTACCTTAATCAAAACCAACTTTCGGGGTCAATTCCTTCGACAATTGATGGTTTGAAATCGATTCAATTCCTCCGGTTGTCGGAAAACAGATTATCCGGCGACATTCCACCGTCGATCGGTAAGCTTCCGAACGTCCAACGGTTGATATTTGAGAACAATAAGCTCACCGGAAAACTACCCACCACCATTGGTGATCTGATTACTCTCACCGATTTATACTTCTCCGGCAACAGTTTCACCGGAGGTATTCCTTCAAGTTTTGGTAACTTGAAGAATCTTCAAACACTTGATCTATCAAGAAACAAACTTTCCAAAATGATTCCTTATCAGATTGTTAAACTGCAGAATTTACAGACTCTTGATCTGTCATTCAACTCTTTGAACCTGATCACATTACCAAATTGGTTTTCAAAGCTCAAACTTTTCCGGTTAAGATGGCGAACACCGGAATCCGAGGTCGGATTCCAGGGTTCTTATCATCATCATCAACAATATCGGAACTTGATCTGTCCACTAATTCTCTAACGGGTGAATTACCGAGTTGGATCTCGAACATGACGAATCTTTCATATCTGAACTTATCAAACAACGGGTTTAAGAACGCGATTCCACGTGAATTCAAGAATCTTTCGCTGTTGATGGATCTTGATCTTCATTCCAACAACTTTTCGGGTGACATAAATACTATTTTCAAGAAGAATGTCCAAGGCCCACTTGGTCATTACAACTCAATTGACGTGTCATGTAACTTGTTTACGGGACCTATAACTATTGCTGATGAACCCGCAATGGATTCAATTGTTTCGTTGGTGTTATCGCGCAATCCGATTGGCGGAATGATACCGGAAAGTTTGAGCAGTAGCAAGGAATTGGTGAAGATCTTGATTTCTAGTAATAATTTGATGGGCGAGATACCGAAGGAGTTGTTGAGTTTAGAGAATTTGAAGGAGTTTGATGTGTTTAGAAATAGGTTAATTGGGGAAATTCCTAAGCATAAAGCTAGTTTTCCTGCTTCTGCATTTTTTGGTAATGCTGGATTGTGTGGGACCCCACTTCCACCATGTAATCATTCTTTCCGACAAAGTCTTATTTTGATGTACTTTGACGTGAAATTATATAAAACGCGGGAGCTCTTTGCAGCACCAGATACGCCCTTTTACGTGAAATTATATATATATATTTTTACTTTTATAGGAGCATTTTTGTCTTTATACCCCTATAAAAAATCAGGAGTTTTAAAAAGCAATCCTAAACACCCACTAATACTATATTTTTTACACATGTATACTATTATATAATAAAAACATGTTGATAGATTTGTAATTTTACATAAACTTTAAGATGACGTATGAAGAGTTGCAAGATTTAATGTGTAATTTTATAAGATTTATTATCATTATATCCCTTTAAGATTTAAATACTTGTACCGCACCATTTCTTAACTAAATTTAAAGTATAACTATGACAACTAAGGTTATGTTAATCTACCTACATTTGTACTGCTATATAATATAACTTTTTTAACAACATTGTAATTTTAATACATTTTTAAAACATTTAAGAATAATGTTTTTGCATTTGCTACAAGTGATTATGCATAAACAACTTGTTATTTATAAATTTACCCTCCCTGTGGTAATATAAATATGTTTGCTATCCCATATTGAAAAAATAAAAAAACCAAATTAAAGTTCAACGCCTATAAAAAAGGATACATGGACTTGAGCGAAAACAAACTCATGATTTACGCATAATTTGTTGTGCAAGGCTGTTGAAATTATAAATTTTTATTCTTCGTCAATTTTATTGTTATTATTCTAATTCTTGTTTATTTGTGTGAGATATGGATATGGGCTTGCTGGATTGCTGGATGGGCTAGTAATAAGGTTGTGCTGGGCTTGCTGGATATGGGCTTGCTGATGTGTTGCTGTGCTAGGGTTCGCGGTTCTCATATATATGCGGTTATGTGTTTAGTGTTGTTCACGAGATATTTTTGTTTCATCACTTTGTCTACCACACACACTCATACGCTCCCATTTTAGGGTTTCTCATTCTCTGTATATCTGATTTGTTTGGGTTATCATTTTGATAATCCAGTTCTGTATTCGTATTCTTCATTCTGATTCACCATCATCTGTGAATCAGTGTTGTACGATTGTTCATTTTAATCTGAATATTGTTTGAGAGTTTTGTGTGGTTGTTTGTATCATCTGATACCATTTTTGACATGGTATCAGAGCTCTGAAGGTTGAGCTCTTGATTCTGGTTATTTCGACGGTTAAATCGTCGTCTGTGGCTAGGGTTTCTGTCATCTCTGAAACCCTTGGTTCTTCGCTGCTTCCGTATCTTGTTCCTGATACTCGGCGGTTGAGTTCATCTGACTTCATCGCAACCCTAGTTGGAGGCAAGAACGGTCTCTCAAGCATCGCCGGTGATTCTTGCAACCCTAGAAGGTTGCGCAGTGTGGTCATCGTCTCGCTGGTCTTCACATCTTTGATATTCTGTCAGTAACTACAACCCTCGAAGGTTGTTAGTTACTTGACCTGCTTTGGATTACCCTCTATTTGGGTAGCTTGCTCTGTGAGAATATCTCTTCCCTTATCTCTTATTATCTTGTATTGTTTAGTTCTTTAAGCATGATTGGCTGGGTTAGGGGTACCAGCATCTGTGATTTCAGGGGGCTTAACTCCCGGTGTTGTGTGATATTATCTGTCTCTGTGTGCATCACTTGCGTGAGTTGGTGTGTGCTGCATTTCTAACACTTGGTTATCCTTGATCTGCCACTATAGTGGTGCGAAAACCTGGCTCTGACCTTGTGTGTTCTTTGTGCGTGTGTGACGTGTGTTGCATTCTTTGCTTGTTGTCTATATGGCTGAGAGTTCATCTCTATCTGTTCCTGACACTCTTGTCAGCAAACTGGACTCTGGTAATCCATTGTATCTTCATCCAAGTGAGTCCAGTTGTCTGACCATAATTACTATAAAACTAAAAGGAACCGAGAATTACACTATCTGGGCCAACTCTATGAAACTTGGTCTTCAAGCTAAAAATAAATTAGGGTTTATAGATGGAACATGTAAAAGGCCCCAAGATGATGAAGTTCTCAGTTCTCAATGGGACCGCTGCAATTCTGTTGTGTTAACTTGGATTCTTAATTCTATATGTGAAGAACTCTATGTTGGTCAAGTGTATTCCAGACATGCATCCGAAGTTGGATAGACTTAAAAGAAACATATGACAAAGTTGATGGGTCAGTTGTGTTCAATCTGTTTCAAAAAATTAACTCTGTCTCACAAAATGGTTCAACTGTTGAGAATATTATCATAAACTAAACACTATGTGGAAAACAATTTGATGCAATGGGCAACTACCCCCTTGTAGTGTTCTGCCTCTAAAGAATTCAATGACTTTAATCAAATGATAAAATTAATGCAATTTCTGATGGGTTTGGATGATATCTACCAACCGTAGAACAAACCTGTTAACAAAAGATCCTCTACCCACTATTAAAAAAACTGCTTTTCAATTATTTCTAGAGAAGAGTCACATAGAACATCTAGTAATATTCCAAAAAACTCAAATGTTGGATTGTATCAAATTAAACCAATCTAATGATAATATAAAGAAGGAGTGGTAGCGGCAAATCCCAATCTGAAATGCAGTCATTGCAACAAAAATTGGCCACACAGTGGAAAGATGTTTTGAGATTGTGGGTACCCACAAGGCAATAAACCAAGAAATAACCTTGTGTCAAAAAACCCATCTTCTCATAACTCCAAAATGGAAAATCTGACCCCACTCCAGTAGTGTGTCTTCTCCAACTCTGTGTCTCTAACCCCTGAGCAGGTTACTCAGCTATTGGGTCTTCTGAACATCTCATCAAATGACAAAATCTCAAACCCCTAATTTTGGAGGTAATAAAATCAACTCATACACTAGTTTCAATAATCTCAAACTGTTTTTCATCAACATAGAATGGATGGGTTATTGATCAGGGGCAAATAAACACATGGTAATGTACAGAAAACAAAAATAACTAACCTATAGAGTTTCAAATCTGAATATTACAGTAAAGCACCCAAATGGTACAAATGCATAGTAGCAAAAAATTGGAAACCTTAAACTAAGTGAGGGCATTACTCTTTCTGAATGCTTTGTGGTCCTGAATACAATGTAAATTGATTTCTGTTCATAACTTGTCAAGTCCAACATGTAAGTGTCATGTTTGATGAGTCAAAATGCTACATCAGGATTTGTTCACAAGAAACTCCTGGTGATGGTAGTCAAGTTGATGGTCTTTACTTGTGTGATAACTCATCAATTCTGATAAGATGGTTCTTAACAGTTCCCTTCCTATTACTATGTGGCATTCTAGATGGGTTCACCCATCTGATATGTCTAAAAATACTTAATCTACCCTTTAAACTTAAGAACTGTCCAATGGAACCCTGAATGCTTGTGGTCCTGAATACAATGTAAATCTGATTTCTCTAAGTTCATAAACCAAGCAATGAATTAAGTGTCATGTTTGATGAGTCAAAATGCTACATTCAGGATTTGTTCACCAAGAAACTCCTGGTGACTGGTAGTCAAGTTGATGGTCTTTACTTGTGTGATAACTCATCTAATTC
The DNA here is from genome assembly GCA_024085815.1 of Flaveria linearis. Taxonomy (NCBI): domain Eukaryota; kingdom Viridiplantae; phylum Streptophyta; class Magnoliopsida; order Asterales; family Asteraceae; genus Flaveria; species Flaveria linearis. Next base: position 31,870,356 of record CM044012.1, on the reverse strand, counting down.
TGATAAGATGTGTCTTAACAGTTCCCTTCCTATTACTATGTGGCATTCTAGATTGGGTCACCCATCTGATCATGTCTTAAAAATACTTAATCTACCCTTTAAACTTAAGAACTGTCCAATGGAACCCTGTGAAGTTTGTCATAAGGCTAAACAACACAGAGAACCATTTCCTCTAAGTGATCATAAAACCAAGCATGTAGGTGAATTAATTCATCTAGATGTTGGGGTCCTTATAAAATCCAAAGTAGAGAAGGGTATAAGTTCTTTCTAACCATAGTAGATGATTTTTCAAGAACTGTTTGGGTCTATTTGTTAAAACATAAAGATGAGACAGTTCTCAACTTTGAAGACTTCTATAATATGATAAAGACTCAATTTGGATACTCTATAAAGACTATAAGAACAGACAATAGTACTGAATTTACAAATCAATTCATGTCTAAACTAATTCACCAACATGGCATAATTCATCAAACTACTTGTACTTATACCACTCAACAAAATGGAATTGTCGAGAAAAAAAACATAGACATCTTTTAAATGTTGCAAGAACTCTATTATTTGAAGCTGGAATTCCTATTCGATTTTGGTGTGATTGCATCCTAACTGCTGCCTATATATTAACAGGACTCCTTCATCTGTGTTAAATGGTAAGTCCCTATATGAGATCATGTTTGGCTTTGCTCCCTCTATTAGTCACCTTCGAGTATTTGGTTGCCTATGTTTCTGCACTGTGTTAAATAATCATAATAAATTTGGTAAACATGCTAAAAAATGTGTATTTTTGGGATAGTCCCCGTTTAAAAAAGGATATAAAGTATGGAGCCTAGATTCAAAGTCAATTTCTTTTCTAGAGATGTAAAATTTTATGAATCTGTGTTTCCTTTTAAATCTAAAGCATATTCTGATGAAATTAACGCCGAGTCATCTGTGAATCAATTTAATTTTTTTGAAGTGTGTGAACAAAATCAACCTAGTACTCATTCTCATAATGGGGAGATTCCCAATGATGAGGAGGGAGAGTTGATAGGATCACAGAAGTCAAACTCAACTCAGCAAACTGAATCCTAGTATCTCGATAGTGAGGCACAAACTCAGCAGCCCCTGCAAGGGAAAGGGAGGGTGAGCATGTGCAGCCTCATCCTGGTAAAAGTAGTAGGGCAGAGTCTGAGATTGAGAACTGTGACCGTGATAATATCATTACTCCTGAGGGAATCAGTGATCCATCCATGCGTCCTCGAAGGTCTGTTAGACATAGATCTCTTCCAAAAAAACATTGATGATTTCATAATTAAGGGAAAAGTTAAATTGGGATGGAACGGGTTGTTAACTATTCCAACCTTTCTGCTGAACACCAATGTTTTGTATCTGCTTTAAATAAATCTAGGGAACCTAAACATTATCATGAAGCCAAACATGATGTTAATTGGGTAAATGCCATGAATGAGGAAATGAATGCCTTAAATAGAAATCATACATGGGATCTTGTTGATCTCCACCCAATAGAAAACCAATTGGTTGTAGATGGTTATATAAAATTAAATATAAGTCCTCAGGTGAAATAGAACGATATAAGGCCCGGTTAGTTGCCAAGGGTTATAGTCAAAAGGAAGGAGTCGATTTTGATGAAACATTTGCTCCTGTGGTTAAAATGGTCACTATACGATGTGTTATAACCCTAGCAGTCTAAATAATTGGAAATTATTCCAATTAGACATTAATAATGCCTTCTTGTATGAGATCTTAATGAAGATGTTTACATGCCAGTTGCCTGATGGCTATTTTTCTGACAAAGAGACTAGAGTCTGTAAGCTTAATAAAGCATTATATGGTCTTAAACAAGCTCCACGAATGTGGAATGAAAAACTTGTGGGTGTTCTCTTAGAAATTGGATTTGTTCAAAGTAAATGTGACTATTCTTTGTTTGTTAAATCCAATAAGTTTCACTTTATTGCCCTGCTAGTATATGTGGATGACATAATTGTCAGGGGTAATTATATTGAGGAGATTAATTCTGTTAAAAATCTGCTAAAAACAAAGTTTTTAATTAAAGATCTTGGTGAGTTAAAATATTTTTTGGGCATTGAAGTTATTGAAAATAAGAATGGTGTTTGTTTGTCCCAACGAAAATATTGTATGGAGTTACTTGATGAATATGGTTTGAGTGGATATAAACCTGTATCCACTCCTCTTGAACCTCACTATGTGCTCATGAATATGTGCTCTAAGGATGTGTCTAAGCTGAAAAACGTTACTGCTTACCAGAAACTTGTTGGTAAGCTGATTTACTTGGCTCATACTCGTCCAGATATATGCTATGCTGTGCATTTTTTAAGTCAATACATGCATAGTCCTTCTGACACACATTTTCAAATTGCGTTACATGTTTTGCGATATCTCAAATCTGCCCCTGGAAAGGGCATTTTGATCAAAAAAGGTGACAGTTTGAATCTGTCCGTTTTCTCTGATTCTGATTGGGGCAAATGCCTATTGTCTCGGAAGTCTGTTACTGGTTTTTGTATTCTTATGGGTACTAACGTGGTATCCTGGAAAAGTAAGAAACAGAATACTGTTTCGCGTTCTTCGGCTGAAGCTAAATACCGTGCTATGTGTGCAGCTACCTGTGAAGCCATATGGCTTGTTAATCTGATGTCTGAATTAGATGTCCAGCTTTCTCTGCCCATTCCCTTGTATTGTGATAATGATGCTGCTATGTCGATAGCAGCTAATCCGGTATTCCATGATTGCACAAAACATTTTGAATTTGATTTATATTTCTAAGAGAAAAAATTGCAAGTGGTTTTCTTAAAACTGTTCCTACTAAATCTGTTGATCAATGTGCTGATATTTTTACAAAAGGGTTATTGATTAAGCAACATAATGCTTTGCTTAATTAGCTTCATATGTTTGACCCGTTTGGACAATAAAATTAAGGGGGGTGTTGAAATTATAGATTTTATTCTTTGTCAATTTTATTGTTATTATTCTAATTCTTGTTTATTTGTGTGAGATATGGATATGGGCTTGTTGGATTGCTGGATGGGCTAGTAATAAGGTTGTGCTGGGCTTGCTGGATATGGGCTTGCTGCTGTGTTGCTGTGCTAGGGTTCGCGGTTCTCATATATATGCGGTTATGTGTTTAGTGTTGTTCACGAGATATTTTTGTTTCATCACTTTGTCTACCACACACACTCATACGCTCCCATTTTAGTGTTTCTCATTCTCTGTAGATCTGATTTGTTTGGGTTATCATTTTGATAATCCAGTTCTGTATTCGTATTCTTCATTCTGATTCACCATCATCTGTGAATCAGTGTTGTAAGATTATTCATTTTAATCTGAATATTGTTTGAGAGTTTTGTGTGGTTGTTTGTATCATCTGATACCATTTTTGACAAAGGCCATGAAAAAGGTCAAGGTTAAATTTAAAAGTGTTATTTTTCTTTTTTGATTTTCTTCTTATCCATCTTTGGTTTATATAGTTGTGGTTTGAACTGAGTTCTCCCTGAGTCCCTGTTAACATGGTAGTTACCAGCTAAAATGGTCGGTCCGATCCGGTCTGGTTTTTAATCACATGTTAGCACAACAAGGGCTGGTTAGTCAAAGATACAAAGTTTTACAAACTATTATACCCCGTCGCATTATGCGATCTCACACATTATTGCTTAAAAGTTTAAGACACATACAAACAAGTGGTTGAATTTCATGCAAGTCTTGATTCATAATTGGTTCTATATTTACAATTTTATCCCTAAGTACTATAGTTAATGTTTCTATCTCATATCGGTTGCGTAGAGAAACCAAAGCAGTATCCAACTCTTATATAAGGAGTTTTTTTCTCAAAGTAAAAAACAAGAATTGTGTTTCACGTGCATGCCTTTTTGTATGTCATTAAACATAAAATCAAATTGGTAAAAAATGTCCTTTTCGTTTTTGAAATGGCGACACCCGTGGTCTCAATTAAAACCCAGTTGAACAGGCGGTCAAGTTCAATAATTAGTTAGCATAATAAGAGAGAGTTAGCTAAAAACCCAAAGTCCTAAAATATTTATACCCCCACCGCACAACGCGGGTTTCACCCACTAGTACCGTTAAACTATGAGAAAATAATGTATGATATAAATTGTTAAGGAAATTGCAAATATAGTAGTGCCTCACATCAAATGAGTGTATCTAGTGAGTAATTATCCGTGCTTTGCGGTGGATTTAAGCCGTATATGAAAACAAAGAAGATTCGATGGTAAATTAGTACTCATCATTCGGAAAAAATGCACGTCAAAACACTAGAAATGTATATTATAAAAATAAACAAAAATAATATAAACACCAAAGAAAAAATGAAAATAAAATTAAAAAAATCTAAGGAAATAAATAAAAAGTACTTATAAAAAATAACTTTATTAAAGTTCAAGGTTTTATGATAATTTTGTTAAGTTTAGGAGTAATAGTGGAAATGAATAAAAAATAGGGTGAGTTTATTCTACAAAGTGTATTTTTGCTACAAAGTGTGAGAAGACACAATGAGTCTAAAAAATCATAAAAAAATTAATATCTCACAATTAAAATCGAATTTTAAAAAAGTACTTCGGAGCCTCTGTTCCTCTCGATGTCCTCTTTCAGAACAAAAATAAAAATAAAAATAAAAAAATTTTTCATTGTGTCTTTATATGACAGAATGACGTCATTGTGTCGTGTCTTTATTATGACACAATGACGTCATTGTGTCTTTCATAATGACACAATGAAGTCATTGTGTCTTTCATAAATGACACAATAAAAACCGTTATTTTTTTTATTTTTCGTTTATTTTTTTCTTAGTGAGGACGACTAGGAGAACAAAAGCTCCGAATTACTTTTTTGAAATCCGATTTAGATTGTGAGATATAATTTTTTTGTATCTTTTTTGACTTATTGTGTCTTCTCACATTTTGTAGCAAAAATACACTTTGTATTTGAACATTTTTCTAAAAAATAAGCTGATTAAAGTATTTCGGCCTTAGCATAAGATTACAAAACTGCCAATATTAGCAACAACTTCAATACATATATAGTGATATACCCGTTTATTTATTTTGTTGTTATTACTTTCTAAGTCGTGTCTTATTTGTAGGAAAAAACAGGTCGGGTGGGTTTGTACGTGTAAGGATATAAAAGGAGTTTGACGGGTCATTAGGTAGCCTTTTGCCTAGTGATATCCAGATGTTTAAGTTGTGACCCTGTTCGTGGAAGTCTCGTAGTGAAATCATATAAACATTAAGCGTTGATTTGATTGTTACTAAAAAAATTAATAAAATCTTTTAAAGTTTTTATTAAAGTTACACATATTTTTTGTAACTTAAAAGTCCACTAAGGTTTCATTATTATTTCATTATTATGATTGTTTCTATAAATATTTGGAGTTTTTTTATACCCATGAAGTTAACTAAGCAAATTAATATTGTTAAATCCAGGAACAAACTCCATAATATTGGACCATCCATGTAATTTGTTCTTCAGTGATAGACCTATGAAAATGAAGAATAAATTTTAGACGAGATTATAAAGATTTTGTGTTTTCAATCAATCCTTCTAAACATGGGTTCATAAACTTTTGTTGGATAAACCCATACTAATCCCAATCGCAGGAATTTATCATTATTTATCATTTTCTATTGATGTAGTTTATGTTTATTTTTACCTTTTTAGGTTGCTCATGGAGGAGATCATTTTATTTATCTGTAGATATCTGAAAGTGAGAACACATCTATATATGCGCACGGAAGGGTCAATGGCGCTCTCAAGCGCAATGTAGTATTATTGATGAAGATTGATCAAGAATATTAACAAAAAGAGTCATAATCACATTTAATAGTAATAACAAGTAGGGTTTCAAATCAACATGAAACCAGTGGAAGGTGCTAGTAATGATAAAACTAAGAATAGTAAACATGGAAAAAAAAAGCTTGATTGATTGGTTGATTTTAGTAATTGTGAAATTACAAAATTAAAACTTGGTCTTTAAACAATCTTGGAGAAAAAATAACTCACTTTGGGTTTCCGGTTTGGCAAAATAACACTATTTGTGCTTAACCTTGAGTAGTCAATAATGGTGAATCAATGCGTTATAAGATTCAAATGATGAATGTAAATCAAAGTTTAATGGACACTATTCATACAATAACCAATTCAAACATGTAAACCTAATTCAAGAACCGATAACATATGATAATTTGATGTTCGTATTTCAATGTGATTCACATCATAATTTGGGTTCATGTTCCTATTTCAATGTTGTTCACATCATAATTTGATGTTCTTTTAGTACCTGGAATGAGATTTTATGCTTTATTAATGTTGATGTATTAACTTGATGTTATTTTAGAACCTAGCATTAAATTTTCTAGCTTACTAATGTTGTGGTATTTGTTGTTGATGCTTCTGGTGACAAAGAATTAACTTGTAGCACAACTGAAGTGAGAGTCTGTGCGGATACAAACCCTTCACCAGCATATGCATATGATGAAGGCATTACTCCTTTGTGTGTTTAATATTTGTGTTGGTGTTCTTGACAGTTGAATTCAATTGTTGTTTTAGTTTTTGCACAAAAAGTAAGAATGTTGTTTGTCATAGACTACATCAGGCAGTCGACAAGATATCAAAAGCGCTCAATAGAGCAAACAGAAAATTGCCAAAAAAGACACCTTATCGAGGCGACTTCGTGAGAAGAGTTCATGCCTTCATTTGACTAAGAGTCTATTTTTCAAAAGCTTTCGTCAGTAATAATTGTTATCATATCCATGAAAGTGGAGTATCACGGTTAGTCCAAAAAAAGTATACATTTTTATCGAACGTATCCTTTTATTTCATCACACATATAATCATTAGTTGAAGTTTTATATTAACTTTGCTTCATTATATTATCATTGCTTTAAACATTCTGTGATGAGAATGGCGAAAAAACACTTTCCCTTGACTTTATTACACTATTTACTACTAACATTCACATATTATGTGGTTGCCTTTAACTTTTCCCAGAGCATTGAGTTTTGGTAGCGTGTGTTTGGTTTAAATGTCATAGATGTTTAACTACAAATAGCTTATGAAGAAAGCATTAGTATTCTAGTCAACTAACGATGATAACATGTTACATTTTTAGTTCTAGTAGTATAAATGAGATGAAAATGGATTCACTACAAGAAACAGTAGCTATAGAGGCGACAAAAGTCGTCAATATAGTTTATAAAAGTCGTCACTATAGGGTATAGCAATGACACTTAGTCACTAAAAGGTCGTCGCTATATACTCGTCGCTAAATCACATCCTTGTCATCGCAAAAAATGTTGTCGCTATAGTGTACACCTATAGCGACGACAAGTCACCCCTATAATGTTGTCGTCAAAATCTAAGAAGATGAAATTTAGAAAAAAAATAAAAAATAAAAAAATATATATTTAGCTATAGCGACGACTTTAGAGGCGACAGAGTTTATTTAATTTTTTTATTTTAAAAATTTTCCAGGTTATAATATATATTTAATCTAGTCCCAATTGTTTAACTTGTTCAAATTCCACAACGTTATAATATAAAGTCAAATACTTAGATTTCAAAATACATAATAGTTGTTTAAACATGCCAAACATTTAACAAACAACTTAATCATTGGATCAAACACAAACAAACAACTAAATCACTTGTAGTATCTTCTCCATCCCCTTCTTCATTCGGTTGACAAGATGATTTGTTGTTGTTTTGTGACATCGAAAGGAGTTGATTTATTTGTTCTTGCATTCGTGCATTTATTTGAAGTTGTTGTTGCCATCTCTCATTTGATTGTCTAAGTTGTTCTTGCATTTCATTATATTGTGATGGGGGTGCATACGTATTAGGAGTCACATCAGGGGTAACACTTTTTACTTTTCGACCAACGCCCCATATATGACCACGCCCAGATTCCAAGGAACGTGCAAGAACCTCAACCTCCTCAACCGATGTCTCATCTCCCACCGAGCTCGACAATAATCTATTCATCTCATCTTGAATTTGTCCCTACATTAAACAATAAAATGAACATATATTAAATATTTTACTAAAATTAGCAGCATAACTACTATATAATGAATTACAAACATGTTCAACTATATAAAAAACAATAATAAGAATTTCAATTAACATATACTATAGAAACAATCCTACCTACATTACTAACAATAATATTAATTAATAGTTATAATAAATCCAACTAAAAGTTTAAAAGTGTCAAAGTCAATCGAACTCATTTTGTCAGTTATCATAGATATATAAATGATTGTTTTTACTTATCCAATGTCTTTCTGCATTTTCATTAATCCATCCCGACTCTTGCTTAAAATGCATAGCTTTCCAACCCTCCACATGTTTTGCCCACCCAGTTTTTTTATCTGCAAACAACAAAAGTATTATTATTCATATGTCAAATAACTATTACAACTTTGTATAATCCTAATTTTTTACCTTCACGCGCCGCCTTTGAGCATATGATTGCGTCCATGATAACTTTCATAAAGTTATTTTGCCCTATTTGCTTTGTTTTTCTCGGAGTGATTTGATATGCAGTAGTTAAAAACAACTTCTCAATTACTTGTACCCATGCATCCGAGTCCATGCTCCTTGGGGGATTTCTCTTTGTGTTATCAGGATCTTCATAACCACCAAACTTATCAAAATGTTTTTTCAATTTGGTTTTCCGATCCTTGTATCGGTTTGCGCAATCCATTTGGATCCCCAACTTTATTCCTTCCCAGTGCTCCATGATATGAAAACTTTGCAGATCAAAATAGTTCTATGAAAGGAAGCAATTAGAAAACTACTAAATGATATAAAATTGAAATACAAACAAAACACTTAATAATATATTTACATGAAGTGTCGTAAGTATACACATTTTATACTCATGAGATACATCCTACCAACTATTATAATAGAAAGGAATTGTCTATCAAGTTTTGTAGTCCATTTAGAAATCAGAACATTTTCGATTTCGCAAGTTAATCCAACTCTTATCATCACAGTTTCATTATTAATAATTAAATTAGGATATATACACAAAAACATACATATATACATGTAACAACAAAGATCCTCAATTACATATTATAATTGAAAAAAAACAATCATATATTTCAATTACATTAATTTTATATAAATTAAATGGTGACCTCTCGTAATTATTTTTAAATATTTGTTAAATGCCGTTATCTCTTGTAAGGGTTATTTTGTCAATAATGCAAATACGAGGACTTGTTGGTAATTTATCATACTTGATATCTTTTATTCCTAATAATTAAGTAGATAATAATAATAGTAATAATAATAGTAATAATAATAATAATAATAATAATGAAAAATAACAATAGTAATGATAATAATAACAATAATAATAACAACAATAATCATAATAAGTGTTAATCTTTGAAATAAATAAAAATAATATAAGTTTTATTATCTTAAAATTTATAATTAATAAGTTTATGCATAAAATAATAACAATTAAAAACTCCAGGGGCTAAACTTAATTTGTTTTAAACTGAATTTTGAACTTTGGATTTAAAATGACAAAACATGAACCTCAGGGACCAAAGTGTAAGTTTTAAAAGGAAATCCCAAACACCCCGTATTTCCGGACAAAGGGTCCTGCCACCGCCGCCCAAAGCTCCGGCGACCCTCCCCTAACACCAAAATAGGCTGATTTTAAGGGCAATTGAACCACCATTAAACTCGACCGAGAGTTTCGAACCTATGAATGCTCGTTAATCGGATTCTAATCAAGGTTTTGATGGATTACACATGTAACCAAAATACATCGAACCACAAAGTCGTTATACGCATAAACCATAATAAAAACTCAATTAAATGGATGTAAATGTTCGGGTAATCATTTCTTAGTTATTGGCAACATCAATTGCACCTGAAACAACTTTGTAAATCGATTAATCTATCTAAAACGACCAACTTTAAGCCATAGCCGTTGGATATCAATTCGAATGAATTGGAACAATAATACAGAGGGCAAAGGATCATTACAACCCCTTTAAACTCTCTGAACCCTCAATTGCTTGAAACACACACACACACATAACGAATCGGAACCAAGAACAGTCGTAGGCTTCGTTCGAACTTGAAATCGACAAGACCACTTCAACTCAGGTAATTAACTTGGGTTTGCATGGAAAGCAAAAGCCTCATGTTTAATTTGGGTAATAACAACAAATCTGGGCTCAATTTAACCGATTACAAATCTAGGGTTATATGAAATTGAGGATTTCTTTGGGAACTTGGTTTTAAAATGGAGTTCTGAAACATAACACCAAACAGGGTCTTGACCCAATGGTTAAAATATGGTGGTGTGTGGCAGGGGACCCGGGTTCAAACCCAAGCCCTGCAATTATTTTTAAAATGTGTTTTTAAGTTGTTAAAATTCAGAAAAAAAACATTTTAAACATTATTAATAATTATATAAAAAACCATTTTTAATCACAAGGTGCAAATAAAATTGCTTTTCTTTAATTTCATTAGAAAATACACTTTAGAAATCATTATTTTTTTATTTATTTATCTTAAATATTATAAAAAAGGGGGATTATAAAACATCATCAATTATTAATTTGAAATTGTAATAAATTTCATGTAATTAATAAATAATTTTAAACTAATAAATTTTTCATTATTTTGGATTTGGTTACAAATTCGTTATATACATTTTTGTTTTAGAAAATAAATATGTATGTACATATTTAGAGATGTACATATATTGTAAGAATTATTTTGACCATGTAAAATTATAAAATATGAATTTATTTAAAGATAAATAATAACCATTTGAATATAAAGGTTTAACTTCTATTAATTGTGATTATCACTAAGAGTCATGTTTAAATCATTTAATTATCAAAATAATAATAACTTACATCTATTTAATAACACTAGTGGGTATCCCCGCGCGTTGAGGCGGATGCGGTTGTTTGTCGCCTCATAGCTTTGTTGGGTTTTGTGGTGTGTATGATGCTACTGGGTTATTCGATATGGTGAGATGAAGAAACAATGTCTTGTTATTCTACCTTTGACAAATCCACCTATTTGTACACAATCTAGGAGTATTAGCAACTAATATAATGAGTAAGTGACATTCAATTTATTGAGTCATCATTAATACAGTTCAACATAACAATGTCAACATTTGATGAAACGAAATTTAAAAATCATTGTGTGACAATTTGAATTTAATATAAGGCAACAATAAGCAAATGACATTTTAGATTATAACTTAATATTAGCCTTTAAAAACCAACATTAAAAAATTAAAACATACTTGTCTCTTGGTTCCAAAAAATCCAGAAATCAGAATCAGAGAGTACAAAAAAGGACCATAACTCCAAGACGTTATTCTGCATAAGCAAGTCTATAATCTGACTCAAATCTGAAATCTGACATTCAGTGAGTAGTCAAATATTTGAACCAATAAAAGAACCTGAATTGGTGTTCCCCTTGATATAAGACGATTTGGGCCTTCAGTTGTTTCACAACACCTGTGATTTTAGATTTTGCATTCTTAATTGTATGCCCTTGATCTAAAATACAATAGTTCCAAACAACTGTCTTGAATGATCGATATCTTTACGAATCACATCATAAGATGTTACAACAACATTATATTTTGAATTTGGGAACGCAGCGTAACACGTTCTTACAAGATCTTACAACATTATATAAGATCTTATTCTGTACCCCAAGTTCTCAATTGTACTACATAATGGTTATATAATTTCAACATGAACCCCACATGAAGCAGCAGTTAGAAACAAGGAATTTTAATGTTACTGGCCTGTGATCAAAGCATATAAAAGGACTACTCAATTGCAAACCACAACACTACAAGAACAGAAAGAAACACAAAATCCACATGAAGCATTAGTTAAGAAAAAGAGTATTAGGGTTCTAACCGTACATGGATTCATCATTCGGATAGGCGATGACCAGCAGAACATTTCTCTTTCACAAAGATCCATCTGATACATTCAAAAAACAGTTATCAAAGGAACCAAAAAATTGTGAATATAAACGGTGTAGCAAACACTTCTTGGATCACCATCACTAACCATCATATTTAAGAAGTAAGATTGATATGGATAGAATGATGCATATAATACTTTGTAGATGGAAGCCAACCAAAGTACAGCTACTAAAGCAAATATCATGAACCATTCTACTTACTCCCGCATACAAAACTCATTAAAATATAACTTTAGGTTGAAATTGATTCAATTATTTAAGGAATTCGACAAAATGTGAAAGGATAGGTTTCACATCGTTCTCAACAACAGAATCTGATGATAACATTATTCTTTATTCTTGGTTTTATACTAAATTCAAGAATAACCAAGTATACTTACTCCTATACTAAATTCAAGTCTAATAGACATTTATCAAACAACTTTTAGGCATTACAATAATCAAATCTTGAGATGCCAAGTAAGATTCAAATCATTCCCATAATTACATGTTTAATCTACATTCTAACAATAAATTCAATATCAAGGTTAACATGTTAAAAAAGATTTAAAACAACCAGTAAACAATAAAATTCATAATAGACAAAAAATTTCTAACCTTTCGACTTTGATGACACCAATTGAAATGAGCAAATAACTCATAATTACCATACATTGTCGATCAAAAAACAAATGCTGATCTTATAATCAAGAACCTAGTTTCATAATTATGGTATTTTTATTTTTACCATACTGAGAGAGACTTGTAAGTAGTAATGATTGATCAATACCATCACAATAATCTTCAATGTCAAGAAGTAATTGCCACCTGCATTTCGCAGTAGGAGTTCAATAATTTGTTAGATTTTGGCAAAGAAGAACGCATCAACAACCCTAATTTCATTAATCCATAATGTATCAACATATTTTCAAAGGTTAGTATCACCTTATATTCAATAACTCACAAGTACAAAACTCTACCAGTAAAAAGTTACTCAAATTACAAATTAAAAATTAAAAGTGCTGTAGTTTGAAAAAAATCACTCTTGCTTTCACCTACCCTTATGCTTATGCTTATGCTTATGCTTTCTTGTCTATGTATGTCTCCAGAAATGAATCAAATTTCATGTAATATTTATGTAACATGCATTGAATGATCGATATCTTTACGAATCACATCATAAGATGTTACAACAACATTATATTTTGAATTTGGGAACGCAGTGTAACACGTTCTTACAAGATCTTACAACATTATATAAGATCTTATTCTATTCATCCATCACTTCTTACAACCAAGTTACTTTATAAAAATATATTTAATAATATACCAGCAGTATGGAAAAAGTTAATAGACAGATCAACTCTTAACTTACCATCAGTGAAATAATATTACAACCATGTGCTTTGTACCACAGAGACTAAATAGTATAGACAATTACCTTAGTATAGAAATCTGGAGGGGAATATTTATCAAAATGAGTTTTTCTTAAAATCCAAATGCCATCCATCTCCCATATAAACTTTCACCTGTTACGTAAAACATCATAATGTTAGCAGAAGAATTATTTCAAGTAAAGTGGTATTTTTATTCTGAATGATATTAACCTTTAATGATGTCTTGGGTGGAAGCTTTGCTTTTGGATTAAATCCGTCATTCTTGGACCCACACCTCATCAAAAAATCTGGTTTTTTCACATAACCAAATTTCCATTAGCTCTGAACATTCCATGCATTAACAAGAGTGATCTACCATATCCCTGCATTATACATGAAATGTAGACATTAGTACTAATAACATATTGGTCTATAACATTTTTTGATTAAGAATTTGTAACAGTAGAAACTAATGCTGACTGCATATTAAAGGCAACCATCTGAGCTCCATGTAGCCATCCAATTAGTGGCTTGTAATGGAGGAGGTAATACGCGTTCCTTTAGGGTAAATCCTAAGAATATTCTTCTGTGTGAACCTGGCATAGAAATTCACATACACATATCAGTACAGATATTAAGAACTCATGGCATGAACATAATTCATACTGCTTGCATAATATAAGGAGAGGCCCCAAGCTGGATGGGTTGGATAACATGTCAAAACAGGACCTTTTCAGCAAACAGTTTTGTTAACTTTCGAATCTTTTTAAGTTGTTAATGTGTGTTATAATAATAATCTGATAAATAAAAACAATTTAGGAGCTTATATGCAGTAAAATAGACATTAAATGGCTTTCAACCCGCATGACCTGTTTGACTTGTTCCCCTTTTAGCTAACTTTTTATTTAGCCTGTTTGGGATAAACATAATCGGAATAAATGGGTCAAAATTCCATCTCTAAATATAACTATAACTCTGCTATACCTCACAACATCTTGTCCATGATTTTCTGCAGCCTTTTCAAGTGCTTGTTCTGCCAAACTTAAGCGCCCAACTTTGCCCTTTTCCACTTTTAGTGCCTCCTTTAATCCATTTTTGGGTTTGCCAGCATGTATTGCAATCATCTTCTTGTATACAGAAGATGAAGATTTCTTCTCGTTTTAACAAATCTTAAGTCTCAACATCATGGTCACTCATATCACTTCCAGACTGCTACAATAGCACATAAGTTAAGTTAGGTTTGTTTGTCTTTTAAAAAAAAACTACTACTATAAATATCTGAATATGTCTTATTATCCAAAAAACAAACAAAAACAAACAAACCCAGTATATCCCACTCAAGAGCAGGGTCTGGGGAGGGTAGGTGTAGGCTAGTCTTTCCTCTATCTTGTTAGGTAGAGAGACCGCTTCCAAAGAGATCCCGACTATGTAAAGCACATTAAGTCATATCATTTTCAACTTTATCAAGATTCTCAAAGCTTGCTTATTGACTAAATAGATTAGTACTTCCACCAAACTCGGGTTTTATTTTCATGCAGAAAAACCAAAGTTAAAACTTCCATCATCCACAATAATTGCGGAAAACCCTTTTAATAACCCATGCAATCAAACAGAAGAACTCAGTGCTAAGTATTGTTTTAGTGATGCAACCTAAGTTCAAATTACCAAAAAGTGAACCTTGGAAGAAATGAAAACAACATGCCTAAGTAATTCCTTATAACAAGTTTCTTACAACAATTACATGGCAATCATGGAATAATATCAATTATATGGTGATAACTAATAACAACAAAATATCAAAGTATTCTAAATCACAAAGGTCAGAGTGTTGAGGCAGTTTGATTTCAAGGAATATCAAATCGGTATTTACAATCATTGTGAATACTAGATCTTATGTGTGGGTATTTCCTACATGAGAATCAAGATCCAAAATTTGGGGATTACAGTATAGGCACTTAGGATTACAACAAAATGCAGGTATCATATAGAAAAACCATAACAAAATGACAACCGTTAATACCAACAATACTCCTAATAAAAATAAGATTTTACAATGATTCCTCATATATTTTCAAGCATATTGCCCTTATGATCCACATCAACATGTATCCTTTGACTCTACAAAAGTAAAAGTGGACTCTAGTTTGGTATGGTGGAGTATAGGTTTTAAAATAGACCTCAATCATTGAGAGAAAAAATATTCATGGCATCAAGAAGCATGCAATATTCATGGCAACAAGAAGCATGCAATATTCATGGCAACAAGAAGCATGCATAACAGTATTATAAGATCCATATGATAAATACTACAAAAAAAGGACAAAAACACTTCACTAAGTAATATCATATAAGTTAGGTTGGAAAAATGCACGTTAATGAAGTGCATGACTAGTTTTAGTGTTAATCACAATATACATCTTGATCTTTCCTCGTGTGTTGAATGCAATTAAGAAAGAACCTTAGGTTCTAAGGAAATTCACGACCATCTAACCTGGTTATCGTGTTTAAACGCGCAAAGCAACACCACATTTGAACCCATCAGCTGAACATTGTAATTAGAAAATGAAAAGATACATATGTTAAGTGTATCAATTTAGACCCCAGTTTTCCTTAAAAATCAACACCAAGAGTTGTTTCTCCCTACTTTCTAAATGAAATTTATTACAACATGGAGATTGGCAATTCATGAGTCATCCTACCACCTATGATGACTACATTACACCCATTCTTCTTTATGACACAAATCATGAAGCTTTATTATCACTTAGTTTATATTTGACACGCGTAGTTCACCACAAAAGATCAGTTGTACATTTAGCTGCTCTCTTCAAATATTTATATAACATACTTAGATGTAACTGAAAAACCTTTATTATCGTCCTCTCTAATGCCAACAAAAGCTTCCTTATGGGCATAAAGTCGGTGCACATGACATAAACATGAGACCAAACCATCTAGAATTAAAAAAATGGTTGTAACCATTTGATATCAAGTGAAAAGGTGAAATCAGCAAATATTAAAATCATTTGTCCATACCTTACTAAATTAATGCAAATGCCCATAAAATTAAGACCAATATAATTAAAAAAGCATGGTTAGTCTTTCACACTTGACCCACCACAAGGTAAAAATACGTGTGTATAATATGTGTAAACCTTGTTTACAAAGCACCATACAATGCATCTTATACGTGTATAGTGTATTAGTGGTAGCTGTGCAATCTGCATGTTAGTACTTGACTGTTATTGTCAATGTTCAGGGTCACTGTTTGTATCTCTGGATAATGTTTATTTATGTCCATTGTATGCTTTGGGTGTCAAATGTATAGTGATTAATTATTGATCCCGGTATATGTTGATTTTGTTGATCATTATGTGTTTGTTTTACTATATACTAATTGCCTAATATGTGCTGCCTGATTGAGTATTGCAGTGAGTGCTTCTTGTATCTTGCATTCTATATATTATTATTAATTTTCTTGCTGAACATTATGTTCTCGCCCTATGGGTGAGTGGATCCTATGTGTGGATGGATTCGGGCGTCCAACTGGAAGCAGCCTTTTACCCTATGGGTTAGAGGTAAGCTTTCCTACATCCGACCTTCCCAGACCATATCAATACCCTGCTATGGATAGGATGTACTAGGCATGGTTATGGCCTCGAGACGATCAAGAAAATGCATCAGGGCCTTAAAGTCAAAATTGCTCAAATGGATGAAGAAGGTTGATATGTAGAACAGATGAGATATGCAATGTTTGGTTGTACATAAGGCCATAAGCTTATTTGTTATACATAAAAAACACCTCATGTACATGAAGCTCTTGCCTTCGCCTCGCACACCGGATTTTGTGACCTAAACATCTAAGAGCACCTCATGCTTTTAAACCAAGACGTAAACATTAAGGAATGGTAACAATACATATTATCTTAACTCTGAACCAAAAGGAAACATAATCACTATGATAACTACAAACAAATCAAAGCAATGGGCGAAAAAATGTATAATTACAATCTATACTACAGAATATATCTAAAGACGAAATGATTAATACTAACTAAAGTCAATGGTGCATATCATACCAAAAAGCTTAAAGTACATTGCTTTATATTTGTATACGATTTGGAAACTATATCACATATATAGACTCTTCAAAAATATCAACTAAAAACTCCTAGTTAAGTAAAAAGGCAAAAAAGTTCATCTCTATGCAGGGTTTCACAGTCAATTCACAAAAACCTAAAAAACAAACTAAAAGTAAACAAATCAAACACGTTATTATTGAATCAAACCATGTAAAAAACGCTAGAAATAGAATAAAACACTCAAACCTGTAAGAATATGTATTATCCACCAAACCTCAAATTTTGTCTTCGGTCAAAGCATCATCATCAGCATAAAAAAACCTGGCTCTTCTGTGAGCTACTACGTTTAACATCTTCAGCTTCAAGGTATTCTTTTGGAGGTTTTGTTGAAATCAGAATTCGATATTTCAAGTTTTCGGTTGTTGGGAGTTCATCTAGGTTCTCTGATTCAGGGAAAAACAGCATCGGCCCAAATGTTTCAATGACCATTACAAGAATAGTCAAACAGAAACATGAACAACATGAACTGTAATACATGAAACATTTCACAGATGAAAAGAGTATGCACCTGAGCTACTTTGTCTTGAAGATCAGCTGTAAGGTGGTCTTCAAATGTTATGATGACTGGATAAGGAGAAGCCAAAATTGTTAGGATCTCAGCCTCTAGTTTGATCAATTAGATTGTGTTCGCAACGGATTTAGCATGAATATTAGCAATTAAAGCAAGAACATAAAGAATATGCATGCAAACCAAAAGTAGATGTAGAGAGAATAATTTTGCCTTTGAAGGAATAATATTCGTTTATTTCACATGTTCGGCCTGGAATACATTCAGGTCATGCCCTTTTATAGGCAAATGACCCATACCGATGTCAGATTCCACTGACATTAAACAATTATTTAACTAACTACTGATAGAACACAACTACTGAAGATGTCACAACAGCTGACATCTTCTTACAAATTTCCTAAGTGTTCTACCTATTACAAGTACTTAAAAGGAAACTACTGAAAAGCTACAACGACTGAAGAACAAACTCTTCAGTCGTTTACAACTATGAACTATAACAGCTGAAGAACAAACTCTTCAGCTGTTGTACAAACTACTGAAATGAAAAACATAAAACTACTGAAAAGAAAATAAAACCATCACAACAACTGAAGAAGACTGTTCAGCTGTTGTGACAAACTCTGAAACTTCAGCACTTTGGTCTTCAGACTTTGGTCTTCAGATGATTTCAGCTGATGACTTCAGTAGTTGTCATCAGCTGATGTCTTCAGTCGTTGTCTTCAGACTTTGTGCATCAGCAGTTGTTCATCAGTTCTTCAGTTTTTCAGACTTTGATCTTCAGCACTTGTCTTCAGTACTTGAAGTCTTCAGTACTTGTATTTATCAGTACTTTAGACTTCAGTATTATCTTCAGTACTTTGGGATCTTCAGCTGTTGTACTTCAGTTCTTTGAACTTCAGCTGTGATTCTTCAGACTTTGTCAGAACAGCTGATGGGAGTCTTCAGCAGTTGTTGTGATGTCATGGGGACTTAGAGGTTTTCCTGATCTTGGCTCATTGGTTCTTTTGGTCCAACAAACTCCCCCTGAACCAATGCAGCCAAAACCTCTAATTATGTTGTCCCACTTATTGTTGGCATAAAGATTGGTCTATTTCCTTCTGGATCAGATCAGAAGTTGACCCTGATAAGCATGGCCTGGGAGAAGGTTTCTGGTATTTGTTTGGCTAAGTATGGATGGGAGCTCTGTTTTGGGGAATTGGACATAGAGTTGTTATCCCATCCATGAAACTACCTCCCATGTACTAGCCTGTAGGATTCTCTGGTGTAGGCTCGGACAAAGATCATTTGTTCTTCTTTGGTCATGCCTTCAGCCCCACCATCGAACAATCCTTCACGGCCGTACATCTCTGAGACATACTTGACCTGTTTCCATTTTGAGCTCAACTGTTATGATTTGCTTATATGCAAATTCATCTGGATGGCCTTCTAGCAACAAGTTGAGCTCATCTTTATGGAAGTTCTCAAGCTTCTTATAAACTAAGCCTTTTAACCATCCTGTTCTCCAACATCATTTCAGGAGGTTGCTTAGACTTATAAGCTTTCTCGAACTCATCATAATTCCCAGGGTGTTACTACAAGAGCCACTGTGATTACTTCATCTACAATCCTCTTCATCTGGCTCTTGTACTCAGGAATATCTTTCTTTGTGATCCTGTGAGCCACCCTAGGATCAGGCCAAGTCCTCACTCTCTCTTTGTTATATGGAAGGTTTGTTTGAGAGTGAAGAGTCTCAGAGCTTCTTTCTTCATTCATGATAGAGGTAGAGGCAGTATATGCTTGGTCAAGACTTAAGCACTTCAGCATCATGAAGCTGCTGCTGTGCCTCTTCCTCTATCTCACCCTCACAGTGTCCATCTGTGAGGTGGGAGTGATGGTTTGGGATTGGCTTTTGGTAGAGGAATGACTGCTGAAAGGGGAAGTCTATCCTCATCCTCCTCCTCTTCTTCTTCTTGCAGCCTCAACACCCTTCTCTTCTTCTTCAAGGGTGGATCATTGGCTGCGGGTTTTGATGGTGAAGGGGTTGGTTTAGTGGGTTGTGGTTGGGTTGTTGGTGTGGGAATGTTGGCAGGCACTGCTAGTAAACTAGAGATAAGGGCTGGTTTGGTCTGTTTTACTAGCAGTGTCCTGTTCCCAGCACCTGCTTCAGAGAGGGCCTCAGCGACCAGTCCCTTAGTGAAATCACCAACCGAACAGATCTTGGTGGTTATTGCCAAGAGTCTGTCCCTGGTCCATGCCTTGACATCAAGGACTGGTTGCCCAGGTACTTCGAAGTGAACTACTCATAGCCTCAAGTTTCTTTTTCCTCTTGGCTATAAGTAGTCCATCGGTACTCAATCTCTCTTCTCTCCATATTCCTGATCTCTTGATCTAGCAGGCCAGTGTCCTTGTCAAAGCCTTGCCTGAACAGCTGTTCAATGACAGAGTCCATTGAACGGCTATGCTCAGCATCAGCCTCCTTGACAAGGGCTGCTAGATCAGGATCAGCACTCTCCCTCACCTCTCCTTTCTTTTGATAAGTGACACTGAAATCCTTTTGGATTCCAGTCACTTCTTTCTCAGCTCTCTCCTCCTTCTCTCCCCTTCCCTTGGTCTCCTGAACCTTCTCCTCTCAACACCACCTCCTTTCTACCTACCTCTCTCCTCCTCTCCCTCTTCCTCTTACCTTGCACTGAGGTCTCCCCCTTTTTGGTGCATTGGTTGGGGTTTGACTCTCAGCAAGGGCTTTAGCAACAGCAACCTCCAGAGGTTGGATATGTGTGGGAAGCCTCTCATCAATGGTTTTCATCACAATTTCTGTGATTATGGGTGTGATGAGAGGCAGGGATTTTGGAGGATAGCATCTAGCTGCTCAGGGGGTTCTGGCCCTGAGAGCTAGTGCCAGAAGCAGGGCTGGTGGCTGAGTTGTGGGAGTGGCTCAGTGTATATGAGACCTTTGGGGGAAGGTGCCATCTGTGGGTTGGTGGTGGCAGATGGACTTCTATCTTGAGTCATTTGAGCAAGCAGCTCTTTGAGTCTGCTTATCTCATCCTAAGATAGATAGTGTTGTGAGCAACTACATCATAGAAGAAGCTCAGGTCATCATCAGTGGGAGCTGAATCACCTGACCTCCTGACTGTGTCAGGATATACATGCTTTGAGTGTGGCTCAGAGTAGCATGTGCCCTTTGTATTGGTACTGGGGACTTCCAGCCTCGGATTGGATCCTCATCGGCAGTTGCCTCTGGTGAGGTCTTATTGCTTGTACCAGCTTCACCCTGCTCATGTGCTGATGCAGGGGAAGTGGCAGCCTCACCAGATTGTCCTATCTCCCTAGCCACACTGGGAGATGGACATGTGATTCTCTGTGTTGGGGGCTCCCACCAGCACTTGTATCCACCCCCTCTTCGGTTGGAGTCTCCCCAGTTGTAATAGGTTTCTGGGGAGAGGGTGGAGTGCTCAGGTGGGTCAACACTTTGGCAATCATTAGGGTTGGACTTTGTAGGGGGCTTCTGTGGGAGATGGGCTAGAAGCAGAGTGCACATGGGGAGGAGTGTGCATTTCAATGGCAGTCTCCTCAAGTGAGAAAGACCCCAAATGTAGGTGCCCAGTTGTGGTTGCATCAGGCTCCTGTTGAGAGGAAACCTGTGCGGTTGTGGTGGGTGGAGTCGTGGTAGCTGCTGGGAGAATCGAACCAGCAGCCACATCCTGCCTTTGTGTGCAGGGGCATCCTCAGGGGACTCATTTCCCTGAGTAGCCTTTTTGGGCTTCTTGGCTTTGGCTTGGTGGGGACTTTGGATTTGGAGGTGGAGGCTGTGGGTTCCTGCTGCGTGGGTTTTCGCAGCCGGCCAGCCTGTTTGAGTGTGTGGTCGGTGTTGTGCCTGGAGTATACCTCGGCTAGAACAGCCATGGCAGGGACTCCAGTGCCAACAAGTCCCTCAGCTTGAAGCTGGCTTTGGATGATGGCCATTATAAACCGAGGATACAAGATCCAACGGTTAGAAATGGGTTTTGTGGCCATATCCTTGAGCTCCCAAAATATAATATCAGTAAAGTTTAGGGGTTGTTCTCAAGGATAGAATACAATACCTGTTGCCACCTTGTTGACATCTGGTCCCATGAAGAAGTTTTGGGAGCCAGACACACATTCACCATGTGGAAGATCAGTCGTTGGGGTCTGGAAGTGTTTCTTCAATAAGGTGGTGGCATGAAAGGTCGCCCTGATAGTCATTGGTAGTGAAGCATAGATCGAGGGGCCTTTGGGGTAGGAGGTTGGGTAGGTGGCATCCTCCAGCTTTAGGGTTTCTCGAAGAGTAGGGAGTAATAACCACTGGGTGGTTGTTGACGGAGGACCGGAGAGAGACTCGCTTCATTCTCCGGTTTGGACGGTGATATTCGTCCGGAACTCCGCCAAGGAGTCGGTGTGTATATGGTGGGGTTGAGGAGGAATGCCGTCTGGTATGTGAGTCGGTCATCAGATCGACGGCATTGTGGAACTTGGCCCAGAATGGCGGTTTGGTGAGATGAGCGACACAGTTGTGTGTCGAGGTTTGAGTTGCATGGCCGCCATTAATGGTGTATGGGAATTTAGAGGTTTTTTGAAAAGTTAGGTCAAGTGAGAATGAAAAGCTCTGAAGGTTGGGTATTTATAGGGTATGGCAAAGCTGAAAGAAAACTACTGAAGGTTTGGTGTTAGTTATCAGTTGTTGAAACTACTGATGACGTGGTTTTAACCTTCAGTGGTTGTAACATCTGAGGACTTGGTGTTAGTCTTCAGTAGTTGAAACTACTGAAGCCTTGGTTTTGTCCTTCAGATGTTGTAAACGGCTGAAGACTTATTGTCAGTCTTCAGTAGTTATAAACTACTGAAGACCTAGTTTTCATCTTCAGACTGTTGTAACAACTGAAGACTTGGTGTTAGCCTTCAGTAGTTGTGAACTACTGATGTCAGTAGTTGTGAACTACTGAAGACATGGTATTGCTTCAGTTGTTGTAAACAACTGAGGACGTGGTGTTAGTCATCAGTAGTTGTGGAAACTACTAAAGACATGGTTTTGTCCTTCAGTTGTTTGGGTATGAAACAGCAGCTGTTGGCATCAGCTGAAGAATAAAATTACTCATCAGCTGTTTCCGTCAAATCAGTTGTTTCATGCTGACCTCCATATTTACTCATCAGCTCTTTGGCTGCTTTCAGATGTTTCATTGACCTTCAGCTCTTGTGAGCATTTATGCCTTCAGCTCTTGTGATCAGATGTTCACAAGTGCTGATGAAATACTCCAGAGCTGGTGAACAAATTTTGTCTTCAGTACTTGTGTAAATTACACATCAGTACTGGGAACAAAATTTGTTCTTCAGTACTTATTTGTTTGAAAATGATACATCAGTAGTTGTAATCCACCTCACTACATCAGTTGTTTTCAACAAATAATGTACATCAGTACTTTGAGCCTTTTAGTCTTCAGTAGTTGTGAAAATGCTGAAGACCAAATTACTCATCAGTACTTATATTTGACCTATGCATACTAATGCTCATCAGTACTTGTGAACTGAGAGCATCAGTATTGGTCAAAT
Source organism: Flaveria linearis (assembly GCA_024085815.1). NCBI lineage: Eukaryota > Viridiplantae > Streptophyta > Magnoliopsida > Asterales > Asteraceae > Flaveria > Flaveria linearis. The sequence goes on along the minus strand of CM044012.1, from coordinate 31,846,777 downwards.
TATTCGAGCTGCAGCATACCAAGCCTTAGTACCAAGTTTTGAAATGTGGCACTATCTAAAGGCTTAGTAAATATATCTGCAAGCTCATCAGCACTAGGCACAAACTTTGGATCAATCAGACCTTTTTCATAGCAATCCCTATAAAGTGATGTCTGATCTCTATATGTTTGGTCCTAGAGTGCTGGACTGGATTTTTGACAATGCAAAGAGCTGAAGCACTATCCATTAATAATGGAGTCTTAGTCTCTGTAATGCCATAATCCAAGAGTTGGTTCTGAAGCCAGAGTATCTGAGATGTACAACTTGCAGCAGTAATGTACTCAGCTTCAGCAGTGGATGTAGCAATTGATGTTTGTTTCTTACTCTGCCAAGAAAAACTAAACAATTGCCTAGGAATTGGCAACCACCAGAAGGGATTTTCTGGTGACTTTGCATCCTGCATAGTCACTATTAGAGAAAGCAACTAATTTGCAAGAATGCCCAGTTGAATACCAAAGACCTAGTGATTGGGTACCTTGCAGATATCTAAAGATCCTTTTGACTGCAATCAAATGGGATTCTTTAGGTGCAGCCTGAAATCTAGCACAAACACATGTTGCAAACATGATGTCTGGTCTAGAAGCTGTAAGGTACATCAAGGACCCAATCATACATCTGTAAAGGGTTTCATCAACGCTTTATCTTTCTGATCTACATCTAGTTGTGTGGTGCTGCTCATGGGAGTAGAACAGGGCTTACAGGTTTGTAAATCAAACTTATTCAACAACTCTTTGGTGTATTTGGACTGATGGATGAAAATTCTGTCATCCCTTTGTTTGATTTGCAAACTAGAAAGAACTGTAATTCCCCCATAGCACTCATTTCAAACTTTTGCTTCATGAGCATTGTAAATTCATCACACAACTTTAGATCAGAGGATGCAAAGATGATGTCATCTACATAAATTTGAACAAGGAGCTTATGTTGTCCCACAGTCTTGATGAATAAGGTTTTATCAATGGTGCCTCTAGTGAACTTATTTTCTAAAAGAAAAGTTGAGAGTGTCTCATACCAAGCTCTAGGAGCTTGCTTCAGCCCATAAAGAGCCTTATCAAGCTTGTACACCCAATCAGGATGTTTGTTGTCCTCAAAGCCTGGTGGTTGACATACATAAACTTCTTCTTTTATTTTTCCATATAAGAAGGCACTTTTGACATCCATTTGATAAACCTTAAGACTGTGAAAGGCAGCATAAGCTAAGAACAGTCTGATTGCTTCCAGTCTTGCCACAGGAGCAAAGGTCTCATCATAATCGATGCCTTCCTCTTGTGCAAATCCTTGGACAACCAGCCTGGCCTTGTTCTTGACAATTTGGCCCTTATCATCTGTTTTGTTCCTGAATACCCATTTGGTGCCTATTGCACACTTCCCTTTGGGTAAAGGAACAAGCTCCCACACTTGCTGTTTCTTAAACTGAAGAAGCTCAAGCTGCATTGCTTCAACCCATCCATTGTCTCTTAAAGCAACATGATAGTTCTTTGGCTCTTGCTGACTGATGAAGAGAGCATAGAAGCAGAAATTGGACAATTGACTCCTGGTTGAAACTCCAGCATTGATATCACCAATGATTTGAGAGTGGGGTGATTCTTCAGCTCTTGATAGACTATAATGTCAGTGCAAGTGTTTGTAGGACTTTCAGCAGCAACAAATGGTGATGGAGATTCTTGAAACCATGTAGGAGATGGCAGCTCAAAGAAGTAGAGCATGCAGAAATCTCATCAGCATTTGTTGTGGATGGGGCTGCTGAAGCTACAGGAGCATCAGGTTTAGTGAACTCAGGCAGGTTGTCACTAAACCTGAAGAGGTGAGTACTGACTACATCATCATCAGTACCACCAGGTGGAGAACTGTTGACAGGCTCAACAGCTGGAGGTGATAAGGAACATATTGCAGTATGTCCAGATCAAACAACTCCACAGGTTTTGTGGAATCTTGTCCTTTGGAGATTCATTGAACTTAACATGCAGAGTTTCTTCAACCACTTTGTCCTACAGTTGAAGACTCTGTATGCCTTGCAAGTTGATGAATAACCAACAAAATACCCTGCATCCACCTTACTAGCAAATTTCTGGAGTGGGTTACTAGTGTTGAGAATAAAACATGGACACCCAAAGGCTCTAAAGAATGAAATTAGAGGAGCCAAATGATGAAGAATTTCATAAGGAGTCTTCATCAACCTTATTCACTAAAGTTCTATTTTGTACATAGCAAGCTGTATTGACAGCTTCAGCCCAAAAGGTCAGTGGCAATCCAGAGTCAGCCAGCATTGACCTTGCAGCTTCAATGAGAGTCCTGTTCTTTCTCTCCACCACTCCATTCTGCTCAGGAGTTCTAGGAATACTAAACTGCCTCTGATTCCCTTGGACAGGTAGAAGTCATCAAGTGTGTGGTTTCTAAATTCTGTTCCATTGTCACTCCTCACACACTTGACCTGTAGGGAATACTGCTTTTCTACAAATAACACAAAGTTCATGATAGTCTTGGCTGCTTCATCCTTAGAGTGCAAGAAGAAAGTCCATAGATACCTGGAATAATCATCCACAATTACCAGGCAGTATTTCTTCTTTGCCATGCTCATCACTCTGACAGGACCAAAGAGATCCATGTGCAGGAGCTGCAAGCAGGCAGTGGACTTTGGTTCTTCTATTGAAGGGAATGAAACTTTGTGTTGTTTTCCTTTTAAGCAAGCAGTGCAGTTATCTTCACACTTGAACTCCTTCAAAGGCAATCCTCTTACTAAACCATGGCTTATCAACTGATTCATGTTCTTGAAATTAACATGCCCCAGCCTTCTATGCCATAGAGTAGACTCTTGAGGAGATGCCTTGGAGAATAGGCAAGGATGGCCTTTTAGATCTATCTTTTTGGAAAGATCTAAGGCATACACTCTTCCTGTCCTGATGGCCTTCAGGAGAGTGTATTCATCCAACACCTTGTCAATCAAATTTAGAACTTTGGATGACAGAATCCGACAGTTCTGCTTGTGAAAAGGGCAATATGGCCTTTATCACACATTTGACTGACACTCAAGAGGTTGTACTTGAGATTCTCCACATGGTTAACATCATCAAACCTTATTTCCCCATTGGAAACAAAGCCTTTTCCGATGATGTAACCCTTTGCATCATTGCCAAAGGAAACAAATCCCTTCTTTCCTTGAGAGTAGTCATTAAGAAAGGAGCTGCTTCCTGTCATATGCATAGATCCTCCACTATCTACATACCAGATGCTCTTTTGGCATGTTGAAGAACCCTGCAATCATAACCACATGTTAGTTAGTTTTAGAGACCCAAACCTGTTTGGTTTTGGGTCTGTTCTCAGCTATAGGTGTAGCACTAACAGGTGTGTTATGTGTAACAGCCTGAGGTGAAGAAGATGGTGTAGAAGAGGAACCCTTTGGCTTGGACTTCCTTTTCTGTGGTTCAACACAGGAGCATCTAAATGGTTGACTCTTCCCATTAGATGCTGAACCATCATCACCAGTTGCGTCTGACTTTGTGATAAAGCTTTCAGCTCTTCAGACACACTGGAGTTTGCTGATGATGGATTCCTATGTTGTACCATCTTTTTCTGAGCAACCTCAGCTGTTGCCTGAGTATTCCCTACTTTCTTTTTAGATTTAGCTATGGGTTAGGGATTTCAGGCTTTGATGTTGCTAGTACAAACTTGGTTTCAAACTCATTTTTCATTTTCTTTATTTGCTCTTTAATTTCCTCCTGTTGTTTGAGTTTGGAACCCCTTTTGTACCAGCAATCATCAGTAAGATGATTGAACAAGCCACATAACTCACATGGCTTCTTCTTCATCTTGTGTTGATCATCAACCAAAGAAGATGAAACTGCTGAAGACTTGTTCTTCAGCTGTTTGTTATCAGTACTAGCAGTTTTCTTCCCTTTAGTACCTGCTTTCCTGACCTCTTCTTTAGTTGTCTTCAAACCTTTTCTACTGTCAGTTTTCTTATCTTCAGTGCTGGCAGTAGTTGAGGTTTGAACTTCAAGTGTTATCACTTGCTCTCTAGTACTTTCAGTACTTCTAGAGACAACACCTGAGTTGATCAACTTTTTGATCATGTGACAGTCAGCATTTGAACCATCAGCTCTTGTAGCATCTGCTGATTGGTTGCTGACTTCTATCTCTGATGATGCTGAATCAGAAGATAGTAGGTCACATGATGAGAAGGATTGGTTATTGCTCTCTCTATCAGATTCAACTTCTGCTCTTAAAGTGAAATCTGTAAGAGGAGCAGTGTGATTATAACCAATCCCAAACTTCACATTGGAAGCTGATTGCTTCTTAAGAAGCATTTCAAAACCCTTGCATGATTGCACCCATCGATCACACTGTACTTGGGTGTTTGCAAGAGTTTCCTTGAGGTCTCTGTACTTCTCTAGAAGTACATCTTCCCTAGCTTTACCATCTTTGATTTGGCATTAAGCTTGTAAATCTTATCATTTCTCTTTTAGTACAACCTCAAAATCAGCTTTTCTTTTGGAAATAGTGTGCTCTAGCTCAAGATTTTTATCTATTAAGCTACATTTGCTTCTCTAATAGAAGTAAATGCTGCTATGCATGATTCAGAACAAAGCTTGGCTTTGGCCTCAGATGATACCTGTGATGAGGCATTAGATGATGACCCCTCAGCAGACTCAAGGGCCATCAGAGCAAGATTTCCAAAAGGACTATCACCACCATGTTGACCAGCACCTTGGAGTAGTTGTTCCTGTCCAGATAGATCATCTGGTAGACTACTCCAGTCAACAACTCCTGGGGTGAAGAAGCTGTGTTGTTGAGGTTGTGTTTGATGATGAGATGGGGAAGATTGAGGCTCAGGAAGAGCCTGTGGGGGTTGAGCCGAAGGTGCTTGAGTTTGACTGGACTGAGGCACGTAGTAGCAGGGGTATGAGTATGGCATATACCCCTGAGGCACAAAATAGGCAGGTGATGCCTGTGCTTGTGATGGATGACCAGAACTGGAGGAAGGTTGCCCTCTGTGTTGTGAGCTATTGCTTGGAAAAGTCACAAAGGGTGCAGAGGAGTTAGATCCAGATGATCTACACTCTCTAGCAAAGTGTCCAAGCCTTTAGCACTTGTGACACCTCAACTTGCTCTTGTCAAAACCAACTTTGATTTTGCAAGAGAGACCAGGGAATTTCCTACCAGTTCTTTTGTAGAACTTTTGAGATCTGATATTGATCATTGCCATTTGGCTCAAAATATCCATCTCCTCCAGATCATCATCTGGAATCCCCTTCAAATCATCCATCAAGAAGCACCAGTTATCACTGCACCCTCCTGAACTACTACCTACACCAACAAAAGCTTGTTCTGAGTTGGTATAGAAATCAATATGCTCATCATAAGAACTTTCTGATGAAGCATATTCTGACTCCTGACTTATCAAGGCAGCATTGCCTTGAACAAAGTCATCAGCGAGCTTGCCAGAAGTGGACAACTTCCTCTTTTGCTCTATCTCTCTCTCAAAAGTGAGCAGTTTCCCATGAAGTTGGGTGAGAGATAGAGTTTCCAGATTTGCACTGGAGCGTAGGACAATGGTATAAGTGTCCCATCTCTCAGGCAGTGATCTGAGGAACCTGTTGTTCATCTGGCTGTTGGAGTACTCTTGTTTGACCATCTTCAGCTCAGAAATCAAACAAGAGAACCGCTCAAACTGTTGGGTCAGAGTCTCACCCTTTCTATATGAGAATGTCTCATATTGTTGGGCGAGGATTTCCCTATTGTTTGCTAAGACCGAATCAGTTCCTCCAAATTGTTCTTTTAGAGCAACCCATAGGTCATGAGCAGTCTCATGATGCAAAAGCCCTGAGTAATCTCATTTGGAATAGCCATGGCTAAAATTCCATGGGCTCTAGCATAAATCTCGAACAGCTTTAAATCTTCGTCCGAATATTGTTCAGGTTTCTTTGGAACCTGTTCATTAGATTTAGGGACGCTCACCATAGACTTGTATGGTCCATGCACCACTGACTTCCAACAACCAGCACTGTTGACAGACAAGTGGTGAAGCATACGTCTTTGCCATATGTTGTACTCATTCCTCACAAGCATCGGTGGCTTGGTTGAGGAACCAGTATTGTGAGGATCGGTTGTTGGTGTAGTCATCTCAGTTATTAGTCAAACTCAAGTTTAAACAAAACAAATATAGCTCAAAACCACCAAGAGAACCTCAAGTTTTTGGGCAGAAACAGCAGAATCTCTCTCTCTACAGCTAATTCTTTCAAATTGCTAATTCGATCAAACTTAGAGATCAAAAGAGCAGTTTCAAATGATCAATAGTGAAATCGATCAATGATTAACCTGCTCTGATACCATTTGTTAGGATCTCAGCCTCTAGTTTGATCAATTAGATTGTGTTCGTAGCGGATTTAGCATGAATATTAGCAATTAAAGCAAGAACATAAAGAATATTGCATGCAAACCAAAAGTAGATGTAGAGAGAATTATTCTGCCTTGAAGGAATAATATTCGTTTATTTCACATGTTTCGGCCTGGAATACATTCAGGTCACTGCCCTTTTATAGGCAAATGACCCATACCGATGTCAGATTCCACTGACATTAAACAATTATTTAACTAACTACTGATAGAACACAACTACTGAAGATGTCACAACAACTGACATCTTCTTACAAAATTTCCTAAGTGTTCTACCTATTACAAGTACTTAAAAGGAAACTACTGAAAAGCTACAACGACTGAATAACAAACTCTTCAGTCGTTTACAACTACTGAACTATAACAGCTGAAGAACAAACTCTTCAGCTGTTGTACAAACTACTGAAATGAGAAACATAAAACTACTGAAAAGAAAATAAACCATCACAACAACTGAAGAAGACTTCTTCAGCTGTTGTGACAAACTCTGAAACTTCAGCATTTTGGTCTTCAGACTTTGGTCTTCAGATGATTCATCAGCTGATGACTTCAGTAGTTGTCATCAGCTGATGTCTTCAGTCGTTATCTTCAGACTTTGTGCATCAGCAGTTATTCATCAGTTCTTCAGTTCTTGAGACTTTTGATCTTCAGCACTTGTCTTCAGTACTTGAAGTCTTCAGTACTTGTGTTTATCAATACTTTAGACTTCAGTACTTATCTTCAGTACTTTGGGATCTTCAGCTGTTGTACTTCAGTTCTTTGAACTTCAGCTGTTGATTCTTCAGACTTTGTCAGAACAGCTGATGGGAGTCTTTAGCAGTTGTTGTGATGTCATGTGGGACTTAGAGGTTTTCCTGATCTTGGCTCATTGGTTCTTTTGGTCCAACACAAATGCATACTCTTTGATTGCTTTCAAACACTTCATGAGTTTTACTGGGCTTGTGAAGGTCCTGTATTAATAAACACAGCTTAGACAAATCTGCCTCCAAAAAGTACAGTTGAACAGGGAATAGGGAGTGTTTGGATGCGAGTTTTGAATCTCATTATGTCACACAGGATAACAAAAATCAGATAAACACTTGCACAAAGCAGGGGCTAACTCAAGCACCGGGTAGTGTACGCCCTTTTTACCTCTAATAAAAGGTGCTGCAAGAGATAGTATTTGGGTGTGATTTGTTATTCGAAATTGTAGTACTCACTACTCAAAATCAGTTATTTTGTGTTGACTGTTTCACAATTTCAGTTATTTGAGAAGGTATTAGTTGTACCAACTAAAAGGGACATTGTTTTAACTTTTATGAAAAAAGTAGAGACTGCTTGCGAAATCGAAACAAATGTCTATCAAATCAGGCTAAAGAAAAAGGTAATAAGTAAATTTATTGCCCCTTTATATAATCAATTTTGTTACAGTCCTCAAACAAGCAGATATCAGAAGCAGAATATGTTGTAAATTTTCGCATGTAAATCATAATTTCATCCAAGAGATCCCAGACATCTCCTCCTAGCACCACATCCTTATACATTGATTTTGTCTCATCAACTTCTCTGACTGGCTGGGATTATAAATTAGGTTATGAGATAAAAAGATTAGCCATGGAATAATCTGATAAGAAGTAACTTTTACACAAAGATCAAAACTAAACTTTACCAAGATAAAGTTCTCAGCATAAGCCATGTCATGTCATACCCAAATAGCTTCGATCAAGAACTACATAAAGTAGCTTCGATCAAGAACTACATAAATATCATATCATACCCAAATAGCTTCGATCAAGAACTACATAAATATCATATCATACCCAAATAGCTTCGATCATATCATACCATATCATACCCAAATAGCTTCCATTATATATAACGAACTACATGACATTACAAATAGCAAGCTACAACTAACAATACATCAAAATCTACATAAAGTAGCTTCGATCAGTTATATATCAATGTTAATCCCAATTAAATACATATCACAGCAACAGGTAGTAAAATCAAAAGCAAATAAACACGTGATACAGCAATATATATAAACTCAAGCTTACCTTAGTACCCTGAGTCCGAGTGACAAGTGTTTTGCCAACGTTTCTGGTGTTGAATAGTGATGGAGCTTTGATATCGTACCAATCCTTCTTAGAAAATGGATCAGCTCTATAATAAATAACATCAAATCAAATCACTAATAATAATCTCCAAAATCCAAATATTTCAACACAAAAGGTCCAGTAACGATAAACAATGTCGAATTTCATATATTAAACTCACGCTTTCTTCTTCCCTCCCTTCTTTCCCTTGGAAATTCGCTTGTTCTTCCTGTTCATCAAAAAACAAACACACACAAAAGTTAGATACGTATCAAATGTATACACGTGCAAGTGAAATCGATCGAATGCAATCGAGAGATTGAGTACCCGACAGCCATTTTGGAGGTTCCATAAATTTGAAAAAAGCAATGTCCGCTGGTCCTCTTCTCCCTCTACAAACTCCAGCATCAGAAAAAACGAGATTGATGATTTCATATTATGGAATTAGAAATTCAGTAAACCCTAGACCGTACCTTTAGGGATTCAACGAACATCCTCCTGCGTCTGTCAAAATCAATGACACAAAAAGCAACCCTATCGCAATGATCGATCGTTTCATTTGAAGAAGGAGGTTAAGGTATTTATCGGTACAGTGCAGGTCGGAGCCGGAGTTCTTCAGGAGTGAAAATGGGAGACGTGGAAGAATGTTGGTTTTAGGGCAAATCAATGATAGAATTGAAGCATGAAACTGAAGCGATTGCCATTAAAGGGGAGGGGAAGGGGTTGAATGCGGAAGGGTGAGTCGATGAGACGAAGATGGAGGTGAGGCAGCTCTACGGGCGCGTCTTAGGGAAATGTGAGAAATTACCATGCTACCCACCTTATATGCATTATAAGGTAGTAGAGATGAAAATCAAGAACAAATGGATATAAACATAACACCAAAACCACCATGATTAACTTAATACTACGTTTCGCTTAGGTGAACGTTAACAAATCATCAGCGTTATATAAAAGGCTTATTATTTGTTCATCCTTTATTATCAAGTGAGTATTTCATACTCCTTTTATATATTTTCACACTTTTGGGGTGAAACATGTTAAACTTATGATAAATGCACTTGTAAACCCGCTTGAATCTTGTAAACATTTGGGCAATTCATCTTATTTGTCGTGGTTAGTTGAACCCTTGTAATTACCATGTGATGACTATAATATGTACAATTGCTAGCCTGGCGACGTCATAGATCTATGGGCCTGACAAGCCTACTTGGTGTTAAACCAAGTACACTTAGCTAATCGTTTAATCTTTGTAATCTTGTAATTTGTCAAGGTTTGATTGTTACATTTATTCGTACATCCCTAGTTACTTTATTCAATAACCTATGACATGAATTGCCATCTTTTATATATACTTATGTATGAAAACTCCGGAAAACTCACCAACATTATGTTAACCTTTTATTTTTAACAAGTTTCAGAAAATGATACTGTTAAGCATTCCTAAAAGACTTGATCACTTCTAGAAATGGACCTAGATAATAAATAAATATCTTACATTATCACATGGTGCTAAGGGAGCTTTTATATTTTTGTTGCTTCGAACTTATATTATCTTCCTTATTGTATGTCATGAACCATGGAATTTATAATTGTGACATTTTTAATTAGCGTTGTGTGGCATGAACAATCTTAACCCTCACATCTCGACGTTTCCGCCGTTAAGGTTGGGATGTGACATAAACACATATACACTTACACATACACAAACATAGATTCATATATACATAAATAAAAGTTTGCAAGTGAAAACACGTACCTTATCGATGAAATAGATATATGAATGAAATCGGACTACTCAACCGCAACAAGATCCTTGAATATTAAAAACTAAAATAAAATAAGTTAAAATGATAATATTCTTTCTGACAAATTCATAATTTATAACATAATATATATAAACACATAGATACACACATATAGATACATATATATACATGCATACACTATATACACATACATAAATAAATACATGCACACATTATACACATACACTATATAAATAGATATAAATAAATACATGCACACATTATACAGATACACATACGCCCCCGCGTCCGCCCCCGCGTTCGCCCCCGCGTCCGCCGACGCAGACGCAGACGCATACGCATACACAGGGGCGGAGCTTGAACATTCCCGTGGGGGGCGGGGGCAAAATTTAATTTTTTTATTGGGGGGCTAACTCGATATTTATATAAAATTTACACTACTGGACCAAAAATTTATACCAGCGGACTAAAATTTAACACTACCGATGAAAAAAAGAGGGGGACGCCCCCCCCCCGGTCTCCACTATCCTCCACCACTGCACATACACATACACGTAATATATTTACATACATTTACACCTACACTTACATATATATACATATAATCTTACACATGCATATACATACACCTACAAGCACATATATCCATAAACACAATAACTGCTACATATACATATACATATATACATACACATACACAAACATACAACCTAAGAACTATACAATTTTATCAAAAATTGAAACTTAAAGGGTTTAACTTCAAGAATTTTAAAAATAGGGATAAAATTGGGTAAAATCGTTTACCTGTGGCCGATGGGAGGGTACAAGGGTCACATGAGAGAGGTAGTAGGAGGTTTTGACCGGTGAGAGTCAAAAATCGCTTGATTTTGAGCTCCAGGACGAACTTTTGTTTTTTGGGGTGAAATGGCGTCAATGTGTGTCACACCTCAAATTCCGGGTCTAGAATTTATCACGGAGGGGTGAGCAAACAGGATCGAACACAGTAGTTACACATGAGATGCAGTTATCTATATGATGAATTTTAGATAATTATTCATTAATTTTCAGAGTAGCGGAAATAAAAGATAAATTGTATCTTAACAACACGTCTAATCATATCTCAAATAATAAACAATATGTATTCTTGAGTTCTTATATGATCCTACGTGCATGTCCATAAGCTCCTAGTAGATACCTGAGAATACATGTAAATCATGTGTCAACACAGGGTTGGTGAGTTCATAGGTAAGTAAAACATAATGATAAATCATCAATTATCATCAAGTAGGATTTACTGTAAAAGTGTGAGTTTAAATTACTCACCGGTATATGAATAGCCTGTCGGAACCCTTTTTAATAAGGTGAACCCGCTATCCCACATACCCACTAAGTACAAGCCAACAAATCCTTCACATAGGATTTGTCCATGTATCTTAATTTATTATCCATTTTAGGTGTATATTATATTATCATAATAATTTCAAATTAGATGGAGCAAATCCTCCTTTACATTTATCCTCATATGGGTTGTAAGTGGAACTATAATGGCAAACTTAAATGCGCTTCTACCTTCTCATCACATAAAAACAGTCATCCCGAATGACTTATAAGATCTTTGTGCATCTGATAAGGACCACATGTCCAAACCTCTGTGGGGGTAAGTCACACCCCGATAGTACTATCCAAAAGATCCCTGCCTTGTTAATAGTCCAGTATACAGAGAAGGTTTTTCATTGTAACCATATGTAATCATAAATGTGATTCAATTATTATTTAACATAATACACAAAAATAATTTGTAATTTAATTACAACATGTATCCTTTCCCAAAATATTTAAATGATTAAAAAGGGGAACAGTTAAATATGAACTTACCTCAGTTCTTGTGTGGTGTTGACAAGCTAGTAAATTCCTCCTAAGGAATTATAATTCACATAAGCAAATAGATAAAAATCCATAACCTAAATGAGTTAGATCTTGAACCTGGTGTTCAATTGATCTAGGGTTTGGTTTTCTAGGATTTGTTGTAAACATATAATTAAATCATTTAATTATCTTTGTTAATTCTTTAATAATTAAAGATAAAATTTGATTAATTTAATAATGGTTTTAGCATATCATTATATTCTAAATAAATTTTAGACATTATTTAATTATGTAAGTTTGTATTTAATTTTGTATGATTTTATAAATATTTAAATTTATAAAATCTTTTTGTATTTATCTTATCATAATTAATCCATAATTAATAATATAATATCCATTAATAATTTAATGATTTAAATTAAAATCCATTTTTATAATAATAACAATTTATAACATTTGTAACAATTTTATAAATAAATAAATAAATAAGGTTTTTAAAGAAATATTTCTAGAAATAATTAGATACTTCTAAAATAAACAAAGTTTATAAAAATTATTTTTATAATTTTTAGTAATTTTTCTATATTTTTAAAAGGTAAAAAGGCTTTTTAAAAAAATATGTTGGGGGCCGGGTTCGAACCCGCGACCACCTTCCCATAATCCTACACACAAACCAGTGAACCAAAGGCATACAGCCGCGGTATTCCTGGTTTACAATTCCTTTTAAACAGTTTCCATTCAATTCCCCCAAATCTCATAAACCCTAGAACTGAAATCGTTCAAATTTAACACCAAAACAATTATGATAACAAAATTAAACATAGGACTTTTAATCCCCATGTGATTTCGAGTGTTTGGGTGTCTTTAATTACCTGTTTTGGTTGTTTGAATGATAAGAACAGATGCAGAACAGCTTCGACCGAGGTTTGAATCAGTTTGATGTGAAATTGTTGATGTTAATCAAATTAATTTCACAGGAAGTTTCCAATGATATTAGTGAGCAAAAGCCCTCTAACAATTTCGGGTTTTCAAGTTCGAACAGGGGTTTTCGATCAATTGCAGGTCGCGGATGAGAGTGATGATCGAACTGTGTGATTTCGAATGTTTCAGGTGCAATTGAAAGGGTAGACTGATTAGCCACATTTATAGGATGGTTTAGGTAGTGTTAGTTCGATTATTATAGGGTTGTAGTGCGATTGTTGGCCTGTAAAGTGGCCGAAAGTTAAAGTGATTGGATTTAGATCGATCGCACTATCATTTTTAAATTGAATTGAAGCATTGTGTTCGAATCTTGCATGTGATTGTTGTCGGGGTGTTTAATTGAGTCAAAACCGAGTATTTTGGACGTTTGTCGGTCGCCGGAGATGGTGCCGGAGAGTGGCCGGAGGAAACGGGGTCGACGGCGGGGGGTTGGGTTTTGTAATTTCAATTTTACACATATAGTCCCTGCGGTTTCCTATTTTGTTATTTTATGTACTTAAACTTCTTTTAAAGTTTCTAAATTACATGTTTACCCCCTGTTCTTTATTATTATTATTATTATTATTATATTATTATTATTTGTTATTATTAATATTGTTATTATTATTATTGTTATTATTATTAACAATATTATTATTATTATTATTATCATTAAGTAAATAAAAAAAATATAAAAATTCAAAAGTGTAAAATCACCTAAATAATAAATCATGAATTTTTTCAGATTGTCACATCATCCCCTGTTAGAGGAATTTTCGTCCCGAAAATTAAGATGTACTGGCAACATTCTTGAACAGGTTAGGATACTTGCGCATCATTTCGTCCTCTCGTTCCCAAGTGAACTCAGGACCGCGCCGGAAGTTCCACCGAACTCTGACAATCGGAACTTTGCTATACTTTAGTTGTTTAACTTCCCGATCCATAATTTCCAGAATATAATTTCATGGTAAGGTGATGTCTAGAAATCAAGATAAGACCAACAATGATAAGAAAGGTTATCCGTCGGAATTTAAGAATCCCAAACGTCACGATGTGAAACGATCTTAACGCATATCTTGTGAATATGTATTTCTCCTTTGACCACCCATTGGTCTAAAAATAATACGCTATACGAAGTTCTTGGAATGAGTTCACGATAATGGTTAAGAATATTATTAAAACAGAAAATGAATCCGTTATTCAAAATAACGATCGATGTTTTAACGTTATACCACGGTATACGAATATTTGAAACAGATACAGGTGAATTCCTCGACGTTGTGAGATAATGGGTCGAATTGAATTTTTAGTCAATCGGTCTATAATGCACCAATTGTCATCATGACCTCTAAGATAAGAAGCATTTTAGTTGAAGGAAAGTTAAACAGGAGATCCATAGGATCACGAAGGTTAGGCCTTGTCACTTGTGAAGATAAGACACTTGGACACATACCAAGTTACGTCTTTTCCTTTAGGCCAAACCCATGTCTACAAGTTACGAAGGTTTATGTACCTTTATATCCACATCGCAATGAGGATAATAACGAGTCTTGTGGTTTAAATCCAAGACAGAATTTTTAATGATTTTCAAGGTTAAGGCTTCAAAAGCGATTCAAGAAGTGACTCGAACAACAGGAAAGGTATTTGTACACATGTTTTGCAAGGTAGCAATATCTAAGTAAGTTTACTTACGCAGTTCAACAAACCATAAGCACAGCTGAAAATATTTGTATGACTAGAAAGTCATGAACATAAGTTGATAATATCTTCAGCAGAGAGATTGTTTAGGAAGGCTACCATCGCATAATCACGGTTTGATGATAACTCAAAATGGAAGTCGATAGATAAGGAATAAATGATTCCATATAGCTAGGTCAAAACATGAGGATAAAAGGAGAGAAATCGATTTAAGAATTTAAGTGCTCCAAGCTTAGAATAAAAATCAACCTAAAACGATCGAGTCTCCTTTCAGGTTCAGAGATCATGCTTTGGTTTGATAGGTCGAATCACCAACATTGATTCACCCTTCAAGTTACTTCATGCTTTTCATCACTTGATTACAACCATGGTAAGTTGAAGACCAAGAAATGAGATTAGTCATCAAGGTATGGTTTTCATGCCCATCTTGATGATTGATTTTCATAATAACAAGAAAACAATCGAAGATTATCATTTGTCACCAAAGTACGGATTTCAATGCTATTTTGGTGAGATCATGTCATTTGTGAAATGTAAGTTTCCCATGAGAATAGTTGAAGTCAATCCTTAAAATAAGGAAATCACCCTAATCCAGAGGATGAAATTTCACAAAACAAACAATTCGAAAACCATTTATCAAAACGAATAAAGATTCATCAAAGTAAGGACACAACATAATTTCAGAGTCCTCTTTTAGAGACACAACAAGTGATTCATCGGATAAACACTTCCTTAGATTAGATACGTGAAAAACATCGTGCACACCACCAAGTTCAGCAGGTAGATTTAATTCATAGGCTACTGGGCCGATCCTTCTGACAATTTCAAAAGGCCCCACGTAGCGAGGGTTCAATTTCCCTCGTTTCCCAAAGCGTATAACTCCCTTCCAGGGAGATGCTTTTAGCAAAACTTTATCTCCTTCCTGAAATTCAAGTGGCTTGCGGTGTTTATCAGCGTAGCTTTTCTGGCGATCCCTGGCAGCAGCCATGCGTTCTCTTATCTGGATAATTTTCTCATGAGTTTCAAAGATCAATTCTAGGCCAGTAAGTTGACTATCTCCAACTTCTACCCAGCAAAGCGGTGATCTACATTTACGTCCATATAAGGCCTCGAATGGTGCCGCCTTGAGGCTCGAATGATAGCTATTATTATATGAGAACTCTACTAAAGGTAGATGACCTTCCCAGTTCTTTCCAAAATCAATAACACAAGCCCCAAGCATATGCTCAAGAGTCTGTACGGTTCTTTTACTTTGACCATCAGTCTGAGGGTGATAGGCTGTGCTCATATCTAGGCGAGTGCCTAGAGCTTTCTAAAGTTTATCCCAAAAAAATAGATGTAAATCGTGCGTCACGATTAGAGATGATAGACACTAGCACTCCGTGTCTAGAGATAATTTCTTTGATGTAAATCCTTGCAAGCTTCTCCATCTTGTCTTTCTCACGAATGGGTATGAAATGAGCTGATTTGGTGAGAATTCACACTTTGATATATTCAATAGATGCATTCTATATCAAATATTCAAAGTATGGACAATTACTGTAAGATAGATGGGAATTTAAGAAAACTGGATTTTTGATTAAATTCAGCAAGGCACGAGTACTAGGGAAACAAGTCTCTCTTTAGTAATTCAAGAATCAATCTTAGATGTTCCTCATGCTCATGCTCATTTTTAGAATAGATCAAAATGTCGTCAATGAAGACAATGACAAACTCGTCTAGGTAAGGCTTGCATACACGATTCATGAGATCCATGAATACGGCAGGTGCATTTGTTAGCCCAAACGGCATGACTGTGAACTCAAAGTCACCGTATCGAGTTCTGAAAGCCGTCTTCATAATATCTTCATCCAAATTCAAGGTAAGAGTGAGCATTCATACGAGTAGAACTGATAGATAGTTTCCACATCAGTAGCTATGTTCTATGAAAACCGAGACTTTTTTGCTCAAGGTGTAGGAATGATGACTTATACTGACTACAACGTTCCACCCGACCAAATTCACCGAACTTAGCATGCACGACAAATTACAATTACGTGCGCACCCGTAATGGTAATTTGCTTTGCATGCTCACCCCTGGTTCTTCCTATTAGGCTAACATATCTTGTCAAGTACAGTTGTCATCAACGATAGAAGTACCAAATATATAAGTATTATATCGGGGTCGATCAATCAAAGTATACGAAAGGATCAGTAAGGTTCATGAATCGTTGACACGCCAAGGTAATTTGACCCATTTGCCTTAGAGACTTGTGTATTGACCATAGTTTATCACTCATCCTAGAAATCCCCAGGTAAGCATAACTGGTCTCGCAATGAGATTTATACGATATGCTTGCCTTAGCCCGAAGGCCTTTTGCCAGGAAATCCAGAATACAGGTGTCTATGTGTCACACAAGTTTATTTGGTTTATAGAATCAGAACCTCGATAAGATTTTCATAGATTAGACATAAAGTCTAAGGAATTGAACCCACGATGATAAGTGCAGATCCCACATGTCGTTAAGAATAAGTTTAGGAAGTTCATTTATCGGGAAGAGTCAAAGAGTCAAAGTTAAGTTTAGGGAGACAAGTATCTAAGTTTAAGCATATAACTTCTTAATCCTAGTCGATCTCTAACTAAGAAAATTTACTTTGTGCAACTATTGTGTGTGGCTATAGGCTAGATGCAATTCCTAACTCATTATAACCAATGGCTCTGATACCAATCTGTCACACCCTCAAATTCCGGGTCTGGAATTTATCACGGAGGGGTGAGCAAACAGGATCGAACACAGTAGTTACACATGAGATGCTAGTTATCTATATGATGAATTTTAGATAATTATTCATTAATTTTCAGAGTAGCGGAAATAAAAGATAAATTGTATCTTAACAACACGTCTAATCATATCTCAAATAATAAACAATATGTATTCTTGAGCTCTTATATGATCCTACGTGCATGTCCATAAGCTCCTAGTAGATACCTGAGAATACATGTAAATCAAGTGTCAACACAGGGTTGGTGAGTTCATAGGTAAGTAAAACATAATGATAAATCATCAATTATCATCAAGTAGGATTTACTGTAAAAGTGTGAGTTTAAATTACTCACCGGTATATGAATAGCCTGTCGGAACCCTTTTTAATAAGGTGAATCCGCTATCCCACATACCCACTAAGTACAAGCCAACAAGTCCTTCATATAGGATTTGCCCATGTATCTTAGTTTATTATCCTTTTTAGGTGTATATTATATTATCATAATAATTTCAAATCAGAGGGAGTAAATCCTCCTTTACATTTATCCTCATATGGGTTGTAAGTGGAACTATAATGGCAAACTTAAATGCGCTTCTACCTTCTCATCACATAAAAACAGTCATCCCGAATGATTTATAAGATCTTTGTGCATCTGATAAGGACCACATGTCCAAACCTTTGTGGGGGTAAGTCACACCCCGATAGTACTATTCAAAAGATCCCTGCATTGTTAATAGTCCAGTATACAGAGAAGGTTTTTCATTGTAACCATATGTAATCATAAATGTGATTCAATTATTATTTAACATAATACACAAAAATAATTTGTAATTTAATTACAACATGTATCCTTCCCCAAAATATTTAAATGATTAAAAAGGGGAACAGTTAAGTATGAACTCACCTCAGTTCTTGTGTGGTGTTGACAAGCTAGTAAATTCCTCCTAAGGAATTATAATTCACATAAGCAAATAGATACAAATCCATAACCTAAATGAGTTAGACCTTGAACCTGATGTTCAATTGATCTAGGGTTTGGTTTTCTAGGATTTGTTGTAAACATATAATTAAATCATTTAATTATCTTTGTTAATTCTTTAATAATTAAAGATAAAATTTGATTAATTTAATAATGGTTTTAGCATATCATTATATTCTAAATAAATTTTAGATATTATTTAATTATGTAAGTTTGTATTTAATTTTGTAAGATTTTATAAATATTTAAATTAATAAAATCTAATTTGTATTTATCTTATCATACTTAATCCATAATTAATAATATAATATCCATTAATAATTTGATGATTTAAATTAAAATCTATTTTTATAAAAATAACAATTTATAACATTTGTAACAATTTTATAAATAAATAATAAATAAATAAGGTTTTTAAAGAAATAATTTCCAGAAAATAATTAGATACTTCTAAAATAAACAAAGTTTATAAAAATTATTTTTATAATTTTTAGTAATTTTTCTGTATTTTTAAAAGGTCAAAAAGGCTTTTTAAAAAATATGTTGGGGGGCGGGTTCGAACCCGCGACCACCTTTCCATAATCCCACACACAAACCAGTGAACCAAAGGCATACAGCTGCGGTATTCCTGGTTTACAATTCCTTTTAAACAGTTTCCATTCAATTCCCCCAAATCTCATAAACCCTAGAACTGAAATCGTTCAAATTTAACACCAAAATGATTATGATAATGAAATTAAACATAGGGCTTTTAATCCTTATGTGATTTCGAGTGTTTGGGTGTCTTTAATTACCTGTTTTGGTTGTTTGAATGATAAGAACAGATGCAGAACGGCTTCGACCGAGGCTTGAATCAGTTTGATGTGAAATTGTTGATGTTAATCAAATTAATTTCACAGGAAGTTTCCAATGATATTAGTGAGCAAAAGCCCTCTAACAATTTTGGGTTTTCAAGTTCGAACAGGGGTTTTCGATCAATTACAGGTCGCGGATGAGAGTGATGATCGAATTGTGTGATTTCAAATGTTTCAGGTGCAATTGAAAGTGTAGACTGATTAGCCACATTTATAGGATGGTTTAGGTAGTGTTAATTCGATTATTATAGGGTTGTAGTGCGATTGTTGGCCTTAAAAGTGGCCAAAAGTTAAAGTGATTGGATTTAGATCGACCGCACTATCATTTTTAAATTGAGTTGAAGCGTTGTGTTTGAATCTTGCTTGTGATTGTTGTCGGGGTGTTTAATTGAGTCAAAACCAAGTATTTTGGACGTTTGTGGGTCGCCGGAGATGGTGCCGGAGAGTGGCCGGAGGAAACGGGGTCGACGGCGGGGGGTTGGGTTTTATAATTTCAATTTTACACATATAGTCCCTGCGGTTTCCTATTTTGTTATTTTATGTACTTAAACTTCTTTTAAAGTTTCATAAATTACATATTTACCCCCTGGACTTTATTATTATTATTATTATTTTGTTATTATTAATATTGTTATTATTATTATTGTTATTATTATTAACAATATTATTATTATTATTATCATTAAGTAAATAAAAAAATATAAAAATTCAAAAGTGTAAAATCACCTAAATAATAAATCATGAATTTTTCAGGTTGTCACAATGTGAGTTGCCGATCCTTTTTGCCCTAACTACAAGCTATAGCAACGACAAGTCGCCGCTATAGCCAACATTTGTCGTCGCTATAGGTAACAAAAACGACATCGCCCAATTAAATTGTTGATTAAAAAATGAAAAACTCTATTGCGATGACAAATCGAAGCAAAAAGTAAAATTCGGTCAAAAAAACCTGTCACACCCCCGCTTATAGCGGAAACACGAGGATGTAACGGACGGGGTCGTCATAACACATTGTTCAGTTAATAGAGATGCATTAAATAAAGAAAGTAAACGTGTCATGACGTCACCCGACACAAATGGAGACTTGTGTCGCAGTTAGTCAATTCCACGACAAGCATAGTCATACAAACCAAATAAGTATAAGTCCCACAACCTGGGAAACAAATGAACATAAGTGAATAATGAAAGTCAAAGCAACTGTCATAGACATCCAATGAGTCTAAGTAGTGCAATCTTAAGGTCGTCGCTAAGGCAGCATCCCTAGCTATCCTCAATGATTGTTACCTGAAAAGATATGCTCAAAAGGTTAATATATTGTTGGTGAGTTCACAGGTTTAAACATAAATTGAAAACTTATTGCTGTGCATGAGTTTATGGATCATAAGTGTATACAGTTTATCACAAGTAATATCATATGAGCATCACAACTAAACCTATGACGAACCACACAGCAATTGTCGGAACATATTCACCCAGGGGTCGATCATAACCACAGTCAGTCTCAACTAGTATACTAACATACATGGGTGGGGGTGTCAACCCAATAGTACTATTAATACCTGTCCGTCGGCTCCAACACCGGAGTTAAATAGTTGTGATTAAAGAACCACACAGAAACTCATGCATAGGATATAGCTTGCAAACAGTAACACGTTAATCCAAAATAAATTGAGTTCACAGCTGAAAGAGGTGAGCATACTTCCCCCCAAAGACTTATAAAATTGTAATCAAAATAGGGCCGTGAAACTCACCTCGAGTGTGATGAACTAAATAGACAAACACTTCAAAGAATGTGAGCAACGAACGATCAAGCACGTATAATAATTGCAGCTAAATCTTTAAAAGTGTTCAACTAGATTAGACGTGTTCGGTTGGTTCGGGTCGGTTCGGGTTCGACACGCGACTCACACTTAAAATATATATTTATATTTATATTAATTTGGTTTTTCATTTAACTAGACATGAATAAGCGCACGCGCCCACACACACATATACATATAATTAGTTTTAAATACACAATTATTATATATCCATATATAAGTATATATATATATATACTAGTGTGACATCCGCGCGTTGCTGCGGGATAATGCAAATAGTTGGCACACATATGGTCTAAACATCATTAACACCATAGGTTTCTTAAAATCTTAAAATGAATTAAGGAAAATGCCTTGGTTTAGGACTTTCATATGGTCTAAACATCATTAAACCAGTATCATGTGCAAGGAAAAGACAGGTGTGCTCTCATGCAAATCACATAAGAGGGATACATTATCAAGAGTTGTAGAAAAAAAAAAGCAAAGAAGCACGAATAAAATTCAATTTCATATAAAGCAAGTTACAATGAGATCATCCTTTTTACAATGTAGGGTGTTGGTCGGGTCAGGTAATGGGTCAAAACGGGTTAAAATGATGACATGTAATTTAACCATAATCAGCTCCTAAACAGCAAACAAACATACTTCATAAACATAAGCCTGAAACATTAATCATAAAGCCTGAAACATTGATCATAAAATTAGACCCATTATAGGGTTGGTATTACCCCATTTGATTTGCAGGTATGCAATCAACAAAGTCAACACCATATTTAAAAGATCTTCAGAAAAGATGAACCACTTACAACCATTCCCATCACAATGAAGAATTCTTTGAGGGATATTAACCGACCTCGTATCTGACTTGCAGCTGTCTCAGCAATGTACATTGGAGCAGCATGCATTGCCTACATAGAAACAAGTTTTTGTTTCATACTTAATAGTTATAATTTATGAACTTGAATGTTTAATTAGTTCATATGACAGCTGTATATCTTACCAGTCCGATTCCTATACCATATATGAAGCGGCCAATCACCATGATTGCAAAACCAGGTCCGAGTGATGTTACCACAGCACCAATAATATATGATGCAGCTGAAACCATCAGTTCCTTCCTTCTTCCTTAAATACACATTCATTACTTATACTTCATAAAAATCATGTATTTAAAATTGAAACTTCTATGTTTTCAATCTGGATTATGGCTAACCTAGAAAGTCAGTAACATTAAATGCCAATATAGAACCAATCAAAGCCCCATAGAGTGAACCACTGCTCTGCAATGACCAAAGGTTAAAAGAAATATTAGTTTTGTATTAGTGCAAGAAAATGTGTGGCAGCTTGCAGCAATGAAATTAAAAACTTACAATCAGACCAACTTGCGCAGAGGACAAATCATACCACGAGATGCCGCTAAATGTAGGTGACTGCATCATTTAAAAGAAAATGGAAAACATATATACACATATACATATATATATATATGCATATGTATATCACCAAACTACACTCTACAAGAAATTGACTAATACATAATACACAAAACATATGAGCTACACTATATAATGCTAGCTTTTCATAGTCATCAATCTTACTAAAATATACCTTTATATTAATTGTAGCGGAAGAGGTGGCACCGATATCATAGCCATACAATAGACCTCCAAAAGCAGGGAAAAGAAATCTGAGATCATTGACCGATTCATCATCAAGACATTTATCACAACAATAACTTTAGACTGAAATATTAATGCAGTTCACAGTTTACAGCCATCAGAGAAATAACAGCCAATCAAAAAATGGCCCTATTAGTTGTCCTACTGCAAGACATCATCTGCACAACATAACTATTTTTTCTAGAAATTTCAAACTCATGCACCCATTGTTATTATTACTATTTGTTATACATGTAATGGATATTAAAGAGAAGAACAAGTCAACAAGCAAACTTTTAAGCATGACCCTTTTGTGTGTTCCCTGCATTGTACAAGAAACAGGTTGCGGATCACAGGACGAAGTTCTTCAATACCATGTGCAAATTGACAGTGGTCTCCATATGGGCATGCACCAGTTTGTTGCCATTTGTTGCAGAGTTCAGTTATTTTATAAGGCAACACAATAAGTATAGAACATTAAGCCAAGGTTTCTCGATGACAAGTATAAACTTGTATATACCTTCTGATCAATGGTTATAGATTTCAGCTGCTCATTCTCTAGCATTAGCTTTAATATTTTATCAGCTTTTGCGAAGGTTATACAGAACAACTATCTCTAGAATCTGAATCTTTGTCTTAAATTATAGTCATGGTGATTTAAGGGATTGGTTTTACAAGATATAGATATTAACACACATGTACACCAATTTGCCCAAACTGTAAATTCACTTGCTTACCCAATACCCAAACTACCCACCCCAATTTTGCTATAAAATAATTTCTCTCATAATAAACCGCATGATTCTTTGAAATGTTAACCCCAAGCCAACAACTTTCAGTAATGGTGTTATTTGCATTATTTGCAGTCATATAGCTTTCAGTACATGCATAGCATTCTTTTCATATGAGTAATGAAGGTAAACTGTTATATCCCTTGTGATACTTTGTTATACTATTATGCTATTGAGAAACACATGTTTCATCTGTTGTGCGCGTGAGTGTGTGTGTAAATCCATATTATAGTTTCCAACAGGTTTGTAATTTCATAACATTAATGAACTTCAGACATGGTGATTGAGCTAAATTGCATACCATTTACAATAGCCATTTTCTGAACAAAGTGAATCAACTATCAAAGGTCCTAAACATTTAACCACTTAATAGTAACTAAGAGCATGTTTGGATTTGCATATTAGAGTGTTTCGTAAAAGCTGATTATGATTGAAAATATTCATTATCTAGGGCCCTAATGATCAGACTTGTAAAAGTACCAACTGAATCACTCTAGCTTTAACCAATAATGGTTATAGTAATTACATAGGGTGTGGTTTTGCGTTTAGTGTTTGAAAAAAACTGATCATTATTAATTTCTGATTATTTAGAACTCAGATGATTAGATCAGTGAAAATGTGAAATGCCTAACTTACTCTAGCTTTAAGCACTTAAGAGTATCTACAGGTGGTTCTCCTTTTTGCAAGAACCATCTTGAATATGATACACAATGACAATAAAACCAAGTTGAAACATAGCTTTAAAGTTGTAAAGAAACAAAAAGCCAATCAAGACACTCCAAAATCAGATGTTAAGTATAAATGACTATAGTATAAGCATGGGGCTTATAGTAATTTTATCATCCATATCATTTCCTTAATTTGATTCAGTTCAAAACCTCAACACTCAATTGATAGCAGAATCTACCAAACCGAATAAACAAACCATTAATCACATTTCAACTGCAATCAAGAAGGATGTACTTACGCGGCGTCTCTTGTCTGCCGCCCTGAGTAACAGTAGTCATGAAGAATCCATCATGTTTTTTGGCC
This sequence comes from Flaveria linearis, assembly GCA_024085815.1. Lineage (NCBI taxonomy): Eukaryota > Viridiplantae > Streptophyta > Magnoliopsida > Asterales > Asteraceae > Flaveria > Flaveria linearis. Next base: position 31,822,095 of record CM044012.1, on the reverse strand, counting down.
AACTTTAGTTCTCTACACAACTTCCCTGTGGAATCAGAGACCACCTTCATTTTATGTTGCCATAGACCCATACCTCGTCAGAAGACCAAACAAAAATCCTTACATGTATCAAATCATATCATGCTGTAAATCAGATGACATAGATTACACAGCGATACATATATATACAATAAACACAATACAAACATATATACATATAAATATGCTAAATCAACCCATAGGAAACTAAATCTATCAAACCAAAGAAAACTAAATTGTATAATCACCTGAGTCGGAGGATTGGATTCGCAATCGCATGTGGGTCATTCGCATCGGAAGCCCTAGCTATATGCCTATATAGAAGGAAATAAAAAGACCACCTGCAAATGAAGGCAGACGATTCGCAGCCGAACCGATCGTCAGCCGACGTGGATAGTCCCCTGCCGTATAAATACTGGTGGGTAGCTGGACCTAACACCCAATTTAATGTATGTAACGGCAGGCGGGTGGTGGCGACATCCATGGCGAAGGGGGTAACGCACGGCAGAAGAAGGCGGAGGTGAGACCTGAACGGGCGCGTCTTACGAGGACAACGAATTTACTTTTGTGCCCTTGCTTCACACATTATAAAGGAGTAAAGATATATATATATATATATATATATATATATATATTAGCTATATGATCATACACGTCACACTTTATGGTTTCGGCACAATAATATATCTATACTATACCTTCTCGTTTATATGTCTATATTCAACGAACACACGCGATTATATACTTTTATGTACTCGCACCAATATACATACATATACATATATACATATGCATATATATATATATATATATATATAATACACATATGAACTTAATCATATAGGCCTCTCAAATACACATTATACACGTATTACAAACATATAAACACTATGAAAACTTACATACACACAATATATATATTAGTACACATAAATACATGATTCATACTTACATTATATATAGCACAAAACACTCACAATCAACACACATAACACTCACACACAAAATCATATTTAAAAGATATACATACTTATATTCATATGCCAAACACACATGCACATACCCCACACACAATTCACATACACAGCCTTCACGCACGCACACACTGGTTTCACACACACTATCCTAACACACCAAGTTCACACACCCACATACTATGAAGCACACACAATATATATATATATATATATATATATATATATATATATATATATACTTACACACGTACACACCGAAACACATATATATCTTCATTCGATCGACACCTACACATATATATGCAACTTACGCATACCCGACATTATATACATACATACAATCGGGCACGCCATAGGAACATACCCAAACGCACGCACCCACATACACGCACACCCGAAACAAACACACATCCACATGATGCTCACAGCAGCAGCAAGCTGCTGCGTTCTTGCTTCTTGATCGACACACACTGCACCAAAACACATACATATGCACGCACACACAGCAGCCGAAGGCTGCTGTGTTTGTGCCTTCTTTCGGTCCACCGTACAAACACTATGACGCACATACATACATATATATTCACGGTTATATACATACACATATATACAAACACATATATACACCGATACATATCTCATATACAAACATATACACCATGAATACACATATAGCATACATACTATCAAGCACACACTCATATATATATACATATATATGTGTGTGTACAACAACACACACACATATCACTATATATATACACACATTAATGATACATACATATATGTGAACACACGGCAATACATATATGCACCTACAATATATATATATATATATATATATATATATATATATATATATATATATATATATATATATATATATATATATATATGCACAAAACACACACGGATACACACACCGATCGATACATACACATACATATATACGAATCAAACCCGAACAACAACAAAACCGAACCCGACGATCACAACCGACACAACCGCGACGATAAAACGAAGTTCACGACGACCGATTACCTTCGAAACGAGTAAACGGCGAGACGGAGGCGACAAACGACAGCTAACGGCAGAAAAACGGCGGATTACGGTGATTCACGGTGCAGGGGTATAGCGGCGGCAGTAGGTTGCAAATGGGGAGGGGGTTTGGTCGATTCATGCGTACGTATGTTTATATATTTATTGATAATTGCAGTTTAGTCCTTGAACTTTCAATTAATTAATCCCTCAAGTTTAATTAAATTATGATTTAAACCCCGAACTTATTAATTATAATAATAATAATATTAATATTAATAACTTTATTCATAATAATAATATTAATATTAATAACTTTTATTAATAATAATATTATTATTAATTCTCATAATATTAGTATTAATAGTCTTACTAATGATAATAATGAACATTTTTAAAATTAAAAGGAATACAATAATAAATGAGGTTTGTTGTATTATTAATAGCTAATTTTATTATTTATTATTTATGTGGTATTAAGGTTAACGCGCTAGATGAATAAGACAAAAAATTGAATATCAGAACGAGTTAATTACCCGACAAAAGTAAATACACAATGGGAGTTAACGAGCTTAACATTAATTGACGGACTTGTTAGTGATGGATGTCACAAAACCTCATGCATATAGAGGCGACATGTCGTCGTTATAGCCTAGGCTATAGTGACGACTTTTGTCGTCGCTATAAATGTTGCCTCTATAGGCTCAGTTTCTTGCAGTGATTGGGGTGATGCCAAATTAAAGAAAAGACATGACAGAGCCTACTTCATGCTCAATGTATCATTTGAAAATTAAACTGTGATAAGAGACGGTATAGATTAAGAAGAGACAGAATAACTGCTGCTACTATTTTTGTCAAAGATTCAATAGATGTTGAATGTATATTATGTAGTATAAAATGTAGGAGCGGGAAAACGTGAGATTACAAGTAATATGATTTGCTTAAAATATCCTCATGCAAGCAAAGTGTAGAATTTTTAGATAAAATGATAGCCATTATGATTCTTTTCTATCGATGTTTTCTATTTGGGGCGTTCTTCTTTGCATACTCTCCTCATTTTGTTATTTGGATTGTTCATTTCTTCTAACCTTAAAAAGTAAGCTTGGTTTGTGAGATTTTATTTTAAGTAGTTTTTATTTTCAAAGAAATTCACCTTTATAATAGTTGGGGTGCAAACGAACAATTAAAATTTCTCTATATTTTGTTTACTTCCGGTCTCCCGATATTCTGTGTAGTTTCAGCAGTCGTCACCTATCTTCGGCGTCTTTTCCGGTGGTTGGGTGCCTTTGGGTTTGCTCTGTGCTTGGTGTTTCGATAGTCTTTGTCTATCTCCGTCCCATACCTTCATGCTCCAGTGATTACCTTGGGGTTTTTAGTTTTGAAAATGTACAAAGGTTATGCGTAGAGGTGGTAAAATGGGTGGGTTGGATTGGGTTGGTTGTTAGGTTAGGATGGATATTGGTCAGCATGGGTTTAAGTTAGGATGAGTCATTTAGAAAAAAAGGTCAGGATGGGTTTGGGTCAATATGGGTTTGGATCAGGATGGGTTCGGATCAGGATGAATCATTTTTAAAAAAAGTCAATACTATTTTACTAATTTTCTACAATCCAACAACACATATAGATAGATGCATATACGAGCTCAAAGAGATACATATACGAGCTCAAAGAGATACATATAAGACTTCATCTATAATAGATAGATGCATCTACAATCCAACAACACATATAGATAGATGCATATACGGACCCGTGGCGACGCGGCGGCCCGGCGGTGACGCGGCGGACACGCGGCGACGCGGCGGCCCCGCGGCGACGCGGCGGACCCGCGGCGACGCGGCGGACCCGTGGGAAGTTGTATGTGTGTTGGTAGTGTGGTGGACCGGTGGTGATGTGGTGGTGGTGTGGTGGACCGGTGGTGATGCGGTGGTGGTGTGGTGGACCGGTGTTGATGCGGTGGTGTGGTGGTGGTGGTGTGGTGGACCGGTGTTGATGTGGTGGTGTGGTGTTGGTGGTGGTGCGGTGGTGCCTTGTGCGGCGGAGGCAATCAATTTGAGTGAAAGAAACAATGATTTAGACTTGTAGATCTAATTTTGAAAACTCATATTGACCTATGTTTCTTTTTTTCCAAAAAGGCTTTTAACCTATCTTGACCCCCTTGTGTTTTTTATTTTATCCATTCTAACCCATTTTATTTTAAAACACCCATTATGACCCAAAATCACATCTTTAGATTTCTTTTGCCACCTCTAGTTATACGTGTGCTTGCCACCATCGCCTTACTCCAGCTCCTTTGCTGGTGTTGCATGCCTCTAGGTTTGCTTTGTACTGGTGCTCAGACCGTCGCCACATACCATTACCCATCTTCGTCGGGTGTGCTTGAAAATAAGTGTAGCGACGCCTTTGGCAAGCCGGTGTGCTTTCTGTACTCAAATATGACCGATAGAAGCGTGCATGGTGGTTGGTCAACCGTTGTTGCCTATGGACGTTTGGTGTTCCATGGGGGACCATGATTTATCGATGATATGATATGATAGATTTAAATCTAGGTCAAGAAAAGCATGAAATGATCATGAAATGACAAATAAAAAACATAATTGTGGACAAGAACATGGTTAAGTTAAGGCCGATTGTTAAAAGAACCCAAGTTCAAACTCAAAGTAAGCATTAGGTTGTTAAAGTCACACACACACATAAACACACACACAAAACACATTATATATATATATACATATATATATATATATACATATATATATATATATATATATATATATATATATATATATATATATATATAAAGAGAGACTCATGTTATAAGTAGATCTAAATATGAGTAAAATTCTCCTCACTTACCAAGACTTTTGCAAAGAAATCGAAAACTAATATAAATAGGGGTTGATGAAGTCATTATCAAACACTCAATGGATTATAGACATGCTTATACATTTTCGTAAATTAGGAGTAAGAAGCCTTAGTTTTACTATTATCTGTTTAACGGGATATTTTTGTAGGAACACCATTCATAAAATAAAAAAACACTTTTTTATTGAATTATAAAACAAAGATGCATGTATCCTTTGAATTACTCAAAAGAAACAAAACTATAAACAAATTACAAGATGCAAAATAACAAAAAAGAAACTGGGTTTTGGGTGAGGATTAACCTTAACAGTGGACTCTTAAAATAGATTTCAGGCTATCAAGATAAACATGTGCATCTTCCAGGATACAACAACCTAAACAGATGGTACACTTGGTATTATCAATGACAAAAGTACGTGTGTAATTTACTTTAATTGAATGACACATTAGACTAAAATCATGACCAAGAAGACCATGTTATTAATAAGACGACTCAAGTTCAAACAAAAATGTATAGTATACCCACAAAAAAATATTGGTAAAAAGTTAATAACTAAGATATTTAAATTTAAAAAAAATGTTTATGCATTCTATGGACATTGTTTTACACACCAACTATAACTTATTGTTGCGGTTGCACACAAACATTCAAGTGCTTGGAAGCTTTTGAAACAGAATGGTGTCAAACAAATGTTTTTGTGTGCATATTGTAAATGACGAGATAAGCTCAGTGAAAGTCAAAAAATGAACTTTGAAGATAACCTTGTTACCGGAAATGGGTTCAATCAAGAAATGTCCCTTTCAAGCCCCGGAGATGCATGTTCAAATTCCCACTATTAACTTATTCCTCATTTGATTATTTTATATCCATTGGTTGTGGAAGTCCATGAACATGTAAATCAACGGGTTTTAATCCTGCTACTACCAAACAAGTGGATGAACTTTAATCAGAGATGAAAAATGAAACTTTGTATTTTACTTACACTTCATTTGGCATATTCTAGACATCACAAACACATTGTATCAATGTCTTTATAGAAAAGAGCAATATTTGTTGAATGCGGTTTCATTGATGTCTTTTACCAAACACCATTTTGTTCTACCAAATGCCAACTTGAGAATTTTAAAATAGAGGGTTTCAATGAGTTTTTTTGTAAGGCCCCATTCCCGGAACGCTTACAGCTGGTCGATCATCGCACAAAAATATACATTTTTATTTATCTTATATAAACATTGCATCGGAAACAATCAAAATGACATCTCATTTCATCATAAAAGCTTTTGTAAAATAATACATCGTTAATCAGTTACAAAATATATTGTTTCATTACATGACAAAAGCATTATATAAATGGATGCCGTCCAAAAGAGCTGAGTAGCCGCCCCGTGCCATCCTCAGCAATCATTACCTGCCAACTGGAAACACATAAATGTCTGTGTTGCTGAGTGAGTTCTAGTTTTATAATAAAACATACTTTTCTTTTGTTAAAACCATTCTTTACTTTCATGCGATCATACATCATACGTACACATAGATAATATCATAATTATCTTCATCATTCATTCGTTCATTCTTTAACTTCCATATTCTTTCATCTTTTCATCATTTCTTTCCATCAAACCATAAACTTTACCCTTCTGTTCAAGGTACTGGACCTAGGCCTATCATAGACCTTCTATAACGGTGTGTCGCACCTCTGGCCATAGTACCTAGGGTAAAGTCTAGGTGTACCATTACCATATACAATACCTTTCTGTTCCTGGTACTGGACCTAGGCCTATCAAGACCTTCTATAACAGTGCATCGCACCTCTGGTCACAGTACCTAAGGTATAGTCTAGATGTACCATTGCCATATGCAATACCTTTCTATTCCTAGTACTGGACCTAGGCCTATCAAGACCTTCTATAACGGTGCATCGCACCTCTGGTCACAGTACCTAAGGTATGCAACAATAGTTCTATTCAATGGTCAATCACAAAGAAAGACCCCAATGTGCATCCTCCCGGGGTAGCGAACCCACACACCGTTAGGCTAACACCTTTAATGGTGTGTCCCTTCCGGTCTGTTACGACAACAGGGTCGCTCACCTCATACTTTTGCTTGCAAGCCTTTCATTCGTTCATTTATTCATTAATGCATGCATTTATTCATTACGTTCCTCTTTTCATTATCTTCCACTTTACGTTACATAATACTTTTCATTTATTCATTAATGTTCATCGCAACCACGGGAAGACAATCATACATAATAATAAGGAACATCAACATACACAGTAGCATCATCATACAAGGCATTATCATACATACATAACATACATCATACATAAATATGCAACATCATCATGCCCAACACATCCTCTAAGACCTCAACAGTCATCTTACATGAACTTACGGGAACTTCCACGTCAAAACTTACATCTGCACTTTCCCCCGAAAGTCAGTAATGAAACTATGCTTCTCCTCGGGTACAACAACCCTATTTAGGCGTACGGGCACCCTTCAGTCGCATGGCCTCCATGTTACTGAACATCATGCGAATGGACTAACGCGGATGAACACCAATGCGGATGAACACCCAATCGTGCGAATGGACCTCATGCGGATGAACACTATGCGAATGAGCACTTATGCGAATGGACCTCATGCGGATGGACACTATGCGAATGAGCACCTATGCGAATGGACCCTCAGTCGTATGACTCCCCATGCGACTGGCCCTCTAGTCATACGACAGAGCCTCAATCGTGCAACTGAACCTCAATCACACTCTATTCGGCCGTATGGCCTCCAGTCGGTCACCTAGCCCTAGCTGATGCTGAATGCAGTTCATCCCAAACCCAATCTGCCATTTTCGACCTCCAAGCTCATCCAAACTCATTCTAAGTCCAAATCAACCATCCTAAACCTTAGGAATGCATACTACAACACCATTCAAACACACACAAGCCCGGAAATAAACTCCAAACGCATCATACGCAAACACATCCAAATGGGTCAAACACACACACATACAAAAATGGGTTTACTATGTGTTCCAGCCCCAAATCAGTTGAAAACGAGTAAAATAGGGGTCCTATAACTCACACAAACTACACCAAGAAGAAGAGCTTCGTTTAGACCCACTACACGATGATTTCCAAGCCCGAACCCACTCAAACCAAGCCTTTTTCTCTCTTTTCTCCCTTTCTTCTTCCCCTCTCTTTTTGGCTGAAATGTGGGTGTGGGGAGAGGGTAAGGGTGCCCTCTCCCTTCAAATATCCCCATTTACCCAACTTTCTCACGTTGGCGAGTTTGGTCCCCCTGATTTTGGACTTTATTTCTTTTTCTTCTTTCGTCGGCTTCAAAGAAATATCCGGGTGTTACATATTTTGACAAGGTTAACTCTTTTAATGAAAAATATGAACTTGAAGTGATAAAAACGGATGATGAATATATTAACCTAAAGAAGGCAAGACAAAACAAACATCACATATCGCCATGATTTGAAGTAGGATTGCTTCAATACGATTCTAGATGTGCAACTATAAGAGTTTGGGAATAGTTTTAGTAAGGTAACATTCAACTTAACTGTTTGTTTGAGTAGTATGAGTCTTTGTGATAATTTTTTTGATGGGTTTGACATTTCAAAAGTACAAAGATTATCTAGGTTGTAGACCATATGATATCAATGAATATGAGAAAAGAAGACTTCAGGATGAACTAACAATCTATATTGATGATTTAAAAGCGGATACATGATTTTTCAACTTTGATGGTTTATCAAGTCTTGTATAATTAATGGTTGAAACAAAGAAACATCTTTTCATTTATATTGGTGTATTATTTATTAAAGCTATCTCTCATATTGTCCAGTGTAACCGCAATCGTTGAAAGATTCTTTCCGGCAATGAAGTACGTGAAGCCCGGGTTCATAATCGGATGGGTGATGAAAACTTAAGTGATAGTTGTATTTGTTTTATGAAGAAAGACTTAAGAATGTCTCCTTAGATGTTGTTATAGAAAAAATTCAAAAAATAAAACCTCGTACAGACAACTTTAGATATATTATATATTTATTAGGTTCATTGTAATGACATTTAACATGCTTTAGTTGGTTTCAATTTAGATTGATTGCGTTTTTTTTATTAAATGACCTGACCCGATCCGAGTTGAAATAGACCACCAATGGACCGAAAAATTTATTATATAGCGTTAGTTAAATGATTCTTAAAAAGTTTCCGGACTCATAAAAAATTCCTAGATTTGTCAAATGGTTACTACCTAATATAGTGAGTTGCTAAAAAATTATAGGAATATGTGTTAAAAATAAAAACTTATATTTTTTAAATAAACAAGTTATGAGCCAAGCCCCTAGCCACAATATGAGTTCATTGAGATAAACGGCCGACTAAGCTTGGCCTATTTACAACCCTAGAGAAAAGGTTATTACTATTACTCTTAGAGTAATTCTCTACTAAACAAGGAGTTCCTACTAATGTTAACGAAGAAATGGCATTGAAGGAAGGCTGTAAAGCTAATATCACAAACAATATGTCAACGTGAAAACTTAGAGATTAGAAATTGCATTTATATGTTTTATTATTTTAGAACATGGGTGTACTTTTATTAATAATTAATAAAAGAATAATCATAATCTATAGGAAATATAAAATTGCAATACCGCATACAAATTGAATATAATTAATAACAAAGTTTACATGATTCTAAACCAATTCAAACCGTAGTTTTCAATAAGAACTTCTTTTATTTAAATCTTCGATTATATTATCATTTGCATCTCTAACGTTTATTCATTTTAACTACTTGCATCCTTGTTGTTTTAAAATTGATATTTACCCACTGACTTTTCATTTTGTCTCTATTTGAGTCTTTGCCATATCATGTTTGTTTTCATTTGAGTATAGATTACTAACATCGTTAGCTTTTCTAGTTAAAACTATTATTGAAAACACTAAACTACCCTAATACATTAAATAGAAACAAAAAAAAGTTAAGGGCCCATCCACCAACATTATCTTCCTCACCACCTACACTCTACTCTTTTTCTCTCTCGTTGTCTTTCTCTCTCTCTCTCTCTATTTCTCTCTTTCTCTCTCTCTCACATACACACACACTTATCAACACCACCATCATTGCCCCTATCACCACCACAGCCACACATCACCACCATCATAGCCTTCCATCACCAACATCATAACCCCCTCACAACCACCCATCATGGCACCACAATCACTATCAACACAGCCACCTATCACCACCATCACATCCCTCGTCACCACAATAACAACCCCAATCACCGCCACCATAGCCCCCATCACCGCCACCATAGCACCCGTCACCACCACTGTCACACCCCAACCGATGGCGGAAACATCAGGGCGCGAGAAGTGATAGATTGTTCAAAGACATCATAGAACTAAGTGACAATAAATTAAGATTAAATTTCACTTTCGTTAATCAATGTAACATTACAGTGTTTCAAATAAACATACAATAATTTGGAGAAATACAAGTCTAAAACAAACATAACAAAATGATAGATTTGGTGTGTTTCTAGGTCCACCTAATTGAATAACAAAATATTGGTCAACATATGAATATGTTGGTGAGCATACAAATTTGTATACATAGCATAATAGTGAATAAATCTCAATTCAACATGAGTAAAGTATACTAAAGTTTGTACATTGCTAGCATGCAAAGCCATAATCAAACCAAAGTGTCCACTAGCGTAATCTTAGCATCAAAAGTGAGCAAGACCGTAAAGATTGATAACTTAACATAAACCCATCATAATAGGGTGGATGTGCTAGTCCTATAGCACTATACATGTTAAGGGAGGTTTAGATTGCTTGCAAGATAATGTATTCTAGAATGTATTCACAAATAGTATAACAAGTAAGCATGTTTGTATGAATTGAGTTTTAGAATAAGTTTGATTGAATGTATGCTTGAGTGTATTTGATAAATGGTACATGTTCCAACCCAAATAGTGTTAAAATAAAAGGGGTGAAGTATGACTCACGGATTCGATAGGAAAAGTTCTGAGTCGTGAGTAGATGGATTTGGGAGGATTAGACACCGGTTAACCTAACAAGGAAAACGGGTTTGTCTTAGACTCAGATTTGAGTACTTGTACGTATGTATATAGAATCATAGAAGTGATGTATCGCCAATGGCGGACCAAAACACAATTCACCAACTAGTGTTGGAGATTCGGATGGGAAAGTTAGTACGTTAGTGTACCCTCCTCGAAGGAGGTCATGAGATACGAAGGTAGGGTAATAATCCACAAACCTTTGTAAATACTTACATAATAGTTTAAATGTTTAAAGTATAGATATACTACATATAATATCACAAGTAATCCGGGTGAGTTATGGTGGGAAAGCCCTACTTGAAGAACCAAAGTTTTTCAAGATTACCATTTGAACCTTAACATAAGCTTTTCAACATGGTAAAGTTGAATACTTAGTTTGGTTTATCACACTTGTTGTTATGTTAGATTACTTGAGTAAAAGATATAAAGTTAAGTTCAAAACTCATTCATTTTTGGATTTTTACCTTAACTCAAGTCATCCAACAATGAGGTTTGTTGGAGACAAGGTTTGGTTCAAGGAAAATCCAAGTTTGAACAAGGTAAACCCAAGAGCAACAATTTCATAAAGTTTAGCCACTTGGGAACCCATTTTAGGTGCCTCCCCCCTTAGTGTTTACCATTGTAAACCTAGAGGATAGTCCATGGGTTTGTTCCAAGTGGTTTAGTATGTTTTAAAATAAGATTAAAGCTTGTTAAAAGATTAAAAACATCAAGGACAAAAACAAAATAAAAATTCAGCCTTATAAACTAGCTTTTGGACCTCATTATAGATGGCTTTCACTCAATGTTGCCAAGGCAAAGTCATTGGGGATAGTCCTAGAGGTGTATCCATGAAGCTAGATGCAAGGTTTAAGTGTTAGAAGCAAGAAAAATGGGTTAGAATGGTGTTCTAACCTTGAAGGTTTTGTGCAGAATTTTTGTGAACAAGAAGAGAACTTTGAGAGAATTTGAGAGTGTTTTGGTGGGATGTGAAGTGTAAAAGTGTTTTGTGGGGGTGGAGGATAGTTTATAAAGGGAAGGAGTTGGGTTTAATGGGCTTTAATTAGGTTAAAAAAAGGGAAAATGGGCTTAAACCCGAGTGGGTTTGGTTTGACTAGTCAACAAAACCATCAAACTTGTTTTCGCGATTCCCGCTTCGTTATAACTCCGTTTCGTACGCGGTTTTTTTCTACGTTCACTATTTTCACAGTAATTTCATATGGATAAAAGTAATTTAACATTCATGGTACTGAGAATTGGGTTTGGTGCATTGATCTTGATACGGTTCGAGAGTGACGATCACAAACTTGTGTTTGTGTTGAGCTTGGACCATTGGACTTGGTTTCGGGCTTTTCTTTTGGGTTATTTTACGTGTTTTAAGAACCTTAATTATATTTTAAAGATTTGGACTTGTTTACAAGTTGGTTGGGTTCGCTCATGAACACTCGGTTACGTATGATTCCGACTGAATTTATATTTACAGCGTGTCGGAAGTATATTTGAATGCATATAACGTTTCTTTTAAGCATGTGTAACATATAAGTATATAGAATAACTTTTAATAATACTTCCATTGATCAAGACTCAAGAGTACAAGGGTATGAATTGATGAATTACAAAGTACAAGGACTAAAAATGAAACAACAAAAAGTACGGGCGTTACAGTCTCCCCTACTTTAGAAAATTTCGTCCCAAAATTTCACTAAGAAGTAGATTCTGAATAAAAAAGGTGCGGGTACTTGGCTTTCATTTGGTCTTCCCGTTCCCAAGTAAATTCAACACCACGCTTTGCTTCCCAACGTACTTTGACTATAGGAATACGACTACGCTTGAGTTGTTTGATTTCACGGTCCTTGATTTCTACGGGTTTCTCAACGAAGTGTATGGTCTCATCAATACGAATCTCATCAATTGGGACATGAAGACTTTCATCAGCTAGACATCTTTTAATATTTGAGACATGAAATGTTGGATGGATATGGCTAAGCTCTTGCGGTAGGTCAAGTCGATAAGCCACTTTACTCACTCTTTCAAGGATTTTGAAAGGACCTACGTATCGGGGTGTAAGCTTTCCTTTCTTACCAAAACGCACTACTCCCTTCCAAGGAGATACTTTAAGGAGTACGAGATCACCGACTTCAAATTCCATGGGTTTACGTTTTTTGTTAGCATAATCCTTCTGACGGTGTCTTGCTTTGATCATGTTATCACGGATTTGCAAGACCTTATCTGTCGTCTCTTGAATGAGTTCGGGTCCAGTGATTTGTGCCTCACCAATCTCATGCCAACAAATGGGTGATCGACACTTTCGTCCATAAATTGCTTCAAATGGTGCCATTTTGATACTCGAGTGATAACTGTTATTGTACTAAAATTCGGCCAATGGCAAATGTACATCCCAATTTCCACCAAAATCAATGACACACGATCGAAGCATATCTTCGAGGGTTTGGATAGTACGTTCGGATTGTCCATCTGTTTGAGGATGAAAAGCCGTACTAAGATTGAGTTGAGTTCCTAAAGCCGATTGAAAAGATCGCCATAGGCGGGAAGTGAAACGACCATCTCGGTCGGAAATGATGTCTAGAGGAATACCATGACGGCTGACGATTTCTGCAGTATAGATACGAGCTAGTTTCTCAACAGAGTAATCTTCACGAATTGGGAGAAAGTGAGCAGCTTTGGTCAATCGGTCAATGATCACCCAAATACTATCATGCCCGAAAGATGTTCGTGGGAGTTTGGTGATGAAATCCATGGCAATACTTTCCCATTTCCACAACGGAATTTCTGGTTGTTCAAGTAATCCAGAAGGACGTTGATGTTCGGCTTTAACCTTTGAACAAGTGAGACACTTAGCCACAAAGAGAGCGATATCCTTTTTCATACCCGGCCACCAATAAGTACGACGAAGATCTTGATACATCTTGTCGGCAACGGGATGAATGGAATATCGTGACTTATGTGCTTCATTCATTACAAGAGTACGAAGGTTGTCACGGTTTGGAATCCAAATACGATCAAGGTAATGGAGAATTCCATTAGATTTAGATTCAAGTTGGTCTTCAACACCACATTGCATCTCGTTATACAAATTGTTTTCAACGACCGATGAGTGTTGGGCTTCACAAATACGAGTTTGAATGTCGTTTTGGATTTGAAAACAACGAGGATGTTTGGTTACACAAATGCTTTGAGCATTGACATGACTCTTTCGGCTAAGAGCATCTGGCACGACATTTGCTTTTCCAGGGTGGTAACGAATTTCACAATCATAGTCGTTCAACAATTCAACCCATAGTCGTTGACGCATGTTGAGATCCTTTTGATTAAAGATATGTTGGAGACTCTTATGATATGTGAATACCACATATTCAGTACCATAAAGGTAGTGCCTCCAAATCTTTAAAGCGAAAACAACAGCTCCGAGTTCAAGATCATGGGTCGTGTAGTTCTTCTCGTGGGTTTTGAGTTGTCTTGACACATAAGCGATAATCTTGCCTCGTTGCATAAGGACACAACCGAGACCTTGATTTGAAGCGTCACAATAAACCACAAAATCGTCATTTCTATCGTGAAGGGTTAAGATGGGTGCGTCACAGAGCATACGCTTAAGGGTTTAAAAGGATTCCTCTTGTTTGGGACCCCAAATAAAATGTTTATCTTTTTGGGTCAAAGAGGTGAGAGGTATGGCGATTTTTGAAAAATTGGAGATGAATCGACAGTAGTAACCCGCCAATCCGAGGAAGGAACGTACTTCGGTAGGGGATTTTGGAGCAACCCACTCTTTGATAGCATCGATTTTGGCAGGATCAACATGAATGCCCTTTTTGCTTACGATATGACCAAGGAATTGAACTTCTTTCAACCAAAATTCACATTTGGAGAATTTGGCGTAAAGTCATTCGGCTCGAAGAAGTTCCAAGATCAAACGTTAGTGTCGTTCATGTTCGGATTCGGTCTTAGAATAGATTAGAATATCGTCAATGAACACAATTACAAAACGATCCAAGTAAGGTCTACACACGCGGTTCATCAAATCCATAAAGGCTGCGGGTGCATTGGTCAAACCAAACGGCATAACCATGAACTCGTAATGACCATACCTTATGCGGAATGCGGTTTTTGGAATATCTTCTTCACGGATTCGCAGCTGATGATAACCAGATCGTAGGTCGATTTATGAGAAACAAGTTGCTCCTTGGAGTTGGTCAAAGAGATCATCGATACGAGGAAGAGGATAACGGTTTTTGACTGTGAGTTTATTGAGCTCACGATAATCAATGCACATGCGGAACGAACCATCCTTTTTCTTTACAAAAAGGATTGGAGCACCCCAAGGGGATGAGCTAGGACGTATGAAGCCTTTATTAACCAACTCTTGAAGTTGACTAGCCAGCTCTTGCATTTCCGAGGGTGCGAGTCGGTAAGGAGATTTAGCAACAGGTGTAGCACCGGGTATGAGATCAATCCGAAAATCAATGGAACGAGCAGGAGGAAGGCCGGGTAGATCTTCAGGGAACACGTCGGGAAAGTCACAAATGATTGGAATGTCTTTCACACTCTTTCCCTTTTCTTTTTGTGTCACGACATGGGCTAAAAAGACAATACATTCCTGACGTAAGCACTTTCGTGCCTCCGTACAAGACATGAGTTTGAGTCCATTTGAGGGTTTCTCGCCATAGATTTGTAAAGTGTCTCTGGAAGGAAGCGGAATACGGATATATTTTTCAAAGCAAACGACTTCGGCATGAACCTTGGCAAGCCAATCCATGCCTACTATGACATCAAAGCTACCCAATTGCATGGGTATGAGTTCGATGGGAAATTCATGTTCATTAAGACTTAAAATACAATCAATGAGAAAGGAATCAATGGTGACAGATTTTCCGTTAGCAATTTCAACGGTGAATGATTTTGGCAATTTAGTACGTGTATATTTTAGCATTGGTTCAAATTTTACGGAAACAAAACTCTTATCCGCACCAGTATCAAATAACACAGAAGCATAAAGTCCATTTATAAGAAACGTACCATTTACAACATCATTGTCGTTTTGAGCTTAATGCGCATTTATGTTAAATGCGCGTCCACGTGGCGCTTGCACTTGAACCTGATTGTTGTGGGGGCATTGGGGAGCAAGATGGTTTGGGTCACCACATTTGAAGCAAGCACGACCATTTCCATTAGTCGGGGATCTCTGGGTACCAGTATGAGCCGAAGGTGGGTTACCGAGTGGGCTAGGACCACTTCGACATGCTGAGGCAAAGTGCCCATAACGGTTGCACGTTGTGCATTGACGGCACTGAGAGGCAGGTGGGTGGTGGTATTGGCATTTGGCACATTTGGGAAACGTACCGGTGTAAGCTTTTCTAGGTGGTTCATGGTTCGAGTTGATGGGAGCTTGGGTTGTTGGTGTTGTCATGGCATAGTTGCGGCTTTGAAACTTGCGTTTCTTGCCATGATGGGTGTTTTTGGATGATGTTTTTGTGTCTTTGGGTTCCTCGGGTGTTTCGGAGATGTCTTGATGGGTGGTTTTGAAGGAGCCTTTAAGAGACAAGGATCTGTCTTTCACTTGGTTGTTGGACAAGGTAGCCGCCAACCGGATGGCTCGCTCAACTGAGAATGGTTCGGCTATGGTGACGGAGTCACGGATAATAGGAGGAAGGCCTTTTATGTACTTGGCTATGGCTCGGTTGGTGGTGTTGACCAAGTGAGGGACAAGGATACTAAGTTGCTTGAAGCAAATGGTGTAAGTCAAGTTGTCTCCTCCAATTTGTTTGAGGTTCCAGAATTCCTCTTCAAGACTTTGCATCTCATGAGGAGGGCAAAACTCATCTATCATGAGTTGCTTCACTTCTTCCCATGGTAGAGCGAAGGCGACCTCGTTTCCACGAGTGCTCCTTTCACTTTTCCACCATTCAAGTGCCCTCGATGTGAAAACACCAGTGGCACTACGAGTCCGAAGCTCATCAGGACATTCACTATTGATGAAAGTGACTTCAATGCTATCGGACCATTCAAGCATCTTGGAGGCACCCTCTTCACCCGTGAAAGGTTCAGGGCCACATGACTTGAAGTGCTTATAGGAAAAGGCTGAGGTTTTAGGACTAGGGTTTCGGGATTCAACTGAAGTGTTCGGGCTAGGGTTGGCATTGATTTGCTTAACAATATCGGGAATAACTCGAGCCATTTGCTTAGCCATGAAAGCGACCATTTTCTTATTGGAACTTTGCTTGGAGCTTCTATGGGATTTGGAAGACATCTACAATGTAGGTTAAAGAGAATGATGAGACTTGATCAATAGTGTTTAACATAATTTTTTGCATATTTAGAGCATTATAACATAACACCTAAGCAAGTAGGTTTCAAATTGGTTCTCATAATGAATCATATAACCACTCAAAAGAATTAGATAAAAAAATAATGAAAGCTTTTAAGTTTTTGTTGGTTCTTGATTATTAGCGTCTGAGGTCGAGAGATTAGCGCGATTCGGATGATTCGCTCTTGACAAGAGGAAAAAGAGTATAGCATAAATGTGTAAAATAAATACAAACATAAAAGAAATTCGATTAAGGCTTGGAATGTTTCGGTTTTGGAACTAAGACTATTCCAAAGTAGTCAAGACTTCTTTTGAGTTCGGGAATCATGCTTTGGCTTAATGGGTTGGAATACTCTCGCCGACAAGTCGGGTAACGGTATTCGCCCTTCCAGTTACTACATGTCCCTTGTCAATCAAAATCTTAAGACTTTGGTGAGATTGAAAATCAAAGAATGGGACTAGTCACCAAGATATGGATATCACTCCTAACTTGGTGGTGTCGTTCCCTAAACGTGGTTGGTACTTATCCATCAAGGTAAGGAAATTAATCCTAACTCGTTGGTAAGGGTCCACAAGAGTGTAATAAGTGAAATTGTAATCAAGGTAAGGAAATCACTCCTATCTTAATGGTCTAATTTCATAAAAACAATAATGGCGGATTGAAAGTCATCACCAAAGTAAGGGATTCACTCCTATTTTGGTGAGTTCGTTTCATTTGTAAAATACAAGTGTCTTCGTATCGTCGTCGCATGATTACACCTTAGGAAAGGTGTATTTCTTTCTAGCCGAGAATAAGATGAGGGGCAAGATTAGATAGATTCGAGCTTTTTTTTTTGCATAAACATAAGATATTCAAACAAATCATAAGCATTACTAATGGGAGTCCTTAGTCATAGTCTAGGTCAAAACATGGAAGTTTTCCTAATTCCCTATAACTATGGCTCTGATACCAATCTGTCACACCCCAACCGATGGCGGAAACATCGAGGCGCGAGAAGTGATAGATTGTTCAAAGACATCATAGAACTAAAGTGACAATAAATTAAGATTAAATTTCATTTTCATTAATCAACGTAACATTACAGTGTTTCAAATAAACATACAATAATTTGGAGAAATACAAGTCTAAAACAAACATAACAAAATGATAGATTTGGTGTGTTTCTAGGTCCACCTAATTGAATTTCTTGATAAAGCTTCAAGCATTTCCTGCAACATGTATAAAATATTGGTCAACATATGAATATGTTGGTGAGCATACAAATTTGTATACATAGCATAATAGTGAATAAATCTCAATTCAACATGAGTAAAGTATACTAAAGTTTGTACATTGCTAGCATGCAAAGCCATAATCAAACCAATGTGTCCACTAGCGTAATCTTAGCATCAAAAGTGAGCAAGACCGTAAAGATTGATAACTTAACATAAACCCATCATAATAGGGCGGATGTGCTAGTCCTATAGCGCTATACATGTTAAGGGAGGTTTAGATTGCTTGCAAGATAATGTATTCTAGAATGTATTCACAAATAGTATAACAAGTAAGCATGTTTGTATGAATTGAGTTTTAGAATAAGTTTGATTGAATGTATGCTTGAGTGTATTTGATAAATGGTACATGTTGCAACCCAAATAGTGTTAAAATAAAAGGGGTGAAGTATGACTCACGGTTTCGATAGGAAAAGTTCCGAGTCGTGAG
The DNA here is from genome assembly GCA_024085815.1 of Flaveria linearis. NCBI lineage: Eukaryota > Viridiplantae > Streptophyta > Magnoliopsida > Asterales > Asteraceae > Flaveria > Flaveria linearis. The sequence goes on along the minus strand of CM044012.1, from coordinate 31,803,090 downwards.
TAGATGGATTTGGGAGGATTAGACACCGGTTAACCTAACAAGGAAAACGGGTTTGACTTAGACTCGGATTTGAGTTCTTGTACGTATGTATATAGAATCATAGAAGTCATGTATCGCCAATGGCGGACCAAAACACAATTCACCAACTAGTGTTGGAGATTCGGATGGTAAAGTTAGTACGTTAGTGTACCCTCCTCGAAGGAGGTCATGAGATACGAAGGTAGGGTAATAATCCACAAACCTTTGTAAATACTTACATAATATTTTAAATGTTTAAAGTATAGATATACTACATATAATATCTCAAGTAATCCGGGTGAGTTATGGTGGGAAAGCCCTACTTGAAGAACCAAAGTTCTTTAAGATTGCCATTTGAACCTTAACATAAGCTTTTCAACATGGTAAAGTTGAATACTTAGTTTGGTTTATCACACTTGTTGTTATGTTAGATTACTTGAGTAAAAGATATAAAATTAAGTTAAAAACTCATTCATTTCTGGATTTTTACCTTAACTCAAGTCATCCAACAATGAGGTTTGTTGGAGACAAGGTTTGGTTCAAGGAAAATCCAAGTTTGAACAAGGTAAACCCAAGAGCAACAATTTCATAAAGTTTAGCCACTTGGGAACCCATTTTAGGTGCCTCCCCCTTAGTGTTTACCATTGTAAACCTAGAGGATAGTCCTTGGGTTTGTTCCAAGTGGTTTAGTATGTTTTAAAATAAGATTAAAGCTTGTTAAAAGATTAAAAACATCAAGGACAAAAACAAAATAAAAATTCAGCCTTGTAAAACTAGCTTTTGGACCTCATTATAGATGGCTTTCACTCAATGTTGCCAAGATAAAGTCATTGGGGATAGTCCTAGAGGTGTATCCATGAAGCTAGATGCAAGATTTAAGTGTTAGAAGCAAGAAAAATGGGTTAGAATGGTGTTCTAACCTTGAAGGTTTTGTGCAGAATTTTTGTGAAGAAGAAGAGAACTTTGAGAGAATTTGAGAGTGTTTTGGTGGGATGTGAAGTGTAAAAGTGTTTGTGGGGGTGGAGGCTAGTTTATAAAGGGAAGGAGTTGGGTTTAATGGGCTTTAATTAGGTTAAAAAAAAGGGAAAATGGGCTTAAACCCGAGTGGGTTTCGGTTTGACTAGTCAACAAAACCATCAAACTTGTTTTCGCGATTCCCGCTTCGTTATAACTCCGTTTCGTACGCGGTTTTTTTCTACGTTCACTATTTTCAGAGTAATTTCATATGGATAAAAGTAATTTAACATTCATGGTACTGAGAATTGGGTTTGGTGCATTGATCTTGATACGGTTCGAGAGTGACGATCACAAACTTGTGTTTGTGTTGAGCTTGGACCATTGGACTTGGTTTCGGGCTTTTCTTTTGGGTTATTTTACGTGTTTTAAGAACCTTAATTATATTTTAAAGATTTGGGCTTGTTTACAAGTTGGTTGGGTTCGCTCATGAACACCCGGTTACGTATGATTCCGACTGAATTTATATTTACAGCGTGTCGTAAGTATATTTGAATACATATAACGTTTCTTTTAAGCATGTGTAACATATAAGTATATAGAATAACTTTTAATAATACTTCCATTAATCAAGACTCAAGAGTACAAGGGTATGAATTGATGAATTACAAAGTACAATGACTAAAAATGAAACAACAAAAAGTACGGGCGTTACAACCACGACAACCCTCGTCACCGTGATTTTTCTCAAAACCCTTGGCTGTCATCATGTTTCAGCCTTCCACCACCGGATCTGGTTCACTAGATCTGCGATTTCACGTCGGTGGTGGTTGTGAGGTACTAATGAAAGAGAGAGTGTGTGAGTATAGAAAGGGTGGCGGTGGTTGCTGTGGTTATGCATGTGGCGATGGTTGTTGTGGTCATGGAGGTTGTGGTGGTCGCACTGGTGGTGGTGCACTAAAAATGCATAGAAAAAGAAGAGAGAGAGATTAAATAGGGGTGCAGTGAGAATGAGGGTATTTATTTAATAGATAAGGGTATTTTTGTTTTTTTATAAAAATTAATAGAAACATCTAACGTCGTTAAGGTTTTGCATGCAAATGGAGACAAAAATGAAACATTAAAGAGTATATGACAATTTTAAAACATCAAGGATACAAGTAGTTAAAATATTTAAATAACAGAGATACAAATGATAATTTACTTTTCATCTCCAAACCATAGAGATTCTTCACAGTTTTCCTATTTCTAAAACAATCATCAAACCAAAAAGTTTAGTGTTACAGAAATTCTATCAAAACTCAATCAATCTCCACAAAGAACATATCCTTGTGTGTATATATATATATTATTTGAGGAAGTAACGGTTTCAAATGAGTTATACTGATAGTCTCCTCATTAACACTGAGTTAATCTTGTAACTAGTGATCATTTACTGCATAAGCTATTATAAAATAGTTTTTCGTAGCTGCTGAAATCTATCTTTCAGCACATACGAATCAGCAGCGAATACTTGCATCTGCTGATCAGTAGAGCATAACTACGGAGTCAGCAACAATATACAGCAGACGTTAGAGCACAACTACTAAACAATCAATAGCAACATACAACAGACGGTCTCAGCAGCTAAACATCAACAGAATTGAACTACTGAAACCATTATATCAACAATCATAGAATCCAATGCCGAATCCACTTGTCATAGGTCAAAAATACTAGGGCAGTTCTCAAGCGGCTCGCGGTGATACAAGCATGCGAAGTGCGCTATCAAAGCGCCACATTGCGCCTATATAAACCATATTAGCTTTTGTCACTCATTCAATGTGGGACAACTCAATATCTAATTCATCATTGATTCATTTTGAACACAATTTTATTTCTTGTGATCCTCTCATGTCTTAGAATACAAACTCATTAAATAATTATTATATTGGTACTAGATGCTAGTTATTATTAGTAGCCAAAGCTATTAAAAATTTTTCTTTACCGCACATTTCTACACTTTAATGCACAACACACACTTTTGTGCACTTCAATCCAAATTCTCACTAACTTTCCAACAGTTATCTTATTCATTATCTTGTAATTAGTTTTTGTAATGAGTAATATTATATAATATTCCAAGATGTTACAATTTATTATGATTTTTTTATAGTTTTCTTATTGTAATCATTCGACTCACGATATTATTCATTAAGAAAATATTTTAAAGAAGAATTCTTTGTTCATAATTACCGTGTTTGCTTGATCAAATGTGAATTATTTCACACATCAACTTGTTTCTGGTGCACAAATTTTAATTTAATCAATAATAAAGTAAATTGAGTGAATGGATCGTTGACAGAATTATCGTGAGATTTTAAAATATCTATCTTTTTTATTTTTCTTGCATTGCTCTTAAATCAACATCTGCTTACATATATTTATAATCATATCAAAGAACATGTTAGAGAACCAAGAGTCATTTTCTCCTTTGAGACTTTAGCTTACGACATTTATGAGCCACTCACCTTAGTGCTATGGCCGAAGACCCTAGCTCTATTTTCCTTTTCTTTTGCTTATTGTTGTTTTTCTACAATTTTCCTATGTTAGATTAGAGTAACGAAGTCATCATAGGGTTATGATGGTAGTTATGTATCATTACTAGAAAAACTGCAATAGATTTGAGTAATGCGCGTCATATTTAGGGTCAGATGACGCGCAAATGCGTGTCAAGGAAGGGGTAGTCATAAATGAACGATGACACGCATCCGCCCGTCATCTTCTTATGACGCGCGAAAGAGGACGCGCATTTTATGACGGTCAATAGATGACGCGCGCGTCAAGAAATGGGTACTCATAAATGACTAGATGACGCACATATGCGTGTCATCTATGTAATTGTTATGACGTGCTAAAGATGATACGCAATGCACTTCATAAATTTAGCTGTTTTTTAATATTTTTTATTTTTAATAAATTTACCTGTTGTTTTATAAAACAAATTGTCAAATAACACTAAAAGCAAAATCCATTTAAATAGCAACAAAATTTACAAAAGTTGTTAAATAATATCAACTACAAAGCAAATACAAGTCCAAATTCATTGCAATACAAATAGAAATACAAGTCCAAATATTTCATTGTAGGCCTACATATAAATGAAATTCGATACGTAACGCGACCAGTCTTCACGAACTTAATCCAAATCATCATCGGTGTATTCATCTTTACATCCTCCAACCTAAGACAAAACCAATTTCACCAAATTAAACTTGTCAATAACAACCAAAACCGCTTCCACCAACCAGACCAGTTTAAGATAAACAATCTCAAACACTTGACTAGTTTATTAGATCATGTGTATGTATATAGACAATGTATATAGACAACCATACATGTGTACGTATACATAACCAACCATACCGGGATTCACCAATTATCACATCAGGTGTATGTAGATCAGAATTCACCAATTATCAGAATTTACAAATACTTCTACTTACTAACTATGGTAATTTACTTATTAAAAACTCATACATAGACAGTCATATTCAATAATAATAGCAACTACAAATCAATAAATGGTAAATATATTATAGGATGGTTTACTTACATTGTTATGACTAGTATTTTAAGCCCTTCATCAACTATTTCTTTCGTAAACTTCAACACATAGTATCCACATTCGGTACTTTCTGGCTGACATGGACACTATAGTATTTTTTAATGATCAGCTTAATGAAGTTAATTAAAGGTGCAAATTTAAATAAGAATTAAGTGCTCACTGTAGAATTAATCCATTGAGTTTAGTTTGCCTCTTCTTGGTACCACTTTGTGCAGCATATAAGCCCATTGCCCTACAAAAAGTTGAACAATTAAGAAATATATTAAAAGAATATAACATAAAGTTTTAATAATTTGTATTACTTACGCATCAATGATTTGTTTCAACAACAGATTGATAGTGCTGACCCGTAGAGAATCAAGATAATAGCAAGTGAATGTTTTCATGTCTAGCACGGCCAACACCCAATGGTTCCTACAAAAACCAAAAACCAAATTAAGTCAAACAACTTATATAGTACAGTAGAAAATAATCAATTAAGTCACGGCCGGGATTGTAGGGTAATAGGATGATATTATTGTCTCCTCTTGTAGACAACCGATTTGCAATGTTTCTACTTGAATCACCAGTATTTTTAGATTTTGCTTTAAATTCAACTGGTAAGATCGCAGAGGGACTCATAAAACAAATTCTATGATTTTGTTTTCTCCCATTGTGGAATTACTCAAACAAGTACCTATATATTAACATAGAAATACAAATTGATTAAAAATAACTTGTGTTTCACAAATATTAAAATAAAATTAAAAAACTTACATCATATAAATAGTAATAACAGCTCCGCTAAGCTCATCTAACGTAAAAACTGCTTTAAAATCATCCCAACTTAAGCAAGTAAAACTTTCATACCCAAATATCTTGTCCTCACACTGCACTCTTGTAGAATCAACCTTTGCCACTTATCCATCAACCATCATTTCAGTCATTTTCAAATTAACACTGTCTTCAAATCTTACTCTTATATTTCTTTGACCTCTAGTAATCCTTCTTTGCTTTATAGCCTTTTCATCCACCGTTTTAATCTTCTTTTTCAGTTCTTTTACTTTCTCCTCTTTTGGTTTTCCATTGTCTCCCCATCCTTATTTGCATTCTTATTTTTCTTAGTTTCTCTGACCTGTTTTTTTCTCTTTCTTTCCTTCAAATTGATATAATGGTTTTTCAAGAATGATTTTCTTTGATTTCTTCACCACTTTTTCCTATAATAATATATAGAGTAAAATGCTATTTTCGTCCCTGATGTTTTGTTGAATTTACCATTTCAATCCAAAACTTTTTTTATCATTTCAGTCACTGTAGTTTATCAAATATTATCATTTTCATCCACCTCACTAACACCGTTAAAATTTCCGTAAAATATGATGGTATTTTAGTATTTTTAAAACTTTAGTTATCTAACTAAAATAAATTAATCAATTAATATTCAATTAAAATTAAAAAAACATATGAAAAGACTAGAGAGACCGGGCGATTCGATTTAAAATATTCAATTAACTCTAACTCATATTGTTCGATTGGGGTATATTTTTGAAATTCAGTTAATCTTCATATTTTGTTTTAACATGTACATTTATTCGATTGAGATCTATTGCGGAATTGAGGTCTGCTGTTCTCACACTTTGTTTGATTGAGATATGATATTGTTATGTTACGTGACAACAATAGACCTCAATTAAACAAAATATGACAACAATAGATATCAATCGAACAACGGTGCACTTTTGAACAAAACATTAAATATCAATTGAAATGTCACAGCAGACCTCAATTGAACAACATAATTTAGAGTCAATCGAAACTTTTAAATCGATACGTTTGGTCTCACTAGTCGCTTCATATGTTTTTCTATTTTAATTAAATATTAATTGATTATTTTATTAAAATTGTATAATTACGACGTTGAAAAAGACTAAATAACCATCATATTTAACTGAGAGCTTAACGGAGTTAGTTGAGTGGATGCAAATAGTAACATTTGGTAAACTATAGTAACTGAAATGAAAAAAAAAATTTGGATTGAAATGGCAAATTCAACAAAACATCAGGGACGAAAATAGTATTTTACTGTAATATATATAAATTATTTAGATTGGAACCAATTATCTACAAACACTTGTACTCATACACATATAATACACTTGTATTCAAATTGTATTATCTAAAGCTTCCTCTGCCACATAACATTCTGCAATGCAAACCTCGGGTCTATGGTGATTTCATACATACCCTTTGAGTGTTTTCATGTATCTCTCAAATGGATACATCCACCTAAAATGAACCTGGCCACATAACCTCACCTCTCTAACTTAATGCAGCATCAAGTGAATCATGACATCAAAAAAACAAAGGAGGAAAATACTTCTCTAACAAACACAATGTTAATACGATGTCACTTTGCAACTTGACTAACTTACTAACATCAACAACTTTACTACATAACTCATTGAAAAAATGACACAAACTTAAAATTGTTTTCCTCACTTTCACGTCTAACACCCCCTTGATAGCCGAAGGAAGAAGTTGTTGCATCAACACATGACAATCATTGGACTTCAAGCCATTCATCTTTGAAACATCATCAGACATGAGAATCTTGAAATTGGAGCAATACCTATCAGACACTTTTAAGGGTTTCATAAAATAAATTTTTCTCAAAGGTGTTCAATGTGTAGCATGCAGGCGGAAGCCATAGTCGATTCCCTTTTGGTTGAACTTGTAATTCAGACTTTATGCCCAGCTCCTCAAGATCTTGCCTTGCTTTCAACCCATCGTTCGTCTTGTGAGGTAAATTCAACAATGTGCCATAAACACTCTCGCACACATTTTTTCTATGTGCATAACATCTAGCTGATGACGAACAAGCAACTTCTTCCAATATTCAAGTTCAAAAAAATTGACTTCTTGTGCTATAATTTGTTTCTTTCATTGATATTTTCTTTTTATTCTTTGACTTCTTCTTCTTACCCCATGTATTCTCAAACCCCGACAGGTAGTCATAAATTCTTCACCTGATAATTGTTTTCCTATAACACCACTCTCTTGTTGGACAAGCTTTATAACCTTTGGTAACACATCCTAAAAGATTACCATAGGTGGGAAAGTCATTTATAGTCCAAAGTAATATTGATATGAGATTGAAGTATTCTTTCTTATAAGTATCAAATGTTCTAATGTCAGGTTTCCATAAAACTTTTAGATCACCTATCAATGGTGCCAAGTAGACATCAATATTGTTACTAGGTTATTTTGGGCTTGATATCAATAGTGTCAACATCATAAATTTTCTTGACATGCATAAATAAGATGGTAGATTATATGATATAAGGATAACGGGCCAACAACTATACTTTGAACTTATTGACTTGTGAGGATTGATACCATCAGCGGACAAAGCTAATCTAAGATTTCAATTTTCATTTCTAAAATCTTTCCATGTGTTATCAACAAGCTTGCAGGAGGGTGAATCACGAGGATGAGTAAGCTTACCATTATTGACCGACCTTGAACATGCAAAGTTAAGTCACGTGTAATTTTTGGAGACGAAAACATTCTTCTAAATCTAGAAATAGAAGGAAAGTACCACAAAACTTTTGAAGGCGCGTTCTTGGTATTCTTATTCGAACGAGATGTGCCACAAGTTGGACACTCGGAAGCATCCTTATATTATTTCTAAAATAAAAGACAATCATTTTCACATGCATGAATCTTTTTATATTCTAGACCAACTCCTTTTAGCAACTTCTCGGCTTCATATATCGAGCTTGGGATTGTATTGTTTGACGGTAAGATATCTTTTGGGACGCCCGACAAAGCATGAAAACTTGAATCAGATCAACTAAATTGACTCTTCAAATGTTGGAATTTTAATAATCCACTAAGTGCATTATACGTTGACCCTACATAAAGTGGTTTATCACATTCTTCAAGAAGCGATTTCAATGAATCAGGATCTTTATCTACATCTGTATCAGGGCATCTAGAATCAACCTTCGGAAGTTTCTCTCCATTAAAAGACCAGACCTTATAATTTTCGTTGAAATCGTAGGCAAACAGATGATAACGCACATTGGCAATTGAGTGGTGACACAAATTGATACAATTAACACAAGGACATGGAATAACATCTGAATTTGGATTATTATTTTGCGCAAACTCTTAAAAGTCCTCCACACCTTTCTCATATGCATTTGATAATCTATCAGTCGAAATCCATGATATCCATGACCTTTGTTTCTAGATTGTCACCATCATAGAAACTAGAATCAAGTTTAATGATGAGAGTTAGGTCTCAAAATATGCATCACAATTCTAATCCAACAAAATAACTAGATGTCATTTAGTTTTTTATATTAACCTAAATAAGACACATAAAGTTCTACAATAACCTAAACAAGATTTCATTTGTTTCTACATAACCTAAACAAGACACAAAGTTCTACACAACCTAAATAAGATGTCATTAGTTTCTACACAACCTAAACAAGATGATCAATAAACCTTCAAAAACCTAAAAAACTAACACAAAACAAAATCCTCAAAAATACTACACTAAAAAAAACAAACATATACCAATAAATTCTACTTATAACCCTAATTTACAACATATTCACAATCAACAAAAATTCTACTTATAACCCTAATTTACAATACATAACAGTCAACCAAAAGTTAGGAATCAAAACAAATAAAACAACATGTAGTAGCACCTACGATGGGCTGAGTCGGTGGGTGGCCGGAGTGGACTGCGGTGGTGGGTGGCCTGCGACGGAAGGGACTGCGGTGTGGTCGACTGGGCGGTGGTGGGTGGCCTACAATATGGTCGACTGGGCGGTGGTGGTGGCCTGCAATGTGGTCAACTGGGAGGTGGTGGTGGCCTACAATTTGGTGCGACTGGGCGGTGGTTGTGGGTGGTTGTGGTGGGCGGTGGTCGACTGCACGGAGGTGGTGGTTGGCGGTGATTGAGCGGTGGTGGTGGGTGGCCTGCAATGTGTTCGACTGGGCGGTGGTGGTGGCCTGTAATGTGGTGCGACTGGGTGATGATGGTGGGTGGTGGTGGGTGGTGGTGGGCGGTGGTCGATTGCGTAGAGATGGTGGTGGGCGGTCGATCGATTGGGGGCCGGATTGGGGGCGGTCGATCGATTTGGGGATTTGGGGGATGTTGTAAGGTTAGAGTATAGGAGGGCGGTCGAATTAAGAGAAAGGGGGGAGTTAGGTTATAAAAGTTTTTAAAAAATGACAAACAAAGATGACACGCAAAAATACATATCATCCTTTCTAAAAATATTTTAAAATCCGACATATATTTTATGATACGCGTAAATGCGCTTTATCTTTTTTCGCACGTCATCTTTTGCGCGTCATCTATTAACAGTTTTCTAGTAGTGTATATTTATGATGGTGTTAGTTATCTCGTGTTTATTTATGAATATGAGTAATACCATTGATTTACTAACAATTTAAACAAACAATTACAAACTCAAATAAGTTCTTTTCATTGTAACTGATGTCCTTTTAATTATTTCTTTTCTTAACTTTCATTCTCGATTAACAAATTTAAACTTATATATTTTGCATGAGATTTAGTAATTTAATGAAATTGATATGGAATTATAGATGACAATGAATAGTTGAAAGAGATGAATTAGATAAGGGAGATTAGTTTTATTTATAAAAAAAGATTATATTTGTTTGCTATGATTCTTGAATTGTTTTATTCGAGCACCCTTTTTTTATCTATCTTTACATGTATATAAAAGAGACAAAGATGATGTCTACAAAACATAATCAATGTACTTTTAACAACCATTCTTTTCATAGGAACTCCTAGAAATTTTTTAAGATACATTTTCCTTTAGGTAAGGCTAGAATTCACAACTTATTGTTTGTTCGACACATTTGTTACCACTGGGACTCAAATCCCAACCAAAAACAAATCGTTAGAGGAAAATTAAAAACCAAAACACCAAAATTTATATATTAACACTTTTTAAGTAACAACTCTATCTAAAATCTAACAATGAACATTTTAAAAACCATTAAACTTGAAACATGTTTACGGGTCGAACTCTTTTATTACATTTAGAATTGGTGATGGTGCGATCCTTATTTTGGGCACAAATTTTTAAGCCATCTAGATTCTTGGTCTGGTGTTTGTAGGCTCTGACCAAGCCATAGTCTGACCCTGGCAGCCTGCCTTTGTACCCCTTTGGTCACTAGATGCTCCATAAGTTACTTTCTATTATTAATCTTCAAGACCAATACGGATCACAAGAAATAGAAATTTACTTAAAGATGACTAGAACACTTAGAACGTTGGCCTCGCGATGGTTAATGCTCTCGAGTCGAAGCCAATGGAGAGGGGTGGTGCTCTTTAGTGGCTAAGTCATTAATCTCCCTCATCTTTCCCCCCTCACCTTCACACTAGAGGTGTTATTCAGGTTTTTTGATTTTAGGTTTTTCGGATTAGCTTCTTCGGGTTTTTAGATTTAGAAAATCAACCCAAACTGCAAATCAAATAAATAATGTTTAATTCGTATTTGGATTTCGGGTCTCGGGTTTAATCTAGTCGGGCTAATTGGTGATCGAGTCAGTCAACTTGTAAGTTAAAAAATCAAAGACAACATACTTGAAACTCTTGCGGTTTTGTTAATCGTTTTTGACATCTCTTAATAGGCTTGGTAGCCATAGTTGAATAAAACTAGAATCAACATGTTACTCGAACATATGTTTACTACAACTAAACAACATAACTACTATTACTCGAAGAGATATAAAACAATCACATGTTTTGAGGCGAAGAAAGCATATGAGCATTACAGTATTATGCCAAGATAAGTAGTAACAAACTTATAGTTTAATCAAATACATGAGAATGCTTGGATACAAAATCATCATAACTTTTTGTAATCGGTTGAATGGTTCAGTATGAAAGATGGGCTAATGGAACGATCGAATTTAAGACTTATGCCATTGATTGAAGATGGACTAATGAAATGATTGATCGAGTTCGTAAAAGGTAAAAAATATATATGATCAATTGAAATCCTAGTATATGGAATATGAATTATCAAATATGATGATATGGTATTCAGGTTCTTTAGGACAACCCGAATACCCGATTTACTAAAATACAACTCAAAGACCGGTTTAAATAAGAAATTTAGGTTCGGGTATGATTTGCAATTGGGTTTGCTCCTTTCAAGTATGCCTTAGTTGGGTTCGAGTAGAATTTAGTCAAGTTAGATATTCAGGTTCAGGTAAAAATGATACTCCTAATTGATAAAGGTCGATGACACAAAGCTATGAATCCTTCTCTCGACCCGAAGCCGTATGGCTGGGTAGTGTTCACGGTGGAAATTTATAGCCACGTAGGCCTCCTCATGTCGATCCCCTTCAGCGCTGTACCCTCTCTAATAACTTTCTCTAGAAGCTGGTAGTTCATGTTTGATTTTGATTGACATGAGATGTCAAAACTGACGCAACTTAAGTGTGTGTATGCATGTTGATAGGTATGAACGTAGCTATGTAGGTGATTATATATGTATATACTTTCGTATAAGTATCACCGGCCACCTGCAACTCGCGGTGCAGCAACCCTCCGGAGCCCTAGCAGCAACCCTCCGGAGCCCTAGCTGTCACCACCTAGCTGTCACCACCGCGGTGTTGCAGGCGGACCCTCCGGAGCCCTAGCTGTCACACCGGTCACCGCCACCGCCGGCCATCGGAAACTCGCCGGAGCCCTAGCAGGCGGACCAACGGTAACTCGCCGGAGCCCTAACCGTCACCACCATCACCGGCCACCTGCAACTCGCGGTGCAGCAACCCTCCGGAGCCCTAGCTGTCACCACCGCGGTGTTGCAACCCCCTACGGAGCGCTACCTGTCACCACCGTCACCGCCACCACCATCACCCGTCACCACCATCACCCGTCACCGAACACCACCCCCCCACCCCCCCACCTGCTACGCACCATCCCCTTCACCGCCTCCCACCCCCCGCAGCCACCACAAACCGACAGCCACCCGCCCAACCACCTCAGCCACCATAGTTGAAGTAGGAGATCGTCGACTTCACGGAGAAGATTACGACTGCAGATCGGATCTAGAGTGTTGTTCGGAAATTAGGATTTCAGATTTGTTGTTGTTGTGACATCTCCTACGATTGCAGCTGTCACGATTAGTAAACAAACTCTGCTGGTAGTAAACAGACGACTTGGATTCGCAACTCTCGGCCTTGGATTCGCAACAACTCTCGATCGACAACAACTCTGCTGCTCTCGACATCTCCTTCGCGAATCTAGGGCAACAACCCTAGATCTTACTGCTGGTAGTCCTCTTCTGCCTTGGATTCGCAACCCTAAGTGAAGGTTGCTAAATCTAGGGCACATTCTGAAGAACCGCACATCTGGTGAGATTGTTCCTTCTCTCTCTCTTTTAGTTTCTAGTTTAGGCTGATATTGGCTGGGTTAGGAGTACCAGCAGCTGTTGAGATAACTGTGTTGCTTTCGGGTGCTCTTTACTGGTTTACTGGTTTACTGGTTTACTGGTGCATCACTTGTGTGATCTGTACTCTGTTGCTCTTTACTGGTTTGTGTGATTTTAATCCTTGACTCTTCTTGATAGGTTTACTGGTTTGTGTGATTACTGCTGCTCTTTATAGGTTTACTGGTTTGCTCTTTATAGGTTTACTGATTTACTGGTTTACTGGTTTGTGTGATCTGTTTTTTGTTGCTCTTTACTGGTTCGTGTGATTTCTGTTGCGCCTTATAGGTTTACTGGTTTACTGGTGCATCACTTGTGTGATCTGTTTTCTGGTGCATCACTTGTGTGATATAATTCTTGTCTAATTGATTAGTGGTTATAACTTGCTGATTAGTTGTATAATTGTTAGTGTTTTGATATTAATTGCTGAGTAAGTTGTATATTGTTGGTCGAGTTGGTGTGTTGAGCATTCATGGGCTGTTGTCCTCATTTCTGGTCAATCTTAGAACTGTTCTCTACATAGGTTTCATTGGCTTATTTGAATCTATACTCAGGATAGTGTGTCATTGTGTGAAGTGGTGATCATTGTTGCTATTTTTTTGATTAAGTTCTGGTCTTTCGTGTACTGTTGAACGCGTGTGACGGATTGCTTTTGATTGTGCTTTACTTCTGCTATAATTCCTTTTTTAGGGGTTGTTCTAGTGCACTCTGTCAGGTAATATAGACAGCAGGTGTCATTATGCTGTCCCGAGATCATGTTCGGTGACGAGAGGTGCGAATACAAGGAAAAAGGATTTTAGATTAAGAGTGGCATCGTGGAATGTAGGAACCCTAACTAGTAAGTTACTAGAGTTAATTGATGTGCTAAGGAAACGTAGGGTCCAGATAGCGTGTCTCCAGGAGACTAGATGGCGGGGTGAGAGAGCAACAGAGTGCAATAGTTATAAACTATGGTATTCAGGGTCTGACGGAACGAAAAATGGAGTAGGGTTTCTAGTTGCTAAGGAGCTCCAAGATAATGTAGTGGAGGTAAGAAGATACGATGATAGAATTATGCTGTTAAGAATAGTAATAGGGGATGAAGTAGTGGCAGTAGTTAGTGCGTATGCTCCACATGTTGGACTAGGAGAAACAGAAAGAAAAAAGTTCTGGGAGAGTTTAGATCACGTTATGGGTGACATACCTAGAGACGAAAAAATATGCATAGGAGGAGATTTTAATGGGCATATCGGTAAGGATAATGACCACTTCCAGTTGGTGCATGGAGGCTTCGGGTATGGCCTTAGGAATGAAGGCGGTAAGGAGCTTCTTGACTTTGCAGTAGCGCATGACTTAGGAATCATAAATTCATTTTTTAAGAAAAGAGAATCGCATCTAATCACGTTTAGCAGCGGCGGGAGACACACGCAGATAGACTATTTGTTGACGAGGAGAGAAGATCGTAGCTCGTGGAAGGACTGTAAGACAATCCCAGGAGAGACAGTTGTGACACAACATCATATGTTAGTGGCGGATATACGCGTGAAGAGACCAATTGTCCAACAAAACAAGAGAATTAGACATACGATCAAATGGAGCCAGCTCAAGGACGAAAACATTAACATTTTTAGAGATAAGGTCATACAAATGAACCATCCTGGACCACAGGAAGACACAAACCAAAAGTGGGAGGCCATGACAAATACGATCATCCAAGCAGCTAAAGAAACGCTTGGAGTTACAACAAAGAGGACAGGCGACCATAAGGAATCTTGGTGGTGGAACGAAAATATACAGGAGAAGATACGAATTAAACAACAAAGTTTCAGAGAGCTTATACGCTGTAATAATGAGGAAGAACGCACAGAGTTAAAAGATAAATACAAGGAGGCTAAGAGAGAGGCGAAGAAATCGATGTCAGAGGCAAAGAACGCGGCGTATGAGATGATGTATAAACGACTAGAGACGAAAGAAGGAGAGCATCACATGTTTAAGTTAGCCAAGGCAAGAGACAGCAGAAGACAAGACCTGAGAATTGTGAAGTTTATAAAGGCTGCGGATGGAAAAGTTTTGGTGAACGACAAGGACATCAAGGGGAGATGGAAAACTTACTTCGATAACCTTTACAACATAAACAACCCAAATCAACAAGCTGGGATAGATAATACAACCCAAACAACACAACAAAACAATTGCTATTGTAGAAGCATCACAGTAGACGAAGTTACGAGAGCTATGAAGAAAATGGGAAGGGCTAAAGCGGTGGGGCCAGACAACATACCGATTGAAGTGTGGAAATGCCTGGGAGATGAGGGGCTCAAATGGCTAACAGATTTATTCAACACTATCTTTACGACAGGGAAGATGCCGGACCAGTGGAGAATCAGTGTTATAGTCCCCATATATAAGAAAAAAGGAGATGTACAAAGTTGCGAAAATTACAGGGGAATAAAGCTATTGAGTCACACGATGAAATTATGGGAAAGAGTTATTGACACGAGAATTAGACGAGAAACTCAGATAGCGTCAAACCAATTTGGATTTATGCCAGGACGCTCTACGACAGAAGCAATACACGCCATAAGGAGGATAATGGAGAAATACAGAGAAAAGAAAAAGGACCTCCATATGGTATTCATCGACCTAGAAAAGGCCTATGATAGCATTCCACGTCAACTAATTTGGGAAAGTCTACGACTTAGAAGGGTACCAGAGAGGTATATACAAATAATCAAGGACATGTATGAGGGGGCAAAAACGTGTGTGCGAGCCCCGATCGAAGACACAGACTCATTCACAGTGGAAGTGGGACTCCACCAAGGATCGGCACTGATCCCATTTCTCTTCACAGTAGTGTTGGATGAGATGACCAAGTCTATACAGCAGCCAGTTCTGTGGTGCATGCTCTTTGCGGATGATATTGTCTTAATATCGGAATCTAAAAGGGTGCTTAACGACAGGCTAGAACAGTGGAGAGCAGCACTAGAGCGCAAAGGTCTAAGGATAAGTCGCTCAAAGACAGAATACATGCATTGTAACTTTAGTGGCGAGGCGGAAGAGGACACCCAAATCAGTATCCAGGGTATGGCAGTCCCACAAACGTCTAGGTTCAAATACCTGGGCTCGTACTTGCAGAAGGACGGAGAGATTCACAGCGATGTAGCGCACCGTGTTCAAGCAGGATGGTGCAAGTGGAGAGCAGCATCAGGGATCCTATGTGATAAGAGGTTTCCAACAAAACTAAAGGCAAAGCTATATCGAGTGGCAGTACGTCCAGCTATGTTATATGGAACAGACTGCTGGGCCATAAAGAAATCGCACGAGAAACAAATAGAGGTAGCGGAAATGCGAATGCTGAGGTGGATGTGCGGTCACACAAGACTTGATCGGATAAGAAACGAAGTGTTTCGACAGAAGCTAGAAGTGGCCTGTATCGCAGATAAAATACGAGAGGGAAGATTAAGATGGTTTGGGCATGTCAAGAGGAGACCAATAGCGGCACCAGTTAGAGCAGTAGAGAACATCATCTTAGAGGGTAGGAGGAGTAGAGGAAGACCTAAATTGACTTGGGATGAGGTAATTAGACGAGATATGATACACTTGCACCTCTCTGAGCACATGATCGAGGATAGGACTGAGTGGAGGCGTAGAATTAAAATTAAGGACTTTTAGTTCGAACTATAGACAGGAAGGGTATTCGAAGTCTGGTTGCGGGGCCTGATATCTAAGTAGCCCATATCTGCCCTTTAACAGTGATTCTGCATGCACCTAGGATATTTGTATGCTATGTGTTGTTTGTTTTATTGTGTACTGTAGGCTATGTGTTGTAGGATTTATTGTATGATGTCTTGCTAGCGATATGGCTTTTTTGTATACTGTATGCTATGTGTTGTATGATTTAGTGTATGTTGTCTTGCTATCAGTATGCCTTTTGCTACCGAGTTGGGGGTCTCTTTGGAAGCGGTCTCTCTACCTAACAAGATAGAGGAAAGACTCGCTTACACCTACCCTCCCCAGACCCTGCTCTTGAGTGGGATATACTGGGTTTGTTTGTTTGTTTGTTTGTTTTTACTTTCGTATAAGTGCATGTGTATATAGATGCCTTGATGCTTGGTTTAGGCTATGTTATATGTCAAATCATTTTTGGGGAGTTGGCTTAACCAGACCCATTCCTTTCTCGTATCTCCATGTTCGTGTTAGGTTTTTCAATGTATGTCGTATGACTAAATTTTGTAACTACATGAACAACATCATATACACAAAATTGAATATGAAATTGATCTTCCTATCTTCATTTATCCTTGAATCATCAACAAAAGCGTAAAGATAAAAAAAAAGTAAAATGAAGAAAACCTGAAGAGCGAAGCTTGTAACTTATTTTAATATTGAAAAGACTAAGAGACCTATTGAGTATAAAACAAGTAATGGCATTAACAGTCGTATATAAGAGCATTTACTCTAAAACTAAAATCGTAACCAAATTGTGAAAACATAACTTCTAGTAGATTAATGATGTTGGAAACTAAATTTGTCTAATGTTATTGTACCACATAATCCCATATATTAAAATATATCTACTTTGCATGTTATACACCCAAATGGCACTTATCCAAATGATCATTAAAAAACTATAACAAATTATAATATTACACCAGGAGATTCAAATTTAAAACACCAAGGAGCCAAAATTATACAATTTTCAATTTGAATTAAAAGAAAAAAGTCAAGAAAATAATAAATAACAAAATGAGCGTTTTGTATAAAATGGTATGTATACTTTTGAGGTGTACTAAATCACTTCAAAAGCACTTGTTTCTCATTCAATGCTTTACCAAACACACCACGATATTACCATCACTCCTCCTATCTTCTTTTTCATTATTATCATCATCTTATTATTCTCCCTTTCATCTCCTGCAATTCACCGGTAATTTCTCTCTTTCATCTTCAACCCATTTGATTCTCACATCGTTTTCTCCGTTATATTGAACGCTTTTACGTTTAGGTAGTCATGGAATGCGTTGAAGGGGCCTTGAAAAGCAGTTTCATACCCACCAACAACCACCATTCACAGTGCTTTTCCGACGACTTTACGACGGTAATTGGTGTCGCCGGTGACGATTTCTTCGTCGACGGTCTTCTTGATTTCTCCGACGACGGTGATTTCGAGGAAGAAAACGACGACACCCATGTCGTTGTTGATGAAAATAACGACAAAAGTCTCTCAATTACACCGGTGAAAACCGAAAACAACGACACCAACGCCGGTTACCCCATGCCGGAGAACGACCTTTGTCTTCCGGTAACAATTTACTAAACAAATAATAATATTATTCGGTTTATGTTTCTATAAATAGTCTTATACAAGTTTTATTATTTTGTTTTTGGTAGGCCGATGACGTTGCGGACCTTGAATGGGTTTCCCATTTCGTGGACGACTCGTTTTCCGGCGGGTACACTTTAACGTGCCCCGCCGGAAAGGTCGTCGAGAAAGAACCGGAGTCAGAAACCGTAGGCTTCGTTAAGCCTACGTTAACGACTCCGGTTCTCACAAAAGCGAGGAGTAAGCGGGCACGCACCGGGGGCCGAGTCTGGTCCCTGGTGTCATCCCCGCTTACAGACTCCTCGACTTCAAGTTCCTCTTCATCCTCTTACTCTTCGAACCCATGGCTCTTGTTCCCCGACCCAACCCAAACCGCCGAGTCAGTTTTCGGGAAACCGCCGGTGAAGAGACAGAAGAAGAGGAACTCACCGGCTCCGGCGGGTGAACCGGCGGTTCAGCCGCGGCGGTGCAGTCATTGTCTTGTTCAGAAAACACCACAGTGGAGGGCCGGTCCGCTCGGGGCTAAAACGCTGTGTAACGCTTGTGGGGTTCGTTATAAGTCCGGTCGGCTTTTGCCGGAGTACAGACCGGCATGTAGCCCGACGTTTTCGAGTGAGGTTCACTCAAACAACCACCGGAAAGTTTTGGAAATGCGCCAGAAGAAGGAGGCCGCGGGCGCCGGAGTAACTTTTCCGGTGAAGAGTTTTTGAAGAAGAAAGTAGGATCGGTAGGAACCGGGTTTAGTTAGTCGCTCGGTTTAGTGCGTTAGGTTTGTGATAACCGATTATTACGAGACTTTAATGTAACTTTTCATTATAAAGTTTGCTTCCTTGTCTTAAATTTATTTATTTTCAAACTTAGACACGTGCTAGTGATAAATTGTTGTATTTTCTAATGAAATGGTCGTAAGTTTGTATGTTGTAAAGTATGAGTGTGGTGATTTTAATTTTTAACAGTAGATAACTATGTTTGTACAGTAGAATGGTGTATGTAACCTAGATATCATAAGCAAAATAGGACATAAACTGTGAGAAAATCAAAGTTTGGTGTAAAAGTCGCGATTCTTGTAAAACTGAGGGACTAGTATGGAAAGTATTTGTAAGCCCGTGAGGCCGTTGAAAAGCGGAAAATTTATGAATTTGATTGAGGGTGGGTGTGGGGGAAATGTTAGTGTAGGAAGGTATGCGTGAAAAGTTGGTATCGATGGGGTGATGTGGGCCGTTGGATGGAGATCAAGGGTTGAGAATGGGTAAGAGGTTCGGACGTCATGAGGATTGGAGGGAGAGAGTATCTTTCACATGGCACGAGAAAATTTAAAAAGAAGAGTGAGGGGTGGGGGGTGGGGTCCTTTTGCTGGAGTGAAGAATTGTACATATAACTTTCTTTCTGCCACTTTGGTTCTTTCTTCACTTTAAACTTCTACAACAATCACACAAATACACACATTCTTTCTTTGTTTTTTACTTTTAGTTTTATTCAACATTATACTATGATTTTTGTAATCATAATTTAGAAAATGAACATTTTTGTAATCTTCTGGATCTAGTTTGTGTAATACATACCTATCGGTCGTTGTTGTTTATTCAATTATCACAAATTTTGTTATTGGGATGATTGACATTAGAATTTTATGTTACGTTTAGGTGAAATGATCTTTTTAAAGTTATGTTTGAAATATGAAAAAAAATGCATTGTTTACATACTGATAACAACATCGAATGTATTATATATGTATCATTTTTATTCTCAAAATTTATAGAAGAAATGAGTTTGTGCCTCAACATGTGCTCCAAAAGGGTAGGAGATTGTGCGGTCAATCTTATAGATCCAAGTAACCCAAATTTTTCCCATGATCTATTTGTGTTAATGGATTAGTTTTATCTAAAACAAGAGATAATGGGTATAAATTCGTGAACTCTATCTCTTACTTACTATTAAGCTAAGGAAATAAAAGAGAAGATGTGCACAAAGGAAATATGCAGCAATAAAAGGAGTGATTCCATAGAGGAACTCTTAAACATTTGTATGTAAGCGTTCAAGTGCTTGCTTCAATTTATTTTTTTATTTTCACGTGAATCATATGTTTGTAAGGATACAGATAGAATTTTCATAACTCCAATTGATTAGGCGTATTGTGCTGATCTTAGAGAAGTCAAATATAAAAACTAAATACCTTCGTGACTCTTCCCCAACCTACCACCTCTGTTCTTTTTGATGATCTGCTCTTTCTCCTCTCGCTACCACCACCCATCTCTTTTTTGATTCTTTCTCTCATGGCTACTGCCATCCACCATCATTCATACCACCTCACGCAGACCCCTTCCATGTCTAAACTAATCATTGTAGACTAACCACCATCGTCGACACCATCCTCTAAACAAACTGTCCTAACCATTTTGGTGCAAATTCTTGCGCTATCAATGGTGTGAGATTTTGAGCAAGTATCACTAACTACTTTTATATATCTCTTTAAAAACCAGCATCTAATAATGATAATTTGTGTTGTGTGGCTTGACTTTAGTATTTTGCAAAGACATATTATGTATATGTGGATGTGGGTATGAAATAGATGTACAAAATTATTTTGCTTTTTATGGTTGTAGGGTGAACCTTCTGTACCGAGTGTGACAAACTTTTGTTTGAAGCGAAACGTGTTATATAATTGTACGATAAGAAGTGAACATTTTCTAGAAAATAAATAAATAAATAATAAATTCAAATGTGGGTTAAAGTTTGTAATAAATATGCTTAATTACTACGTAAAACACTTCTTCTAAAACCATTTAATAATGACTTTAAGTAGAAGTTTTAAAATTTTTGATTTTAAAAATTATTGTAAATGAAATCAGGCAAAAGTTATGAATGAAGGAGTGCCATTTGTCGTATGGGGATCAATTTTAGTTGCTATGTGTAGTCAATGACTTTAATATAATCTTTAATTACACCATTAATCTAGTTAAAATAAGCATCTAACAAGTTTTTCTCTTTAAAGTTGTTGACTATGAGCATGTCACTCTATCAAGATAATTTAATTAATTGATGTTTAATAGTTTGTATTTTATCTATTTGAATTTTGTTTCTTATTGAGTTCATATTGTTTAGTCCGTTTTTGGTTCTGTCATGTAATGAATTGTTATGCTGTCAACTTCTTGTTAATTGTAGTATTGCATACCGGCCAAATTCAGGTTAATTAACTCATTTGACCCAAATAACGCGAATAAATTCACGTTTAATCATATTTATTCTGGTCTCATTTCATGTTTGGTAAATATAACTTTATTCTGATTTCTAACAACAAACTTAAACAATAATATTTGATTAAATTTCTACACATATGTGTCAAGTAACTAACTTGAATCCTAGTCTTTATAATAGAGAAACAACTTTAAATAAATTGTTTACATTAGCTCATCAACATTAGATCATGTAGTATACCTCAGAATCACTTAACTCGACGTAGATGTCACATCTTTCTTTTTATCCCGTTTCATCTCACCTCATCCAATGAAATACTTTAACAATTTCACGTCTCCACCTCATCCACTTTTTCTTACATTGATTGTTTATATAGAGGGAACCACCAAACTTTCTTTCACGCTCATTAACCCGCTCATGCCCGCCTCTTTTGATGGCCGACGCGCTAGAAAGGAGTGGTATGCAACCTCCATTAAAGGCCACTTGTAAGAGTACATCGGAAGACTTTAAATAAAAATATCATTCATCATATATTTCTCCTCAAATCAAAAGCTAATGATTGATCAATCATGTAAAACAGTGTGTGGCAATCACGTAAAACAAATGTTGAAATTAAACCTTGGATATCAATTCATTATTTAATCCACATGTCATATTTATTTTTAAACATTTAACTGATTTATTATTTATTATTATAACGAATACTGTTTCTGGTGCTGCTACTACTAGATGTCACCTCCACCACCCTATGGACGCTCGTCTTGCGTGAACACAATATCACATCATCACTATGACTTGGAGGCTATGATACCAGACAGTTTTTTATTCTCTATCATTAAACGATCTCTCTTTATAAGAATAGCTCATGTGGTAAATTTGAGAGAACTATATAATTTTATGGTAAAATTGAAAAATGAATGTTTACTATTCTTCATCCTGCTAATTTCGTATAGATGTTGGTATAGTATTAATTATTATTATTATTATTTACTTATATATGTCTAACCCTGATAAAATTAAAAGCAAAACAATGACTCCGGCGGCCGCTCCTCCACCCTTTGATGACGGTGCCACCGTGGGTCAGGCCTGATTTTATAAAATATAACACGAAATCATGATGGACAAATTTACCCAAAACATAAAATCAAAGTTGATTCATGTTTAAAACTGAAGTATCTTATTTAAAATATTTATATATTAAATTATGTCTTTGTTGCATGGCAAGGATTTCGTCTCATACCCAACTACACCCAACTACTTTCTATTTGTGTGGTGTGCCAGAGACTTCCACTAAAGTAATTGACTTTAAATAATTGTATAAACCATTTATTTTTAAACTTATTTAAGAAGACGAGATGAGTGTTCGTGTGATGCGTCACGAACACAACTAACACATAAACTGGTAAAGCGTTTGAACAAGTTATTTGTGAACACAACGTTACCCTCCATTTATTTTATTAAAGTATTGAAGTACTTATACAGTAACCTTCACCTATTTATTAAAGTTTTGGAATCCCTTTAATCAACCACTTGGCTAAACCACTTGGGCTAAGGACTCAAATTAGATTAAATAATTTAGACTAAATTACAAATTTTATCCTTTAAGTATGTTTAAAATTATGGATCTTATCTTTAAACTTTCATAATTACACTGAGCGTCCTTTATTTAAAAACTTATCACGCTTTATGTCCTTTCAACTAACAAAAGTTAACTTTTTCTATTAATTTTGTGTAAATTACCATTTTGCCCTTGTTACTTAAAGGACAAAATCTGTAATTTTTTACTATTCTGTTTTTTCTTTATGTTTTTATTTTGTTTACTTTATCTTTTTAATACACTTTTTATTTTATAATCTAAAATATTATTACGTAATTATTTTTAAATTTTTTTATAAGTTATACTTTTAATAATAGTTTTTTAATTTATTATATATATATTTTTTGTTTTTAAAATTTATTTATCTACTTTTTTAATTGTACGAATACAAATTAGAGAGTTAAAAATATATTTTTTTCATGTTATATAATTTAAACTAGTAATCGGTTTTATTTTGTTGTCGTTTTTTTATTATTATTTGGTTTAAAAAATTTTTAAAAATAGTTTGGCGTATGGTATAAAGATTTTAATATAATTTTGGTATAAAATTTTCAACTGTGCTAAATAGTTTGGCTTATGATATAAAGATTTTAATACAATTTTGGTATAAAAATTTTAACTGTGTTAACTAGTTTGGGTTATGGTTTATATTAAAAACCTGTTACAAATTAAAATAATTTTTTAATAAAATTTATTTTTTTATTTCTTTGATTAGAATTATAACTTTTGTCATTTTAAAACTATTTTAATTATTTTATTATATATACTTACTATTTTAATTATTACTTTTATCATTTGTCATTTAGGGTTTTTAAAAAAATTAAAGATGAATGAGATAAAAATGAGGGCTCCAATTAGCATCTTTATGTGTCGAGTCATCTTAATGGATCAAAATGAGTACTACAAATTTGATTAAAAAATATTATCACATTGATATGCCATTTAGGGTTTTTTAAAAAATTAAAGATGAATGAGATGAATAATACATTATGATAGGAATTTTTAAATATAGCCGTTAGAAAGCTAGATATTAAAATATAACTTTAAATTAATTAAAAATATTTAATTAGAGTTAAAATAGTTTAATAAAAATTAGTGGTATTTTATGTGTTACATATAATAAAAATAAATAAATTAAATAGTATATTTTATATAAAATAAATAAATTAAATAGTATATATTATATAAAATAAATAAGCAAAATAATCAATTAATAAAATAGTATATATTCTATAAAATAAATAAGTAAATAAAAGTAAATAAATAAGAAAAATAATCAATTAATAAAAATAATAAATAAATTAAATAGTATATATTATATAAAATAAATAAGCAAAATAATCAATTAATAAAAATAATAAAAGAAAAAATAAATAGAATTGAAGAATAAAAAGAAACTTTAACATTACAAAAGTAGTCCTTTATAAATAAAATGACAATAATGCCCTTGACTTAACAGAATTATTTAACCCCTGTTAGTAAAAAGGATGTATTGCGTAATAACTTTTTGTAAAAAAGAACATTGAGTGAAAGTCATTTTTCGAAAGGACCTATTCCATAATTTTCACCAAACATAAAGGATGAAATTTGTAATTTAGTCAATAATTTATATATTAAAAATTTTTGGTATTAATTGTAATAACTACAAAACTTTAGTTGTAGTCTAACTAATTTATGGTATTTATAATCAATATTATTTAGCTTTTTTTTGTATAATTATCACATAACTCACATCTACGTGTAAAATATAATTAATGTAGTTAAATTTATATAAAAACAAGTTTTAAAGCTAACTAGAAAAAAGATAAATTTTACTTGAGTAACTTAATTACTTTGTTGTGCTAACAAGTCTTGATAGTTACATGGAGTGACCACCTTTACCTAGGGTGTGACATATCATATGAAAAATAAACAAATATC
Source organism: Flaveria linearis (assembly GCA_024085815.1). Classification (NCBI taxonomy): domain Eukaryota; kingdom Viridiplantae; phylum Streptophyta; class Magnoliopsida; order Asterales; family Asteraceae; genus Flaveria; species Flaveria linearis. The sequence continues at coordinate 31,778,020 of CM044012.1, read as the reverse complement.
TTTATATTTTACTAAGTTTTATTACTATATAATTCACTTATATTTACCCATCATTATTCTTTATATATTATCATATCTTTTTTATATTTTTTCTTCACTAAGTTAGGTATTATGATAAACTGTTTAGCTTTTTCACATTTATATAGATAAATATAAATAAAGTGTAAATTACACTTTCTGTCCTTTAGGTTTATTGTAAATTTCAGGTATTGTCTTTAAACTAAAAATTTACAGTAAACATCCTTTATGTTTTAAAAAGTTTGCACGTTTCAGCATATCCTCTAAGGGCGTTAAATTTGATTGTTAAGTCAAGACACGTGCCTTGCACATGAGGGTAGTTTAGTTTTTTTACCCTTAATAATAAAAAAGGGAATATTAAAACCCATCCCATCCTACCCCACCCCACACCTCTCTTTCTTTCTCTACCTCTCTCTCTCTCTCTCTTCACACACAAGAAACACCATCACCACCCCTCCACCGCCACCACCTATCCACTGACACCGCCATCGCCGCCACCTGCCCACCGCCACCGCCAGTAACATCCACGGCACCACCAACAACATCACCACCCACCAACACCACTTCACCACCACCCACCGCCTCCCTCCCATCGCCACCCACCACTAGCTCTCCGCCACCAGCTCCACCTACACCCACACCAACTCTGGTCACCCTCGTCTCCTCTCCACTACCTTCCAGCACCCCACTGCCACCACCCACAACCACCAAACAGCCGCCGCCCTCTCCCGCCACCCTCTCCCGCCACTCCATCGCCTCTGCCACATCCACCCCAACGCCACCTACTCCCTACAACACTCCACCGTCACCTCCGACGCAAACAACACCATCTCCGCCGCCTCCGACGATTGTATCTCCGGCTAATGATTCATCTGGAATATTAACGGGGATGATTTTTGGGATCGCATCGAAGGAGTTGATGTGATAGTGATTTTGAGTGTTTTGTTTATTTGCTGCAGAAAGAAGAAAAGAAGAACTCGTGATCCTGCTGATTATTATGTTCCCCCACCCTCTCCTTCACCTAAAGGTAAGATTTTTATAACAAAATGATAACAAAAAAGGAGGTCTAGGGTTTTCTTTTTGTGATCGATGATGATGATGATGTTTATGGATGATGATGTGGACGCGGTAGGCGGGTGGTGGCGGTGGGCAGGCGGTGGCGGGGGCGGTGGGCAGGTGGTGGCGGTGGAGGGGTGGTGATGGTGTTTCTTGTGGTGAGGATAGAGAGAGACAGAGAGAGGGGGAAGAGAGAGAAGAGAGGTGTGAGGGTGGGAGGGTTTTAATATTCTGTTTTCTATTATTAAGGGTAAAAAGACCAAACTACCCTCATGTGTAAGGCATATGACCTGACTTAACGATCAAATTTAACACCGTTAGAGGATAGGACGAAATGTGCAAAACTTTTAAAACATAAAGGATGTTTACTATAATTTCCTTAGTTTAAAGATGATAACTAAAACTTACAAAAAACCTAAAGGACGAAAAGTGTAATTTACTCTATAATAAATTAGTAAATGTATACAGAAACTTACAATATAAACAATTTTACATTAAAGTTTATATAAATTCATAATTTTTTTAAATATGAAAATAACTTGAACTATATAAATATTTTTAATGAATTTGTATACATATAAATATACACAAAGTTTACCTTTTGTTACAAGAAGAGAAAGAACTATCAAAAGATTGTTGGAAAGAGCTTTTATGTGTTTGTGAATTGCCTGTGAATTTTGGTGTTTGTTTAACTAAAAGATAAATTAGGTTTATAGTGAACAACTAATTAACTAAATAAAAAATTAAATGAAAAACAAATCACATCAAATGCTATCAACAAAGTTTATTTTGTTTAACTCTTTGATTATAACACATCATGTTTTAGCTCAATCGGTTGTAACATGTTTCAAAGAGATACTAGTGTCTCTTAACATACCTTTAGAGAATTATGAGTGGATTTTCGTCCATATCATCTTCTAAACTAGTAAGTTGGTTATGATATAGCTTAACTTTGATCAGACTAGTTTGTGATCGCATCTAAATCAAAGACAACCTCTGAACCTCACATCTAGATAACATTTAAACCACAATTTAGAGTTTTTGAACCATACCCAGGTCAAATATCATTGATTCTCTTACACAACTTCAAAAACATAAAAATGGTTCTCAAGAGGTGATGCGAGTCTATGAAGTGCAAAGTTTATCATCAAAACATTATATTGTGCAACTGTCATGTGGTGTCTGTCCGGTAAGGTTGCCTTGCACCATTAAGATCCCTTTGATGCCCAACTTGTGTCCTCTTTTACATAAAGAATTATTAATAGAGGCTCATATTTATCTTATATCGGATGTTTGAAATATTTCACCCTATAATTGATCTGAACCTCACATCTAGATAACATTTAAACCACAATTTAGAGTTTTTTTTAACCATACCCAGGTCAAATATCATTGATTCTCTTACACAACTTCAAAAACATAAAAATGGTTCTCAAGAGGTGATGCGATTCTATGAAGTGCAAAGTTTATCATCAAAACGTTATATTGTGCAACTGTCATGTGGTGTCTGTCTGGTAGGGTTGCCTTGCACCTTTAAGATCCCTTTCATGCCCAACTTGTGTCCTCTTTTACATAAACAATTACTAAAAGAGGCTCATATTTATCTTATATCGGATGTTTGAAATATTTCACCCTATAATTGATAAAATACTCTTATCTTGTACTTCCATTACTATATAACATGAATAGGAGCAAATAATAGGGATCTATACAAATACATGGTATGAGTTTTTATATGTGCACACATATGTGAAGGATATAATATAAAACACATAACAATTGTAGGACCGGGTGAAGGGTTATGCACTTTACAACACAACAACATAAAGAGGAGAGTGTGGAACAACACTTAACAATTCAAATGGGAAACTGGAGAAAATCAGTGTTGAGAACTAAGAAACACAAATGTATATGAGACAGAACAAGAACAACACACAATTAGTTGGTTTTCAAGGTTGATGTATATTGCTCTCTAGTTCCTTACAAATGGTTTACAAAGTTCTAATGATAAGTTACAAGGAGCAGAAATACTTATACTACAACCTACAGCCGGCCATACTTTGAAGGTCAGCTGGATACATGATCTAGAAAACAAAATCAATGTAGAGTCAAAAGGCAGATTGCCTTTTGACTAGTGACTAGACATGCCATAGCTCACATCCTAATATATTACAAAAAGGATAAAGTACATAAAGTGGAAAGTTACAGACTCAAGACCTCAATGTACAGTTTACCAAAAGCATGGACCTTTTCACCAACTCATGTAAAGTTGGTGACTTATCAGAGTGGCAGCGGAAAGTGGTTCAGCTTTAGGTAAAAAGTACATCAGATAAAGCATGTATTTAAAGTCTTCGGAAGAAATCTGTCTTCAATAGTTGGCTTCGGAAGACTTTGTCTTTGAAGCTTGGGAAGACTTCATCTTTTGGCTTCGAAAGATATTGGTCTTGGCTTCGGAAGATTTCATACTTAGAATAATTTCTAAGACTGTATGAAACTTCCAAAGCATTCCACTTCAGTACACTTGTGCATGCATGCAGGAGAGACTTTAGGTGTTTGGGTTACATCATCCTTACAGATAATATTACAAACTCCCTCTAGGCTGATGCTACCAAAACACTTGAAGACTTCAGAAGCTGACAATCCTCATTATGATAATGACCATCCTTTTTTTCATAAGATGATCAGGATCACTCAGACTCTCATAGTATCTTCTCATGTCAAAGAGATCATGCAGAGGTAGATTGAACATATCCTGCCATGTGTAGACATGTTCAACACCTTGATCTCTTATGACATGCCATCTTTCTGGATTTGTAGTATATGTCCAAGATAATATGGGTCTTCCTAATGCCAGAGGAGCTGCTTGAATTGGAGTTGGCAGAACATCGAATTGGAGTTGGCAGAACATCCTCTTGTTGCATATCCTCAGGATGTTCTGACTCATCCTGAGGTTTGGAGTTGGTTGTTTCTTTCTTCTTTTTCTTTAGCTTTGGTTTGGAAACCATCCTTTTTCTCCTTTTTGAACTTTTTAACTAAGAAGATTGACCTGCAACACCTGATTGATCTTCTTTGTTTTTCTCAGTTGGGTCTTCCTCTCTCACAGGTTCAGATTGAGAAGGGACAGATCCCTGCTCTGGATCAGAAGTGGAAGCTTGCTGAGGTTCAGCAAGAGATTCAGGTTGTGTTGTCTTAAATGTTTCAACCTTAATCTCCACTTCCTGAGGGACCTGACTTGGTGGGGAGTGTAAGTCAACAAGTTCACCTCTTTAAATCTTCTGCTTGATTACCCTAATGTGCTCATCCATGGTGGACAGAGACATGGGACCAAGTCTCGTTCCGGAGAATCCGTACAGCTTCAAGAAGCTCATCATCTTCTGCCTATCAACAGACTTCTTCAAGTTTTTATGGATGATGGCTCTTGACTTTATAGCCTCTTCCCTTAACTTCCTTTTGGTGATCTTTCTTCCTTTGGCTACATCAAGTTCAAGTTATTTGAGGTACTCAAACTCAATGTAGTCAAAGGGTAAGGGAAGAAGTGTATCAGCCTGATAGAGGCCTGTGGCACTCAGGTAGTTGATCATATTGATCCTATACTTCTCTTTATCTACCTGAGGTTCTTGTAGAGCCACATCCTCTTGTTTATGAGTTTCTTGAACTGGTGAGAGAGTAGGCACATGCTTATAGAGTCTCTTCTGTCTTCTTTCATCTTTGATTTTCAGAAGTAGCTCTACATCCTCTTCCTCTTTTCTCTCTTTTGACAGTTCCATGTCAACCAGTTCATTTAACTCATCTAAGTAGAGAGAAATGATATTATCAATATCATATTTCCTGGTCTGCAAGTAGTTGATTCTAACTGCCCTTAACTCATCATCCTGAGTATTTGGTCTAGGGGCAGCCCTGATAGCACTTTCCATGAGTCTTGCAGACCCAGTAAAGGAACAGTCTCCCCTTAGCTTCCTTTTCCCTCTCTCTCCTCCTCCTCAATCTCCTTAGAAGTCTAATTTCTTTTCCCTTTGTCACTCATAGACCTTTGTGACTCAGGGTGGAGAGAGCTTTGGCCTTCATTGCTTGGTGTAGCTTCCAAGCTCTGGCCAGAGAGAGGTTGAGATGCACCTTCACCAGCAGTTGTCTCATCAAGGCATTGAACCTCTACAGCAGTTGATGGTGAGATAGTGCTCTCAGGTTCTACCACCGGGTCTTCAGTCAAGGTTTCCCATTTGAAGCTAATCTCAGGGTCTGCCTCAACATCCAGTTGACCGATGGTATTGCCTGATTGCCTTAGTCTTCTTCTAAGGCTAAACTCTGCAGTGTTCCTGTTTTGAGCTCTTTGAAGAATAAAAATTCTTCTATCAGCATCATACCTACACTAAAAAATATGACTTAAAGTTGGTAGGGATGATATAGCTCTTGGAATGCCTTTCTCAAAGAGACTCCTAATGACCGAGTCTATACTATCCACATTAATGTGAACTTGAGAAAGTTGCTGAGTATGCACAATTGCAAGTGAGGATGGTGAGTCCTCAGTGTCCATACTCCCTGAAGAACTCCTAGGTTCTGTGACTGTAATGACTTCCTCCCCCTTTTTGGTAGCATCACCCTCTTGCATAGGTGAGCTAGGAGTTAGGTCAATCACATTCACAAGTTCTTGTGTTCCTGGTTGAGCTCCTCTTAAAGGTCTCCCAGCTAGTTTTTCCTTAAGATGAGATATCTCAAGTTGCTAATCATTGACCCTGTGTTGCAAGGTAGTCACTTAAGATTCAAGGTGACTAACCTTGGAGACTAGATAGGTGCATGTTTTTGACAGTTTTTGCACCTTTAGTCTCAGATTCCCCTCATCTTCATCAGAAGAATCACTGGGGGATGAGAGAATTGGGCCAAGGTCCTCTTCCTCATCACCAGCATGGTATTCTTGGCTACTGGATTTCCTCTGCTCAGTGACAGCTTTAGTTGAACTGTCAATGAGCTGAGTTGCCATAGTTGAGGGCTGAATGATGTAATCACTTGCTGAAGTGAGAGCCTCTTCCATATGGATATCCTGAACAGGTTCAGAAGTATCCACCTCAGTGATAGGTGACTAATATGGGCTAGACCTAGGTGACTCAGAAGCACTCATCTCCCTTTGAGGAGTGGTGTAGTATGGAGACTCATGGTACTCACTGGCATCTAAGTCTTCATCAGTATAGAAGTCAAGGTTGGGAATGGGTTGGTTTATGTCTAAAGGCTGGGGATGGTAACTGTCTCCTGAAGGTTGTTCACTTGAGTGTTGAGACTCAGAGTGAAGGCTTAAGGCAGTTAAGCTTGTGAGCTCAACAGGCCGAGCATGAGGAACCTCAGCACTGATCTTTGAAGTAATGGGAGTGGTTTGCTACTCAGGAGAAGTGGGAGCTCCAGTATCCACTTCCTCCAGTATAGGTAAGTATATGGGGGCCTACACAGACTCAATAGCTTATGCAAGGGTTCGTTTATGTTTTCTTTGGTAGGTGAGGGTGATTTGTGGTTGTTTTGGTGGTTGATATGTATAAGGTATGGGTTCAACACTAGCTTGTGTTGCTAGGTTGTCACCTTGAGCAATGAGCTCTAACATTTTTTGGACAAGGGCTGTTTCTACCCATGAGAAACCAACAATTGGCTTCTCAAAATTTTAAAGATGTCGGGCTTCATCTGTCCCAATTTAAGAATATTACCTGTTTTCCTCAACTGTGAGCTCAGTTCACAGTTGAGAATGTATTAAACATATCTAGGAAACATGTAATACTCTAAGGAGTCTAAGTTTACAATCAGATTTATATAAACAAATTGAGAGTACCTGAACTTGACTCCCTGAACCATTCTATGCACTATGAAGGAGAGATCTTTAGGAATCTGGTCCCACCCTCCATGCTTGTTGGACAAGCTGTGGATAACCACATGAAGTAGGTACTTCCACTTAGGTGAGACCTTCCCTTTCCTGAAGGTCTTTATAGAGAAATCTCCTTCATAGCCCATCTGCTCAAAGGAATGATTAATAGCTTCTTTTAGGAAGAACACCTCACCTTCTTCATCACCTAACTGAAGATGAGTGTTGATGATAGCCGGAGTGATGAAGACTGTTCTCCCCTGTACTGTGGCAGACAGTGCCTTCTCCCTATCCATAATGACCTCTTGGTAGGTCTTCCAAAATTCAAGCAAATGATCCTCATAGAGAGGAGGATCAATGGTAAGGGAGGTGAAGTAGTTTGACAAAGCCAAGAATTGGCACACCTCTGAGAAATATGGATCTTTCTCAGAGTTTAACAAAGCAACCTGATTGTGTTACCAGTGTAATTGCATAGAAAAATCTTGGTCATTTCGTCTGTCAAGGTTGGCTATTATGAGAAAGCTTAAAGGTGAAGGAAGGATGAACGAAAGCGGTTTCAGAGAGAATTCTGGAATTTAGGTTTGGAGAGAAGATGAAGATGATAAAAAGAGGGGGAACTGACAGGTTTATGTGTGAAAAGGATTTGAGACAAAGTTAATGAAAGAGGATAAACTTTGAAATCTGGAAGGCGGTCCCACCTCTGAAAAAGTAGTTTGCTTTTTGCTCAAAAAGTGGTTTTCTTGGAAATTAAATGAATTAGTACACTAGACAACTTAGTACACACAAATTTTAAGAAATTAAATGAATTAATTTTAAGAAAAAGCTACTCAAAGTAAATCATCCCAATAGCTGATATAAAATACTTAAATCTCTGTTCATCAAAGGCTTTTGTAAACAGATCAGCATATTGTTCATTTGTGTTAACTTTAACTAGTTTAATTAGTCCCTTTTCAAAGTTATCTCAAAGTAAATGATACCTAATGTTTATGTGTTTTGTCCTTAAGTACTGCACAGGATTCTCTGTGATAGAGATAACACTGTTGTTGTCTATGTGAATGGGAGTCTCCTTGAAGTTTAAGCCATAGTCAAGCATCTTATTCTGAATCCAAAGCACTTGAGCACAGCATCTTGCAGCAGCAATGTATTCAGCTTCAGTAGTTGATGCAGAGCCATAGGATTGTTTCTTGTATTGCCATGAGACAACCCTTCCACCAAGGAACTGACATCCCCCAGATGTAGACTTTACAGTCACATTACAACCACCATAATCACTATCTGTATATACATACAGATTGAAGTCAGAATTCTTGGGATACCAAAGACCAAGTGTTGAGGCACCTTTGAGGTATCTTAGAATTCTCTTGACAATGATGAGGTGAGACATCTTGGGGTTGGCATGATATCTTGCACAAATACATGTGGCAAACATGATATCAGGCCTGCTAGCTGTAAGATACATAAGAGACCTAATCATAGCCCTATAGAGGTGTTCATCCACATACTCCCCCTCAAGATCAGGCCCAAGGGAGTGGTTTCTTGCTATGGGTGTCTTAGCAATCTTACAATCAGTCATGTTGAATCTTTTGAGTATGTCCTGAACATACTTTGACTGACTTATGAAGATTCCATCTTTAACTTGCTTCACTTGAATTCCCAGAAAGAAATTGAGTTCCCCCATGGCACTCATTTCAAATCTGTCTTTCATCAGCTTCTCAAAGTCTTTGCAGAGCCTTGGATTAGTTGAACCAAAAATGATGTTATCTACATACACTTGAACTATCAATAAGTCATTTCCCTGTCCTTTGATGAAGAGAGTTCCATCTATAGTACCCCTTCTATATCCATGTTTGTAGAGATACTGAGATAGAGTCTCATACCACTTTCTTGGTGCCTGATATAGCCCATAAAGAGCCTTATCAAGCTTGCAGACATAATCAGGATGATCAGGATCTGTAAAACCAGGTGGTTGTTTGACATACACCTCTTCATCAATCACCCCATACAGAAAAGCATACTTGACATCAAGTTGATTGACCTTGAAGTTCTTGGATATAGCAAATGCCAAGAATATCCTAACAGCTTCGAGTCTTGCTACAGGAGCAAAGACATTAGTGTAGTCAATTCCTTCTTCCTGTGTGTATCCTTGAACAACTAGTCTAGCTTTGTTTTTGATGACAATGCCTCTATCATCTTTCTTATTCCCAAATACCCGTTTCGTTCCTATAGTTGTCTTCTTATGAGGAAGAGGACATAGGTTCCAAACCTTCTGTCTCTTGAATTGAAGCAGCTTCTCTTGCATGGCTTCAATCCAACTTCCATCCTTCAAAGCCTCATCAACTTTCTTAGGCTGACAAGAAACAAGAGTGAAGACAAACATTTGCTTCATGGGTTTGTCCTCTTGTTCTTACCCCAACGTCAACATCTCCAATGATGTTTGTGGTAGGATGAGACTTGTGGATCCTTACCTGAGGGATCACAGCAAGTTGCTGAGAGAGATCCAAATTAGAGAAATTTAGATCTGGCATTGATGCTTCTTCCACCTCTTCAACACACTTATCAAGAGAAACTTGGTCCAATGAGTGTATGACATCATTGATATGTTCATCTATGGAATGGTTATCAGTATCAAGAAATTCTTGATCACTATCACCACCACCATCATTTTTTCTGCATTTGAAGTTTCTTTGTTTTTGTCTGTTGAGCCTCTGAGCTGGAACTTGAAGGCATCTCAGATGTATCAGCGAAATTGTCATTGTTTTGCTGATAGAAACTTCATTTGCTGAAGTAAAGTTACAACTGGAGCTGAATATATGTAACTTGAAGGTCTTCTTAGCTCAAATCTTGGATCAGGATCACCTGGAGGTAAGATGTTTATAGATCCTGAAACATTCTCATAAGATTTGTTAAAACAGTTGGTAACTAAATCAAGATCAAATAGCCAATCCGGACTAGAACCTTTCACACTGGGAGTGTGCTCATTGAAAGTCACATTAGCTGACTCCTTAACTACTCTAGTTCTGAGATTGTATACTCTATAAGCTTCAGCTTGAGAAAAGTATCCAATTAAGTGTCAATCATCTGATTTCTCAGCAAATTTGGCAATTTAATCTTTGGTATTCAAGATGTTGCATAGTCATACAAATGACCTGAGAAAACCAATGAAAGGTTTTCTCTTGTGCCAAAGTTTATAAGGAGTCTTACCATGAGTCTTAACTACTAAAACTCTGTTTTTCACATCGCAGGCAGTGTTGAATGCCTCAGCCCAGAAGGTGATAGCCAGTTTAGAGTCAGACAACATGGTTCTTGCAGCTTCAATCAATGTCCTATTTCTCCTCTCAGCAACACCATTTTGCTGAGGAGTCCTGGGAGCACTGTATTGTCTTGTAATACCCTTATCGTCACAAAATGTGTCAAGGATTTGGTTCTTAAATTCAGTTCGTTGATCATATCTTATGGTTTTGACCTCGTGATCACATTGATTCTTAATTCTTAAGATGAAATTCTTTAAAATCTCAGGGGTCTCATCCTTAGTTCTAAGAAAGAAGACCCAAGTGAATCTTGTAAAGTCATCTGTGATCACCAGACAGTAAGAGGTCCTTCCTAGACTCATTACACTGGTGGGGCCAAAGAGATTCATATGTAACAAGTGTAGGGGTGTAGTGATGGAGTTTCTTTTCTTAGGCTTGTGAGATACCTTGTGTTGCTTCCTTTTCAGGTATGCAACATAATGGTCATCACTTGTAAACTCTTTCTTTGGCATTCCAGTTACCAAATAATTCTTAATCAGCTTATTTATGTTTTAAAAGTTTACATGGCACATTCTTTTATGCCAGAGAAAAGACTCATCACTATTGGCTTTAGATAGATAGCATAAAACTTCTCCTAAGGGAGACGTTTCTTGTAAGTCCATCTTATACATGTTCCCTCTCCTGGGGGCTCTGAGCAGGATATGCTCATTAGGAATAATCATCCCAGGCTTAAGAACAATGCACTTATGCTCAGTAAAGAACATGTTATGACTCTGATCACAAAATTAGAATACACTCAGAATATTGTACCCAAGCTCCTTGACAAAGTTTACCTTCTCAATGCTGAGCTTACCATTTCTGACCTTGCCCCTTCCAGAAATGTAACCTCCTTCATCTCTTCCAAAAGCAACTGGTCCTCCATCAATCCTTTCAAAGTTCTGGAGTTGTGACCTATTGCCTGTCATGTGCCTGGAACAACCACTATCAGTGATCCAGATATTTTTGTTTGTCTTGAGCTGTTCTTGCACAAAGAAAATGATTAGTTACATTTGGAAATCCAAGCCTTATTGGTCTTGGGCTCATCAAAAAAAGTAGAAGGTAATGAAACAGTAATAGATCCTATCGTTGTGCTTAGAGGATCTTTTGCTGTTGTTGATGGAGAATTTTCAGTCACTTGGTCTTTCTTTGACTTCCACACCACCTTTGCAAGTTTAGACCTGACCTTCAATACTTCAGAAGCTTTTGAGACTTTGGAAGTTTTGATGACTGGACCTTTGGAAGATCCTGCTAACACTGCAGCAGACTTCAGTGCTTCGGAAGTATTCCTTTCTTCCGAGAGCAAATTTTCTTCCGAAGATAATTTTCCACTTGCCTTCTTCTTTCCTTTGGAGCTTCCGAAGGAAACAGATTTTCCTTCCGAAGCTGAATTCTTCTTAGAGCTCTTGGAAGTCTCTTTCTTGGTCACATAAAGAGTACCTCTTGGATTGTATGGACAATCCTTAGCAAGATAGAAGTACTCTCACACATAACACATTTCATCTTTTTCCTCCCAAGAGTTTTCTTCTGAGAACAAGGCTGGCTTTGATCACTTCCTTTCTCCATCTTCATCTTTACACATGCTAAGACAGTCCCTTTGGGCTGAGGACTGTTCTTGGAGTTGGATGGTTCAGGCTGTGTAGCAGTGGTACACAACTGATCAGCCTTCTTCTTGATGCTGAGATGATTTGAACATGAACCAGAACTCTTGGTAGAAGAGTTGAGGTTAATGTCTTCAGTATTAACCATGTCAAACCCTGCAGAAATAAAGACTTGTTTATGCTTAGAGTTAAAAGTGGCCTTGATCTCTTGAGCCCTCCTAGCCTTTCTCTTGCTCTTTCTGATCAAGTTTTTTATCATAGACTTGGTCATCCCAGGCTTCATGCTCTCCTCAGAAGGATAGTAACCCTTCTTAGAATCCTCCTCTTCACTCTTCTCAGATGAATTCTTCACAACCACTTTTTCATCTTCTTCACTCAAGGGGTCTATATGAGGAAGCTCATCTTCACAAGTTCCACACCTAGGTAATCTTACATATAAAATTGTGTGTGGAGGAGCTATCTCACTAGATCCCTGTCCTTGCTTATTTTAATAACAAACTTTTGCATGCAAGGATGAGAATATGATGTTCTTGAAGGTCTTTTCTTCAAGAACATATTTTTCTACTCTGGCTTTGCTGATCACAAGCTCAGCCTGGCACTCAAGTTACAGTTGTAACACTTAACTTTGCTTTTATCCAACCCAAACTTCCCACTGGTTGTATTACTGGGAAACTTCCTTCCTATCCTCTTGTAGAACCTCTTGGCTCTGTAAGCGAGAAGAGCCATTTGTTGGATTATCTCCATGTACTCCAGATCATCTGGATGGATGTAGTCCAAGTCTTCAAGGGTGAATAGGAAGCTGCCATAACTTTCATCAGAAGACACAAAGGCTTGAGAGGAACTTGTCTCTTGGAATGGGCTTCCTTCAGTATAGTTCTCCCTTGGTGTCTCCGGGAAGGTTATGAAAGGACCCTTTTATGAGATGTCAGGGTAGCATATGAGATGATGTTAGGTTTCTATGCTATCCCTTTCAGTCACATGAAGGGCTAAACTCATTTGATTGCTGGAGTTACCAGATGAACCTTGCATGTTCTTCTCTGTCTGGTATCCACTGAGAATGTCATACAACTCTATCAAAGTGAGAGTCTTAAGGTTCTCAGTTCTCTTGATTATAACACGATAATGTGTCCATTGCCTAGGAAGAGAGGACATAAACTTTCTTACAATGTCCTTGTTCTCAAGAGTGACTCCAACATCCACTAGGGTATCCACGATCTTAACATACCTGAAGTATTGTTGAGTCATGGTCTCACCTATTTTGAAGGTGAAATTTTCAAACTGCTGCTTCAGAAGATCCTTCTTGTTCTCCTTGGCTTCAGTGGAACCCTCATACATTAGTTTCAATGCATCCCACAGCTGCTTAGCTGTTTTGCATTTCTTGAAACCTCTGTATACAGAGTTTGGAAGAGCAGTCTGAAGAGCTGTCATGGCCTTTTGATCAATTTTTACTCTCTTTCTATCTTCTTCTAAGTAGTCAGCCACATCCTTGGGGATCATACCACCTCCAGCAGCAGCTGAAGGGGTGCTTGGTATGAAAGGTCCAGAGACAACAGATTCACATTCTTGAGTCTTGACACTTGATGAAGCCTTCCATTCTTTGGCACCAAGTGTCAAAGTCATCAAGAGTGATTAGTGGGGACTTTGTCATGGTTCCAGTTTCCATATCAGCTTTAGAGATAGCTACCATTTGAAGGGTTAAGTATTTTTATGTCTGTGAGGGATCTTAAGATGGTGAGATCTTATATCAAGAGCCTAAGATGGTCTGATACCAATTGTAGGACCGAGTGAAGGGTTATGCACTTTACAACACAACAACACAAAGAGGAGAGTGTGGAATGAAAATATATCCTGAAACCTTCAAATAGCACACAATGTGAAAAGAACACTTGAGAAGAATGCATACTGATCTTTGTCTGTGCTTATGAAAAGAATCTTTAGTTGAGAGGTCGTATCTGGTAATATATCCTGAAACCTTCAAATAGCACACAATGTGAAAAGAACATTCAGAATCATAAAGGAACACAGTCAGACGAATGACAATGAACAAAGAAATGATTAAAAAACGGGAAATCCATAAATCAAAATCAAGACCATGAAACAACAAGATGTACCAATTATGAAAAGCAAAAACTCAAATTCACACCATATTACGACATGCAACTTAAAACATCCGCTCTAAATGAAAATTGAAAATACGAACAAGAGAAAACATAAAGCCTAACCTGCAAGAACCACCTGAAACTAAAATCGAAAACCACTTGAATAACAAGGACATGCAAAAGGCTAGCAAGCACAAGCAGAAGATGCCAATATGTAACGAAATAAGTATGATTTTTTACTAAAGTTGTATCTCACACCGGTTATATGAAGAAACTTGAGAAGAAAACATGTATTATCAATCCGACAGGGTTAAGGGGTTTAAGGAGAATAGACGTAGAGAATTTCTAAAAAACAACAATTTCATTAGAAACAAATAAAGTTGGTTGGGTATTTATATACACCAAACGGTTACAACGGTTATACATGAGGGTGATGCCAGTTGACTAATTTCACCAGCTAAACATAGGTCGTAAATTATAATGGGGCCTACTAAAGAGATGCCAAGAAGGATATCTGGACGCCCTGCTTACGGCCCGTAAGGGCCTTCACGGGCCGTAAGCACTGTAGGCTAATCAAATCAATCATTCAAAATTTTAACGGCCCGTGAAAAAGGTTACGATCAGTAGATGTAACGACCCGTTAGCCTAGTCATGGCCCGTTATTTACTTTCCTCACGGCCCGTGAACTCCTTCACGGGTTTTATTTTCACGGTTAATAATTTGATGAGATATATTATTCCTCGTTTTTCATGTAAGTTTGTATTTATTACATTATTTGATATGACGTAATATTACTCGATATTCGTGTTAATTATGTGACGGATGCAATATTCCATATGAAATACTATATAAACATTAGTTTATAAATTCATTTCATAAAATCATTTTTACGATAAATTTGAAATATTTAACGTTACGATGTCTATCTAGGATAGCAACTATTTATTCGGGTCGGAACCTAACTATTACCCTAACGAGGGTTACGGTTATTACGATGAGGGTGTTTCAAACTGTTTAGGATAATCCGCGTCCAATTACGTTGGGGATGACGACAGGGATGATGACGGCGATGACGGGGGTGATAACGGTGGCGATAGCAGCGGTGATAATGACGGTTCTGGTTCCGGTAAAAGAGGTTTATACGACACGAATCAGGTTATAAGATATATCATATTTAATTTTACTTTCATTAACTAATAACTAAAAAAGGGCGTACCTGATGCTGCAAAGAGCTCCCGCGTTCGCAGGGTCCAGGGAGGGTCCGCCCCATTTAAGGGAAGATGTACGCGGTCTTTCCCCCACATTTTGTGGGGAGGCCGTTTCCACGGATCGAACCTGAGACCTTTGGTCTCTTAGGAACAGCTTCAACCGCTGCGCCAAGGCCCGCCCTCTTTTCATTAACTAATAACTAATTAAAAATATTAAATTTTTTAGGTTTTCTCATATCATGAAGAATTAGTTGATTGGGCAACTAACGTAGGGCGAGAAAATGGGTTTGTTATTGTCACCAAACGTTCAAAAAGAAACTCAAATGTTGTGGTTGTTAAAATATGGTTGAAATATGATCGGGGTGGTGTATATAAGGGAGCACCAACTATTAGAAAAACTGGCACCAAAAGAACAAACTGTCAATTTGAATTGCAGGGTAACTACGAGATGAAGAGATATGGGTGGATTGTAGTTGTTGTGGACGATAAATTCAACCACTTCACACAACCAGTTCACACCAATTTACTCAATATCCAAACCATGAGTGCTACAAGTTTTACATCAAATTCCGCGTCGCTTTCACCGGATCAAAATCCATGGACGGATGAAGAGGAGGTGACTTTAGTAAGATCTTGTATCGAAAATTTAGGTACTATCCCACCAAATTCAATATTTTGGAATTGGTTTCAACTCGTTTTCATCAAATTCTCGAACGTGAAGAATATCGCACCACTTGTGAACTTACCAACAAGTGGTTTGACTTGATAAGGAAGGTCACGACATTTCACCAGCTCTATAAAGACGTTTACAACAATCAAAATACGTTATGGAATGATACAGATATTATGACAACAACTCAAGAACGATATCGGGTGAATTTCGGAATTTCTTTTAACCATTTTGCGGATTGGATCTTTTATAAAGATCAAGAAGATTAAAAATTATGTGTTTTATTATTGTGTGATAATAACGGTTTATCGTTTTTAATAAAGTGTACTAATAAACGTTTATGTTTTAATAAAATATTTCATTAATGTTCTATATTATACGTCTAGAATACAGTTCGCCTGCCATAAATCTTCGGAATCTAAAGCAAGCATCTTGTAAGTTAACCTCTTGCCACTGTGAAGATCTATTTTGAACCAACCTACACAATAACATACAAATTACAACTCTTGAATCTCGACCAATATGACCGGCGTTAGGAGGCCACACGGTTTCACCCGACAACTCTTCTGTTTTACGTATTTCTTCGTATCTCCATATTATGAGTCCATTTGTCCACGCCCGAACATGCTGTAAAATAACAACTTTTTTAATTGTTAGAATTATAAAATAAAATAAAATTTACAATTAAAAACTTAAAATCATACCTCTGTACATAAAGACACGTTTCCTAGCAATTCACGTCAAAATTCTAACTGAATATAGGAATGACCCATGTAATACACCCTACATGTTTGGGAATCATCGTTACGTATACACTTAATAACATTTTCAGACCAGTTCTTCCATTCTGCCAATTATGGTTATCTATTGGATCATGAATGCTTTCCACAATATCTCGTGAGTATGAAGACGACTCATTTTGACTTCTTCTATTACCTCTGTGAGAAGACATTTTAACAGTTTCGTTTCTCACTAACCGTATAAAACAAATAATATATGTTCGTTTATATAACGTTTATACGGAATCTTAAATCAAATCAAATAATTGCTTTACGTTTTTCAAGTAATAATACGTCACGTTACATAATTATAAAATTTAAAAATGTGCGCAAACAGAGGAAAATATATACCGAATCTTATTCAGAAGGAATTTTACAGCCCGTGAATGAAGTCACTGATCGTTAATGAGTCCCTTAACGGCCCGTAAGATCTTTCATGGAAACATTCTTACGGGCCGTGGCGTAGTTCACGACCCGTAACAGAAAAAGCTGCAAAATTTAAAGTTGGCAGTTTTCACGACCCGTAAAGGACGTCACGGGCCGTGAAAAAAGTCAAAGGGCGTCCCTGTATCACCTGACAGGACGTCCCAATAGCTTTTGTCATTGTAATACATAACATACATCAATAATTAAATACAAATAGATTTCGGATAATATAAATAATTATTCCAACATTTACAAAACAACTAAAATCCAAACACGTGTCTAACACACGTGAGCCAAACAAAAGCCCAACTATGGGCTCTAACCCACACACAAACAAAGATAAAATATAAAGAAATGTAAAATGCAAACAAATAAATAAAAATAAACACCAACACCACAGACCTCCTCGTCGAGCCCAATCTCAACAACGATAATGCATCTAAATCACAAGAATTGACCTGTCAAAAACCACCACCGGTATGGAGTTTAACCAACTTTACAAAGTACAGTCCTCAGCAAGCTTTAAAAAGGTTTGTTACAACTTCAAGAACGTTTGTTATGATGAACGTAATTGCGAGTCTCTTGTCTGAATCAAGTAGGGCTGTCCAAACTGCTCGATGCTCGAGGATCGCTCGACGATCGATCGGAAAATGCTCGGAAAATGCTAGCTTGAATTCTGCTCGTTTGTAAACGAGCAGAGCGGCTCGGATCGGTTTGTAAATGAGCAGAGCACGAGCAAAGGTCCGCTCGCTCGAGGGGCGCTCAGTTTTGCTTGAATATATATATATATACACACACACACACATTATATATATATATACACACACACAATATATATATATATGTACACAATATATATATACAATATATATATATTTACAATATATATATATACATATATATATAATATAAATATATATATACATATATATATAATATATATATATATACATATATATATATATAACAATATATATGTATGTATGAATGTATGTATGTATATATGTATATATATATATGTATGTATCTATATATGTATGTACCTATATATGTATATGTATATGTATATATATATGTATATATATGTATATATATGTATATGTATATGTGTGTATATATATGTATATGTATATGTGTATATATATGTATGTATATGTATATGTGTATATATATGTATGTATATACATATGTATATACATATAGACACATATACGTCTACATGTACATGTACATCTACATGTACATGTACATGTACATCTACATGTACATCTACATGTACATGTACATGTAGATGTACATGTACATGTACATGTACATGTACATGTACATGTAGATGTACATGTACATGTAGATGTACATGTACATGTAGATGTACATGTAAACATGTAGATGTACATGTACATGTAGATGTACATGTACATGTAGATGTACATGTACATGTAGATGTACATGTACATGTAGATGTACATGTCACATGTACATGTAGATGTACATGTACATGTAGATGTACATGTACATGTAGATGTACATGTACATGTAGATGTACATGTACATGTAGATGTACATGTACATGTAGATGTACATGTACATGTAGATGTACATGTACATTTTGATGTACATGTACATGTAGATGTACATGTAGATGTAGATGTACATGTAGATGTAGATGTACATGTAGATGTAGATGTACATGTAGATGTAGATGTACATGTAGATGTAGATGTAGATGTAGATGTACATGTAGATGTAGATGTACATTTTGATGTACATGTAGATGTACATGTACATGTAGATGTACATGTACATGTAGATGTACATGTACATGTACATGTACATCTACATGTACATGTACATGTACATGTACATGTACATGTACATGTAGATGTACATGTACATGTAGATGTACATGTACATGTACATGTAGATGTACATGTACATGTACATGTATGTACATGTACATGTACATCTACATGTACATGTACATCTACATGTACATGTTATGTGTGTATATATATGTATATATATATATATAAAAACCCATTGCCTAATTCAAAAGCCCATTCCCTTAATTAACCGCAACCAACTACAGATAACAGATCCACGCTCCAGTGCTCCACAATCAACATTCCTACTTCAATTTACACTTCAGTCTTCACAGGCCACTGCCACCGTACCCCTTCTAAAATTATCTTTTTAATATCTAGAAATCTACAAAAGAAGAAGAAAAATTAAAGATTGATGTCTTGATTCAAGATGAGTGTGGTAACAGCTAATGGATATGAAATATATATATTTTTATAAAACCTTTGTATGTATATTGTCAATAATATTGAAGCCTACAATATATACTATTATGCTTAGTCTAAAATGTATAATGAAACGTTGCTATTGTCTTTTCTTAGGTGGACATGAAAATGGTCGTGAAAATCATCATTGGTGGGCTTTTGGAGATTAGATAATTGTCTTTCTAAGAATTTTAATTTTGACTTAGAATTTAATGTGTTTGAATTTGTATTTTGTGTAACTTTTGATTTCGTATGGTTTTTGTTAACTTCTTAGGTTTGTTATTGGAACTTGAAATTCTTGAATGAATGAAAACCGAGCTAAACGGAGCCGGTATGTATTTTGTTATGCTAAATTTGTTATAAAACCGAGGGAAATCGAGCTGCTCGGTTAAATTCGATCCGAGCACGAGCATGATTTTTCCGCTCGATTTTATAAATTCGATTCGATCTGCGCGGCTCGATTTTAAATTCGAGCGAGTTCAAGCATACCTTCGCTCGGATCGGCTCGGCTCGTGAACAGCCCTAGAATCAAGTCTTCCTGCTATAGCATAGCCTTAGTTAAATTGTAGCTTGTTCCTTCTTTAACGAGACACTCCTTGCCATCCATCATTTTTTTCTTGCCGCGGATTTCTCTCTATAATGTTTTTTTTTTAATATTTCTTAGAAGTAACTTGTTTATTATGTTTGATTTGGGGAAGATGTTGTTTCACTTTGTTTTTGGTTAATTAAAAAAAGTCAAGGGTTTAGTTAGGTTATTATTTGAATTTATATAATTTTAGAAATTAGGGTAAATTGGTAATTCTATTGATTTAACAAAAAAGTCCACCCTTGTTTACTTTTAGACCATAAATGGAAACAAACATGACAATTTAGTTGTTGTTGCTGTGGCGGCGGTAGCAGCCATAGTTTAACACGAGATTATGTTCACTAGAAATGAAGTGTAATACATTTATTACAACACTTATGAATCTTTTTGGAATTCTATGTTTTCTTTAGGACTGTAAACGAGCCGAGCCATCGAGCTCGAAGCTTATCGAGCAGAGCCTAGCCGGCTCGAAAATTTTAACGAGCTCAAAACACCGGCTCGAGTTCGGCTCGTGAAAAGCTCGAGCTAGCTCGAGGCTCGTTCGAGCCGGCTCGATTTAATTTTTTTTTCACATTAATTTATATGAAAACATAAAAATATATATTTGGGCTTTACCTTTTATTGAGTACTCCGTACTTAGATAACAAAGATCATTATTTTGAATATAAACAATTTACTATCAAGTTATATATTTTTTAAATAAAATATTAAATGTTTCTAAAAAGAATCCATTTTTATTTTTAAAAAAACCTTTCTAAAATCCTAATATAAAAATAATAATTATAATAATAGTAGTAGTAATAATAATATTTTTTATTAAAATATATAAATATATATATACATATATTATATGCACCGAGTCACGAGCCGAGTCAACGAACCGAGCCACGAGCCGAGCTCGAACCGAGCTAACCCTGGCTCGAGTTCAGCTCGTTTAGAATACGAGCCGAGCAGAGCCGGCTCGTTTGGATACGAGCTTTTTTCGAGCCGAGCTTTTTTCGAGCTTTTCTTGAGCGAATTTCGAGCGAACTTCGAGCCACAAACTTTTTGTACAGCCCTAGTTTTCTTATTATATTTATAGTTTTAGTTTGCAACCGTAAAATCCTTCACAAAAATGTCATAATATTTTCTATCAAAATATATCAAATTTGTATTTCCCCTAAAGGTTTTGGGAAAGAACATGCCCGTAGAGATAGTGTGGTATTTGCAGCTCAATCTGTTGGCTTAGTACAATTTTTTATGGATGGTGTTGGGGACAGTGCAAGTGTTTTTGGGGAGAAACCAGACCTAACCGTCACGGTTAAGTCTGAACGTGAGGGTTTGAAACTAAACGTGACGGCTTGACCTAAACGTCACGTATGGTTTGACTCCTGACAAAAGTACACTAATAAAGAGGCATGGGTCTGAAACAAAACGTGACAGTTTGCCCTAACCGTCATAGTTAGGGTACGAGGTAGACTTGATTTTGACAGAAAGTTCAATGAAACCCGGGTACCTACCACTTTGAACCGTTACGGTTAGGCCAAACCATAACGGTTTCTCATCCAGATTTTTCTATAAACATGCATTTTATGGTTTCATGCAACCAACCGTCATCAACCGTCATGAAAAAAACTTCATCATTCCAAAAACATATAATTCAAAAACAATGTCGGGTTTGGGAGATTATGATAAAAAGCCGAAGCTTCCAGATTTGAATGAGGAGCCACCTATAGAAGATTCAAACCAGGTTAAAGTAGTGTCTATTTTTATAAATGTTTATTTGAAATATCTAACCATTACTTTTTTTAGGAATATTACGTATACGGGACTCACCCTTCTTTGGTGTGGAGGAAACCAACCCGTCAAACACATTTGTTGTAGAGGCGTACAACTCATTATTTAGACCGATGGGTTACGATGAAGACTACAGACACCCCCTTACCAATCTTAAGAATATGCCCCGAACTCGTACCACTCACAAACAGAGACGGGTTACGGACATGACTCAAACCCGTACCACTCACAAACAGAGCAGGATTATGGACATGCCCCGTACCGCTCATAAATAGTTCCGGATCACGGACATTCCGGACATCCCTCATACCAGTCAGAACCAGAAGTTAAACATGTGTCGGATACTTTTAATGGGAATGACACAGATGAGAGTGACGGTTCGGTTCACCTCAAAGAAAACCATGGGGACACCGCGAAGCACGATGGGGATGAGGATCGGATAATAAGTGACGGGTTTGCAAGAACATAAAACACATGTTTAACCTTTTAAACATTCTGAAAACGCAGCGGATATAAGGCTTTTAAAAACGATTTTTAAAGCTGAAATTTCATGTTCTTAGGTGACCATTTTAGGTGAAAAACAAACCCATATCAAAAGGATCTTAAATATATGAATGGACAAGCTATGAACATACAAAACGTACATAAAATCATAGCTTGAATAAGCTGTGATGTCTACCTTCTTCCAGCAAGAAAAGTCGACAAAGAAGGGTTGTTGGATGCTTCAAAACGTCCAAAAGAAGGGCTGAAAGATGGCCAAAACTTTAAAGAAGAAGTCCTCAAACGTCTATACCCACAAGCCTTCAAGCAAACACCAAGGTTGTAGGATTTTGGACACCAAAATCTTCAAGAAACAAGCTGCCAATGCTCCTTCAAAATCGTGAGATTGAAGAGAGAAGAAGGGAGAGTTTTTCTTGGATTTTAAGTTGCATGTGTTAGGAATAATGGCTGGTCAAAAACCTCTTTTAAGACCCTTTAATGTGTATTGTCATTTCAACAAAATTGGTCCAATAGAATCAAGGGGGGGGGGCGGCCGAAAATTGGTTTGAAAAGGGTTCCCCCTTTTTATTCAACACAATACACATGTTGCATAAATGGTCTTGTTGTTTGATCTTTAAATATATGCATACAACTAACCATTTAATTTGTATAACATATATAATGCCATTATTAATTTGTAATGTCATTTAATTAATATAAATAACATTACAAATAATATCATTGAACAAAATATCCTAATAAATTGTTCCATCTCATATGCAACTTATTTAGAAAACCCATTTTCTAAATTGGTGTTAATATTTAATTGCATGATCATATCATCAATTAAATATTAATTGGTGTTTGCTAAGCTTGTTATTGGGTATAACCCGACTTGGATCATAACGTACTAACCACATCAATATTCTAAGTGTCTTGGGCACATAGAATCCTACAATCTCCCACTTGCCCAAGATTCATAGAAAATTGATGCAAGCAGTAAATACCGCCTAACAACGGTTTACTACCCTTAATACGCATGACTTATAGCCATTCAATAACATCATCCCTTTCAAGTATCCTACTTGAAATGATTTAGGTGAATCGATCATCTATCCTTTTGTTACAGATGTCATGTTAAATCCAAGGACACAGAATGATCATTCCTTGTTGATTTAACTTAATCAGGCCTTAGACATCTAACTCTCAACGAATAAGAGGAACAAATTCCATCTTGACTACATACGTTTCTCAAACACCTCGTGTCATACATGAACATATCCTTATGTACTGTCCACTATTTCAGGACAGTGAAGAATAGGCTCAAGGTATAATACTTGGTGAATATCAAAACCCAATATGTATCTCAGGTCGGAGGATACCAAATGATATTCGCCTTTACTCAAATTTACTTATGATCAATCAATAAGATTCCATGTAGTAAAATTTGAGATGCGGGTTAGTCCAATATTTGTATCCCACAAATATCTATGAACCTTGGTAGCAACCCATTGCTCTATATTCATCCTTATGAATATCAACCAATCCAAGTTCATAATAGTCTTACCTTCAAACTTGTTCCCACAAGTGTGAACGACTACGAACATTTAGAGTAAACATTTTACTCATGGATTAAACATGCTAAATTGGAATATTATTTGAAACATTATAACCAAATAATTTTATTCAAATAATAGAAAGTTCCACATATCCAAATACAAAATTTACAGATCAAATCCAATCACTAGAATATCGAAGTCCCATGGCACAAGTATGACCTTCATGCTTTGCCTTTTCAAGGAGCTTCGTGAGAGGATCCGCAATGTTTTGATCCGTGTGAACTTTGCAAATACATATCTTTCCCTTTTCAACTTCATCTCGTATGTAGTTGAATCTCCGCTCAATGTGCCTAGTCTTTTGATGAGCACAGGGTTCCTTGATTTGTGCAATCGCACCCTCGTTATCACAAAAGATCTCTAGGGGGTCCTGAATGGAAGGGACAACCCCTAGATCGGCAATGAATTTCTTCAACCATGCAGCTTCTTGAGCTGCCAATGAGGCGGCGACGTATTCTGATTCTGTAGTTGATAGAGCCACCACATCCTGCTTGGAGCTCTTCCAAGAAACCGCTCCTCCATTCAGAATGAAAATGTATCCCGATTGTGACCGAGAATCATCACGATCGGTTTGGAAACTCGCATCCGTGTAACCTTTTACAACGAGTTCCTCGTCACCAGATCCATAGATTAGGAACATATCTCTTGTCCTCCTTAGGTACTTAAGTATGTTCTTAACAGTCATCCAATGACTGTTTCCAGGATTCTGCTGGTAACGGCTTGTCATGCTTAAAGCGCATGACACGTCCGGTCGAGTGCATATCATTGCATACATGATGGATCCTATAGCAGATGCGTATGGGATTGCCTTCATGCTATCTTGCTCATCCTTTGAGCTTGGACATTGAGTTGTACTCAATATCGTTCCTCTTTGAATAGGTACCGTACCTTTCTTAGAGTTTTCCATCTTGAACCTTTTCAAGATCTTATCAATGTATGCACTTTGATTCAAACCAATCAACCGCCTTGATCTATCCCTATAGATCTTTATTCCCAGAATATAGGCGGCTTCACCAAGATCCTTAATGGAAAAACAACTTCCAAGCCAGGTTTTTACACCTTCCAAGGTTGGAATGTCATTTCCAAATAGTAGTATGTCATCAACATACAATACTAGGAAAGTTATTATGCTCCCACTAGCCTTTTTATACACGCAAGCCTCATCAGCGTTTTGATGAAGCCAAATTTCTTGACCTCCTCATCAAAACGATGATTCCAGCTTCTCGATGCTTGTTTCAATCCATAGATTGATTTCTTTAACTTGCATACTTTATTAGGATGTTTTGGATCAACAAAACCTTCAGGCTGAACCATATAGACATCTTCCTCAAGATATCCATTTAGGAAAGCGGTTTTGACATCCATTTGCCAAATCTCATAATCATAATGAGCAGCTATGGCAAACAATATCCTTATAGACTTTAGCACCGCAACAGGTGAGAAGGTTTCATCATAATCAACCCCTTGAGTTTGAGTGAAACCCTTTGCTACAAGTCTAGATTTATAAGTATCCAAGTTTCCATGCATATCGGTTTTCTTCTTGAAAACCCACTTACTTCCAACTACCTTGGAATTAAGCGGTGGTACAACAAGTTCCCAAACTTGGTTGTCATACATGGATTGCATCTCAACGTTCATGGCTTCTAGCCATTTGTCACAATCCGAATTGGACATTGCATTATGGTATGTGGTTGGTTCATCAGAATCTACCACATAGCATCCATCCATGAAAAATCCATATCTTTCAGGTGGATTACTAGTTCTACCACTTCTGCGAACGTCTTGTGTGTATTGATCAACCCCTTGATCTTCCTCAACATCCTCATGTTGAGTGCTAGTTTCAACCAAACGTGTATCGGGTTGTGGTTCTTGATCCTCTTCAAGATCCACTGTTCTACTGCCAGCTCCTTCCATAAGGAACTTTGCTTCTAAGAACTCACCCTTTCTGGCAACAAACACCTTTTGTTCCAGCGGATCATAGAAATAATATCCCATAGAATCTCTAGGATATCCAACAAAGATACACTTGGTGGATCGGACATCTAATTTGTTTGGGGTGGGAGTCTTAACATAAGCCTCACATCCCCAAACCCTTAAGTATGATAGGGATGGAACTCTTCCATGCCATATCTCAAAAGGTGTCCTTTCCACCTTCTTGGTTGGGGCCATATTCAGAATACGGGCCGCGGAGAGCAGAGCGAAACCCCAAAATGATAGAGGTAATGTGCTTCTAGCCATCATAGATCGGACCATATCCAATAAGGTTCGATTCCTCCTCTCAGACACACCATTATGTTGTGGTGTTCCAGGTGGAGTGAGTTGTGAGACAATCCCACAACTCCTAAGATGATCTTGAAAAGCATCACTTAGGTATTCACCTCCTCTATCGGTACGGAGAATTTTAATTGACTTATTGAGTTGATTTTCTACTTCATTCTTGAAGATTTTGAACATTTCAAAAGCTTCATCTTTGTGCCTTAATAAGTACACATACCCATAGCGACTATAGTCGTCGGTAAAGGTAATGAAGTATCTTTCACCATTCCTAGTCATTGGCTTAAAAGGACCACATACATCCGAATGTATGATTCCTAATAAATCTTTTGCCCTTTCGGTAGTTCCACTAAAGGGTGCCTTAGTCATCTTACCTTGTAAATAAGATTCACAAACATCAAATGAATCATATTCATTTGTTTGTAAAAGACCATTCTTTTGAAGTGTTTGTAAACGTTTCTTGTTTATATGACCAAGACGACAATGCCAAAGATAGGTATCACTCAAGTCCAACTTGAGTTTCTTGGTGTTAGTTTGGTACAATGAACTATTTAAAGTATTTTCATGAACCAATTCATAAATACCATTAATTGGTATAGCTTTAAAATAGAACATACCATTTAAAGAAACATGAATATCATTTTCAATAAAAGATAATACATAATCATAATGTCTTAGTTGAGATACTGAAATAATGTTCCTAGTCAAACTAGGAGCATACAAAACATTCTTCAAAATAACTTCCAAACCACTTGGAAGTCTTAGGATGTAGTCCCCACGAGCTTCAACTAAGACTTTAGTTCCATTGCCCATGAAGAGGCTAACATCCCCTTTCTTGAAGTCCATACTTCTTGTGAACCCCTGCAACAAATTGCAAATATGAGTTCCACATCCGGTATCCAATACCCATGTGTTTGAAGATGTAACATTAAGATCAATATGAATCATGTATATTGTACCTGAGGTCTGCCCGACATCCCTCTTGGCTTTCAACTCTTGGAGATGGACAGGACAATTCCTTGCCCAATGTCCTATCTCCCCACACTTGAAGCATGGGTCATTAGTAGTAACCTTTTGCTTCTTCTCTTGTGGTTTGGGTGGTACCCTTACCACCCCTTTCCCATTTCCCCAAACGGGTCCCTTACCCTTGGCAACCTTTGCCTTGGGTGCGGGATGAGGCCTCTTGTTGTTCCCACCTTCATTGATGGTGAGAACGGGTAAAACCCTTTTACCCATGGCCGCCTCGGCCGTTTTGAGCATTGAGTGAAGCTCACCAATGCTTTTGTCCCATGCATTCATGTTGTAGTTCAACACGAATGTCTCGAACCTCTTGGTTAGGCCATTTAGGATCAAATCCGTGGCCAACTCCTTCGAGACGGGACAATTTAGCCTCTCGAGGCGGTCAATATGACTTTTCATCTTAAGTACATAAGATGAAACAGATTGGTTGTCGTCCATACGACATGCATGGAGCGCTCGAACCGTTTCGAACCGCTCAACCCTTGCTTGCTGTTGGAACGTTTCCTTCAGCTGGGTTATCATGTCATAAGCTCCGTGATATTCATACTCCTTTTGGAGATCCGGAGTCATGCTCGCTAGCATGAGACAAGACACTTGGACGGAGTCCTCAGTGTATTTCAGCCAATCGTTAAAGGCCTCCTCATCATCCTCGCTAGGTTTGATCGGGGATAGGGTCGTCTAAAATATATGATCTTCTCTCTTGCTTGAGAACAATTCTCAAGTTTTGATACCAATCAATAAAGTTATTATGGTTTAGACGTTCCTTTTGGAGGATCGCTCGTAGTGATTGGTTTGACGCGGATGAGTTATCGTGATTTTCATTATTTGTGGCCATCTACAAAATTTAACAAAGATCAAATTTTAGTATTTTCGATATTGCTAATTCTAATATTTAATGCCTTTTAAGGTCAATTTTATATTAAAATCTAGAACCCAACATTACATTTAAATTGTGGTTAGGTGACCTTTATCCCACTATTTAAATTAATAAGGTGGTCAACGTTTGACGATTGCAACCATTTGCAACTTCTAGCGGTATGGGATCGACTTTAAACATCTTATGTAAAGTCGGCATGTTAATCCCATCAACACCATTTGGAAACCATGTTTTAGGTGATCCATTCAACATGGTTTGCAAATCAAGTTACCCTACTTGCACACACATGTGAGTTTACCAACATAAGTGGTTAGGTGACCTTTATCCCACCAATGTGGTATTCCCACCTTAAGTCACAAGTTCCCTCAAAATGGTTAGGTGACCTTTATCCCATTAAGAGTTTTCAAATGACTTAAGTGTTGTGCAAAAGGATGGTGTTAAACTTGTTTGTTAAATGTTTAGAGGTTTCATAATTCTAGTTTAGAAAACTCTATGTACTTGTATTTGCATGCTTTCAAATACAAGGTACTCTATGGTTCTTTGATTAAAACCTATTTTAATCCTTTAAAATCATTAAACCATTTTAATGACCTTATATAAACTTTTAGAACCAACAATTTTCAGCTTGTTAAGATGTTAATGAGTTTGTTATTTATGTCAAAACATCAACCATTCAAACAAACAACAAACATTTAAACAAGCATAAACATTAACAATCATATGTGCATAACCATAGCCCTTATGTTGACAACACTTGTTTGCCATCACAAGTGTTGTCATTTGGTCTTTCTAAGGGTCAAACATATTATAAAAGTTCCAAGAACCTCCCACTAGAAACCGCATCCAAATGCTCCATGTTTCTTGTGTCTTCTCTTTGTGCTTTTGTCACGTACATCTTCATATTACAAGAAATAATGTCCTAATACAAGATTTCTAGAAATATGAAAATAACTAATCTATTTATTACAACCCAATAATAAATAAATTACACTTGGAACAAAACACAAATAATAGATTATACAACCAAATTGAATGAATGAATACAACCATCACAAACATCCAAACAATCACAAGGTCAATGGCTAGGTTATACACTAAAACATTCAATGATCAAATCATCAAAATATATAATGAAACCCCACTTAAAACCTTCAAATTTCAGCCAACATAAACTGAAATTTCGGTTTTAAATATTGTCCAAACAATCAACATATCAACATACATATCTTTCAAGGTTTAATCACAAGCATGTGTGATGTAACCTTGAAAGTTGGGGATTCAACAAAACATGATACACCAGCCCAAAACCAGCCTATAACATGTCCAAAATCATCTTTTGAAACCAATTTCAAAAGATAAATCAAGCAAGCCATCCATATAACCGGCTCTTGATGCCATTGACGGGTTTGCAAGAACATAAAACACATGTTTAACCTTTTAAACATTCTGAAAACGCAGCGGATATAAGGCTTTTAAAAATGATTTTTAAAGCTGAAATTTCATGTTCTTAGGTGACCATTTTAGGTGAAAAACAAACCCATATCAAAAGGATCTTAAATATATGAATGGACAAGCTATGAACATACAAAACGTACATAAAATCACAGATTGAATAAGCTGTGATGTCTACCTTCTTCCAGCAAGAAAAGTCGACCAAGAAGGGCTGTTGGATGCTTCAAAACGTCCAAAAGAAGGGCTGAAAGATGGCCAAAACTTCAAAGAAGAAGTCCTCAAACGTCTATACCCACAAGCCTTCAAGCAAACACCAAGGTTGCTAGGATTTTGGACACCAAAATCTTCAAGAAACAAGCTGCCAATGCTCCTTCAAAATCGTGAGATTGAAGAGAGAAGAAGGGAGAGTTTTTCTTGGATTTTAAGTTGCATGTGTTAGGAATAATGGCTGGTCAAAAACCTCTTTTAAGACCCTTTAATGTGTATTGTCATTTCAACAAAATTGGTCCAATAGAATCAAGGGGGGGGGGTCGAAAATTGGTTTGAAAAGGGTTCCCCCCTTTTTATTCAACACAATACACATGTTGCATAAATGGTCTTGTTGTTTGATCTTTAAATATATGCATACAACTAACCATTTAATTTGTATAACATATATAATGCCATTATTAATTTGTAATGTCATCTAATTAATATAAATAACATTACAAATAATATCATTGAACAAAATATCCTAATAAATTGTTCCATCTCATTGCAACTTATTTAGAAAACCCATTTTCTAAATTGGTGTTAATATTTAATTGCATGATCATATCATCAATTAAATATTAATTGGTGTTTGCTAAGCTTGTTATTGGGTATAACCCGACTTGGATCATAACGTACTAACCACATCAATATTCTAAGTGTCTTGGGCACATAGAATCCTACAATAAGGGCTACGGTTTCTTATAAAACTGACAAAGTACGAAGAGTTTTCTTTCGTTTTTAAAATTATTTACTTATTTGTTTTATATATTATTTTATGTCTGGCTTTATAACATTTTTAGCATTTTGATTCTCGTGAAGACTTGAAGAAGTGGGTTAAAATGAGAGGACGCGAACATGGGTGCGTCATTGTGGTAGGTCGGTCACCGAAAAAGGATGTGAAACTCTTAAGCAATCGTAGTGGTGAACCTAAATTCACTAGCACAAGCAGACGTACTGGGAGCATAAAGAAATGATGCCCTTTTAAACTCTTAGGGAAGTACGTAGGAAAAATTGATAGTTGGATGTTGGAGGTGAGAAACAAGACGTACAATCACGATCCTGTTGTGTACGAGGAGGGTCACACGCATCTTAGAAAGATGACCGCCGAAAAAGTTGATCTTGTCGAGAAGTTACACAGGCAGCACGTGCGGCCATGACACATGCATTCAGTCGTAAGGGAATAGTGTTAGTTATAATGCTTTTGTTGTATTTATATATGCAATTTTAGTTATAATACTTTTGTCGTATTTATGACGGGTTCTATATCTGGTTGTGTTTGTTTGGTTGTTTGTAATGGTAATTATATACAATGTTTGTAATTTTGATAATGTTAATTGTATATATATGAACCAACTTGTTATGTAATTATATATAATATTTATAATAATTTCTATATTCCTTTTTATATTTGAAGTCGTAACGTCATAAAAACACAAACTCATAATATGATAAAACAAAAAAACCAACTGATGTTTATGATAGTATCAATATTCGTTTTTATGATTTTCGACGAGTCTAAGCGATGACGATCAAAGAGAAAAAATACTCGTAATATAATAAAATAAAAAAAAAACAAAACACAAACTCGTATGCCACGATTAGGTTCAACCGTGTAATAAAATAAAAATAAACATAGACTTGTATGATTAAAAAAATTAAATATTATACCCAATAATAAAACCACCACCAAAACCCTAAAACCCAACTTTATAAAAAAAACATAATCCCACTACCAATAATTAACCCAATTCCGAGGTGGAGAACATTCTCTGAAGCCTAACCATCATGATTAGTTTCTAAACCTTACCTAATGATGACGGTTAGTCCAAACCGTCACGTATAGGTCCGGTTTTATTCAAATCCCCTACGGTGCGCCTAAAATTTCCGTTTTTTATTTCTTTATTTTTTAATATTTAATAAGAGTATTTTATAGGTTTGACACGAGACATCATGAGATGACATGATATGCTGTCTCCTGGACAATGTCAATCACATTGATTTTGTTAAAATTTGTCATCATTTTATTGGAGCAAATTATTGCTAACAAATTCACCATCAATGAGAACATACTTATATGTGATGACACTACTATATAATTAGCTTTTATAATTTAGTAGTTACATATTACAAAATACTAGTAAACATGCCCAGCTGTGTTGCGGGTTATAAATACCTAAAAATTACTCGTGGCATTTTTTGTGTGTGGTGTTGCTGAAAGTCAAACTGTGTATAATTTTGGAGCAAAATTCACCAAAAAGTATAGGGCACTCTAATTAAGGAAAATCCTCACAATCAAATTTTATTTATGGGAACAAAGTAAAATAGAAAGGCATAGGTTGGCACAACACCAACACAGGTAAGGTGGTAAGCAAACATTTAGTGACATTCGGTTATAATTTAACGAACAGCCCATTACATTCATAAGTGTTGAGATCGTTAAGTTGCTCGTTGAGTTTGTGTCATGCTCTCCCAGCGTGCTATGGTCGTACCAAAAAATAAGAAAATAAATTACTATAGTCGTATATAAAGGGTTGGGATGAAAATTTTAAAATATGACATCCCAATTATTATGAAGCATAAGATATATAGTAATGTAGTTGTGACACCATAAATAACAGGTAAAGATGATCAGTTTTTGTTATC
This sequence comes from Flaveria linearis, assembly GCA_024085815.1. Classification (NCBI taxonomy): domain Eukaryota; kingdom Viridiplantae; phylum Streptophyta; class Magnoliopsida; order Asterales; family Asteraceae; genus Flaveria; species Flaveria linearis. Next base: position 31,745,782 of record CM044012.1, on the reverse strand, counting down.
AGATTTGTACAGCTCAATTATCTTTTCCATATGGGTTGTCCACCATTCACTGTCTCAATCTTGAAGCATAAAATAAATTACCATCAGATTTGTTATCAGTTTTGTTAAGAGTCTGGAAAAACTTTAAAAATCACAGTAATGAAATTCAGAAAAATTATGACAAAGAGTATATTTTTGAATTTATGAGAATTAATCTTGGAAATATTAAGGAAAATAAATAAAAATAATAAATAAATTGTAATTGTGGGAATAAACATTGAAAAATCTTTAGAAAATATTAACTCATTATTCTGTAAATTTTAGTAAAAATATATTAAGTAAAGTAATTTATACAAATTATTTAAAAATAAAGAAAATACTCAAAAATACAAATAATTTGGGAAAAATTCTAGAAAAATCACAAATAACCCTTTTGGGGCATAAAATCTCCAGGAATTATTTGGTATTTTATTTCATTATTATGTTTGAAAAATGAATTTTTAAGTGATCTGTAATCTAAATAAATACTTAATCAGTACTATAAATCGTGAAAAATTCACTGAAGCTATGATAAATTAGAATCATTAGATGGTATAAATTTCATAATTTTTGGAGTTATCTAACTATTTTTAATGAATTTCGGGAATATTGTAAGAAATACAAAAAAAATCTGTTGAGAATTAGACGTAATAAAATTTATGGGATAATGTAAACTGTTGAGATAATATTCAGTAGATTTTTGATAATTTTTGGACGGCAGTAGCTATTTTTAGTAATTTATAGAACTTTGGAACAATTATAACAATTGTATATAATGAAATAAAAGTTGAGGATTTTATGGTGATGTTAGCTGATTATTGTACAACTAAAATTTTAGGAACTAGTTATATCTGAAGTTCTAAAAATTTTAAAGAAATTTTTGTCTAACTTATAAATTATTTTATAGGTTACCATTTGGAGACACGGTGAGACTCATAGCCCCATTTTGGTATTTGTAAAGTTTTTGGGGGAAAAAACATACTGGTTACGTTGATGCATTATTTTTGAAAATATTTTGAGTTTTAATGTCATTTGTGATACAACCATTAATTCGAATGAGGAACCGTTTTATAATATTAGTAGTGCTACTTAGGAGAATATTTGCACCAACATGATGCGTGTTGTGATGTTATTTTCCTGCACCTAACCGAATGAGGATTGAGATGTAATATTATTTGATCTTGTGAATTATTTCGTGACAGTATGATTATGTGTGTGAGCAGGTTTGGTTGTAATTGGTGCATCAATAAAATGTTTTGTCTGGATATAAACCTATAATCTCACTAACTTTATGTTGACTATTTGAGTATGCTTTTTCAGGTAAAAATGACTAACGATATTGACTTTTCCTTTGACGTCTACAACGGATGGGGTGAAGTTGTAGGACGAGTTTGTGTAAGCTTAACAGTTAACATCTATGATGGCAGTGTGATAGTGGATGCACATTTCCATCGTACATGAAGACGTTTAGTTAAAGAATATGTTGTAATAAAGATTACGTCAAATTTTGACATATATGTAATGATGTAATCTATAATATATATATATGAATGAAGTATATGCTTTATGTTTTTATGTTGTTGTGATTTAATTGTTTGTAATCAATTGTGTTCTGAACAACAAGTCACATCCAAAATATCGCTTCACGCTTCCGCCGGGATGTGACAGGTTGGTATCAGAGCCATTGGTTATAGAGAATTAGGTATAATAAAAATACCTAGACTATAACCATAAGCTTAATTAATGGTGAATATTGGTATACTTATGTGATATAATTATTATGTGAAATTCTGTGATTCTATGATTTCATGCTTAATAATTATAATAATATGTGACTAACCATTTTATGAAACATTATAAAGAAGTTTGTGCAGTTATGAATTCAGATAGTTACCATAATGAGACCGATCCTTCCGAGTGTCCAGACCATAGAAACTCTAAGGAAATAACACCTGAACCAGAATCCCAACAAGCTATGGAAATCCCTCAATTAGAAATGGAGAATAAGTCAAAATTCTATGTTCGACGTGCACTGGTACATGTTGGAGGATATATAATTAAGACCCCTAGGAAAAAGATACAACGTGGGAACAGGTTTATGACTAAGCAAGCTGAGGACATAGAAATGCAACATTCTGATTCGTCTGAGAGTAAAGATAAGGTAACTAAAAGACAAGAGTTGGATCAAGTGAGAACAGCTCGGCGAACTCTTAGAAAACTTAAGAAAATACAGCTAGGAATCTAGAGAATCCAGAAGGACATCAAGAAACTCAAAACACCCAAGAAGAATATCTTCGCAAGGATATGGAAGTAGATTCGCAGGAACTAGAAAACTATAGTTTAACTTATCAGAATAAAAGAAATAAGAATCCAAATGATATATGTACTTTTATGTTGAAATATTTATTTAATATATGCTAAACGATTTTGTGTTAGAATATTTATTTGTGATACTAATGTTATAATTCACTATAGTGAATCATGCCACCAAAAAGAAACACTCAGCCTGTCCGAAGAACAGCTCGAGTGGGACGACCTAGAACCCGACTTGGGGAAGAAACGCCCTTGAACACTGACACAAATGAGAATGACAGGATTTCTCAAATAGTAGCCCAACAAATAGAAGCTACCTTACCTACCTTGATAAACCAACTACAACAAAATCTAAACTTTAGAACCACTTCACACCCACAGGAAAGGCCTGAAAATATTAACACAGATGAGCGACAGGAAGAAGAAATCCTGAATGGAGTCTCAAAAGGATGTTCTTACAAAACCTTTGTCCTGCAGACCCCGGGAATTTGATGGAAAGGGAGGAGCTGTGCAAGCCTTAAGATGGCTAGATGAAATAGAAGGAGTTTTGGAAATTAGTAACTGTGCTAAAAATTTCAAGACACTGTTTGCTTCGCATTCACTAAAAGGAGAGGCACAATCCTGGTGGAAAATGGAGGTACACACTAGAGGTAGGCATGTCATGAATAAGATAAGTTGGGAAGATTTTAGAAATCTAGTGATAGAAAAATGCTGCCCTTATAATGAAATAGAAAAACTAGAGGCTGAATTCTTAGCACTAGAAATGAAAGGAGCTGCACACCGGGAATATACTGACAGGTATAATGAACTGTCCAGGTTAGTACCACACCTGATAACCCCGGAATCAAAAAGGATAGGGAGGTATATTTGGGGACTAGTACCACAAATAAGAGGGTTAGTGAAATCTGCAAGAACCAAAACCTTCCAAGAAGTAGTAATCCTGTAAGGAAGTCTGACAGATAAGATGATCACAAATGGATCATTAAGCCATCCACAGGTAGGAGAGAAAAGAAAGTGGAATGAAAACCACTCAGGAAGAAGATCTGGAGAGAACCTTCAGAAGAGAATAACCCGACCTCCACCAAGAAATTTCTTAGCAACAGCCTAGGGAAAGAGGATGGATAAACAACTACAATGCAATATTTTCTAAAGATATCATACAGGAAACTGTATGATAGTGGTTTGTTATAACTTCAAAAAGAAAGGGCACGTCTCTCGAGATTGCAAAAACCCTACCAACACTAAACTAGTCTGCTTTCAGTGTGGAAGTGAAAATCATTTTCGTAATGAATGCCCGCAATGAAAAGGCAAGGCCCCAGTTAACCAGAACAACCCCCGTGGGAGAGCTTTCGTGATACAAGCCAAGGAAGCTCGTCATGAACCAGTAGTGGTAATAGGTACGTTCCTTATCAATAACCAGTACGCAAAAGTATTATTTGATACAGGAGCAACTCGTAGTTTTGTTTCAAACATCTTTAGACCATCACTTAGTTTAATATCTGAGAAATTAAGTGATAATTATGTGATAGAATTAGCTAATGGTAAAATAATAGAAGCTGATGAAATCATTCCTAACTACATTTTGAATTTAGAGGAATATTGTTTTGATATAGATCTGATTCCTATTAAGTTAGGAGGATTTGATGTCGTAGTAGGAATGGATTGGTTGAGTAAAAATCATGCTGAAATTATTTGTGATAAGAAGATGATAAAGATTCCTTTCATTAAGGAAGACAAAACTCTCTGTATATACGGTGATAGACCAAATGATATTGTGAAATTGATTTCCTGTCAAAAAGCCAAAAATGCTTAAATAAGAAATGTTTAGCTTTCTTAGCTCACATAGTTGATGCAAAATTTGATAAGGGAAATTTGAAAAGTATTCCTGTTATAAATGAATACCCTGATGTTTTTCCTAACGAATTACCTGGATTACCACCCGCTCGTCAAGTAGAGTTTAAAATAGAGTTGATACCAGGAACAACCCCTATTGCTAAAGCACCATATCATTTAGCACCATCTGAAATGAAAGAACTCATGACCCAATTACAGGAATTATTAGATAAGGGATAGTGTATCACCTTGGGGAGCACCAGTTCTGTTTGTTAAAAAGAAAGATGGAACTTTTAGAATGTGTATTGATTATAGAGAACTCAACAAAGTTACTATAAAGAATAGATATCCTCTCCCTAGGATTGAAGATTTATTTGATCAAATACAAGGATCTAGTTATTTTTCAAAAATATATTTAAGATCTGGATATCATCAATTAAGAGTACAGGATGACGATATATTCAAAACTACATTCAAAACTAGGTACGGACATTACGAATTTCTCGTAATGCCATTTGGATTAACCAATGCCCCAGCAGTGTTTATGGATTTAATGAATAGATGTTGGTCCATTGATCAGTTTTTCAGTGCAGAAAACAGTTTGAATCGTTCAATACCAATCACAAACAACTCACAAGAAGGTTTGATGAACTCAAAAAGGACCAAAAAGTATTCAAAGATGATCCAATAAGCACCAATACACAAAGAAATGAAATAAGCTCAATATATTCAATAAACTCCAGCTTACAATAGCCTCTTGCAACACAAATATTCGAATAGGGTTTTTGCAAGGATGGCCAACAATGAGCAAAATGAAATCTATATATACCTGTCATAGTTTCGCATACAGTTTCACTGGGGGCGAAACTATACTGGCGAAATAGTAATTTCGCCCGGCGGAAACTAACAGTTTCGCCGGGTGAATATCTAGTTGACTGTGAGCGAAACTATAGTTTCGCTCACAGTTTCGCTAGATAGCTATATTTACATATAAACTAAACAACATACAAAAGAAAACTAAGATAGATCCTATTACAAAGAAAGATAAACAAATACTAATCTAATGGTGAGTCCAACCTATCTTGATCTTCAATACTCCCCCTAGGTTGGATCTCACCCACTCTGCTTGTCTTGATATCTCTATTCAGCTCCAGCATCCCCCGTCCCTGCACCTGATGTTTCTGGTTCAGCTCCTGTAGATTTCTTTGATTGAACTTTAGTTCTTGATTCACCTTGGTCACCTCCAGCTCTATCAGCTCCATCGGGATGAGCACTAGCTTCTGCAAATTGTTTTGTCAGATCCCGGATATCCATGTTTATGTCATCCTTGGCCCTTATCTGTAACACCCTCAATCTCATAACAATATAATATAATAAGGAGGATGCTACGAGTTGGGTTATAATAATAATTCAGAGACTACAAACGCAGCGGAAAATTTTATATATTAAAACTGTTTACATCATTAACAAGAAATAACAACACTTTAACCGACATCTCAAAACTTTGTCAAACTTCATAATCATCTTTCTCAAAACCCAACATTTAGCCAGTATAATACACCATAACCGGAATTTAACTCGGTGGGGCGCCTCCATGAACACTTCTATTAATACCTGGCATGCATAAGAAAACAAACACAAAATCAGATAAACTGGTGAGTTCTAACGTACACCACATTTCAATAATAACAACTCATTAACTGTTACAACACTGAATGATTCATAAACATTCATCAGTCCATTTATTCGTTTCAGTATTGATATGCATATCGAATACCCACAAGGTATTTATGGACATCTCTTTATTGATTTAAATTTGGTGGGTCAAACCTCCACCTCGCGCGTTGACGGGTCAAACCTCCGTCTATAATTTGGTGGGTCAAACCTCCACCTCGCGCGTTGACAGGTCAAACCTCCGTCTATAGTTGGCGTTGACGGGTTAAACCTCCGTCTATAGTTGGTGGGTAAAACCTCCACCTCGCCATTCACCACAATTTACCACTTTCAACTCTTATTCACATTTTCTATTTATTTATATACATGCCAGTGCCCGATTTTGTCAAACAACATTTATCAAACGGCATTAACACATAAAAAGGGCAATTAGAACTCACCTTAATGTTTTCGGTAAGTGGTTATCAACCCAAATACACTAGGGCAGCTAAAACTTCTCCTTCTCAAAGCAAATATAAAACAACAACCCTAACTTAGTCAAATCACCCCTAGCTGACCACTTCACATGACTAAGGCTATGCGACTGGACTCATTCGTACGACTGAACATGCGACTGAGCTTAGTCGTACGAATGGACCATACGACAGAGGTGCGAATGAGCTATAACAGGGTTTGTGCGAATGACCTCCATTCGTGCGATTGGTTCATGCGACTGAACTTCAGTCGCACGATCGAACAATGCGATTGACTCAGTCGCACGAATGGGTCATGCGACTGGGCTCATTAGCCTGAAACGGATCAGCAGCTGTGTTCTTGACATATTTGATCCAAAAACTCGAGTTTTAACCATTTGGATTATACCATAATCACAACAGAACATAAACACTTCATTTACAACCGTTTCGGGTCCTTATTTCATCAAACTTCACAAAAACTAGGATCCGAACCCTCACTTTTTAGCTTAACAGAAAAATTGAACAAAAGCCAAGATTTAAAACATGTTTTTGGATCAATTTCAACCACATACACAGCTTAACATATTCAAGAATCGATCCGTACCAAGCGAAACTTACCGAAACGGAGTTAGCTTAGTCGATTTGGCAAGAACAGGGTGTTTGGGTTCGAAAGGAACAAGGGGATGAGATTACTACAGATAAAATCTGCTTTTGAACACCCTTAACCGCCCTACTTATCCTACAAGCCTATTTTAGCCGCCATACTCAGTCGCACGATTGGACTCATTCGCACGAGTCAATCATGCGACTGAGCCCATTCGCCCCTCATTCGTGCGGCTGAGCCCCATTCGCACGTATGGCGTGCGACTGAACACTAATCCTAATTAAATAAATTAATATTGAACTTTTGGATGTTACATTATCTTTTCAGCTAGCTCCTTCACCTCAGCCCTCACTCCTCTGACCTTGTTTGCTATAACCATAAACAGGCTAGCTTCCTTCCTTGTCTCTTCTCCCGCTCCTGCTTTAATGTGGTTCTCACATAGAACGAGCAGATCTTCGTCAAAAAATCCAAACAGCTCCATCGGGTCGAAGATTCGGCATTCGATGCCACCCTTTACTCTAACCACAGCCTCCCCCGTCTGATTGTCATAGAACCACTTCTCAAACCCTTGTAGACGAGAGGGGGAGGGATCTGCCAGTCTCACTCTGTGAACCGTCGGCTTCACACTTAACACAATCTTTCCCTTTCCAGTAGCCCAGTCTTTTTCTTTCTTTGATCTCTTTCTCTCTGCTTTCATATATCCAAAAGCCTCGAAGTTGTCGTTGAGCCCATTTTGGATTTCTTTTTCTAGAAGCTTGGCTCGTTCACTCAAATGGGCTTCAAGTAGAGGCAACGAGGCCAACCTTCTCAAGTCCCACCTAGGCAAGGTCTTGAATGTCTTCCTTTTGTGTAAATAAGTAATTCCACCCCCTCTCCTCTTTATCATAAACATCCTGAGGTCAGGGTTATACTTCCAACTTACAATCCTCTTATCTGCCTCTTCCTTTTTCAATCCCTCCATATTTTGAAATAGAGGGGTCAATTCTTCAGGTTCTTTCTCCCTCACAAACCAATCACTCTTCTCCATATCAATAACATCATGTTCATCATCACCCTTCTGGATCACGTACGTTAGAGGCCTTTCGTCAACTTCATAATATTCTGGTTCGGAATCATAGTCAACTAACTGCCTCTCTTCTACCTCCTCATCCACTAGACCTTTCTCAATGGGTTGCTCAGAAGTTTCTGCTTGTTTTCCCATTTGCTCTTCCCCAGTAAAATCCCCAAGATTTATCCCTAAATTAACAAATTCAGCCTCAAATACAATATCAGCTTCCTCAATATTCTCAGCTGTGGGTTCTTCAGCTTTCCTTGCAGATCCTCCAGCTTCTTCTGTAGCTGCTCCTGATGTGCCCTGTCACACCCTCAAAATCCACGTGCGGAGTTTTACCGCGAGGCGTGTGAACAAACCAGGATCACAGTCAATAGTTACTCAGAACGACTCTATATGCTACGTTTAACATAACAAACCAAACCAGAGTTCAAACTTTAAAAATCATGCGGAAGCGTATAGTAAATAAAACAAACCCAAAGTATGAAAAATGTATCATAAGGAAAAACACGTGCTAACCGATTATTTAAAACCCAAACAAAAGACGAGAATTTATGTTTGATGTTTAAATCTCTAATATGCATGCTGACTCGTGTAGTGCTCCTATCAGCAGTCCAGATTAATGACCTGAGAATAGCATACTAAAAGAGTCAACACAATGGTTGGTGAGTTCAAGAGTTTGCGTATAAACATAACAGTTTATCAATAGTGTATAAATAAGCATGTGCATTGTAATAGATAGCTAGTCCATTAACAAATTGATATTAATACATAGTGACTTCGACATTGAAGCTGACTGTATTATGTTTTCCTCCCGTCACGACTTCACCATATCGTGACGAATAATCATAGGACAAATTGCACCCGGTTGACCTCGAGTCACACAGGTGGGGCTCGTCAGACCCAGTAGTACTACCCAAGTTTCCCCGCTATTCAATATTAACAATTCGAAATTGTGAGGACTTTATCATAGTAAACAACACTATATTAATATAATACACATCTTAAATATAAAAAGCGTTTGTAACATTACCAGTATGCTATCTCCCCTGAAAGAGATTTAGTAAAACAGTGGGGCATGAACTCACCTGATACGCGTATTGAGTACTAGAGTTTACTTGAAAGACAAAGTGAACAGTCAACCCTCAGAGGTTACCTAGATCACGTAAGTACATGAGTTTGTGTAAACAGTGAATATGAGAAACCCTAAGTGCACTACAACCAAGACTTAAGATTTTGGAAGAATAGACATGTTTGACCCAGTTGACCCGTTTGACCCGTTGGTGACATTATGTGTTGTAAACCATTTATACAGACATGAGCATATATCATACAAGTCATGTATTCTTAGCATCTAGCCTACTCAGTGTGTTCATAACACAACTAGTGTGTCATATAAAAGATCAGATCATGCATAACCTACTTATATGACCTATAACCATGATTTAGCATATACGGGTCAAAACAGATAATTTACCAAAAAGTCATCCATACTATCCACAACACATTCAATATGCCCAATACATACAACATACATCAATATGATCAATTTCCAGTCCCAAACATGATGTCCTAGTTACTAGTCAACATACCAAACCATACATGATTATCAAAGTGCATAAATCACCCAATAACCTACTAAACATTCCATACAACCCTAATATCAGATTCCAACACATTAGGCATCCACAACAAGCATTCTAGCATGATCCTAATATCATGAACATGTCAAATTTCCAATATCCAATGTTCATCCAAAATAAAGTTTCCCTTTTGGGAAAGTTTATCCCAAAACCTACTAAACACCCAATGAACATACAATTCATCAATAATACTATTTCAAGCTCATAACAACATCCAAGCATGATCAACAACATCAAACCAACCTAATTCATCAATCCATATCAAAAAAGTTTCTACTTTTGGCAAGATATGAACAACAGCATCCAACCTAATATTTCTAGCATTCATAGCATCAATCTAGCATTCATATCATAATCCCAATGTTCATACAACATCATTAACACCCTAATAACACCAATTCATCCTTGAATTATCAAGTTCATGCACAAAAGTTACTATTTTTAGTAACCTATGAACAAAGTTCTCAATTCACCAATTTCTTGCATCATTCATGTTTCCTAGCATTCATACTAACTAATTAACATCCAAACAACAATCAATTCCATAAAAGCCCCAAAATTTTCGAATTAGGGTTCATGTTCATCAAGTTTCATAATCAATCAATCAAAAGTGTTGTTTTCTTGCATAATCAACTCTAAACAACATACATACAACCTAACTAACATGTGAACAACATCAAAACATCAAAATTTCAGCCTATTGAACACCCAATTTGTAGCCATGGTTCGGCCATATCAAGAAACCCACAAAAACATCAAAACTAACCTTCAATTCGCGTGTATACTTGTTAATGAAGATCCAAATCGCGTTCTAGCACTTGAAATCGATCAAAACCATGAAGATTTGAGGGTTGTAGATTGAAGAACGCAGAGAAGGGAGGGAGAGGGCTGCAGGTCGGTCATATGGGGGAAAGGGTTGGGTTGTTGTGTTTTATTTTAGCCAATTTACAAGAATGCCCCTTTTAAACCCTTGCCTTTTGTATTTTATAAAATTTAACTTTTAAACTCTTTGTAATGTGTTTTTAACTTAATAATATGAATATATAAACTAATGATAACACTTTTATATTTTATTTTGTAAAAACACAAGACATACGAAATAACACGCGCGTTTCCGCGTTACGCGATAAAATTCCCGAATAGTCTTTAAATCGCGTAAACACATAAGCATAACATAATAATCATTTAATCCACTAGATTATTATTAAATTAACATTATTAATTATTATTAAGTCACCAACGTCAAATGACAACTAGTGTGTACTTACGACGCGTGTATGTAAAACTTAACGGAACTAACGGAGTTTGCTAACGGAAAATCACCGGATGTCACATTATCCCCATGTTGAAAGAATTTTTGTCCCGAAAATTTAAATCAATACCTTCGTCTGCAGGCATCGTCTCGAACAGTTGAGGGTACTTAAGCTTCATTTGATCTTCACGTTCCCACGTGAATTCCAGTCCACGTCGCTAGTTCCAACGAACTTTGACTATGGGTATCTTACTTTGCTTAAGTGTTTTCACCTCACGATCCATCATCTCGACTGGTTCTTCGATAAAACGTAATTGTTCATCCACTTGTACATCTTCTAGTGGTACAATTAGTGTTTCATCAGACAAACACTTCTTCAGATTTGAAACATGAAACACATCATGGACTCCACTCAGTGAATCAGGTAAGTCTAGTCGATAGGTCACTGGACTTATCCTTTCCAATATCTCAAATGGTCCAACATACCTCGGATTCAGCTTTCCTCGCTTGCCAAACCGAACTACGCCTTTCCACGGTGAGATTTTCAATAAGACTTTGTCACCAATTTGAAATTCTAGTGGTTTCCGTCTATTGTCAGCATAACTTTTTTGTCTATCTCGCGTTGCTGCCATACGATTCCGTATCTGCACAATCTTCTCAGTGGTTTCATGTATTAGCTCGGGACCCGTTAGTTGACTATCACCAATTTCAGCCCAGCAAATCGGTGATCTACACTTTCTCCCATACAAAGCCTCGTAAGGTGCTGCCTGTATGCTAGTGTGATAACTGTTATTATAGGAAAATTCCACCAAAGGCATGTGAACTTCCCAGTTGTTCCCGAAATCAATCACACAAGCACGTAGCATATCCTTCAAAGTCTGTATGGTACGCTCACTCTGGCCATCAGTCTGTGGATGATAAGAAGTACTCATATCCAATCGTGTACCCAGAGATTTCTGCAGTGATTGCCAGAAGTGTGACGTGAAACGAGCATCTCGATCAGAGATAATTGAGATTGGTACGCCGTGTCTCGAAACGATTTCCTTAAGATACAATCGGATTAGTTTCTCCATCTTATCCTTTCCTTGATTGCAAGGAAGTGAGCGGACTTGGTCAAACGGTCCACAATAACCCAGATTGTGTCACAACCAGTACTAGTCCGGGGTAATTTCGTGATAAAATCCATAGAAATTTGTTCCCATTTCCACATTGGTATCTCGGGTTGTTGTAACAGTCCAGATGGTTTTTGGTATTCCAGCTTTACCTTCGAACAGTTCAAACACTTGCTCACATAAGTAGCTATGTTCGCCTTCATGTTAGGCCACCAATAGTGCGCCTTTAAGTCATGATACATCTTGTCAGATCCAGGATGTATAGAGTACTTAGACTTGTGTGCCTCACTCATAACTAAATCCCTCAGATTTCCATAGACAGGCACCCAAAGTCTATTCATGAAGTACCGAATTCCATCCTCTTCCACTACCAATTTTTTATCCATTCCCCGTAATGACTCAGAACCAATGTTTTCCTCTTTCAATGCTTCTATCTGTGCTTCCTTAACTTGTTCAGGCAGATTGGTACTGATTGTAAGTTGCAAGGCTCGCACCCGCCTTGGTTTAACTGTTTCTTTTCGGCTTAAGGCATCGGCAACTACGTTCGCCTTCCCAGGATGGTACTTGATAGCGCAATCATAATCATTCAGAAGTTCCACCCAACGACACTGCCTCATATTCAACTCTTTTTGCTCAAAGATGTGCTGAAGACTCTTGTGATCGGTGTAGATAGTGCATTTGGTACCGTACAAGTAATGTCTCCAAATCTTCAAGGCAAAAACTACTGCACCCAATTCCAGGTCATGGGTGGTATAGTTCTTCTCGTGAACCTTCAGTTGTCTCGAGGCGTAAGCTATCACTTTATCGCGTTGCATCAGAACACAACCCAATCCTTGGATGGATGCGTCACAATACACCACGAAATCATCCGTCCCCTCTGGCAGTGCCAATATCGGTGCACTACAGAGTTTCTGTTTCAATAGCTGAAAAGCCGCCTCTTGACTTTCTCCCCATTTGTATGTCGTTCCTTTGTGGGTCAAAGTTGTGAGAGGTTGTGCAATCTTAGAAAATCCCTCTATGAATCGTCGGTAGTATCCTGCTAACCCCAGAAATTGCCTTATCTCGCTCGGTGTTTTGGGTATAGCCCAATTCTTTATCACCACAATCTTGGCAGGATCAACATGTATTCCCTTCTTATTGACAATGTGACCTAGAAATTGCACCTCGCGTATCCAAAAGTCACACTTAGAGAATTTGGCGTACAGTTGCTCATTCTTCAGTAGTTCTAAGATTAATCGTAGATGCTCTTCATGGTCCTCCTTGGTCTTTAGAGTATATCAGTATGTCATCGATAAACACAATAACAAACTGGTCGAGATAGGGTTTGCACACGCGGTTCATGAGATCCATGAACACCGCAGGTGCATTTGTCAACCCAAAAGGCATGACCAAGAACTCGTAATGACCATAACGAGTACGGAATGCGGTTTTGGAGATGTCTTCCTCACGGACTCTGAGTTGATGATAACCAGACCTCAAGTCGATCTTCGAATAATAACTTGATCCCTGAAGCTGTGGGTTCTTCAGCTTTCCTTGCAGATCCTCCAGCTTCTTTTGTAGCTGCTCCTGATGTGCCCTCTCCTGCCCTGGATGAAGTACTCACATTCAGAAATGGGTATTTAGCAGTATCAGTCAGATCATTTAACTCATGTGGAGTTAGCTGATTGGGCAGGCCGGCAGTAGCTTTTAGATCATTTACCTCTTTCAATAATCTCTTAATTAGATTATTTTGATCTACCAACATCCTCTGCATACCATCCATCACTTCATCCTTTTGTCTCTCCCTCATCTCCTGATTCATCAGCTTAGTCTTTATCATGCTTAGTTCGTTAGAGAGAGAGGTGTTGAGGTTTCTGATCACATCCTCGTCTAGACTGGTTTGTCTCTCAGTTTGTGGGGGCTCAGAGAATGTTTGATGCTTCTGTTTTGTCCTCCTCTCATCCTCCCCAGTATCAGCCTTCTTTTTGGACCTCCTTTCTTTTTCCACCCAGGCTTCATTCGCCATCACAGTCACTTCATCCTCAAAGCTATAACCTTTCTCCTTAGCATACCTTTTTCTCTTCTTCATAGCCTCCGACTAACTTTGTCTAGTCTCTTCAGTACGTTTGGCCTCAGGTTCTATCACCCTCCTGATGTAGGCCCATCGATCTTGAGTATACATATTTTCCCACAAGTGCGTGATCCGTCCACTGAAGTCGTGCCTGATGGCACAACAGTCAGCAAATATTCTAGTATTCATTGACACCAGATTCTTGACTTCTCCGTGTCTTTGAATATTATGGATTTGATCGTTTATGATCATTTGGATGAATCTAGGATAAAGCAGCCATTTATCCTTTTTCAAGGCCATAACATTTTCTTCCATGCAACTAAAAATCAGATTGGCTATGTTAGCCTTCTCGCCTCTGCAGAAAATAACCATTGCCTTTGCCCAGTCTAAATTTAGCCCATCGGATCCACCTTTTCGGTGATCTAAGCACATGATGAAGACATGGTCTATATATCTCCACTCCTTGGACAGAAAGGATTTCTTGATCTCCTTTCTGGTCCCAAAAGGAGAACCCTCGTATCCCATGGACAAGAAGGCGTCATACACCTCCTGATCAGTCAGATCAATATCACCTCCTGTATCTTCGTCCAATCTCAGCACCCTTGAAATGACCTCTTCTGTAATAGTCACCTGATGATCCAAAACTTTAGCAATAATACTCTCAGAGTCTCCCCTTGTATTGTACTCTGCATTTCGCCAAAAATCTCGTATGTGTACATTATAGATAGCAGGGAATGTGAGATGGCATATGCTATCGGGGATCTCTGCAGCCATCTGATGCAGTCTCTAAATCCGGCTGCTTTAGGGTGAGCATCATCAAGAATGGATGTGATGTTGTTCCGCACATCGAACTTGAGATTTGCCATAATGAGCTGAGAGATAAACAGACTAAGTTAGAAAAAAATTAAAAATAAAATTTAAATTTAAAGGTATTTACAGAAATAATGAAATAAACAAATGATTGTGAAATATGGAAAATACAGATATATATATATATATATTTGTATATATATATAATATATATTTACAAGATGCAGTTTCGTAGAGACGAAGCTATAGTTTCGCTTGGACGAAATTATAGTTTCGTAACAACGAAACTATAGTCTCGGCAGTTCATAAGGATAGATTTGACTGGGTGAAACAACAGTTTCGTGGGGCAAAACTGAATTTTGTTGGCGAAACTGCTAAGTTCGCTCGGGCAGCATAACCACACAGTTTCGCTAAATTGAAGGAACTTTCGTTCAGTTTCGCTAGAAGATGGGTAGTTTCGCAGGAAGAACTGCGAGACTACCCAATAGTCACAGTCCAATCCAGTCAATATTAGTTACTATCAGCCTATGAAAACTACATTCCTGAGTTCGAAACTCACTTTAGAAGCCAAATCAGAAGGAATCGTGACCAAATAATGGAGATTTAGAGATTTGAGAAGAGAAAACCAAAATAAAGCCCTAAAACCCTAAAACTCTAATTTCGTTGAAGAGAGCTTTTTGCGAAAGTGATTGGGAAAGTGAGTGAATTGGTTCAAAAAGATGTCTATGTACATAGGAGTTTCGCAAGGAATAAAAACATAGTTTCGACAAAGCGAAACTATATTTTCGGCAAGGCGAAAATATAGTTTCTGCAAGGCGAAACTATAGATTCGTCAAAAGATCACAGTACAGGAGTGTTGGCAGATCTGCTGTTTCCCTAAACGAAACTGCAATTTCGCATAGCGAAACTGTAGTTTCGCAGAAACTCTAATAATAAAAATTGTTTTTTGAATACTTTATTGCCCCACGATTTCAACACTCATGAAATTGAAATAAAAATAAAATTAAAATTAAAAGGAAAAGTAAAAATAAAATAAAAAAAAAACTTAAAATAAATGGTAAAAGGATATAATATCATCTTTTTCTCGAAGTTTTTAGAGGGACATGACTTAGCGAGATTGCTGATATGTTTGTCCTCTTAAACCCATTCCCTGTTCTTTTCAACTCATGATCTGCAACTGTTTATCATGTTCTGAATTGTGTTAGTAACTCAGCAACTTGGTCCCCACTGATAATTGATAAAGAACTAGTCTCGTCATCAAGGTTTATTGAGCATAATCATTGATTTTGCCTGATCACTATACTGAATCCACTTAAATGCAACCACAATGACTAGCATACTATACATATGGGACACTATAATGTACAGATGCAGACACATATTAATGCAAGGTATACATATGAGACGTAGACTTAACCTACAACTAATTGATGAGAGCTTCAGGTCAATGCTTTAGCATAGCAGAGAAGATCATCTAGGCGTGTTGATGAGAGCTTCAGGTTAATGCCACCGCATAGCAGAGAAGATCATCACTCCAGGTCAATGCTTTCGTATAGCAGAGGAGATAAACACACATCTTTTTCTATCTAATGTATCAATGTATATACATTAATGGGCTATTGAGATTATTTAATGTTTGACTTAGAGGGCATTATCACCGAGTCACCATCCCAGTGGGAAAGACCATAAGCTTCACATCGATAACCTAATCCCAAAAGTAAACTCAGTACAGGAGCAGGACAGCAATTAGCAACTCTCAACCAAGTTTTAGACAAGACTTGTATCTTTGTGCAAATCAAAATATCATGAGGATAATCCTTATTACTGAATTATGATCTTTAATTTGTCTGCATGATCACTTTTTTACTTTGTTTTTGGGATGAGTCTACCATGCATATCCCAGCATAAGATGTTCCCCTCTTTCTTACTTTATTTTCTTGAATTCCTGAGAAAATAGAAATTTAAAAACTTATTATTATCATTAATCTCCCCTGAAATTTTCATTTGACAGCTAATCTAAAAGAAAATTTCTGTTTTTCATTATTTCTTAACAAATAAAGTAAATGAAAAAGAAAAAGAAGAGTAAAGAGATATGGGACATAAGAGTTCTCAAAGCAGACAACAAAACAAGACCAGAAAGTAAATATGTACATATATACAAGTTAAACAGATTTTATTTTTAGGAAAAGATTTGTTAGAAGGATATCAATCCTAACATGGAGATCAGTCCATAAAAACGTGGTTTATCAAAAGTTTTTGTGAAAAGATCAGCCTTTTGTTTTCTTGTTTCAATAGGAATGATATCAATGAACCTCTTTTCCTGGGAGTCACGGATGGCATGAATTCTTGTTTCGATGTGCTTGGTTCAAGTATGATGAATAGGATTCTTGGCAATTCCAACTGCAGCTTCATTGTCACAAAACAATGGTGTATGAAGAAAGTTGATGCCATAATCCATCATCTGATGTTGGATCCAGAGCACTTGGCTGTAGCAGCTTGATGCAGCGATGTATTCAGCTTCCCCTGTGGATAAGGAGACTGTTGTTTGTTTTTTGCTTTGCCATGACACAAGACACTCACCCAGATATTGACATCCTCCAGTGACTGATTTTCTGTTAATCCTGCAACCACCATGATCACAATCAGAAAAAGCATGTAAATCAAAGTTCCCACCTTTTGGGTACCAAAGACCCAAGCGGGAGGAACCCTTAAGGTAACGAAAAATGCGTTTAACAGCTTTTTCATGAGATTCTTTAGGGTTAGCCTGGAAACGAGCACAGTAGCACACTGAGAATGTAATGTCTGGACGACTGGCGGTAAGGTACATGAGAGATCCGATCATCGAGCGGTAACGATGAGCATCCACGGACTTCCCATTTTCATCAGGCGTCAAGCATGTTTGAGCAGTGAAGGGGGTCAGTTCTGTGGATGAGTTGTCCATTTGGAACTTAGCGAGTGTCACATCACGGTGGAAGCGTGAACGATACGGGTGGAATGTGACTAGCTTTTATCAGAGTGCATTGTTTATAATAAACAAACACAGTGATAGTAGAAACATAACACAGACATGCTTTTATTTATACTAGAGGAATTACATCATTTAAGTACTATTACAAAATTTGATGTAATTGGTTACACTAAATTACCGTATGTCTAAAACCTATGAAAATACGCGTCAACATACACGCTCCCGTCAACTATATTGACGGTCAGCGTGACACAGACCCTCCCCACAACGTCACCCCATCCATCATGAACTTCAAAGCTGAAATCAAATAAGTTACTCATTTCCTGAAAAAGTACACTTAAACCAGTCAACAAAAATGTTAGTGAGAACATAGGTTTAATCCAGATAAATAATTTTGTTGATGTATCAATTACAACCAAACCTGCTCACAACATAATCATACTGTCACGAAACAATTCACAAAATCAGATAATATTACATCCTAACCCCCATTCGGTTAGATGCAGGAAAATAGTAGCAACCCTCATCCGGTTGGTACAAATATTCTCCTAAGTAGCGCTACTAATATTATTGAACGGTTCCTCATTCGAACTAATGGTTGTGTTGCAAATGACAGTAAGCAAACAAAAATATTTTCCAAAATAATACATCAACTCAACAACATACTTTTTCCCCCAAAACTTTACTGAATATCAAACGGTTGAAAATGGGGCTATGAACTCACCGTGTCTTCCCACTTGAACCTAACAAAATAGTTCACAGTGTCAGACAATATTTTCTTTAAAATTTTCAAAACCTCAGATGGAGATACCTTTTGGAAATTCTGCCAATAATGTTATCACAAAATTTCCCAACAAATTATTTATATATAATTTGCTCAAAATTAATACCAATTCTACATAAATTATCAAAAATACTTAATGCTGTCAAAAAATTATCAAAAATTCATAGAATTTTATACCAAATGTCAATATCATCTTATAATTTTTATAGCATCCAAACCCAAACAGATTATTTTCTATAAACTTTATAATATACCCATAATTGGTTAAAAATAGCTTCTGTTTTTCATAAATTCCCAAAATTTTACAAATAGTTTTATATAAGACTAAGCATCATATAAGTTTCTTAAAGTCCCAATCATAACATACCAGCTTCTGTAATTTTCACAATAATTACAATATTCAGCAAAAATACTTATACTCCTCTAAAAATTATGAAAATAATATATTCTGTAGTATTTGATTTAATATTTCATCTATGATTTTATCAGAATTTATTATTTACTTTAAGTATTTATTGTGATTTATCTACTGTAGAACATATAAAATTCATATCTTTGTTATAACAAAGAATAAAATTCTAAAATAATTCCAGGGCTTTTATACCTCAAAAGGATCATTCTGTAAATTTATCAGAATTTTCTCGAATTTATTTCTATTGTTGATATTTTCCTCTATTTTCATTATAAAATAATTTATATAAATTATTTATTTATCAAAACTTTATCACAACTTCCAGTTCAATCTTTTAGTATAAAAATGAGAATTTTTCAATGTTTATTCCCACAATTGCAGTTATTTAATATTTATTTAATTTTTTTAATAATTACAATATTAACTTTGTAAATTCAATATATATATATATATATATATATATATATCATAAGTTTCTGAGTTTTTGCAACTCATTACTTATAATTCATGAACTAAAACTTTCAAAATTGGTTTTGGTGTTTGAACACCAATTATTATGTGTATATATATATGTTTTGTAACATATATGTAACGAAGTTTATTTTATACCTTGTGATGATGATCTTAATGGTATCTTAACTTCTTGAACCCGAGAGCAAGGTTGTGGAGGTCGTGGATGATGATGGCAGGTGATAGTGGTGCGTGGTTGTGTTTGTTTGTTGCTTGTTGTTGTTGTTTGTTGTCAGGTTTGTCGTTGGTTGTTGTTTCAAGTGAAACCGAGAGTGAGAGAGGCTGTGGGCTAGATTGGTGGTGGTGTTTAGATTTGTAACCGAGGAAGAAGGAGGCAGAAGGTGACTGGAGGTGGTGGTCGAGTGAAGGTGATGGTGATCGGATGTTGGTGGTGTTAAGAAAGCCGAGGGAGGAAGAGACAAAGTGTGGTTTAGTTGTGATGTTGTTTGTGTTTCAAAGGCTGCTTATAGCCTTGGTCCACCGTCCCTTGGAACATGTTCCCGTAGCTAGCCTTGATGAATCACTAAAGAGTCTAGGCTTTAGCCTAGATGAGTCAACACTCATAGGGTTGCTTACTCAACCCTTTAGGTAAGGTGGCGGTTAAGGATAGGGGTATGGTATAAATGCTTTGATGTAGGATGATGTGGTGGCGGTTTGTGCTATAACAAGAAACCGAGGCATGAGTGTGAAAGCAAGAAATATAGGTGCATGGTGGGGGGTCTTGGTGAGATGAATGCATGGATAGAGGTGCAAAACCGGGTGCATGGTGGCGGTTTTAAGAAGAAAACAAAATGAGACTAGCTAATCTAGCCACATGGGTAATTAAGTAATAGGATAAAGTGGTGATAGTAAGGTGTGTGGTGGAGGTTTAGGGAGTGTGAAAGCAAGAAATTCGGGAGTAAGGTTGGCGGTTTTTGGTAAGATACATGCATGGAACTGAGGGGTACTTGGGGATTGCTATTTTCTTTCGAAAAGGGTGAAACTTAGGCTTTAAGGGTGTTAATAGTTATTTAGTTTATAATGGTGGTTTAATGGTTTCGGGTGTGAGTGGTTTCGGGTGGTTTGATGGTGGTGTTTGGGTGGTTTCAACCGAGAGGTATAAGGTGATGGTATGGTGGTATGTTGTGGTTTTGGAGTATTAATTTTTGGGTTTTAGTTTTTAGGTTTTAGGATTTAGTTTAGTTGAGTTTTGATATGTTTATATATATATATACATATATATTTATACCCGTAAGTATATACATATATAAGTGAGAAATATATATATATATACATACCAAACATTTATGCTTGTATTACAACAATTTTCCATGTACACGTATGTAGGTAAACATGCCCACGTAAAAACTTGTGTACATATACACGTATGTGTGAATTTCGTGCATATAAACATACGTACATACGTAAACTACCAATATATAGACATGCATGCATACGTAAGGTTTCCATATATATGCATGTATGCAATCATGCATACGTACACTCATAATATATATACCAAATATAACTCATAGTTGTAACGTATTATAATAAAGAAAATTTTTCGACGTAATATATATAATAATAAATATTTTTCGGGTTGTCACAGCGAGGATTTCTTTGATGTACTTCTCTTGGTGAATAAGAATGCCTTCGGATTTCTGTTCCACCTGTAAGCCTAAGAAGAAGCACATTTCCCCCATCATGCTCATTTTGAATCGATCTTTCATCGCTTTTTCAAATTCTCTACACAGCTTCTCATTTGATGATCCAAAGATAATATCGTCAACATACACCTGAACTATTAGTATTTCACCATCAACCTCTTTCTTGAACAATGTCATATCTATAGTCCCGCGAGAGAAACCTTTGCTGAGCAGATACTGTGTCAGGGTTTCATACCAGATACGTGGTGCTTGATGCAACCCATACAATGATTTGTCTAACTTGTACACTTTGTCTGGATGATCTGGATCCTCGAAACCCGATGGTTGACATACATAGATCTCCTCATCAATATCTTTATATAGAAAGGCACATTTAACATCCATCTGAAAAACTTTGAAGTTCTTGTGGGCTGCATGTGCCAGAAAGATTCTGATGGCTTCAATGCGTGCACTGGAGCGAACACTTCAGTATAGTCTATTCCTTCCTCTTGAGCAAAACCTTGAACGACCAAGCGTGCCTTGTTTCTAATAACTATACCACGATCATCCGGCTTGTTCCGAAACACCCATTTGGTACCAATGGGACATTTGTTTGGAGGAAGGTCAACTAATTCCCAAACCTTCAGCTTTCTGAATTGTTGTAACTCCATTTGCATAGACTCGACCCAACTTGGATCTGCAAGTGCCTGTTTATAGTTCTTTGGAACAATTTGAGATAAGAAAGTAGAATAGAGACATTCATTAATCAACCTACTTTGACTTTGAGTCCTCACACCATCAGTAATTGATCCAATGATGTAATCATGTGGATGGTCTTTCAAGGTCTTAAAGTTTATGTTAAGCGTTGAGGGATTGGATTGGGGTGTAGATGTGGGATTGGATGGTTGAGATGGAATGGATGAGCGTGTCTGGGAGATGGAATCAGAAAGTGGAATTGAGTTGCTATTGGGAATTGGATTGGAATTTGTTGAGGATGGTACATTTGATGAAGAGATTTGTTTGGATGAAGATGAGGAATTAGGTAGTGGTGGAGAGGATGGAATATCAAATGATACGTGAGGTAATGAAGTGATGTCAGGCTGTGGTTGTTGTCGAATTGGATTAACAGATGTGTGAGGAGTGATGTCATCATCATCAAGATTTGGGAGATTGAATGATTTGAATACGGTGGAAGAATCGAAAAACCATGCTGGTTCACTGCCAATGCTCGTGGAGTTTGGTTCCTGCCAATCAACATAATATGATTCTTGCACAATCCGTGTCCGTTTATTGTACACACGATAAGCTTTTTGTGTCTCTGAGTATCCTACAAAGAAGCACTCATCAGAAACTGCTCCAAACTTCATCTTCTTATCCTGAGTATTCAACAGAGTACAAGAGCATCCAAATGGGCGCATAAAATCAATCAAGGGTTTGATACCGCGAAACAGCTGATATGATGTCTTCATCTTGTCTTTGACGATTAGGACTCGATTTAGAATGTAAGGTGCATAATTTACTGCTTCTGCCCAGAAGATAATTGGAAGCTTTGACTCAATCAGCATAGTCCTGGCTGCTTCCACAAGAGTTCTATTTTTCCTTTCAGCGACACCATTCTATTGTGGTGTCCTTGCAGCGCTGAACTGTCTAAGAATACCTCTTTTCTCACAGAAAGAGTTGAAGATATGATTTCGGAACTCAGTTCCGTTATCACTTCTGATGGCTTGAACCTTCCTCTTCCCCAGAACCTCAATCAATGGAATCAACTTCATTAGCTCTTCAGCTGTTTCATTTTTGTGTGCAAGAAATCTCACCCATGAGTATCTTGAATAATCATCTGTGACAACTAAACAATAAGATTTCTTAGCAATTGATTTTACACTTATTAGGCCAAATAAGTCAGTGTGTAACAATTCAAGGGGATGAGAAATTGAGTTTTGAATTTTAATTTTTTGTGGCTTTTTGTGTTGCTTTCCTTTAGCACAAGCCATGCACTTCTCTACCACTGAATAATCTTTCAGTGGTAGTCCTCTTATTAAATTGTTCTAAACCAACTTATTTAAAATTTTAAAGTTAATATATCCTAAACGTCTATGCCACAGAAAAGATTAATGAGATGCAGCTTTAGACAGAAAACAAGTCACGGTAGAAGTTGATTCATTTAATCCCATATTTAACAAATATGTATCATTTTGCTTTGGAGCTCGCATTATCACCAACTCCTCAGGGATAGGAAACTCGGGCTTCATGAATAGGCATTCGTTTGCAAGAAATAGCACTGGAATATCTTTATCACAGATTTGTGATACACTAAGAAGATTGAACGCCAACTCAGGAACATAGTTAACTTTCTCTAAGGTCAGTGATCCATTTGAGACATCTCCTTGGTCAATCATCTTTCCACCCTTCTTGTCTCCAGCAAAGGCCACATATCCTCCATTAACAATTCTATAATTTGACAACAGATCCTTCAATCCAGTCATATGTCTGGAACATCCACTATCTACATGCCAAACACTATTTACAGCGGCTTTGGATGATTCCTGACAATAATAAAAACAAAGGTTAGACTTTGGAAATTAGGACCCAAGTCTTAGTGTACTTAGGTCTTGGAGTAACAGATCTTCTGCAAAAGAAACCATTTACAAAATCTGTCAATCTAATTCCAAAAAGTTTAGTCTGCATATTACTACTACCTGATTCAGGACATTGCTTTATTAAGTGTTCATCCTTTCCACATCTAAAACAATGAGATCTCAACCTTGGTTTGGAACAATTCGATGAAGGAATTTTATCAATAGATATTTCTTCATCACATTCAGATAATTTTGAATCTGAATCACTGTATGAGTCATATGGCTCTTTTGACTTCCCTGTGATGATTTCCACTTTAACTGATTTTTGTTCAATTTTATCCTTATTATTCTCAGTGGAAGAAGACATTTCGTTATTCTTTGGTTTTGAAATCTTTATTGGTGTAAAATATGGAACGGGATGAGAGAGGAATTTGTTGAAGCGGTTTGTTTTTGTTTGACTTTCAGAGACATGACCTGAAAGTTGAGGTTTATCATCCACACAAGCATCATTTGCAACATCATCACTTGAATCATCACAGTCAGAAACAGAACATCCTGAATTACTATTACATGAACTATTTTCTGAATTTAAAACAGTAATTGGCATTACAAATCTACTTAAACTATTGTCTACAAAAGACTTCTTGGAATTTAAACTAGAGTTACTAGAACTGCCAAGACCACTACTGCCACCATAATCATATTCCTCTCGCACCTCCTTATGGCTTACTCCAACTAAACCTGCAAAGAGACTGTTAGTATCATTCTGTATAATCTCTTGTATCAACTCAGTGGAAGGATGAGGAGTGGGTGTAGGAGAATAACAGAAAGTACTAGGTGGAGGATAGACACATACATTATCCTTATGACCCAACCCGGTCTTGACTTTAGCCCCCCTTTGTTTTTTGCATAATTCCTCCAGTTTCATACCCGAAAGAGTCCATTTTTCCAACTTATTTTTAAGCTTTCTTGTTTCAAACTCAGCAAGTGTAACTTGTTCAGTCAAGTAATTGATTTCACAGTTCTTTTCCAAAAGAGTTCTTTTCAAATGTTCATTTTCTTTTAAGGCTTCTCGTAATTTAACAAAATATTTTGATTCATTCACCTTAAGTTCCTTGTTTATCCTTCTTAATTTATTTTCATTATTCATTAAAAATCTATTAGCTTTGTATATGCCAATTAAACATATTTTACAAGCAGAGAAACACATATCTTCTACAATATCATAAGGAAGATCCATTACCAGTTTTTCAGCCGCGAGAGCTCGATCACATTGGCATGCAGGAATGGTTCTTTTATATTCCTCCACAGCTGCTTGCTTGGCTGCTTGAATCATTTCTTCCATGTTTGGTTCTGATTTCCCTGATTGATTAACTTCAGCATCTGCAGTCTTTGAATCATCAGCAGCTCTCCTAATTTCCACAGTATCAACCTGCTCCTCATCAACTTTTCCTAGCACCTCCTCAACTTTATCATTGACATCCATAGTTTTGCGAACCAGACCTTCATGAATGACGTCCTCCTAAACCAAATTAACTCCCTCTTGAACTTTAGCTTCACTTTCTTATACCTTTTTGTCTTCACTGGCTATGTTATCATCATCATCATCATCATTCTCTTGAATTATATCACCATTAATAATATCATCACAAGCTTTATCTCTGAATTCTCTAAAAGGATCAAAACAATCAATGTAGTCACTATCAGTATCAGGCACCTCCACTACCTTTGCAATTAAAGCCTGGTTAATTTCTTCTTTTGATTCTTCAATTTCAGCACTCCAGTCAAAGTTTATGAGTAAAGCAGTTTCTTTCTTTGGCTTGACCTCTTCAATCTTTTCTGTGATTGTAATGACCTTAGAGTTACCAGAATTGACTGGTTCTGAAACAACTGGAGAAGGACATTCTCTCTTGAAGTGACCTAGCTGTTTGCAGTTGAAACATCCGAGCTTAGATTTATCATACCCAAGCTTGTTGTTCTGACCTTGATTCCTAAAATTTCCTCTGCCGGTTCTCTCCATAAACCTTCTAGCACGAAGAGTGAGCATTGCCATTTGCCATTGAATGTCTGTCTCCTCAAGATCATCAGGATCCACCTGATACATGTCTTCAACAGTCATACCTTTACCTTTCAATTCACCTGCAACCAGAGCTTCATAGCTTTGAACAAACAACCCGAACAACGACATAGTGTCAGATGAAATCTGAGTATTGACTAATGCCTTTGAGCTCGAACCCACATGTGATGTACCACCAACCGACTTATCTGAACTGACATGACCTGCTGATCCTCCATAACCTCCACATGTTGCACCATAATACTGAGAGTTTGCAGTGGATGAAATCAATGCAGCGTTCTGAGGTTGAATTATCCCCGGCATCATTCCTTGGTTATATTCTCTTCTTTTGAGATCAAGATCAAATGACTTAAGTTTGTTGATTACATCCATAAGCTTGTAATCAGCAAAGTTCCTCTCTTGCTTGAGCAAGTTGATTTGGATATTCCACTATGGAGGAAGTGAATCAAGTAGCTTAGTAACTTGCTCATGGTTTCCCAACTGCTCATCGTACTTCTTAAGAGTGCTTGAAACTGATAAGAAACGGTTTGTTATATCAGTGAGGTTCTCATGCCTGTAT
The DNA here is from genome assembly GCA_024085815.1 of Flaveria linearis. Taxonomy (NCBI): domain Eukaryota; kingdom Viridiplantae; phylum Streptophyta; class Magnoliopsida; order Asterales; family Asteraceae; genus Flaveria; species Flaveria linearis. The sequence continues at coordinate 31,719,456 of CM044012.1, read as the reverse complement.
CCCACAAATGAATTAAACTCCTTCTCAGCTTGAGCTTTCTTATCCTTTTTCAAATCTTCATTACCATCATAAAACTCACACAATGCATCATACAGACCCTTAGCAGTTGTGTGTTCAGCAAATCTATTGTAAATTTCCTGATGCAAGCAAAGAGTCAGAGCTCCAAGAGCTTTCCTGTAACCACCCGTATTATTTTTTTTATTAACTTCTGTTAATATTTGTTAATAATACAATCATGGGGATTTCAATTATAAAGTTTTCGATAATAAATAATAATAATAATAATAATAATAATAATAATAATAATAATAATAATAATAATAATAATAATAATAATAATAAGATAACAATAGGTTATAAAAATTAACAAGATAAAACTTAATTAAGTCCAGGGGTCATTTCTGTTAATTTTGAAACTTAAAAAGAAAGTTTAAAACATAGAATAACAAAACAGAAACCGTAGGGACCATTGTGAAACTCTGAAATTTTCACATTTAACCCCCGGCCCTTTTTTCCATCCCGATTTTCCGGCGACCTCCGGCAACGGATTCCGGCGAGCTCCGGCGAAGCACAAAACGACCAAAACACTTGATTTCGAACCCCACAATTTGACCGAATTGTTTCTTGGATCCAATTCGAAGTGGAATCCAACGAAAACATGCGTTAAATCCGACAAATTAACGGCTATAATCTCACTTTAATCTCGGATTCTAATCCAGCTAATAAACCCACCCAAACAACAATAATAAACAAATCAAAGCTACAAAATCGATCATCTATACACACCCAATCGAACTCAGGTTTCAATTTCACCAAAAACAAACACAAACACAGAAATCGATCGTCACCTTCATCGCGACATGCAACCCTTTTAAAACTCAACTTCCTATCGTTTTTAATCAAAATTGATAAGGGGCTATTGTTCCAGATCACCATTCGAAGCTAACCTCAAGTTTAATTTGATTACAATCATCGTTTGAGCATCATTCGATTGACACGAGTGCCGCGACTTGTTCTTCATCAGGTTTATCTCCAAATCAATACCATACATGTAATTCAACACACACCCACACTCGGTTTCCCATGGGGAACAAAAGCCCCATGTTTGTAATCGCTAACTGAATCGAATTGGTGTTCAATTGGACGGGATTCGATCTAAGGCTCATACGGGGATTTGGGGTTGAAGGAGATTGTGTTTAAAAGAAATAAAACCGGATCATAACCGCGGCTTAGGCCTTTGGTTCACCGGTTCCTGCGCTCCATTTCAAACAGGAGGTCCCGGGTTCGACCCCGGGCCACCTCACCCATTTTTTAAAAAGCCTTTTTAAGCTTTAAAAATTCCCGAAAAATTCCTAAAAATCATAAAAATGTTTTTACAAACATTAGAAATTTTTAAAACAACCTAATTATTTTCTGAAATTTATTTCAACGTTTTATTTATTTATTTTAATTGTTTTAAATAAATAAAATAACTAATTATATTCTCTACCAATTTATAATTAGTGTATAATATATAATTATACAATAAATAAATTGAATCCAATATATATACATAGATATATATTATCCGATTATCGAAACAACTTTTATTTGAATAAATTACATGCATATAATTTTATACAATCGTATACAATTTATAACTTAAGTATATAATTAACATACAACATATAGTTATGCTTACTTATGTATAAATGTATTATATACATATAATTATGTATATAATTATACATATAATTATATATAATTACATGATTATATATAATTATGTATATAATTATACATATACAATTTATTAATAAATTGTATATATGTATAACTTATATGTATAAATTCTATTAAAATTCTTGACATAATCACTTTCAATAAATTCGTTTATTTATTTCAAGACATTCAAACCAAATAAAATTAATTAACTTAAACTACCATTCAAGACCCAATGGAAATCCTAATACATTCCCAAATTCCCAAATTATTATTATTCTAATTTGAGACACCGTTCCTTAGGTTAATCATAAGGAAATCGTTGGTGTCTAATCTATCGCATCCAGATCCTAATCTCATCAATCAAGTGAGTATTCATATCCCCTTTTTATATCATTTCCTATTTGGGGGAAATCATGTGATACAATATGTTCAATCATGATATTCTATTGCTATTTCATTCTAAATTCAATTCAAGACAGGTTATGTTATTACTTGCAATTGTGTGAACATACTGTGATAAACTGGACGACAGTAAAACCCTAATTCAATCAATCAATCCTGGTATCAATGGTAGATCTACTGGTTTGGATAACCCACCCCATATGAATAGTCGAGTGGTGATTGTGCCAGAGGCAGGAGTTAATCTATGGTGTATGTGTGGAGTCTATTATATGCAAGTGTCAAGTCAAGGGGTAGTTATTGTGTCGGTTTATCTATATGTTTACTATTGCAATATAAGTCTTAACGTTACCTTGTGAATTGGATTACAATCAATCAATCAATCAATCTATATGTATACTCAAAACTATGATTACTCACCAGCTAATTCGTTAGCTGACTTTATTTCTCACATGATTTCAGGTTAAGCAAGTTAGTGGACTTCTACATGCTCATTTAAGACTCGGACTTAGTCAAAACAAAAGACAATTACTATTTGTGACTTTAACTGTTGTATTTGTATCTGTTAAATTCATACTATCCTGTAATCTGATTTTAATATTATTTCCACTATTAGACAATCATGTGTTATCAACAATCAATCATTCCCTCGTCCGCTCCGATGATTCCGCCGTCGGTCGGGGTGTGACAGATTAGTATCAGAGCCATGGTTATAGGGAATTAGGTTATTAGAAATGGAATGACCTAGACTATAACTAAGTACCTTTACACGTGAGTCCTCTCATGTATTTTACATGCTTAGATAGGATTTTATGTGCCTTACATGTTTATACTTGATTATGTGATTATATGCCTTATGTGATTCCTCTTATATCTTGAATCTTATCAATATACACACGAATCTTAACTCATATTCTAAGGCATTGTGTGCCTAATTCAAGTGATTTCAAACTCCAAAACTCGATTGTTATTCATGGTTTTTAAATTCGTCAAAGTCTGTGTCTTACAACTTGAAACATGCTATGCTGGAAGAGTGGGATGCCTGTATCTCGGGGTGTTCTGTCTAGGCAAGGTATTCGTATAAATCCAAACCAACCGATGGATCTGTCTACCTTACCTGGGAACCCTCGGGATGAGTATCTGCTTATAGGTACGCATGTCTTCAATAAGGTTGTGTTGGACATAACACTTTGATTAGTCAACGTACTCGCTTTGATTTACGAATCAAACGATTACACTCGGAACATATCATTGTTATTATGCCAAATTCCCGATTGTCGTTTTCATAGCTCATATTATCCAATTCTCATAAAATATCTTAATGATATGTCAGAATGTCTTCTCGTCAATTCCATTCACGGTCTCGAAACTCTGGCCGTAAGATTGCTGCTATTGTAGCACGTGAAGTTACTGCGGTCATCCCAACTCTACTTACCCATTTGAACCAAGGCAACAATGTTGTTCAAAACCCAACTGCACCAAACCCTCCCCGAACTTGTACTTACAAACATTTCAGTTCTTGCAACCCACTAAGTTCAGTGGAACTGAAGGAGCTACCGGATTACTACAATGGTTCGAAAGCATCGAGAACACTTTCCTAAACAGCGAATGCCCTGAAAATCTAAAAGTCCGGTATGCCACAAGTGTTCTTCAGAAACACGCACTTACTTGGTGGAACGGAGAGAAACGAACCCGTGGAACTGAAACTGCTATAGCCTTAACATGGACTGAAGTTAAGGAGCTCATGACTAAAGAGTTTTGCCCAAGAAATGAAGTCCGGAAACTGGAAGCTGAGTTCTGGGAATTAACCCAAGACAGTGGCGAGAACCTAGCATACACTAACCGATTCCACGAACAGAGCCTTCTGGTACCGCATCTTGCTACCCCTACCTCCTGAGCCATCGAGAAATATATTGGTGGACTACCCATGCAGATTCAGGATACGGTGTTAGGAAGAAATCCTTCGACACTAGAAGATGCTATTAGGCTGGCTGCACAGCTAACCGATAATCATGTGAAAGCTGGTTCTTTAACCAGGAAAGGATCGAAGAAAAATACCGATAAACTTCCTAACGAAACCGTCAAATCCGACCAAGCCGAGCTTTCCAAGAACAAGAAGAGGAAGGCTCAATCTCAAAACATTGCTGTAATTACCCCTGTTGTACCAATTAATCAAGTCCCTCCAACTCGTCAACCAGCAGTAAACAACCAATCACTAATGAAAAAGTCATACGCTGGACCCTATCCGCAGTGTAACAACTGCAGTTATCACCATCCCGCTAACATTCAGTGTCGTCAATGCACAAACTGTGGTCGTTTGGGTCATACATTCAACGTGTGCAAGAGTGCTGCTAAAGCTCCAACCAATGCACCAGTTCACCAACATCCTCTTGCAATTACCCAGGGTCATGCATGCTATCAATGTGGTGATCCGAACCATTTTCGCAATCGATGCCCTCAACTTGTCATCCCGATTCCTACGGCTCAAGAACGTGCTTTCAACATCAATACCCAACAAGCTCAAGCCACCAATGATGTGGTGTTGAATAATTCTTGTTCTTGATTTCGTCTTCATAATGTAATTCAAGATTTGTAATCGTGATTTCCTTGTGTTACATTGATGTAATCTGAAAATTTCTAAATTTCTAATTGAGATATTTTTCCTTTCGTTGTTAAGTCGAACTTTGAACTGTTGGCACCGTGGGAGATGTAAGAGTTTGCAAGTCAACCTATGACTAAGGACACTCATATCTCCTAAATGATTCTAACTCATCAAAACAGGGGTGATTCCCTTACTTTGATGATGATTCTTTATTCGTTTCAATAAATGGTTTCCAATGATGTGTTTTATAAAATTTCATCCTCTGGATTAGGGTGACTTCCTTATCTTGAGGACTGACTTCAATTATTCACTTTGGAACTTACATTTCAAAAAATGACATGATCTCACCAAAATAGGATTGAAACCCGTACTTTGGTGACAAATGTCAATCTTCAATTGTTTTCTTGTTATTATGAAATTCAATCATCAAGATAGACGTAAATTTCATACCTTGATGATAATTTCATTTTTATGGATTGTATTTCTCAAATGAAACGACCTCGTCAAAGTAGGAGTGAATTCTGGATTTTGATGAGGAAGTCTATCTTATTATATTTTGTTTTTGTAAAAATTTATCGTTAAGATAGGAGTGATTTCCCTTACCTTAATGATGAGTTACCTCGTCTTATTTATATGGATCCTCAACAATAAGTTGGCATCGAACTTTTTGGATTGGTAAGCTAGTGGTCATACCTTGAGAGTACACCATCAGGATAGGGGTGAAAACCATACCTTGATGACTATTCTTATTTCTTGATCTCCAGTTTACCATGGCTGTAATCAAGTGACGAGAAGCATGTAGTAACTTGAAGGCTGAAATAATGTTAGTGTTTCGACCTATCAAGCCAAAGCATGATCTCTGAACTTGAAAAGAGACCCGATCGTTTTAGGTTGATTTTGATTCCAAGTTTGGAGCATTTAAATTCTTAAATCGATTTCTTTTCCTTTATTCTCATGTTTTAACTCGATCTAGCTACATCAAACCATTTATTCCTTATCTATCGACTTTCATTGTGAGTTATCATCAAAACCCGATTACGTGATGGTAGTCTTCCTAAACAATCTTTTGTCAAGTAAAAATATCATCTCTGATCGTGATGGTCGCTTCATCTCTCGTTTCTGGAAAAGTCTCCAATCAGCTCTCAAAACTCAACTGAATCTTAGCACAACCTATCATCCGCGAACTGACGGCCAGACTGAAAGAACGATACAAACCCTCGAGGATATGCCCCGGGCTTGTGTCATTGATTTCAGTGGATCGTGAGATTCTCATCTTCCGTTGACCGAATTCATTTACAATAACAGTTACCATACCAGCATCTAGATGGCACCGTTTGAGGCCTTGTATGTCCGAAAGTGTGGTAAACACTAAAGCGGTCAGCTTAATCGATGATGAATTTCCTTCTTTTGTTACCTCATCAGAACCCGAAAAGTTCTTCAAAGTGTACCTCAGAAAAATAAAAACACAAACTGTATCAAGAAAAAGAATCACTATGATCTATCTGTGACTTCATGTTCACCTTCTGATGAACAAAGTTCTAGAAACATTCAAGATCTTCCCAAATCAGAAAGGAAACCTAAGATTCTTCTTGTTGAAGGTCATGTGGTTAATTTGATGGGGTGAACAGACAAAAAATTCATAAGATCCGTGATAACTTGGTCGCTGCTAGAAATCGTCAAAAGCATTATGCTGATAAAGACGTAAGCCCATGGAATACAATGTCGGAAATCTCGTACTTCTTAAGGTATCACCTTGGAAGGGAGTGATTCGTTTTGGAAAGAAAGGGAAACTAGCACCTCGTTACGTGGATCCATTCAAGGTACACGAGCGAATTGGGAAAGTAGCCTACAAGCTTGAACTACCCCAAGAGCTCAGCAATATACATCCGACGTTTCATGTTTCAAATCTCAAGAAATGTCTTGGCGACGAAAATCTCCACATTCCACTCGACGAAGTCCAGATTGATGAATCTATGCACTTTATTGAGAAACCTGTGGAAATTATGGATCGGGAAGTCAAACAACTCAAACGTAGCCGGATACCTATTGTCAAAGTCCGCTGGGAATCTAAACGTGGCCCAGAGTTTACATGGGAACGTGAGGACCAAATGAAATCCCAGTATCCTCATCTTTTCGTTTCAGCCTCCTCCTGAACAAATTTCAGGACGAAATTTCCTAAAGCAGGGGAGACTGTAACCACCCGTATTATTTTTTTTATTAACTTCTGTTAATATTTGTTAATAATACAATCATGGGGATTTCAATTATAAAGCTTTCGATAATAAATAATAATAATAATAATAATAATAATAATAATAATAATAATAATAATAATAATAATAATAATAATAATAATAATAATAAAAATAAGATAACAATAGGTTATAAAAATTAACAAGATAAAACTTAATTAACTCCAGGGGTCATTTCTGTTAATTTTGAAACTTAAAAAGAAAGTTTAAAACATAGAATAACAAAACAGAAACCGCAGGGACCATTGTGAAACTCTGAAATTTTCACATTTAACCCCCAGCCCTTTTTTCCATCCCGATTTTCCGGCGACCTCCGGCACCGGATTCTGGCGAGCTCCGGCGAAGCACAAAACGACCAAAACACTTGATTTCGAACCCCACAATTTGACCGAATTGTTTCTTGGATCCAATTCGAAGTGGAATCCAACGAAAACATGCGTTAAATCCGACAAATTAACGGCTATAATCTCACTTTAATCTCGGATTCTAATCCAGCTAATAAACTCACCCAAACAACAATAATAAACAAATCAAAGCTACAAAATCGATCATCTATACACACTCAATCGAACTCAGGTTTCAATTTCACCAAAAACAAACACAAACATAGAAATCGATCGTCACCTTCATCGCGACCTGCAACCCTTTTAAAACCCAACTTCCGATCGCTTTTAATCAAAATTGATAAGGGGCTATTGTTCCAGATCACCATTCGAAGCTAACCTCAAGTTTAATTTGATTACAATCATCGTTTGAGCATCATTCGATTGACACGAGTGCCGCGACTTGTTCTTCATCAGGTTTATCTCCAAATCAATACCATACATGTAATTCAATACACACCCACACTCGGTTTCACATGGGGAACAAAAGCCCCATGTTTGTAATCGCTAACTGAATCGAATTGGTGTTCAATTGGACGGGATTTGATTTGGGGCTCATACGGGGATTTGGGGTTGAAGGAGATTGTGTTTAAAAGAAATAAAATCGGATCATAACCGCGGCTTAGGCCTTTGGTTCACCGGTTCCTGCGCTCCATTTCAAACAGGAGGTCCCGGGTTCGACCCCGGGCCACCTTACCCATTTTTTAAAAAGCCTTTTTAAGCTTTTAAAAATTCCGGAAAAATTCCTAAAAATCATAAAAATGTTTTTACAAACATTAGAAATTTTTAAAACAACCTAATTATTTTCTGAAATTTATTTCAACATTTTATTTATTTATTTTAATTGTTTTAAATAAATAAAATAACTAATTATATTCTCTACCAATTTATAATTAGTGTATAATATATAATTATACAATAAATAAATTGAATCCAATATATATACATAGATATATATTATCCGATTATCGAAACAACTTTTATTTGAATAAATTACATGCATATAATTTTATACAATCGTATACAATTTATAACTTAAGTATATAATTAACATACAACATATAGTTATGCTTACTTATGTATAAATGTATTATATACATATAATTATGTATATAATTATACATATAATTATATATAATTACATGATTATATATAATTATGTATATAATTATACATATACAATTTATTAATAAATTGTATATATGTATAACTTATATGTATAAATTCTATTAAAATTCTTGACATAATCACTTTCAATAAATTCGTTTATTTATTTCAAGACATTCAAACCAAATAAAATTAATTAACTTAAACTACCATTCAAGACCCAATGGAAATCCTAATACATTCCCAAATTCCCAAATTATTATTATTCTAATTTGAGACACCGTTTCTTAGGTTAATCATAAGGAAATCGTTGGTGTCTAATCTATCACATCCAGATCCTAATCTCATCAATCAAGTGAGTATTCATATCCCCTTTTTATATCATTTCCTATTTGGGGGAAATCATGTGATACAATATATTCAATCATGATATTCTATTATTATTTCATTCTAAATTCAATTCAAGACAGGTTATGTTATTACTTGCAATTATGTGAACATACTGTGATAAACTGGACGACAGTAAAACCCTAATTCAATCAATCAATCCTGGTATCAATGGTAGATCTACTGGTTTGGATAACCCATCCCATATGAATAGTCGAGTGGTGATTGTGCCAGAGGCAGGAGTTAATCTATGGTGTATGTGTGGAGTCTATTATATGCAAGTGTCAAGTCAAGGGGTTATTATTGTGTCGGTTTATCTATATGCTTACTATTGCAATATAAGTCTTAACGTTACCGTGTGAATTGGATTACAATCAATCAATCAATCAATCTATATGTATACTCAAAACTGTGATTACTCACCAGCTAATTCGTTAGCTGACTTTATTTCTCACATGATTTCAGGTTAAGCAAGTTAGTGGACTTCTACATGCTCATTTAAGACTCGGTCTTAGTCAAAACAAAAGACAATTACTATTTGTGACTTTAACTGTTGTATTTGTATCTGTTAAATTCATGCTATCCTGTAATCTGATTTTAATATTATTTCCACTATTAGACAATCATGTGTTATGAACAATCAATCATTCCCTCGTCCGCTCCGATGATTCCGCCGTCGGTCGGGGTGTGACATTTCTTGTCCCGATCAAGTAACTTAATGTCAGTCTCAGTATAAGTACTTGGGCCATTGTTTGGAGAGGTAGCAGCACCAACAGTAGTTGTCGGTTGGTGAGGTCAATTTACAATTGATTCCCACTGACTGTGATCCGTGTAGAAAAAGAAAGCCCTCAAACATCTTTTCCAGTCCTCAAAATTCTTACCATTTACAAGCCTCGGTGGCCTGTTAGGTTGTATACTCTCCAAATCAGTCATGGTGATATTTGTTGAAGTCATAATTTTTCAAGTGGAATAGTTTCACTGACTTTCAGTAAATTCGCAGGAATAGTGTCGCTGAATTTGCAGTTTCGCCCAGGCGAAAGTGCTTAGTTTCGCTGGAGGGTGAAAGAAAATTACTTAGTTTCACAAGAAGAGGACTACTTTCGCTTACAATTTCGGCAGCACTTTCGCTAGCCAGAAACAGTGGATTGCTTAGTTTCGCTGTGAATTTCACAGGAAACAAGCTTGAACTTTCGTTCAAATTACTTTCAGCAGCAAGTTCGCACAAATGTCACCCAATCAAGAATGAACTTTCGTTCAAAAACCACAGTTTCGCACCAAAAGCCTCAGAAGGGAAAATATCAGTTTCGCTGAAAGAAGACGTAGTTTCACTGGAAGATGCTATAATTTCGCTGGAAGAACAGAAAACCCTTTTAAACCCCAAAAACAGTCGAAAATCACCCAAATCTCAATGAATTTTAAAAGGAGTGATTCACGAAGCTTCCTCAATCAGAAACAAGTAATATGTAATCAATTTTCATGACAAAAACACTCTGTTTTGATGTAGAAATGGAGAAATAATGGTATTGAACAAAAATAACCAAAAACCTCAAACAATCAAGAGCACTAAGGCTCTGATACCATATTGTTGGTCCATTTGTCAGTTTTTCAGTGCAGAAAACAGTTTGAATCGTTCAATACCAATCATAAACAACTCACAAGAAGGTTTGATGAACTCAAAAAGGACCAAAAAGTATTCAAAGATGATCCAATAAGCACCAATACACAAAGAAATGAAATAAGCTCAATATATTCAATAAACTCCAGCTTACAATAGCCTCTTGCAACATAAATATTCGATTAGGATTTTTGCAAGGATGACCAACAATGAGCAAAATGAAATCTATATATAGCTGTCATAGTTTCGTATACAGTTTCGCTGGGGGCGAAACTATACTGGCGAAATAGTAATTTCGCCCAGCGGAAACTAACAGTTTCGCCGGGTGAATATCTAGTTGACTGTGAGCGAAACTATAGTTTCGCTCACAGTTTCGCTAGACAGCTATATTTACATATAAACTAAACAACATACAAAAGAAAACTAACATAGATCATATTACAAAGAAAGATAAACAAATACTAATCTAATGGTGAGTCCAACCTATCTTGATCTTCAATAAAGTATGTAAACCCTATTTAGATAAATTCGTTATAGTCTTCATAGATGATATTCTGATTTATTCTAAGAATAAGAAAGACCACGAACAACACATGAGGTTAACTTTGGAATTGTTACAAAGGGAAAAATTATATGCAAAATTCTCAAAATGTGAATTTTGGAAAAGAGAAGTACAATTCCTAGGACATATAGTTAACCAGAATGGAATTCAGGTTGATATAGCAAAGATTAAGGCAGTTAAGAAATGGGAAGTTCCAAAAACCCCAACTAAAATACGACAATTCTTATGTTTAGCAGGATATTACAGAAGATTTATAGAAAATTTCTCGAGAATTGCTCAACCATTGACAGAATTGACCCAAAAAGATAGAAAGTATATATGGGAAGAAAAACAAAATGAAGCTTTTGAACTCCTCAAAAGTAAGTTATATAGTGCACCCATATTAGCATTGCTAGAAGGGACAGATAATTTCATAGTGTATTGCGATACATCACGTCAAGGTTTTGGATGTGTTTTAATGCAAAGAGATAAAGTAATTGCATATGCATCCAGACAACTTAGGGGATAGTGAAAATAATTATACCACCCATGATCAAGAATTAGGAGCTGTAGTATTTGCACTGAAAATTTGGAGACATTATCTGTATGGGACTAAGTGTATAATATATACGGATCATAAAGTCTGCAACACATCTTTGATCAGAAGATGTTAAATATGAGGCAGAGAAGATGGGTAGAATTATTAAGTGATTATGACTGTGAAATCAAATATCATCCTAGTAAAGCAAATGTAGTTGCTGATGCTCTAAGTAGGAAAGAAAGGACTAAACCATTACGAGTACGTGCTATGAGAATGGAACTACGTTCAGATTTGTTAAATCAAATCCGAGAAGCTCAACAAGAAGATGTGTTGAAACTAAAAGGACAATTAAAAGACATGAAAGAAGAAGTAGATGGAATTCTGAGATTTAAGGGAAGCATTTGGGTACCTGATAATAGCATGATTAGAACAACTGTCCTGCAAGAAGCTCATAAGTCAAGATATTCTGTGCATCCAGGGAATAATAAAATATACAAGGATTTGAAAAGCCAATATTGGTGGCTAGGCATGAAAAGATCAGTCAGAGAATTTGTGGAACAATGTGATGTCTGCTTAAAAATAAAAGCTGAATATCAGAAACCTTCAGGATACCTGCAGCAACCTAAGATTTCAGAATGGAAATGGGATCAAATTACAATGGACTTCATAACTAAACTACCAAAAACCAGAAATGAATACGACATAATTTGGGTTATAGTAGATAGATTGACTAAGTCAGCTCATTTCTTACCCATACGAGAAAATTATAAGATTGAACGATTAGCATGAATTTACATAAAAGAAAATGTGTCTAGACATGGAATACATGTATCCATTATATCAGATAGAGATAGTAGATTTACTTCCAGATTCTGGAAGACATTACAAAAAGCTTTAGGAACCCAAGTGAATTTAAGTACAGCCTACCATCCACAGACTGATGGACAGAGTGAAAGAACAATACAAACCCTAGAAGATATGTTAAGAGCTTGTGCTATAGATTTTGGTGGAAATTGGGATAGTCACCTACCATTGATAGAATGTTCATACAATAACAGTTATCACTCTAGCATTGGGCTAGCTCCATTTGAAGCTCTGTACGGAAGAAAATGTAGATTGCCCTTGTGTTGGAATGAAATAGGTGATAGACAACTTACTGGTCCTGAACTAATCCAAGAAACCACGGATAAGATCACTGAAATTAAAAATAGATTGAAAACAGCTCGTGATCGACAGAAAAGTTATGCAGACAAACGAAGGAAACCGTTGGAATTTCAAATTGGAGACAGGGTCTACCTAAAGATATCTCCCTCAAAAGGAACCTTCCGGTTTGGAAAATCCAGTAAGCTAAACCCTAGGTATGTTGGTCCGTTTAAAATCCTTGATAGGATTGACCCTGTGGCATATAAGTTGGAATTACCTCAAGAATTAAGTAAAGTACATAACACCTTTTATGTGTCCAACCTCAAGAAATGCCTAACCAATGAAGCCTTAGAGGTACCAATTCAAGAAGTCAAAGTAGATAGGAAACTTCATTTTGTAGAAGAACCAGTAGCCATTGTAGATAAAAAAATTAAAGAAGTTAAGAAGGAATAGGATCCCTATAGTGAAAGTTAAGTGGAATGCAAAGAGAGGACCAGAATGCATGTGGGAAAGAGAAGATGAAATCAAGAAGAAAAACCCCCACTTATTCAGAGGTAATGATCAGTTAGGTTTTCTAAAAATTAAGAAATCACACTCCAAGGAATTTCGGGACGAAATTCTTTTAACAGGGGGAGAATGTGACAACCATAAAATAAACGAATGATTTTCTATTTTAAAATTTTATATTACGACTGAATAAATATTATTATGTCAAAAATATATATATTTGCATGCATATATATATGCATAGAATCTACGTGTGCATGCATGTATATATATATAAATTTAGTACGCATGTTTTCATTTAAGCATGCATGTTTTTGCATGTGCATATGTGTGTTACTTATGCATGTATATAATTATACCTTGCGTATATATAAACTCATGATTATGTATATTATTATACATGTGTATTATAGGCAAACATGGTTGCATGTTTGCTAAAATTTTACGTATACATGTCTGAATATACATCTAGAAATGCATCCATATAGGTATTAAGTGAATCAAAACCAAAACAAACACAACCAAACTCTCGAATCACTAGGATAATATTAACACCCAGATTAAGCCTTGATGATTAAAACACCTAAGCCCTAAAACACAAACACCTAAACACTACCTAAAGTCTCACTAACCCGATGTATTATCAACCAAAATTTACAACCTAACCCCTCGGTTAGATAACTAATCAAACCATTAAGCATCCCTCGGTTGAAGGACACCACAAAAATCACCAAACCGCCACATATTAACATCATCATTGCAAGAATTAAATGTGGCAAGCTCTTGAGCAATTCTCGGCCACCTTACATTCTTAACCCTTAGTCACCAAGACATCATGATTACCAAGTGAATGTGGCAATCCCAAAACATTCTAGCCACCTAAGCTACACCAAGCTTCACCACCTTTTTTCCACCTAAACCTATAAAGTAACTAAGCAAAGCTATATTAGCTTAGTCACCATTCTAGGAACCTAGGGTAATGATGTATAAAATTCTTATATATGCTCTTGACCGAGAATCATTGAACACAACTAAACCACATAACCCTCAAACTACTATCTCAAAGTCTCTCTATTCCTTTTGTCTCTCGGTCCCGATTAACATCACCACAATCATCTCTACCACCTTTGTTCCCTCACACCCCTCGGTATCTATTAGCAACCATACACCACCACCACTTCACCATCGCACACCATCACACACCATCACCACCAGCACCTTCCCGTAGCTTAACAACACCACCATCACCTTTCGCGACCCAACACTATCTTCTACCACCTTGCTTCTCTACCTCTCGGTTCTACCAGCCCAAGCTAGCCACCTTCTCAAGTCGTGGGCTCAAGGATCTCAACCATTCCCCGATCATCATCAGCCCTTCCCTCCCTCGTTTACAAGGTTAAAATCTTTCAAAGTATTTAAAATGCTAAGAGTACATATGTATTATAAACACATATAATTGTTTTGGTACATATATATATATATACCAAAAACTAATCTTTAAGAGTCTGGAAAAACTTTAAAAATCACAGTAATGAAATTCAGAAAAATTATGACAAAAAGTATATTTTTGAATTTATGAGAATTAATCTTGGAAATATTAAGGAAAATAAGTAAAAATACTAAATAAATTGCGATTATGGGAATAAACATTGGAAAATCTTTAGAAAATATTAACTCATTATTCTGTAAATTTTAGTAAAAATATATTAAGTAAAGTAATTTATACAAATTATTTAAAAATAAAGAAAATACTAAAAAATACAAATAATTTGGGAAAAATTATAGAAAAATCATAGAATGACCCTTTTGAGGCATAAAAGCTCCAAGAATTATTTGGTATTTTATTTCATTATTATGTTTGAAAAAAGAATTTTTAAGTGATCTGTAATCTAAATAAATACTTAACCAATACCATAAATCGTGAAAAATTAACTTAAGCTATGATAAATAAGGATCAATAGATGGTATAAATTTCATAATTTTTGGAGTTATGTAACTATTTTTAATGAATTTTGGGAATATTGTAAGAAATACAGAAAACAATTTGTTGAGAATTAGACGTTATAAAATTTTTGGAATAATATAAACTACTGAAATAATATTCTGTAAATTTTTGATAAGTTTTAGACGGTAGTATCTATTTTTAGTAATTTATAGAAAATTTGGAATAATTATAACAATTTGTATATAATGAAATAAAAGTTGAGGATTTTATGGTGATGTTAGCTGATTATTGTACAGCTAAAATTTTAGGAATTAGTTATATCTGAAGTTCTAAAAATTTTAAAAATTTTTTTATCTAACTTATAAGTTATTTTATAGGTTACCATTTGGAGACACGGTGAGACTCATAGCCCCATTTTGATATTTGTAAAGTTTTTAGGGGAAAAAACATACTGGTTACGTTGATGCATTATTTTTGAAAATATTTTGAGACTTACTGTCATTTGTGATACAACCATTAATTCGAATGAGGAACCGTCTGATAATATTAGTAGCGCTACTTAGGAGAATATTTGCACCAACAGGATGAGTGTTGTGATACTATTTTCCTGCACCTAACCGAATGAGGGTTGAGATGTAATATTATCTGATCTTATGAATTATTTCATGACAGTATGATTATGTGTGTGAGCAGGTTTGGTTGTAATTGGTGCATCAATAAAATGTTTTGTCTGGATATAAATCTATGATCTCACCAACTTTATGTTGACTATTTGAGTATGTTTTTTCAGGTAAAAATGACTAACGATATTGACTTTTCCTTTGACGTCTACAATGGATGGGGTGAAGTTGTAAGGCGAGTTTATGTAAGCTTAACAGTTAACATCTATGATGACAGTGTGATAGTGGATGCACATTTCCATCGTACCTGAAGACGTTTAGTTAAAGAATATGTTGTAATAAAGATTACGTCAAATTTTGACATATATGTAATGATGTAATCTATAATATATATATGAATGAAGTATGTGCTTTACGTTTTTATGTTGTTGTGATTTAATTGTTTGTAATCAATTGTGTTCTGAACAACAAGTCACATCCAAAATATCGCTTCACGCTTCCGCCGGGATGTGACATGGGTGATGCAGAAGAATGGTCAAAATATAAGAATTAAGTATAATTTAGAGGTGTATAGAGCATTAAGTATTATTTAGATGTTTAAAGGATTATGTTTTAATCATGTATTAATAATAAAACTCTAAATTAAAGAGTTGCATAGGATTGTACTTTAATCATCTTGTGTAGTTGGTTAAGTTAATTTATTTATCCAAAAATATTTTTTTCTAGTATAAATAAAGATTGTAATAAGTTTGATGTAAACACCTAAATCCATCCTATCTGTGTACATGCTTTGGAACCAATACGTTTGTGCCCCACCAATTAAAAGCATAAGTACGTATGACCGGTGAATATAATTGTAGGGCCGACTGTATAATGTAATTTGTGACTTATTAGGCTTGGAACCTCCAAAAAATAAAGGCCCCCATATTTAAAGAAATTATACAGAGTTTTGATATTATATGGGTCAATAAATTTGAAATGAAAATAACACTCGATAGTTGAATCTCAATAAAAATTTAGTTGACTTGATAGGTTATTGAAGAAACACAATAATACAATGCACAAAGCAAACGACCATTCCTAAGTTTCTTCCTCTTCGATTGATCCGATCAACATCGGCTAACCCTTTTTTGTATTTTTTAAAAGAAATTAACTATCAAGTACTCAATGTTAGTATACTAAATTTTCTTTGATTTATTGCTTTTGTTTAAAGAAATTTGATTAGGTTGCTTCTGTTTATATTGTGTTTTTAGAAATTTGATTAGTATAACACAATAATAAATTTGTAATTTGTGACTTATTAGGCTTGGAACCTCCAAAAATAAAGGCCCCCATATTTAAAGAAATTATACAGAGTTTTGATATTATATGGGTCAATAAATTTGAAATGAAAATAACACTCGATAGTTGTGACTTATTAGGCTTGGAACCTCCAAAAAATAAAGGCCCCCATATTTAACGAAATTATACAGAGTTTTGATATTATATGGGTCAATAAATTTGAAATGAAAATAAATTGTGAGTTCCCGAATGAACGTGAACATGAGCTTGGATCTTAGGATTCATATTGATGATAATAAAAATTCAATGATTAGGTGCTAAAATATAATAAATAATGATGATTATGAACGTGAAGAACACATACAATGATGATGAATGCTTGATGTTATTGATATATTGTTGAAAATTATCATTCAAAAGAATGATGATATAATGTTGAAATCATCATCCATGAGGGATGATGATATATTGTTGTTGGTGATAAACCCTAATTCACCCTAACATGTGGTGAATTAATCACACATTACAAGGATGATATGTGCTAAAATATATACTAGTCTAGCATTACAAATAATTACAATTTAAACCCTAGACTAATATTTTTGTTGATTTCGTGCTTCAAGTCTTCAACTTCAATACAATTGAAATCTTCAATTTCTTCCAAGGTAGAATACCCAACAATACTCCCCCTAAATTGTAGATTTCCAATGTGAGTTGAAGCTTGATCTTGTTCTTGTTGGATAGTTGTTCAATGCTAAGAATGTTGTTGTTGATGCGGAAGCGATGTCTTCAAAGCTTTAGAACAACTATATTTTGTAACTTGATGTCACTATTGTTTTTGTTGTTGAGAGCCCAAATACGAACCCTAATTTTGTTTTGTTGATCATAGGTCCAATCTTCAACACTTGAGCCCATGTTCAATTGTTGTTTTTGATGTAGGAGGCCCAATTAATTAAATCCGACACACCTTTTCTTGTTTTTCGTATAAGCCCAAATAAGTGAATCCGAGCCCACCTTTTTCTTGTTTTTATGTTTGTTGTCCAAACAATTAAGTCAAGTCCACCTATATTTTTTTTTGTTAATGACCATTTCCCAATCCGTGAATCCTTGAGCCCGAGTCATGTGAAACCTCACAATCCATCTTCCAAGAACCCTAATTTGCAAACCCTAATTTGGCATACCTAATGTGGCATCCCTAATTTGCAAGAGCTGCTCACGGCAGCCTCAACCATTCGTAAGCAACCCTAATCAGACAAAGACCATTTACAACAGCCTCTTATTCGACAAACCCTAATTAGGTCATCCTCATTCGGCCGCAAGAAGCCCTAAACGGCAGCCCCTATTCGGCAGCCTCTTTTGGTTCGCAAGGGCTGCCTTCGACAGCTCCCTTAGTTCGCAAGGCATATCTTTGGCAGCTGCACATTGCAGCCTACAAACTTCCGACACAAGCTGCTTACAATAGCTTCTTTTGCAACCCTAATTTGTTTGAAACTTGAGGCAGCCGCATACCCTAATATGTTTGATACTTGAGGCAGCCGCAAACATGAATGTTGAATTGATTGTTGAATTGTTTTCTTCAGATCTTCAATTATTTCAGCAATCCAACCATGAAATCTCATCAAAATCAGTATGAATCCAACAACTCCAGCTCTGATACCAATTGTGAGTTCCCGAATGAACGTGAACATGAGCTTGGATCTTAGGATTCATATTGATGATAATAAAAATTCAATGATTAGGTGCTAAAATATAATAAATAATGATGATTATGAACGTGAAGAACACATACAATGATGATGAATGCTTGATGTTATTGATATATTGTTGAAAATTATCATTCAAAAGAATGATGATATAATGTTGAAATCATCATCCATGAGGGATGATGATATATTGTTGTTGGTGATAAACCCTAATTCACCCTAACATGTGGTGAATTAATCACACATTACAAGGATGATATGTGCTAAAATATATACTAGTCTAGCATTACAAATAATTACAATTTAAACCCTAGACTAATATTTTTGTTGATTTCGTGCTTCAAGTCTTCAACTTCAATACAATTGAAATCTTTAATTTCTTCCAAAGTAGAATACCCAACAATACTCCCCCTAAATTGTAGATTTCCAATATGAGTTGAAGCTTGATCTTGTTCTTGTTGGATAGTTGTTCAATGCTAAGAATGTTGTTGTTGATGCGGAAGCGATGTCTTCAAAGCTTTAGAACAACTATATTTTGTAACTTGATGTCACTATTGTTTTTGTTGTTGAGAGCCCAAATACGAACCCTAATTTTGTTTTGTTGATCATAGGTCCAATCTTCAACACTTGAGCCCATGTTCAATTGTTGTTTTTGATGTAGTAGGCCCAATTAATTAAATCCGACACACCTTTTCTTGTTTTTCGTATAAGCCCAAATAAGTGAATCCGAGCCCACCTTTTTCTTGTTTTTATGTTTGTTGTCCAAACAATTAAGTCAAGTCCACCTATATTTTTTTTTGTTAATGACCATTTCCCAATCCGTGAATCCTTGAGCCCGAGTCATGTGAAACCTCACAATCCATCTTCCAAGAACCCTAATTTGCAAACCCTAATTTGGCATACCTAATGTGGCATCCCTAATTTGCAAGAGCTGCTCACGGCAGCCTCAACCATTCGTAAGCAACCCTAATCAGACAAAGACCATTTACAACAGCCTCTTATTCGACAAACCCTAATTAGGTCATCCTCATTCGGCCGCAAGAAGCCCTAAACGGCAGCCCCTATTCGGCAGCCTCTTTTGGTTCGCAAGGGCTGCCTTCGACAGCTCCCTTAGTTCGCAAGGCATATCTTTGGCAGCTGCACATTGCAGCCTACAAACTTCCGACACAAGCTGCTTACAATAGCTTCTTTTGCAACCCTAATTTGTTTGAAACTTGAGGCAGCCGCATACCCTAATATGTTTGATACTTGAGGCAGCCGCAAACATGAATGTTGAATTGATTGTTGAATTGTTTTCTTCAGATCTTCAATTATTTCAGCAATCCAACCATGAAATCTCATCAAAATCAGTATGAATCCAACAACTCCAGCTCTGATACCAATTGTGAGTTCCCGAATGAACGTGAACATGAGCTTGGATCTTAGGATTCATATTGATGATAATAAAAATTCAATGATTAGGTGCTAAAATATAATAAATAATGATGATTATGAACGTGAAGAACACATACAATGATGATGAATGCTTGATGTTATTGATATATTGTTGAAAATTATCATTCAAAAGAATGATGATATAATGTTGAAATCATCATCCATGAGGGATGATGATATATTGTTGTTGGTGATAAACCCTAATTCACCCTAACATGTGGTGAATTAATCACACATTACAAGGATGATATGTGCTAAAATATATACTAGTCTAGCATTACAAATAATTACAATTTAAACCCTAGACTAATATTTTTGTTGATTTCGTGCTTCAAGTCTTCAACTTCAATACAATTGAAATCTTCAATTTCTTCCAAGGTAGAATACCCAACACAGAGTTTTGATATTATATGGGTCAATAAATTTGAAATGAAAATAACACTCGATAGTTGAATCTCAATAAAAATTTAGTTGACTTGATAGGTTATTGAAGAAACACAATAATACAATGCACAAAGCAAACGACCATTCCTAAGTTTCTTCCTCTTCGATTGATCCGATCAACATCGGCTAACCCTTTTTTGCATTTTTTTAAAAGAAATTAACTATCAAGTACTCAATGTTAGTATACTAAATTTTCTTTGATTTATTGTTTTTGTTTAAAGAAATTTGATTAGGTTGCTTCTGTTTATATTGTGTTTTTTTCAAAAAAAGCCTCATTTTTTAATTTGATTGGGACCCAAAAACGTTGAGCCAACTTATATAAGATGAATTACCATTATCCGGTCAAAATAGGCTTTTATACTTCATATCATTATTATTACTATAATATGCAATACTAATGCCTAAATTGATTTGAAGTTTAAGTAAGATTCCATTAAAAACATATTATAATACATATTAAATCCCTTGGTCGGTGACCAAGGGTATATTTGGTATTTCCTTTAGTGATACGTGTTGTGTTCTCTGTAGTTCCACCGCGTCACCTTCTATTATCTTTCATCCAACGGTTTTGCTCCTCTGCTTCAGTGGGTGAATCGGAAGAAGGGAGGGAGACAACGACCTCTAGGCGGTAAAGATCTAGCCGGCTATCACGTGTTCAGCAGAGGGTGAATCTTCTTCTTTTTCATCGGCAATCTTAAATTCACCATTTTATTTTTGAAAATTCTTGTAAACCTAAGTGGGTGCATCATCTCTCTGCCCTCTCTTTATGTTCTCTTCCTTCACTAGATTCCAAATCAATGTGTGGGCTATAATTTTGAACAAAAACTATTACAGCAGGATGCCCTCAAGGTAATAAATTCATCATTGAGATTGCTTGTCTTTGGTCTATGTTTTAACTCTTTGGGATTTTGTTTTTTGGTGGTAGACTCATGGGTGGAGAGTCCACTTCAAAAACTCATGGGATTTTGAATCTGTACTCTTCAAAGGATTGTAACTTTTATTTTTTTCTATGCTCTAAAAAATTAGCCAAATCTAATATATAAGCCGTTTGTATTTAATTTATAGATCTGCATCTTAACAAATCAAGGTGAATTTATAAATCTCTTAACTGATGGATGTGTGCATGATTGTTGATTCTTAAAAGAATTCCTTAGATTTTAATTTTATAGGTTTTTTTATTAATCTGATTTGAATGAGGGTTCTTGTATTTTTTGTGGCTTAGTTTTCAAAGGTGATTCCAGATGATGAAGAAGAAGATGATAAAAACAATGAAAACAAGCTTAATGGTTTAATTTAGAGAGTTATTGTTGCTTAATTTTATTAACTATAAAAGAACTCAAAAGGTTGTATTTTTAATCTTAACATACTACATTGTTATGTAAGTAGAGATGTAACATATGCTGAATGTTGATCATAAATCGTTTCAGGTTGTATGAAGTTAAAAAGAAACCTATGTTTGGAGAATGTAAATGTTGGAAACTTTTGAAATTGAAGACAATTTGCTTCCTCATGGTGAACTCTGAAGGTGGATTTAGGTTAGTCCTCTTAGTGTAGCATGATTCAACTATTTATAACAACCATAGTCAACCTTTGATTCTCTACTTTTGTTTATTACTTATTTAAATCAAGCAAATTTATTTTATTTGTATCATCTAAGTTTTTTAGGTTCTAATTATGCTTTGCTACTTAGATATCTTTGATCTCTCATAGTGTGTCACTCATGAGAATTGCACATAGAGTTTTGTTAATTTTTATGTTTTTTAGCATTTTATTTTGTCATGCTATTACTACATAAATGGATGTCAAAAGGAATACGAACAATTGTGCTCAACAAAGAAATGTTACCACTTAAGATCATTGTATGGGATCGTCAAACGTATATAACTCCCAAATAAACACTGGTATTGTTTTTCAATGTTTTTATTTTTGTTCACTCACTTAATCTATAAAACATAATATGACCACTGATATTGTTTTTCAAGTTATTGTCAATAAGTAAATGATTTCCAAAAATCAAAGCGTGTTCATGTTAATCAAAATCTTCAAATTTGAAACACCAAGAGCACACAAAATAAAACTACTATTATTTTTTATGAAGAAAAAAGGCCAATTTTTAACCTATTTTCTCTTGGCTCATTTGTCATCACAAGTTGAATAAAACAGACATCTACAAACTTTTCATATCACCATTAGTGAACAAAACATGGAAAGATGTTTACACATGCACAACGACTATTATGTACTTATATCATTGCTGCCGTTCGTGACATTTAGTAGCTCAAGTTCCCTTGTAGACTAGGCACACCTTCACTTACCATTGCTTTCTTAATCCTTGTTTAATGGCATATAATTTTGGTCAAAACTACAGTCCCAAGATCACAAAAAGGCACCTCAAAAGGTTTTCTATCAACAGACTAGTGTTTAACTTGTTCTTTTGATGAGAAAATTTCAAGAACCCTTCGGCTTTCTTCATATCCTTTCCAACAAACCACTCCTTTGAACTTGCTTTCATATACAACTTTAAATACTCACACCTATAAACAACAATATATCAAGTAAAACCAAAAATGAACAAGTTATGATGCTTTGTCACCAATATCTGCACCATTCAAAGCTTCCGTAACATTATTGCACTATCTGACTTAAAATTGACAAAATGAAATTTTATTAACTCTTCTTTATCATCCTCATAATGGTAGAGGAATATAACATGAGAAGGTCACAAAACATTTGGTGCGCTCACCACCATCTCAGCTTATCATCACGGTAACAACAAGCAACACCTTTAAATGATCTTACTGTATAGAAAACAAATTGTTTGTCTTTATTGAAAGAGTTAAACATAAATTGTTATAAATGTTTTATGAGAATGTTGTAATGGTATATTCAAAATTTAAATATATACGAATATGTTTACATATTATGCATAATTTACTCGATGATAATATTACTTACGTCTTGATTATTAACAACTATAATTATTACTTTTATTGGTATTATTTGTCATAACTAAAAGTATTATTTATGACCCATGTGTTGGGTTTGTTGTACCTTTAACATTGTTGTTTAACCATTTAAACAAGAAAAAACGCAGCGGAATAAGAGCTTAATATCATGTTAATAATCTGAAAAACAAAAGTTCATTTCATAACAACAACTGACCCAAGATATA
The DNA here is from genome assembly GCA_024085815.1 of Flaveria linearis. Classification (NCBI taxonomy): domain Eukaryota; kingdom Viridiplantae; phylum Streptophyta; class Magnoliopsida; order Asterales; family Asteraceae; genus Flaveria; species Flaveria linearis. The sequence continues at coordinate 31,695,676 of CM044012.1, read as the reverse complement.
AGGATCATTTATATGTGTTTGAACTAGCTATCAATAACAAATAACAACCAAAGTATGACATACAAACTACCTTTTGTAAGCTGCTGAAAAACGTGATGAAGGAGGAAGAATATGAGGTTCTTGAATGACCAAGACACCAAGAAAAAGGTGTCCTCAAGCATCCATACCCACAAGCATCAAGCAAAGACCACTCTTGCTAGGATTTGTACACCCGAAACGACTAAGAAGGCTGCTGGAAAAACGATTTTCAGCCTTGGTTAAGCTGCTGGAAAATCAATTTTTCAGCCTTGATTGAGCTGCTGGAAAAACGATTATTCCAACCTTGATTGCCTTCAAGAAAGAGAAGAAAGTTTGTTCTTCTTGGTCTTTTGCATGTATGAGAGAGAGAGAGAGTTGGAGTGTGTTTCTTGTTCTTGGATTATGGTGTGTTTAAAACACAAAGAATGCCCCTCCCCATAAGGGGCGGCCGAAAGTATTCAAGGGAGGGGTTTTCCCCCCAAAAACACCCTTTTATTTGTTAAACAAGTAATTAGAATAAGTTATGTAATTACCCCTTTAATTATATAACTTATACACACACTCCTATTATTTGATGTTATTTAATCAAATTAAACAACATTACAAACAATATCCATGAACAAAATATCCATATAGGTTGTTCAATCTCATATGCAACTTATTTAGAAAACTCATTTTCTAAATTGGTGTATTTATTTAATTACATGATCATATCATCAATTAAATATTAATTGGTGTTTGCTAAGCTTGTTATTGGGTATGACCCGACTTGGATCATAACATACTAAACACATCAATATTCTATGTGTTTTGGGCATAATGAATCCAACAATCTCCCACTTGCACAAGATTAATAGAAGATTGATGCAAGCAGTAAATACCGCCTAACAACGGTTTACTACCCTTAATACGCATGACTTAGAAGCCATTCAATAACATCATCCCCTTCAAGTATCCAACTTGAAATGATTTAGGTGAATCAATCATTTATCCTTTTGTTACAGATGTCATGTTAAATCCAAGGACACAGAATGATCATTCCTTATTGATTTAACTTAATCAGGCCTTAGACATCTTGCTCTCAGCGAATAAGAGGAACAAATTCCATCTTGACTACATACGTTTCTCACAACCACCTTATGTTATACCTAAACATAGCCTTATGTACTGACCATTATTTCAGAGCAGCGAAGAACAAGCTTAAGGTATAACACTTGGTGAATATCAAAACCCAATACGTATCTCAGGTCGGAAGATACCAAATGATATTCGCCTTTACTCAAATTTACTTATGATCAATCTAGAAGATTCCATGTAGTAAAATTGAGATGCAGGTCAGTCCAATATTTGTATCCCACAAATATCTATGAACCTTTGCAGCAATCAATTGCTCTATATTCATGCCTTATGAATATCCACCAATCCAAGTTCATAATAGACTTACGTTCATATTTACTCCCACAAATATGACCGACTATGGACATTTAGAATAATAAACATATTCGTGGATGTAAACATGCTAAAAAGAACATAACTCAAAATATCGTAAATACATAGATGAGTTAAATATTACAATTGTTCCATATTTATACTAAAAGATCAATTCCAATCACTAGAATATCGATGTCCTAAGGCACAAGTATGACTTTCATGCTTTGCCTTTTCAAGGAGCTTCGTGAGTGGATCCGTAATGTTTTGATCAAAGTTAACTTTGTGAATACAGATCTTTCCCTTCTCAACTTCATCCCTTATGTAGTTGAATCTCTGCTCATTGTGCCTAATCTTTTGATGTGCACGGGGTTCCTTGATTTGAGCAATCGCACCCTCATTATCAGAAAAGATTTCTAAGAGGTCTTGAATGGTAGAGACCACCCTTAGATCGGCGATAAACCTTTTATCCATGCAGCTTCCAAAGCTGCTAATGAGGCGGCTATGTATTCGTATTCTGTCGTGGACAATGCTACCTTATTCATAATGGATACATACCCCGATTGTGATCGAGGATCATCTCGATCAGTTTGGAAACTCGCATCCGTGTAACCCTTTACAACGAGTTCCTCTTTATCAGATCCGTATATTAGAAACATATCCTTAGTCTTCCTAAGGTATTTCTATATACTTTTAATAGCCATCCAATGGCTATTACTTGGATTCTGCTGATGTCTGGTTGTCATGCTTAACACGCATGACACGTCCGGTCTAGTGCATATCATTGCATACATGATGGATCCTATAGCAGACGCATATGGGATGTCCTTCATACGATCTTGCTCATCCTTTAAGCTTGGACACTGAGATGCACTCAATATTGTCCCTCTTTGAATAAGTACCATACCTTTCTTAGAGTTTTCCATCTTGAACCTTTTCAAGATTTTATCAATGTATGCACTTTGGTTCGGACTTATAAACCGTCTCGATCTATCCCTATAGATCTTTATTCCCAAAATATAGGCGGCTTCACCGAGATCTTTTATGGAAAAACAATTTCCAAGCCAGGTTTTAACACCTTCCATGGTTGGAATATTCCAAGCCAGGTTTTAACACCTTCCATGGTTGGAATATTATTTTCAAATAGTAGTATGTGATCAACATACAATACTAAGAATGTAATCACACTCCCACAAGCCCTTTTATACACACAAGCCTCGTCAGCGTTCTTGATGAAACCAAATTTCTTGATCTCTTCATTAAAACGTTGATCCCAACTTCTCGATGCTTGTTTCAATCCATAGATTGATCTCTTTAACTTGCATACTTTATTAGGATGTTTTGGATCGATAAAACCTTCAAGCTGAACCATATGGACAGTCTTTTCGAGATGTCCATTAAGAAAAGCGGTTATGTCGTCCATTTTCCAAATCTCATAATCATAATGAGCAGCAATGACAAACAATATCCTAATAGACTTTAGCATTGCCACAGGCGAGAAGGTTTCATCATATTCAACCCCTTGAGTTTGAGTGAAACCTTTTGCTACAAGTCTTGCCTTGTAAGTATCCAAGTTTCCATGCATATCTGTTTCTTCTTGAAAACCCACTTGCATCCAACCGGTTTGGAGTTAAGTAGAGGGTCAACCAGTTCCCAAACTTGGTTGTCATACATGGATTGCATCTCTATGTTCATGGCTTCCAGCCATTTGTCACAATCCGAATTGGACATGCATCATGGTATGTAGTTGGCTCATCGGAGTCACAACGTAGCATCCATCCATAAAAAATCCATATCTTTCAGGTGGAATGCTAACTCTACAAGATCTGCGAACGTTTTGTGTGTATTGATCAACCTCTTGATCATCATCAACAACCTCCTGTTGATTGCTAGTGTCAACCAAACGTGTATCGGCTTGTGGATCTTGATCCTCATCAAATTCCACTGTTCTATACGTCATTCCTTCCATAAGGAACTTGGCTTTCAAGAACTCTGCTTTTCGAGCAATAAATACCTTTTGCTCTGTTGGATCAAAGAAGTAGTATCCTATATAATCTTTAGGATATCCAACATATATACACTTAGTGGATTGACTTTCCAGTTTGTTTTGGGTGTTAAGCTTAACATAAGCATCACAACCCTATACTTTTAAATATGATAGCGATGGAACTCTTCCATGCCATATTTCAAAAGATGTCGAATCCATTTTCTTGGTTGGGGCCATATTCAAAATACGAGCCGTGGAGAGTAGTACGAAACCCCAAAATGATAGAGGTAGTGAGCTTATAGCCATCATAGATCGAACCATATCCAATAGGGTTCGGTTTCTCCTTTCAGACACACCATTATGTTGTGGTGTTCCAGGAGGAGTAAGTTGTGAGACAATCCCACAACTTCTTAGATGATCCCGAAAAGCCTCACTTAGGTATTCACCTCCTCTATCTGAATGGAGAATTTTGATAGTTCTATTAAGTTGATTTTCTACTTCATTTTGGAAGTTTTTGAACATTTCAAAAGCTTCATGTTTATGTGTCATCAAGTACACATAACCATAGCGACTGTAATCGTCGGTAAAAGTAATGAAGTATCTTTCACCATTCCTTGTCATTGTCTTAAAGGAACCACATACATCCGAATGTATGATTCCTAATAAGTATTTTGCCCTCTCGTTAGTACCACTAAAGGGCGACTTGGTCATCTTACCTTGTAAACAAGATTCACACTTATCAAATGAACAATTTTCATTTGTTTTCAAAAGACCATTCTTTTGAAGTGTTTGAATCAGATTCTTGTTTATGTGACCAATACAACAATGTCAAAGATAAGAATCACTTAAACTCATTTTAAGTTTCTTGGTGCTTGATTGGTATAAAGTGTTATTATAGGATGAATCATCATGAACCAATTCATAAATACCATCGTTTACAAACTTTAAATCATAACCATATTGTATTAAAAGGGAAACTGAAATTATGTTCCTAGTCAAACTAGGAGCATACAAAATGTTTTTAAGAACAAACTTTCAAACCATTTGAAAGTTTCAAAACATAGTCTCCTTGGGCTTCGACATCAACTTTTGCTCCGTTGCCCATGTAGAGACTTGTGTCTCCCTTTTTAAAGTGCTTATTTCTTTTGAACCCCTGCAACAGATTGCAAATGTGAGTTCCACACTCGGTATCCAATACCCATGTGTTTGAAGAAATAACGTTTAAGTCAATATGGATTATGAAAGTTATACTTGAGGTCTGCCCATCATCCCTCTTGTTTCTCAACTCTTTGAGATAGGTTGGACAATTCCCTTTCCAATGTCCTATCTCACCACACTCAAAGCATGGATTGTTTTCCGTTACCTTAGGCTTCATAAGCTTAGGTTTTGGAGGTTCCGTTTTAACCTTCCCTTTCCCTTTGCCTTTGATGTGCCCCTTTTCCTTTGGCAACATTTGCCTTGGGATCAGGAATGGCCCTTTCCCATTGCCTCCCTCATTGATCTTAGAGAACAGGTAGAATCTTTCTACCCATCCCCGTCTCAGCTGTTTTGAGCATTGCGTGAAGCTCACCAACGCTCTTGTCCCATCCGTTCATATTGTAATTCATTATGAACGTCTCAAACTTTTAGTTAGGCCATTAAGGATCAAATCCGTGGCCAACTCCTTTGAGACAGGACAGTTAAGCCTCTCAAGGCAATCAATGTGGCTTTTCATCTTAAGTACATAAGATGATACTGATTGGGTTTCTTCTATACGACACGCATGAAGCGCTCGAACCATTTCGAATCGCTCTACCCTAGCTCATTGAAGGAACATTTACTTCAATTGGGTAATCATGTCATATGCCCCATGATGCTCCAAGTCCTTTTGGAGTTCGGGAATCATAGTTCCTAACATGAGGCAGGATACCTGCATGGAATCCTCAGTATACTGAAGCCAATCGTTATAGGTCTCAACATCCTTGGGGTTGGGTTGGTCAGGAATAGGATCGTCAAGGACATAGGCCCTTTTCTCTTGCTTGAGAACAATTCTCAAGCTTCGAAACCAGTCAATAAAGTTGTTATGGTTCAGACAATCCCTCTCTTAAATAGTTCTCAGTGATAGGGTATGGACGGTCGAGGTGGTAGCATTATTGTTTGCGGCCATTCTACAATATTTACAAAGTTCTTTATTAGTATTTCTGAAAAATTACATTTTAATCATTAATACCCTTTTATGTCTCATAGACAATTAATAATTAAAATCTAGAATCCAACGTTACATTCAAATAATGGTTAGGTGACCTTTATCCCATTATTTAAATTAACAAGGTAGTCAACATTTGACAATTGCAACCTATTGCAACTTCTAGCTTTATGGGATCGGTTAAACATCTTATGTTTAGTCGGCATGTAAAATCCTATCAACACCATTGTACGCCATGCTTCAGTGACCCTATGCACATGGTTTCTAATTCAAGTCGTCCTACTTACACACACGTGTGAGTTTATACATACAAGTGGTTAGGTGACCTTTATCCTACAAATTTGTTAAGCCCACCTCAAAATACAAGTTCCCTAAAAGTGGTTAGGTGACCTTTATCTCACAAATAGTTCTCAAGTGATTCGAGTGTCATGTAAAAGGATGGTGTTAAACTTGTTTCCAAAGGGATTTTAGTTTTCATTAATTCTAGTTTTGAAAACTCTATGTACCTTGTATTTGCATGCTTTCAAATACAAGGTATCCTATGGTTCATTTTTTTCATAAAACCACTTTTATTAAATCATTAATCATTTTAATAACTTTTATTAACATATTAATGATTAAGAACCATTAATTTTCAGCTTGTTAAGTTTGCTAATGAGTTTGTTATGCATATCCAAGTATCAAAACACAATCATACAACAAACAACCAAACAAACATAATCATACAAACATATGTGCATAACCATAGCCACTAAGTTGACTACACTTGTTTGCTATCACCAGTGTTGTCATAAGGTCTTTCCTAAGGGTTAACAATGACACATCATATGTGTCCATGAACTCCCACTTGATTCCACATCCAAATGCTTCAAGTGTCCATGTCTCTTGTGTCCTTCCTTTTGGGTCTTCATCTTGTGCATCTTCTTTTACAAAGTCATATCCTAATACAATTTTCTAATAAAAGAAATGCATCTATTCTATTTATTACATAACCAAATGAATAAATAAATTACAACCCAAATACAAAAACAAAAGAATAATATTACAACCCTTTATGAATGAAATCAACCAACATGACAAAATCACAATCAACCAAATCCAAAACACACATGGTCAAGGGTATGTTATGCACTAAAATATGTATCCATATACATCATTTCAAGAACAAAATAAATCCCCTTTTAACCCTAAATTTTCAGCCAACACAAACCCAAAATCTAGGGTTTTTGTCCAAACATAATAATCAACCATTTGACATCTTTCTTTCAAGGTTTAATCACAAGCATGTAAGATATAACCTTGAAAGATTAGGGATTCATTATATCATCACAAAACAGCCCTAATTTGGTTGTTAAAATCCTATAAAACCAATTTTACAAGGATAATTGAAACTAGTCATCCATATATCCGGCTCTAGATGTCAATGTTGGGTTTGTTGTACCTTTAACATTGTTGTTTAACCATTTAAACAAGAAAAACCACAGTGGAATAAGAGCTTAATATCATGTTAATAATCTGAAAAACAAAAGTTCATTTCATAACAATAACAAACCCAAGATATAAGGATCATTTATATGTGTTTGAACTAGCTATCAACAACAAATAACAACCAAAGTATGACATACAAACTAGCTTTTGTAAGCTGCTGAAAAACATGATGAAGGAGGAAGAATATGAGGTTCTTGAATGACCAAGACACCAAGAAAAATGTGTCCTCAAGCATCCATACCCACAAGCATCAAGCAAAGACCACTCTTGCTAGGATTTGTACACCCGAAACGACCAAGAAGGCTGCTGGAAAAACGATTTTCAGCCTTGGTTAAGCTGCTAGAAAAACGATTTTTCAGCCTTGATTGAGCTGCTGGAAAAACGATTTTTCCAGCCTTGATTGCCTTCAAGAAAGGGAAGAAAGTTTGTTCTTCTTGGTCTTTTGCATGTATGAGAGAGAGAGAGTTGGAGTGTGTTTCTTATTCTTGGATTATGGTGTGTTTAAAACACAAAGAATGCCCCTCCCCATAAGGGGTGGCCGAAAGTATTCAAGGGAGGGGTTTCCCCCCAAAAACACCCTTTTATTTGTTAAACAAGTAATTAGAATAGGTTATGTAATTACCCCTTTAATTATATAACTTATACACACACTCCTATTATTTGATGTTATTTAATCAAATTAAACAACATTACAAATAATATCCATGAACAAAATATCCATATAGGTTGTTCAATCTCATATGCAAACATAAGAAGCATCATTATCTATCAGTAAGGATACTTTTTATTAATATACATGGATTATGTGAAGTATCTCATCTATAAAAATTTTGTCAAGTACTCAAGTGAATAAAAGGTTTGAAAACATTTAAAAAAATTAAAACAGGGCAATAGAGCATAGCAGTAGTTGTATACAAACTCTAATGAAGTAAATCATTATAAATCTTGTTTTTTGACAGATCATTACTCCATATTCTTGATGACCAATCAAAGGAACATAATTTTTATACATATTTTTTTATAAACCATTCAGGATAAACAAAAAATTAAGACCCAAAATGATCATATCCAATTAACATCCATGGATGCTTCAAAAATATCAAATAAGTTGCAAATTAGAATGAAAAGATATGGATTGTAGAGTCACCTGAAAAGAGTGAAACAAATCAAAGCAACCGCATTCCCTAACAGCACAATGTCCATAGTAACTGCACTAACTAAAGAGACACAGACTTCAAAATAATGAATCCTAAGTGCTAATACATACACAGGTAGTCGGATGATTAGCAAAGCAATGCATCATATGGATAGGAAATAAGTTCATTGATTTATAAAACAAAAGTGCTCACTTTTTTATAAAAGTTAATAAATTTTGATTAGTTTTCTATCGTAAAAAAGTATTAAGATCCAAAATTCTAGCTACCTCCATATCCCTTCAGTACTCTCCTATAATAGAACCATAAACGCAATATGACAGGATTGTGATGCCTCCTTTTCTTCCACTACACGTGCAGGGGTTTTGATGCAGTGGAATCTTCAACAGGTAGGCCAAGCTTATTTTTCCAGTGATGATTTCTATCGCCAGTTAAAGAGGTGTTGGTGTGGTGGAAGTCGACTATGGTGTAGTGGCGTTGTTGATGTAGCGGTGTTGTTGGTGTGGTAGTAGCCGGCGGTGAGGTGATAATGTTGTTGATGTGATCCGACGCCGACACCAGCATCGTCTAATCTCCATGTCTAGGCGATTCATTATCCTCAACACCCATTTCTATTTAAATCATTCTCTATGAAACCGATGATAGAATTGAACCAATGATGGAATTGAAGTGATTGCCATTAAAGGGGAGAGAATTGTGATACCTTAGTGAAGACACGCATTTAAAAACATGAAATGCGATTCAGTGGAGTAGCGATTGAACGAAGTTGAAACCGCCGAAGTATTTGAAGAGCTGATGAAGGGAGAAGGGGTCGGTGATTGAAGGAATGAGGGGCATTGTTGGAATAAAATGCACATGAGAAGGAATTTACTCATTTAGGCAGGAGACCTTTCAGCTGGGCGTCTTAAACCCGATGGAAATTACATTTCTATCCTTCTTTCACCCTTATTATAGTGGTATAGATATTATCATTTGATTGTGCTGAACAAAACTTAGAATAATTATCATAGCAGTATTTATAATAGCCATCCTATGGATGCACGTGACAATCTTCAAGGACACCTTACGGTTAGAGGTGTTCAAATTCAGATATCCGAAATTTGGATATTCGAAAAATTTCGGATAGTGAATTTTACTATCCGAATCCGAAATTTCGGATTCGGATTCGGATATCCGTTCGGATATCGGAATTCAAAGAAAATTTGTATTATTTAATAATTTTTACAAAAATATAATAATTTTTATTGAGGTTTTTATCGGATATCTGAAGTTTTTTATTAAAATGTCCTAAATATCTAAAAATATCCGAAATATTTAATTAATATTTAATATTTTTAAATTCTTATAAAAATTTTGGATATTTCGGATATTTCGGATATTTCGGATATTTCGGATATCTGAAATATACAAAAATTCTGAAATCACTATCCGAATCTGAATCCGAAGTTTCAGATATCCGAAGTTCGGATATCCAAATTTTCAAATATCCAAAATTTCGGATATCCGAATTTCGGATTTTCGGATATTTCGGATTCGATTTCGGATTCTGATATTTTTAAACACCCTACTTGCGATAGATAGCCTATTGGGAATTTGGGATGTAATATCTTTAAAAAAGTTTCTGCACTTTGTCAATATTGAAGATAATCACAAATGAAATAAGAGGGGTCAATTCAAGAGCTATTATTGAAAAAGTAAAAACCAATGTATAATTGATTTAACAAATCCGTTCAAAAAAATTGTTTTAACAAATGTACTGCTTAAGTTTATTGTCAAAATAGTACTATGAAACTGAAGTAACGTAATATAGTTCTCCTGTGAACAATTATATAGACAATATATTGTAGATCCTCTAACATCATAGTTGTACTATTGTCAAAGTAATCCTGAAATTGTGAAAAAACATTCCCTTGTTACAAGGCACACCTTGATGTGAAACAAGTAGAACAAAATTTATTAGTGAAACATGAAATGACTGAAGAATTTTAATAGAGACAATGATGCATATTCGTGCATTGCGATGATCAACCTCCTCATTTTCTTCATTAACAGGTTAGTTTCCTCCGTTACATCCCCAAATCCAACAATTATTGTTGCCACCACCTCCCCAACCCCATCCTCCTCCTTGACCACCACCACCACCACCAACATCACCACTACCGCCTCCGCCTCCTCCACCACCTCCTCCTCTACCTCCTCCCCATCCATAACCTTCCCCTTTTCCACTTCCTCCTCCGCCCCCACCACCACCTCCACCTCCTCCTCTCCCTCCTCCCCATCCATGACCTGTCCCCTTTCCACTTCCACCTCCACCACCACCACCACCTCTTCCACCACCACCACCTCTTCCACCACCACCACCACCACCACCACCTCTTCCACCACCACCACCACCTCTTCCACCACCACCACCACCACCACCACCTCCACCACCACCACCAACACCACCTCCTCCTCCTCTGCTCCCTCCTCCCCATCCATGACCTCTCCCCATTCCACTTCCCCCTCCTCCACCACCGGCACCACTACCACCACCACCTCCTCCTCCTCTCCCTCCACCACCACCACCACCACCACCACCACCACCACCACCACCACCACGTCCTCCTCTACTTCCTCTCTCTCCACCCCATCCATGACCTTTCCCCTTTCCACTTCCTCCTCCACCACCACTCCCACCACCACCACCACCACTCCCGCCACCACCGCCACCACCGCCACCACTCCCACCGCCGCCGCCACCACCACCACTCCCACCACCCCCGCCTCCACCATGTCCACCACCACCACCATCATTATGCTTTTTCTTATGCTTTGTCTTATGTCTACTAGAACTTTCACTCCCACCACCTTCACTACTATCTACATCATTGTGCATCACCATTTTGCTTTCATTCACAACAATATCCAACGAAGTCGTGTTCTTTTCATGCACATTTAATTCGTCCAAAACTTTACGGTTAGAAACACTCTTTTGTGATTGATAGTCGAGCCCATCAACCAAACAAAGGCACAAGACAACAAGGATCAATAATGGTCCAAGCCCCATATTGACTCTTGTTTGCCAATGAACTCGTGTTTAATTCCACAACACAACCTCCCTTATATATACATACATACATATATACCACCAAAGTGCATCTATTATGAACTTTGGATACTTGAATTGAAATTCAAATAATTGCTTTCATCCATTGACAACCAGCTAGATAGCAACAGCCCCCACACCTCGCTGCATAGCTACTCAATGAATTAGTAGCGGACCCAAGTTACATATACCGCAATTACATATACTTAATTTTAGTAACATGTTATATTATTTCCTTAACTTAACTAGAACATGTACACTACTTGTATTTGGACAAGAGAAAATAATTTTAGATTTTCTGGAAAAGAACCACTAAACTATTTGTATTATGACACGATTCAAAATTAAATTTCAATCAAAAGGTTAGTGTTATATAATACTAAATACGTTTTACTTTGCTATTAACATATATAGACATTTTAATCCCTATAAGCATAACATATTTTCAAATTTTGTTTCAACATAAATTATATGTGTAGGTGGTAAATGTCTGGTTGTAGGTCAAATTATGTATAGTGTGCAAGTTTACTAATTATTTTTCTAATATTATGAATTGTTGTAAATATGATGACTTATTAAGATAAAGTCATAGTAAACATGATATTTAATCTGAAAAGCGTAAGAAAGATTTTAATCTTGAAATACGTGCTTTTATAATATAAATTACGTTAGGTCATTTTGTCTAATACATTAGATCATTGTGTTGAATATCAATTTATTATGTCAAATATTTTTCATAATTTGCTATATGTATTTATCTTTGTGTTTTTCATTTTAAATTATTTTGTGTTATTTTTGTCATGGTTTTTTATATATTATATAAACTTGTTACCTTATCATTGTGTATTACAATTATAAATTTACAATAATGGTATTTCACTAATGTATTTTTCATAACTTATTATGTCCAGGTTCACAAAATGAAAGCAAAAAACATAATTAAACATTTTATCTTGCCTTTTCTTCCACTACACGTGCAGGGGTTTTGATGCAGTGGAATCTTCAACAGGTAGGCCAAGCTTATTTTTCCAGTGATGATTTCTATCGCCAGTTAAAGAGGTGTTGGTGTGGTGGAAGTCGACTATGGTGTAGTGGCGTTGTTGATGTAGCGGTGTTGTTGGTGTGGTAGTAGCCGGCGGTGAGGTGATAATGTTGTTGATGTGATCCGACGCCGACACCAGCATCGTCTAATCTCCATGTCTAGGCGATTCATTATCCTCAACACCCATTTCTATTTAAATCATTCTCTATGAAACCGATGATAGAATTGAACCAATGATGGAATTGAAGTGATTGCCATTAAAGGGGGAGAGAATTGTGATACCTTAGTGAAGACACGCATTTAAAAACATGAAATGCGATTCAGTGGAGTAGCGATTGAACGAAGTTGAAACCGCCGAAGTATTTGAAGAGCTGATGAAGGGAGAAGGGGTCGGTGATTGAAGGAATGAGGGGCATTGTTGGAATAAAATGCACATGAGAAGGAATTTACTCATTTAGGCAGGAGACCTTTCAGCTGGGCGTCTTAAACCCGATGGAAATTACATTTCTATCCTTCTTTCACCCTTATTATAGTGGTATAGATATTATCATTTGATTGTGCTGAACAAAACTTAGAATAATTATCATAGCAGTATTTATAATAGCCATCCTATGGATGCACGTGACAATCTTCAAGGACACCTTACGGTTAGAGGTGTTCAAATTCAGATATCCGAAATTTGGATATTCGAAAAATTTCGGATAGTGAATTTTACTATCCGAATCCGAAATTTCGGATTCGGATTCGGATATCCGTTCGGATATCGGAATTCAAAGAAAATTTGTATTATTTAATAATTTTTACAAAAATATAATAATTTTTATTGAGGTTTTTATCGGATATCTGAAGTTTTTTATTAAAATGTCCTAAATATCTAAAAATATCCGAAATATTTAATTAATATTTAATATTTTTAAATTCTTATAAAAATTTTGGATATTTCGGATATTTCGGATATTTCGGATATTTCGGATATCTGAAATATACAAAAATTCTGAAATCACTATCCGAATCTGAATCCGAAGTTTCAGATATCCGAAGTTCGGATATCCAAATTTTCAAATATCCAAAATTTCGGATATCCGAATTTCGGATTTTCGGATATTTCGGATTCGATTTCGGATTCTGATATTTTTAAACACCCTACTTGCGATAGATAGCCTATTGGGAATTTGGGATGTAATATCTTTAAAAAAGTTTCTGCACTTTGTCAATATTGAAGATAATCACAAATGAAATAAGAGGGGTCAATTCAAGAGCTATTATTGAAAAAGTAAAAACCAATGTATAATTGATTTAACAAATCCGTTCAAAAAAATTGTTTTAACAAATGTACTGCTTAAGTTTATTGTCAAAATAGTACTATGAAACTGAAGTAACGTAATATAGTTCTCCTGTGAACAATTATATAGACAATATATTGTAGATCCTCTAACATCATAGTTGTACTATTGTCAAAGTAATCCTGAAATTGTGAAAAAATATTCCCTTGTTACAAGGCACACCTTGATGTGAAACAAGTAGAACAAAATTTATTAGTGAAACATGAAATGACTGAAGAATTTTAATAGAGACAATGATGCATATTCGTGCATTGCGATGATCAACCTCCTCATTTTCTTCATTAACAGGTTAGTTTCCTCCGTTACATCCCCAAATCCAACAATTATTGTTGCCACCACCTCCCCAACCCCATCCTCCTCCTTGACCACCACCACCACCACCAACATCACCACTACCGCCTCCGCCTCCTCCTCCGCCGCCACCTCCACCACCTCCTCCTCTACCTCCTCCCCATCCATAACCTTCCCCTTTTCCACTTCCTCCTCCGCCCCCACCACCACCTCCACCTCCTCCTCTCCCTCCTCCCCATCCATGACCTGTCCCCTTTCCACTTCCACCTCCACCACCACCACCACCTCTTCCACCACCACCACCTCTTCCACCACCACCACCACCACCTCTTCCACCACCACCACCACCACCACCTCTTCCACCACCACCACCACCTCTTCCACCACCACCACCACCACCACCACCACCTCCACCACCACCACCACACCACCTCGTCCTCCTCTGCTCCCTCCTCCCCATCCATGACCTCTCCCCATTCCACTTCCCCCTCCTCCACCACCGGCACCACTACCACCACCACCTCCTCCTCCTCTCCCTCCACCACCACCACCACCACCACCACCACCACCACGTCCTCCTCTACTTCCTCTCTCTCCACCCCATCCATGACCTTTCCCCTTTCCACTTCCTCCTCCACCACCACTCCCACCACCGCCACCACCACCACCACTCCCGCCACCACCGCCACCACCGCCACCACTCCCACCGCCGCCGCCACCACCACCACTCCCACCACCCCCGCCTCCACCATGTCCACCACCACCACCATCATTATGCTTTTTCTTATGCTTTGTCTTATGTATACTAGAACTTTCACTCCCACCACCTTCACTACTATCTACATCATTGTGCATCACCATTTTGCTTTCATTCACAACAATATCCAACGAAGTCGTGTTCTTTTCATGCACATTTAATTCGTCCAAAACTTTACGGTTAGAAACACTCTTTTGTGATTGATAGTCGAGCCCATCAACCAAACAAAGGCACAAGACAACAAGGATCAATAATGGTCCAAGCCCCATATTGACTCTTGTTTGCCAATGAACTCGTGTTTAATTCCACAACACAACCTCCCTTATATATACATACATACATATATACCACCAAAGTGCATCTATTATGAACTTTGGATACTTGAATTGAAATTCAAATAATTGCTTTCATCCATTGACAACCAGCTAGATAGCAACAGCCCCCACCTCGCTGCATAGCTACTCAATGAATTAGTAGCGGACCCAAGTTTACATATACCGCAATTACATATACTTAATTTTAGTAACATGTTATATTATTTCCTTAACTTAACTAGAACATGTACACTACTTGTATTTGGACAAGAGAAAATAATTTTAGATTTTCTGGAAAAGAACCACTAAACTATTTGTATTATGACACGATTCAAAATTATATTTCAATCAAAAGGTTAGTGTTATATAATACTAAATACGTTTTACTTTGCTATTAACATATATAGACATTTTAATCCCTATAAGCATAACATATTTTCAAATTTTGTTTCAACATAAATTATATGTGTAGGTGGTAAATGTCTGGTTGTAGGTCAAATTATGTATAGTGTGCAAGTTTACTAATTATTTTCTAATATTATGAATTGTTGTAAATATGATGACTTATTAAGATAAAGTCATAGTAAACATGATATTTAATCTGAAAAGCGTAAGAAAGATTTTAATCTTGAAATGCGTGCTTTTATAATATAAATTACGTTAGGTCATTTTGTCTAATACGTTAGATCATTGTGTTGAATATCAATTTATTATGTCAAATATTTTTCATAATTTGCTATATGTATTTATCTTTGTGTTTTTCATTTTAAATTATTTTATGTTATTTTTGTCATGGTTTTTTATATATTATATAAACTTGTTACCTTATCATTGTGTATTACAATTATAAATTTACAATAATGGTATTTCATTAATGTATTTTTCATAACTTATTATGTCCAGGTTTACAAAATGAAAGCAAAAAACATAATTAAACATTTTATCTTGCCTTTTACATACTAGAATTACACAACTATGTTATTTCATAATTATGTTTTTTTTTCCTAGCTCACCATTTTAGAAAAACATAATAATTTTTAGGAAAAAAACACAATAATTAATAAAATACATAATGAGCTACACTAAATATATCATGATGAACAAATTTCATATGAGATGGAAAAAATAAAAAAAATATTATCTTTTTGTATAACGATACCATACTTATTTTAAAGGTAAAAACACTCTTTTTTATGTGTAAGTTTTAACATAAAATAATGTTGTTTATAATATTTATTAAGTTTAAAGATATGAGGGACCTTGAAAAAAATTAACAAAAGTGACTATTACTAAAAAAAGTGAGGAAACTTGAAAGATTTAACAAAGTGTTTAAGAAAATAATATAGTATATTAAATTTATAAACGGGTCAAATACGTTCTTATATGTACCTATGTTTAAATAAAAGCTGTATTTAAAATTGAGACAATTCAAATATAATATTTTTTATTTTAGTTAACTATATATGTATTGTACTGCTGCATCATATTTAAACCTATTTTCAAACAGTAACTATCTCAACGCTCACCATATTTAAAGAAAAATAGATTAAATACGTGCAGAGAAAACATATCTCTTATTAAAAAGGCAACCAATTTTATTTTTATCAATTCTAGATTTAAAGAAAGCGTTTTCTTTGGTATAAAAGTAGATATAAGAGAGACTTGGTAGATTGGAAGCGTTGGTGTCATTTTTCTTTTCTTGTAAACTGATGACTTTCTTTTTGGCTTATCTCTATTTTGGAGATAATGTCGTTTCTGTGGTGTTAATGAAATTTGCCTTTAAAAAAAATGTTTTGTGCATATACGGAATCCTTGTCGCATTGCACAGAGAATTCCACTAGTTTCATATTTACTCACATTATGTACATGCATTTATTTGATTCTTATGATTCTTAAAAATTATTCGGTTCTAAAATGAATAGACACTTATACACACACAACTTTAAACCATATTTAAAACGGAAAAAAATGTTGCTCAATTTACTTAGGGTGTGATGGAAAAACCGAAAACCAAAAAATAACAAAAATTGATCCGCATCACTAGCTAGAAGAAACCAAACATAATTATAATTTCGTTTTTCGGTCGGTACCTCACTAAAACAAAATCATGAATATGGTTTTCCGGTACATCTAATTTTTAAGTAAGGTTTGTTCGGTTGATTCAAATTAAACTATTTAGCCGAATTTAATATGTTATTATTTATATAACTTTTTTTCTTCTTATAATTGTATGTTTAGCCCATCCAACCAAGCCTCAAACTTTCTTAAATAGTTTTATTAAGTCAAAATTCATGACCAATTTTCAAATCTCAATTCTCAAACACTCAAAGTCAACTAAAAGTATCTTTAAGATATGAGATTCTATTGATATGAGATTCTAAACATTTCTAACATATGTATTTCTAGGAAATATCTATAAAGGGTGATTCTAACATAGGTTAAACTCGGCATATATGAAACGAAGAAACAAATAGTGAATTCGGTTTTTCTGTTGAATTCCTTTTTTTTAACCAATTTAGTTGGGTCCGGTTGTCCGTTTTATGACTAAAAAGTTCTTCAAATCGAATAAAACGAACCGAATAATCCGATAAACAAACCGATGAACACCCTTAGTTTGATTCATATTCACCTATAAATTAAACTAATATGTGTTTCAATAATTATAATTAGAACCTTTTACCCCGAAACTATAAAACTAAAGTATATAAGCCAATAAAGCATAACAGGCAACACATCACATTATAAAGATTACTGAATTTAAGCTTTTAATATTATAATATATATAGGGGTCGGTTACTATATAAAGTGTAATTTTCGTGTGAAGCATACAAAGTCACCATAGCGTGACACGTATTTTTTAGCGGATGTGTAGTTTCGTCCGCGCTACAATTACGCATAAAAGATACGTAATTACGTAAGTTATATATATTATTACACAAGTTTTATATATTATTACGCAAAGAAAAACTACTCACGTTATAAAAAGTAATCATGCAAGTTATATTTATAATTATGCAATTTATATGGTAATTACATAAGTTATGTTGATAATTACGCAGTGAATAATTACGCAAGTTATACACACAACATATAGACATTTTCTTAAAAAATGTTGTTCTTTAAAAAAAGTATAGTAATGCTATACTCATATTAAAGATGATAAAATGCTTGTTTTTATGGTGTAGTTTTTCTTAAAATAATGTCATATGAAAAGGTTATATATGTTTAAAAAAACAGGGAGAATTTAAAAAAAGTCAACAGTTGTATGTTATTTCTGATTCTACCGCTCCAGACACGTTTCTTATGTGATTATTATATGTTAAATCTGAACCGTTAATATCTTAGATCAATGGCCCTTATTGATTTGTACCATTCACACGAAAACAACACTTTATACCATAAACTTTCCATATATATATATATATATATATATATATATATATATATATATGTATATATGTATATATATGTATATGTATATATGTATATATGTATATATGTATATATGTATATATGTATATATGTATATATGTATATATGTATATATGTATATATGTATATATGTATATATGTATATATGTATATATGTATATATGTATATATGTATATATATGTATATATGTATATATGTATATATGTATATATGTATATATGTATATATGTATATATGTATATATGTATATATGTATATATGTATATATATATACATATATATATTATCAATTCTAAATAAATATGCCCCAAAAGGTTATATATTTTTTATTTACCTTCGAAGGAAGGTAAGTATGTATAGTGGAGGATCTTCATAATGCACGCCAATTAGTCGCCAACAACACCGAGACATCGAACCCACCCTACTTCACATGATTCTTATCCTATAGATGTTGTACGCTGGCCTAAACTTTTCATTATATGCTACAATAGTTAGAAAAAACTAATAATTAATAAATAACGTCCCAACATTAGACACCACATGCATGCATGTGCTAACCCTTGACAATGAAGCAATACTAGAGAAAAACATAAGCTTCATTAAAACGAGGTTTAAATCCAGATATCCTAATAACCTACAGTACTAGAAAAACAGGTATTTACGACTGCATTTTCAATAGCAAAAAACCTTTTGTGACTAATTTAATTAAGACTGAAAATGAGGTGGCAAAAGTCATTATGGTAATCACATTTAACGACCCCTTTATGACCGCATGTTATATTACTTCTGGATTCAAAGGGCGATATATGATGAACCTCAATGAAATTATGAAAACAAACGCTACGGTCCCAAGGTGAAAGTGAATTCAAATGATAAGTGATAATTCACAAACAAATACACCATCGATCAACTAATAAATAATGTAGAAGAATTAGTTGAATCACATGTGACAATGACAAAAGATTAAGAAAGAAACGATAAAAGAAAAAGGAGTACGTAGAGAGAAAGATGTGTGGTGGTGTTGGTAGTGGTGATGGCTTTTGCTTGACGAATTAGAATCCCAATAACTTGAAAATTCTCTCCATTTTCCACAATCCCATTTACATCATATGTCGTGAATATGAATCATATCTTTGAATACTTCTTTTTATTGGAGCCACGTAGTGGCCATGCACACGTATGCATGGAAGTTATGTTATGTTATGTGTTTTGTTTTAAGTCCGGGTCATGGGGAGATGAATGTAGTGGAGTAGTGGGCAACTATGCTCATGGGTCGGTTGAGTCTTCCTTTATTGTTGCTATTTCCTAATTTCTAGTAGTAGTTGTTTATGCACGATGTACTTAGTTGGCTATATATAGCCGGGTATTGCTTAATGAAACTTTATCGAATTCAGTATACTTTGTGTTTCTATATGCACTTGTCACTACAAGTGGTATCAGAGCACAATTGAGAGATCCATTAGAGGGCTGAGTGAGATCAAGAGAGCTGTAGCAGAGAAGAATGGCGGAGGAACCAAGCCAATTCCAGTCAACCCACGTACCAAAATTCGATGGAGATTATGATCATTGGCACATGGTCATGAAGAATCTCATCCAATCAAAGGAGTGTTGGAGTGTGGTAGAAGACGGGTATGTTGTGATCAAGGCTGGAGAGCAAGCTACAGCAACACAGAGAAAGACATATGAAGAAAACAAGTTGAAAGACTTGAAGGTCTTGAATTACTTGTTCCAGTCCATTGACAAGTCAATTTTAAAGACAATTACGCAAAAGGAGACTTCCAAACAAGTGTGGGATGCTATGAAGAATAAGTATCAAGGAAGTGCTCGGGTCAAACGGGCACAGTTGCAACGGCTGAGAAGAACCTTTGAGACGTTGGAGATGAAGACTGGAGAAAGTGTGGATGATTACATGGGAAGAGTCATGTCTACTGCAAACGACATGAGGAATTGTGGAGACAACATGACGGATGTAGCAATTGTTGAAAAGGTGTTAAGAACCTTGACAGAAAATTTCAACTTTGTTGTATGCACCATAGAAGAATCAAAGGACCTGGATACTATGACGGTAGATGAGTTGCAAAGCTCACTACTTGTTCATGAACAAAAGCTGCTAAAGAAGCCCATGGAGGAGCAGGTTCTCAAGGTTGAACAAGAAAACACTTATGGTAGAGGAAGGGGCAGGGGAAGGTCAAATTACACCCGAGGAAGAGGTAGAGGAAGAGGACGAGGGTCATTTGACAAAAGCTCCATTGAATGTTACAGATATCACAAGCTGGGACATTTCCAATATGAATGCCCCTCAGAAGATAAAACAGTGAACTATGCCAAGTATGATGAGAGTGAAGAACTGGTGCTAATGGCAACTATAGATGTGGAGAAGTACAAGCAGGAAGAGAAGCTCACTAAGGCCACATCTAAAGCTGTGAACGAAGGCAAGGAGGGCATATGGTTCCTGGATTCAGCTTGCTCAAACCACATGACAGGAAACAAAGCTTGGTTCATTAAGCTTGACATGAGTTTTGTTCACTCAGTCAAGTTGGGAAATGACAAGAGAATGGAGGTTAAAGGAATTGGAGATGTCAAGTTAGTTGTTGATGGAAAAGCACAAGTCATCACCAAGGTATACTACACACCTGAGTTAACATCCAATCTCATTAGTGTTGGGCAACTCCAGGACAAAGGAGTAACATTCATCTTTAAGGAAGGAACTGGAAAGGCATTCCACCCTGTGAGGGGTTAATCTTAACCTCAAAGATGACTAGGAATCGTATGTTTCCAATATTTGCTGCTCAATATTTGCAAGCATCTACTATTGATAAGAAGATATGCCATAAGATTACCAGACTAACTTTGCAGAAGAAGATATGATGGCTCTTGTCAGCACTATTGAAGATCCTAATCGTTATGAAGAAGCTGCTCAAGAAAAGAAATGGGTTGATGCAATGCAAGTTGAAATAGAGGCAATAGAAAGTAACCAAACATGGGAACTGGTCAACAGAGTTCCTGGTGTGAAACCAATTGGAGTAAAGTGGTTGTATAAAACCAAGTTGAATGAAAAAGGGGAGATAGAAAAGCACAAGGCTAGATTGGTCGTGAAAGGGTATGCTCAAAGACAAGGAGTTGATTATAGTGAGGTGTTTGCACCTGTAGCCCGGTGGGATACAATTAGAGTGTTTCTTGCAGTAGCAGCCAAGAGAAACTGGATTGTGTATCAGCTAGATGTTAAAAGTGCTTTCCTGCATGGAGACTTACAAGAAGTAGTATTTGTGGAGCAGCCAGAGGGATATGTAAAGAAAGGGGAAGAAGACAAAGTGTATAGATTGAAGAAGGCGCTCTATGGATTGAAACAAGCTCCAAGAGCTTGGTACCACAGAATAGAAGCTTATTTTAAAAGAGAAGGGTTTATGAAAAGTGGCCATGATCATACTTTATTTATCAAGAAAGTAGAAGATAAATTTCTCATGGTGAGTCTATATGTAGATGATCTTATTTATGCAGGCAGTGACGAACGGATTTGTATTGAGTTTAAGGAGTCAATGAAGAAGGAGTTTAAGATGACTGATCTTGGACGAATGAGGTATTTCTTGGGTATTGAAGTGAACCAAACTGATGAATGTATTGAAATCAGTCAAAGGAAGTATGCAAGGGAGATAATGAAAAGATTTGGTATGGGAGAAGCAAATGCAGTCCACATTCCCATGGTGCCAGGAGCTGTTCTCACAAAGCTTGGATCAGGGGAGGAGGTGGATGAAACTACATACAAAAGTTTGGTTGGCAGCCTAATGTACCTAACGGTCACTAGACCAGATCTTATGTTTGTAGTAAGTCTTATTTCCAGGTTTATGAGCAATCCAAGGGAAGATCATTTTCATGCAGCAAAGACAATCCTAAGGTATGTGCAAGGTACTTTGAATTATGGGCTCAGATACATTAAAAGGGAGAAGATGGACTGGTGGTGTACACAGACAGCAATTATGCCAGGGATCTTGAAGATAGAAGAAGCACATCTGGTTATGTGTGCTTATTAAGTGGTGCAGCTGTAAGTTGGTGTTCAAGAAAACAAGAAATTGTGACTTTATCATCAACAGAAGCTGAATACGTGGCTGCAGGGCTTTGTGCTTGTCATTGTGTGTGGATGAAAGGGCTACTAAAAGAGATGGAGGTAGAGACAGGCACAGTGGTGATTTATTGTGACAACACATCCACTATAAAGTTATCGAAGAATCCAGTCATGCTTCGGAAGACTAAGCATATAGATGTTCGTTATCATTATCTAAGGGAGCTGGTTGAGAAGGGAGTAATTGGGCTGGAACATTGCAGCACAAAGCAGCAAGTTGCTGATGGCATGACTAAAGCAGTAAAAGAAGATACTTTCAAGTTAACTCGAGCTGCTATGGGAATGGTTGAAGTTAAACAGGAATCTGAAGAAGATTCTGTTTAAGGGGAGGAATTTATTGGAGCCACGTAGTGGCCATGCACACGTATGCATGGAAGTTATGTTATGTTATGTGTTTTGTTTTAAGTCCGGGTCATGGGGAGATGAATGTAATGGAGTAGTGGGCAACTATGCTCATGGGTCGGTTGAGTCTTCCTTTATTGTTGCTATTTCCTAATTTCTAGTAGTAGTTGTTTATGCACGATGTACTTAGTTGGCTATATATAGCCGGGTATTGCTTAATGAAACTTTATCGAATTCAGTATACTTTGTGTTTCTATATGCACTTGTCACTACACTTTTTAGTTTAGATAAAGTATTTTTCAAACCAAAACTTATTGATTGAAGACGTGTAATCTCTTTCCATTAATCATCATCACATTCATAGTTTTAATATAACGATGTGTTTTGGTTTCTTGACTATTGACGGATCAATTCCTAACATAATGAAATGGTGATCATAAATGATTAAACTTTTTTGGTTTTGAAATATTTTAAGTTATCAGATATGTGTGTAAAAGAAACAACGTTTCAATGTGTAAAAGGATACTCTATCACCAGTAAATCATATTTCGTCATTGTGTACATGGGAAAAATAGCAATAATTCACGACAATCACTATACTTCTACATCCGACTTTGACTTGATTAATCATCGTGATCATCTTGCATTAAGAGTGTTTGACCTTTCCTGTTTAGCATAGCAACCAGCTTCTTAACATACCACAATATCATCTATTGGTATATATGGAGCTTCATAGGTTAAATACGTTATAAGTAGAACACGTAACAATTATTATGTATTTCATTAGTACTTATGCCACATTCCCAACTCAAGTTTTAATCATGCACGGACTATTATATTGCGGAATCAACTAAGCACACTTAAATAAATGGATCATAACTTTTTATGGGAAGAATTACATGACATAGTCTCCCACTTGAAAGTCATTTGCCCGCCTCCTTTTATCAGCATAAGGGTTTTGCCAATCTGGATTAGGTTCAAGATATGCATCTATTCGATGATCCTTTCGATAGAAGTTTCACTATCTCTATGCTACCAAGATTTCACCGACTAATTACTTCACCCTAACAATTTTTAAGATCAAACCGTCTACTGTATAACAACTCATAGGGAGGCAACAATATACTTGAGAGGTAGCTATTATGTAGTGCCCCGATTGTGTGCCCTGAAACCAGCAATACACACCGGTAACATATCCTTGAGGGTTTGAAAATCTCCCTGTTTGATCATCGGTTTAAGGTTATTATCTAGTACTAATCATTAATTCGTTGAACTCCTCTTGAAATTTTCTCTTGTAACAAGGTGTATATCGTGTGCCTTGATTAAACCTACTGGACACTAGGACATTGTGTCATGACAACTCCTGTTTTATATGCACATCGCCACACATTCTAAGAGTACGCCTGACGAATATGCAAAAAAATTGACATACTTTGTTAATTGATAGACAATCACATCAATTGAAATGAAACCTTTAACTGTTTAACATAGGTTCTTCGCAAAATCCATAATAATAATATGTTTACAATTTCACATTGAAAAATCATGCCTATGGAGTTGATAGAATACCTTGTGAACAAGTTAAACAATTTTCAATGTACTGTACAATCATATTTCATTTGCAGTCCTCAATAATAGACTCGTAAATCATGATGCATTATGATGGTAACGCCTGGATGGATAGTATACCTTGGTTTATGAATCTCATAAAAAAGTAATGATTGTTACTTGTATTTGGAACTCAAATTATATCAAAAGAGTCTTTTCTTGAGATTGATTCTTGAAAAGATTCTTATCTAACCTACTATTCTCTCACGTCTAAGTTTTCATACTTTAAGGGTCAATTTGAGCAGCCTTACTTCTTTCGGAGAAATCAACACTTACTACCATTTCTTGGACATTTCACTTTAAAAGATGGAATCTTACTTCGAGCTAGTGAGCGCATATGCAACCACATTCGTCTTGGGGGGATGGTATATGTTTTCATACGTATAATCCTTAGATACTTTTTAACGACGCTATTATCTCATATTCGGTTATTTCTTATTCAAAGAAACACATAAGGCAGGAGGCATACACTATTAGTTTTATGGAGTTTCAAAAGGCCGGAGGCATACACTATTATCTCGCTCTTTACATAAGAACATCCTCAAAACAATGTATGAAGAATCACAATATAAACCAAATCTTGAGTTACCTCTAGCAATGTTAACACCAGAGTTTGAGTCAAAGTTTTCTTTGATAATTGAAAAGAATTTATGTTTTCTAGGCCATACAAATAAGACGTCTTATTAGTTATTTTTATCAGTAGTGAAGCTACCTTTTAAAAGTATTAAACAAATCACCAATATACCAAACTAATCCAAGAAAGTTTCTAATATCAATAAGAGCAAATCTCTTATAAAGAAAAAGCATACTTAGTGAATTTTATGTTGGTCATTTTAGTGCTATCAATACGTATTTTAGCGTATTGGATTAACAAGTTGATCGAAAAAATAATATTAGAGATAAAACGAGTTAGGTGTCGCGGGAATGCAAGTTTGATTTGTTCTAATTATTATTTGGACTTTGGTATGTTTAGTGGACTCATAATAATGTTGTTGGACTCATTTTGGAGTAATTAAAATGTTGGATTTATTTTGTTTGATATTGGGCTCAATTGAGTTTTTATAAGTTTGTGGGCTCACACTAAAAGTGTGTAGATCAATTTTCCATATAATAAATTTGGCACAGGGTTATCTGCATAACCTTTTTTCATCTCGATCAAATCCAAAGAATCGAACGCAATGCACAGAGGGTTTCTTGATACGGTAACAAGAATGAATTCTCATGGTTTTAACAAAATCTAACTCCATCAAATTCTCTGTCTAATCTGATAAATCAATTGCGATTAACCCGCGAAATAGGTTTATCTAATAGAGTTTCACGATTTAAAGATTGGTCTATGTTTGGTTATTTGAAGATAATATTCAAGTTCTAGAATTCATCAAGTTTCAGGTTTGTTTATTTGGTTTGTTTTTGCATTTAAGATTTGCGATATCAACATTTTACATATAGTTTCTCGTTTTCAAGATTTCTAGAACCTCAAGAGTCAAGAAGGTTACGAGCATTGTGAATCGCAAGACTTGAAAAGATGAATATTAATATTAACGAAAACAAGTAAAGGCCTACATGGGTAGGGCCGTTTTTCAAACCTACTGATATGACTACCAACTCATAATGATTATATCTTAAACGCGGTGTTAAGAATATCTTTGTTCCTTACCATTGGCGAGATTTGGATCACTAATCAATCTTAGGAAACCAATTGGCTTCTTGTGTTGATAAAAATATAAGCAATGTACGTACACTTGCTCCGATCATCTATTGACAAAAAGAATTGGTGCAACCTATAATAAAAACTAGCTGGGCAAATAAATTTTTTTATCATGCAAATCTTTTACGTGAGTCAAAATATCATGTATTTCGATGCAACCAAGTGCTAAGGAGCTTTAGCTGTTTGTTTAGCATAAAAACAAGACCAATATGATATCTGGTAATTTGTATTTTGAGCATCACACCTGATAATTAATTAGGAAACACATCAGGAAACTCATCGGCAATTAGAGCATCTTTAAGTTTTATATGTTCTTTGTTAGTATTAATGATATAAACCAGGAATGCTTTACACCCACTAACCATGTATTTTCTTTCCTTAATAAGACAGTAAACAAATATGTTACACTTTTGCTCACCATGAATGAAATTGTGCTTTTTGTGAAGTATACACATCAATAACTAAACATCTATTGATATAAGTTATTTCAACGTTTAATAGATTTGATAATTTATCAGCATGAAAAGAAGGGATATTGATCATATTTAATATATGTAAAATACCGACTCGCTATAGAGTCAAATAAATTAATAAATATATGTGAGAACAAAATTTATTAAGAAAATACATGTTACAATATCTATTTTGACTTTGGACTCTTCAGTAGTAATCGCACTTTCTTGTAGTTTTGGAGTTTCAAGTATCTTCTACGCAGCAACAGGTTTAACTTGACGAGATTCATTCGTGTTTCTTAATTTTTTATGTGACAAAAATGAAAGCATATGCTCACAAGGGTTTGGGAACTTGCATTTTGCATTTTAGCACACTTATAACAAATCAATTGTTTGAATGATATTCATCATGAGGATCTTGTAAAGATTACAAGGATATCAAATAACGCACTTAATATCTGGATATATTATTCAATGAACGAAAGTCTATAAATAGCCATACATACTCGAAGCTAACTAATGGTCACCTGAGAATCAAGAACAACCCACGTGACTCGCTAACAACTTGCTTGGTAATTCAAGTGACCATACTAGACAATTCAATATATCAAAACACGTGTGCATGGGTTGCAGCCAACATGCATGACACTAAAAGTGGGTAATAGCCCATTATTCTCATAAAAACATAACCTAACAAAGACGAGTTTTAACATATGGACTAGATTTCTTAGAAGAACTAGTGGAATTCATCTTATTTGGGCTGCTCTTCTTTATTAGTCTACCATCTTAGTTATATTGGATTACTTTTGTAATTATTATATTCTTGTAGTCCCCTTATGTAAGTCTCTTATCTATATATACTTCTCTCCACACATTGTGGGGATATAGAGAGTTCATATTCAATTGCGAGTTCACCTTTAATGTAGTATCAGAGCCAAAAAGATCCTAATCCTCTCATCTTCATCTTCCCCTCCACCTTTCCTCTTTTTCTTCCCCTCTCTCCCCTCCCTCTTCTCGGCTCCATCTTCCCATTGATGGCTTCCTCCTCAACTGATACTATCATTCATCTCAATACTCTCATGCATATGATCACAATCAAACTCAACTCCACAAATTATCTTTTATGGAAAAGTCAAATGATACCCATATTCACTTATCAAAATCTTCTTCCTCGTGTGGATGGTTCCTCGCTTGCCCACCTCCCACCCTTTCATCCGATGTTAAGATTATAGACAATCATGCATACTCTTCTTTGATCTCCACCAATCAGCACACCATCATGATTCTTCATGCCTCCCTCTTCGAGGAGGCTGCCACTGCTTTTTCATGCTAATCTTCCATCTTCCTTTTGAGTTGATGCTTGCTCAACCGTCGTGTACATAATAAATCGATTACCTTCGTCAGTTCTTGATGACAAATCATCGTCCGAGATGTTGCAATCACACCCACCCGCTTACAACACATTCAAAGCCTTTGGCTGTCTTGTGTTCCCTTATCTCCAAGATTATACGATGTAACATCCAAAAGTTCAAAATTTATATATTTAATTAAATTTAATGTTCAGTCGCATGCCATACGTGCGAATGAAGCTCAATCGCACGAATGACGGGCGTATGGGCTCAGTCGTACGATTGAGTCGTGCGAATAAGCCAGTCGTGCGATTGAGTATGTCGGCTAAAAATAGGCATGTAGGATAAGTAGGGCGGTTAAAGGGTGTTGAAGGCAGATTTTATCTGCTGTAACCTCATCCTCTTGCTCATCACAAACCCAAACACCCTGTTCTTGCCCAATCGATCAAACTAGCTCCGTTTTGGTAAGTTTTGCTTGGTACGGATCGATTCTTGAATATGTTAAGCTGTGTATGTGGTTAAAATTGATCCAAAAACTCGTTTTAAATCTGGGTTTTCGTTTAATCTTTCTGTTAAAGTTGAAAAGTGAGGGTTCGGATCCTAGTTTTGTGAAGTTTGATGAAATAAGGACCCGAAACGATTCTAAATGAAGTGTATATGTTTTGTTGTAAATATGGCATAATCTGAGCAGTTAAAACTCGAGTTTTTGGATCAAATATGTCAAGAACACAGCTGCTGATCTGTTTCAGGCGAATGAGCCCAGTCGCATGACCCATTCGTGCGACTGAGTCAATCGCATTGTTCAATCGTGCGACTGAAGTTCAGTCGCATGAACCAATCGCACGAATGGAGGTCATTCGCACAAACCCTGTTATAGCTCATTCGCACCTCTGCCGTATGGTCCATTCGTACGACTAAGCTCAGTCGCTTGTTCAGTCGCACGAATGAGTCCAGTCGCATAGCCTTAGTCGTGTATAGTGGTCAGCTAGGGGAAATTTGACTAAGTTAGGGTTGTTGTTTTAGATTTGCTTTGAGAAGGAAAAGTTTTAGCTGCTCTAGTGTATTTGGATTGATAACTACTTGCTGAAAACAATAAGGTGAGTTCTAATTGCCCTTTTTATGTGTTAATGTCGTTTGATAAATGTTGTTTGACAAAAATCGGGCACTGGCATGCATATAAATAAATAAAGATGTGAATATGAGTTGAAAGTGGTAAATTGTGGTTAATGGCGAGGTGGAGGTCTGACCCACTAAATTATAGACGGAGGTTTGACCCGTCAACGCCAAATTATAGACGGAGGTTTGACCCGTCAACGCGCGAGGTGGAGGTTTGACCCACCAAATTATAGACGGAGGTTTAACCCGTAAACGCGCGAGGTGGAGGTTTCACCACCAAATTAAAAACTGATAAAAGATGTCCATAAATACCTTGTGGGTATTCGATATGCATATCAATACTGGGTTAAATAAATGGACTGATGAATGTGTGTGTGGATCATTCGGTGTGATAACAGTTGATGAATTGTTACCATGCAAATGTGGTGTATGTTAGAACTCACCAGTTTATCTGATTTTGTGTTTGTTTTCTAATGCATGCCAGGTAGTAATAGAGGTGCTCGTGATGGTCCCCCACAGAGTTAGCTTCCAGTTATGGTGTATGATACTGGCCTTAAATGTTGGGTTTTGGGAATGAAGTACTTGAAGTTTAAAAAGTTTTGAAATGTCGGATAATGTCTTGTAAATATTGTTAACGATGTAAACAGTTTTTAATATATAAAATTCCGCTGCATTTGTAGTCTCTGAGTTGTTATAATAACCCAACTAGTAGCACCCTCCTTATTATATTATGGTTATGAGATTGAGGGTGTTACATACGAAGCACAAACTTGCTCCACAAAGCATTCCGTGTGTGTTTCTTGGTTACAGCCCCATGTACAAAGGGCATAGTTGTCTAGACCCTCTCACTTATTGTATATACTTGTCTTGGCATGCTCGTTTTGATGAAACTATATTCCCTTTAGTAGGAACTCACTCACACCCAACAACAACCAAGAACTCACCACTTTCCTTGACACCCTACCACCTATATCTAACCACCTTTCCCAAACTTCACTTCCACAAAAACCATGCGCAACACCTCCTGCTCCATCCACTACCAACCTGTGTTCATTATGCATGGATACCATTCCCACCAGTCCACCACTACCCCCACCTCACTTAGGAAGTACCTTCCCAAGTGCCTACTTCGACCGAACTTCACCCCCTCCACCACTGAATACAACTTCTTCTACACCCACTCCATAAAACCACCACACTCGTTCCTAATATTCCCTCTATTACCCCTACCGCCCCCTCTCCACCACCCAATGACAGTCCT
Source organism: Flaveria linearis (assembly GCA_024085815.1). Lineage (NCBI taxonomy): Eukaryota > Viridiplantae > Streptophyta > Magnoliopsida > Asterales > Asteraceae > Flaveria > Flaveria linearis. The sequence continues at coordinate 31,665,195 of CM044012.1, read as the reverse complement.
ATTCCAACCCCACCACCACCACCACCTCCTTCCTATCCGATGATAACTCAATCAAAGTTGGGCATCTTCAAACCACGACACCAAGCTGATCTCTCCCAGGTCACCAAAAACCCGCTCCAACATGCCTTATTTGCCCAAAAAGATCCTGAGACTTTCTCATTCGCCGCAAAATACCCCAAATGGATCTTGGCTATGAACAAAGAACTTGATGCTCTTTATAAAAACAAGACTTAGATTTTAGTTCTGAGGCCATCGAATAGGCATGTTGTTGGGTGTAAGTGGCTTTTTCGCAACAAGTTTCATGTTGATGGATCTATTGAACGTCACAAGGCTCGCCTTATGGCCCAAGGGTTTAGTCAAGCCCCCGGTCTTAACTACTCACACACTTTTAGCCTCGTGGTTAAGGTCTCAACCATTCAGATCATTCTATCCTTGGCTGTCCTAAATGAGTGGAAGTTGCATCAATTGGATGTGAATAACGCCTTTTTACATGGTAATCTAAATGAGTGTGTTTACATGGAACAACCTCCCGGGTTTATAGATTCACAATATTCGAATCATATTTGTAACTTGAACAAGGCATTATACGGTCTCAAACAAGCTCCACGTGTATGGTTTTATCAGTTAAGCCACTTTCTTTTGACAAATGGCTTCACATGCAGTGGGATGGATACATCCCTGTTTGTATTTAAAAAGGATTCGTGTATAATGTACCTTCTAGTTTACATAGATGATTTAATTCTCATGGGAAATCAAGATAACATCATCAAAAACTTCATCAAGCGTCTACATCAAGAATTTGCGATTAAAGATTTGGGTGAATTAATTACTTTCTTGGATTGGAGGTTTCTTACCTGGATCCATGTTGTTCTTAAGTCAAGCAAAATATGCTAAGGAAGTTATGGAATGGGCCAATGCTCGATGCTAAACCTGCGTTCACGCCTTTGGCCTCCAACATGTCGTTCAGCTCCACCGGGGTGGGTTATTCTAATCCGACCCATTACAAGTATATTGTTGGTGCTCTTCAATATCTAACCATCACTAGATCCGATATTTCATATGCTGTGAACCAAGTGAGCCAATTCCATCATGCTCCAACCAATAAACATTTCAAGATGTTAAACGTATCTTCGGTATGTCAAAGGTACCTTAATGTATAGGCTTTCATTTTTCAAACCATCTCAACCGTCTCTTCTTGGATATTCGGATGTCGATTGGGCGTACTGTCTTGAGATGCATCATTCAACTTATGGTTATTCAATATTTTTAGGTGGTAATATTGTTTCATGATCCACCAAAAAGCATCCGACTGTGTCTCACTCAAGTTGCGAATTAGAGTACTGTGCTATGGCAAACATAGCTGCTGAACTCATTTGGGTAACGCAATTGCTTCGTGAGCTTCATGCCCTGCCATCGGTTTGGCCCAGCTTCTTATGTGATAACCAAAGTGCTCCCTTTCTAAGGGCTGTTTGGCAGCATCTGAATCAGCCTCTTAATGGTTTAGATGTCTGAATGGTTTAGCACTTAATGTTTCAGACAATTTGTTTCGTGAGCAAATGTCTGAATGGTTCAGACATGTGCCTCTAAATGGCTAATCATTATACTAATACTGAATTAAATGGCTAAGAGGTCTAATGCTGTATGGTTAAGACCTCTTATCTGAATTGGTTAGATACTTGCCTTTAAATAGTTAAGCGATATACTAGCTCTTAATGGTTCAGACCTCTTAATGGTTCAACACTTAAGAGTTCAAACCTGTTATTGGTTCAACACTTAATCATACAAAAATTATCAAATAATCCCTAACACTGAATCCAATTTCACACAAACAAATGAAGCATATTTAACTGGATTACCATTTCATATGGGAGCTCGTGTCCTCCGGCAAACTCCACACCAAATTCATACCTACCAAGTTGCAGATGGCTGACATTTTTACAAAAAGTCTACCGAGACCTCAATTTGAGACTTTTAGAAGTATGCTTCGTCTCGGACCGCCTCCGTTCTGCTTGAGGGGGGATATTAGTCTACCATCTTAGTTATATTGGAATTACTTTTGTAATTATTATATTCTTGTAGTTCCTTTATGTAAATCTCTTATCTATATTTTGTGAGTATATAAAGAGTTCAATTCAATTGTGAGTTCACCTTTAATATTCTTGTTACGACAATTAAAATCCAAATGTAATATTAATTAACTAAAACTGATCTGTGTCGATACTCCACAAACGGATATTTATTATTTAAACCAAGGAATAAAATATTCAAAGTATATTACACGAAGATTTTAGGATATTACTTTAGCATATTGGAAACACATAGTGTAAAAGGATATATTTTCAATATTCAAGTTGTAGTAAGTTACGAGGCTTGTGTTTACTAATGGTGGTTTGTCCACAATAGATAAATATATTGATCGTTATTTTTTTACGACTTAGTAAAAATCAAGAACGATAATATAAGTTTTCACAGAATGATCGATCAGGTTATTAAAACATTGGTTTGAACTTTCACGTCTAGCTACTTATCCTGTAATAACATCGCGTTAATTGCATTATTCTTAAGGTTAGCATCATATATATATATATATATACATATATATATATATACATTCATATATATATACATACATATATATATACACATACATATATATATATATACATACATATATATATATACATACATACATATATATATATATATATATATATATATATATATATATATATATATATATATATATATATATATATATCCATTTCAAATGTAGAATAAAAGTATAATTTCTAGACTTATACTTGTATAATGAATCTGAGATTTGCATGTTTCCGTAAGTAGGAGTGAATGAACTGAGTCTAAGCTCAACTACTCTCATGTTTGGCCTGTTTAACACTTGGTGAATATAATGTTTGTAAGTTGTAATCTTTTAAAAACCATAATAAAACCCTGTGTAGTTATTTTTTTTGTGAATAGCCGTGATTCTTGTTATGATATGAGCTTTACATACCCAAATGTAAGAGAACATCTACAAATAATTTAGTAACGGCTAAAGGAACTATTAAATAATAAGTTAAAATGAATTGGGTCGATCTAAAACGACCGAGCCCATGTGGGTTTTGAATATTCGGGCTCCAAAGAGCGCTAGTTTCTGGAGATGGACCGGGCCAGACTCATGCAGCGTTTTGAAGGACAAAAAGAGTTGGAAACAGGGTTTGATCGTATTATAAGTAGGACTAACAAAACAGTTTTTATCGTGTTTAACAGGTTAGTGATGATGCGCAGAACTTACGTATCAAACATGTTAAAGATTTTTTTAACTACTTATATATTATGTCTATACTTTTTTTATATGTTTTTATGCATCAAGAATGTGAAATAATGAAGTCTACGCTTCTGATTTTAATTATTTTTAGACATATAAAAAAATAAAAAATATATTGTTTATTAAATAGGTTTAATCGTGTCATAAACATGCCGGGAATAAATAATCATAATTATAAGATGATTGATAAAATAAGTCGATTAGAAGCCTGGCTAAAAATAAAAATTGATTGCATTCAAGGGGAAACACAAGGCTGTTGTTGCGACGTGCAATTATGTGAGACTATCATTCTATATCAAATACCAACCTTTTATTTTATTATTTCCTTGTGGAATTGTCAATTGTGGCTATGGATTTTGTGCAAAGAGTTTTCAATTAAAGATTCAAGGATGTTGTTACTTATTAGTTGTTTTAATTTTTTTTTTATTGTTTTGTATACCATGGTCTCTAAAGTTTGTATAATTATATTAATTATGTCAATTATGTGTTTTATTCGAATTTATATGTTAGAAAATTGAGTAATTGTTAGAAATTTAGAATTTAGATGTTGAAATATAAAATTAAGTAATAACTTATTTGTTAATTATTATCCGTTAGTGCCTTAATGGTTTTGAATTTGGATTTTATTTTTATAACTCATGGCACTGGTTGTCAAAAAGGTTAAAGGCAAGGTCGAGTTAAAAAATTAGTTTACATACTTTAATTCGTTAGGGCTTTTCATTTGAATACTATGATTTTTTATTTATTGCTAAGACATTTCTTTTCATTTAAATAAATAGTTTACATAATTTAATTTGTTAGGGCAGATGGAACTTTTTTTCCATCTCGTCCAAGGCATAAAATCTTTAGAACCGGCCTTGTTGAAACCGATTTGTTACCCGATTCGTTCTCCAAACTGGTTTTTTGTCCATCTCGAAACAAAAATAGCCTTTCAAATTAGATACAAATAAATGACTTGAATCGAAACCTGTTTGACAAAAACTGGTTAGGATAAGACCAAACTGATGGCTTGTAATCGGTTTGCTTGTTTAAGAGATGCCATGCTTGAAACGGTTTGAAACTTTAAACGAACCACACTAATAACTTCCCCCTCTTAAAGCAGATTCCTAACATGAACCGGTTCTACTACCAAAAATTGATTTTGACTTTTACCGACCTAAACCGAACCAGTGTGTGGCTGTAACCAAACCAGAAATGGGTTTCTACTTATGAGTGTGCAATATAATATTTCAATAAATTAATAAGATCAACATTGAACTATCATTGATTTTTAACGAATTTACAAGCCAAGTTTGAGTTCAAGCTGCTTTGATAATTTGTAATAAAATTTATAGACCGAAAACTTTTCATATATATTAAAAATTGATTACATTAATGTAATTATATTAACTATAAAAAGTCGTCGGATGGTTATGTAAGAATTTTATAAACTATAACTAAAAATATTTAGATATAAAAAAGTAGGTATGCTTGTGTGAACGAGCAAGTCAACGGCTTTATTTTTAAATAGAAAAAAGGCTTACCGTAATTTTTAATTTATATTAAAATACATGTTATATGATTAGATTTATGATCAAAAATTTAAAAGAAGAAATCATAGACCTTTATGTATTATTTCTCAGATTCTATAATCGTGTCAGATGGATATCGAATAAGTATCAAATCGAATGGATACCAATAACGTAAAGAAGTTTGTGGCTACACAAATCCTAATCAAGAGATTAAGGCTCGATAACAGTGCAAGGGTGGAGTTATTACCAAAGGTTAAGGATTCAGGCTTGGAACTTTGACTGAGGAGGGCATGGGCTGATCAGCCTTGGAGCCTGAGGCATGGGCTGATCAGCAGTAGCTGAGCCTAGGCTTGGCTTGGCAAGGATGCCTGCACAACGAAGACAACACCGTGAGCCTCGCCACGGACAGAAGGTATTTCTCCCCGTGACCACACTCCGGCGTCCGAGAATAAGTATATCTTCTAAGAGAGTTTAACAAGATAGATTGAAGTGAGAGTGTTGAGAGTAAGATGAGATGATATGATCTGAGATGATGTTACCTGTTGAGTGAAGGGAGTATTTATAGTCTTTGTGAGCTGAAGCAAGATACAACTCGATTCTATCTTTGGTAACTTGTAGTCAACGAGCTGGGTCTGATATTCCTGAGTCAGAGGGTTCTACACCTTTTTGGTGCAAAGGGTTTCTGACTAAGAATTAATGTCATTTGTCTTTGTAGTTGACCTTAGGAGTTTGTGGGCTACTCTGGCCTTCTACCTGGTTCAGAGATTTGTCCTGGAGTGTTTTGTTGTTATATGCCAACTGTTTATTCCTTGGCAACCAATGGCAGGCTTCCTTTGGTGTTCCCTTGTTTACCCCTTATTCTCACAAATAGTTTCTAAGTGTTTGAGAAAGTATTGCCATGATTTGGGCTAAGGATATGCCTGGCCGCGGCCCTCTTTGGGTTTCATTAGTTAGCCGCGACCTACTTGGGCTCGAGGGCCTTACCAGCCGCGGCCTACTTGGGCTCGATGGCCTCACCAGTCGCGGCCACCTATGAGAATTGGGTTCACCTACCGCGGCCTCTCTTGGGTTATTTGAGTTCACCAGCCGCGGCCTACTTATGGCAATTGGGTTCGCCAGTCGCGGACCTTTTTTGGGGTAATTAGGCTTTCCAGCCGCGGCCTCCGATGGCATGACTGGGGTTCCCAGCCGCGGCTCCCTTTGGGGTGGTTGGGCTTCCCAGCCGCGGCCTTCACCTTGGGCTGGGTTGCTTTGCTCGGCCTTGGGTTATTTTGGGTTCATAACGTCCTTTAGTCGCGACCCATTTTTGGTCCGGGGCTATACCCCTTCAAAGTTTTAAAATTATAGTGAAGCACATATCAATCTAAAAAAAAATATAGAAGGATGGATTCAAATATAAATTGTACTAAAAAACATTTGTTTCGGTAAAGATAGTTTATAATTTCCAGATGAAAAATGTTGGTTGCAATTTGCAAAGCTAGTAATTTCATTCAAATCATTTCCAATTATCAATTTACCCAACAAATTAATATTCGTTACACTATGCAATTTGCAAAGCTAGTAATTTCATTCAAATCATTTCCAATTATCAATTTACCCAACAAATTAATATTCGTTACACTACCTTAAATAAAGTTTATTTAGGTCAAATCTTCATGTAAAACACTGGGACTCATAATTATCAATATGCTAAGTTATTAAATTCTATCTATCCACTTTTAAAGATATGTATTAATTTATAGAAAATACCACAGGATTTAATACCCACTTAAACATTATATGACACTGTGTTGGATTTTCGATAAACACAATTACTCATTTATTCCTGATCCCATATGAAATTGTTGTAAAATCGTATCACATATCTCATCTCATACCCATCGGACATCCAATTGTTACTTTCCAGGTTGGTGTTTTTGAATTATGGACCTTTTTTCTATTATTGATCTCAAACTCAACGAAAAAGGTGTTTAAATATGGATTAGTAAGTGCAATACAAACAATTTCTTATTTAAACAATATCAAGTTTTAAAAGCTTCAAAATACTATTCATTATACTTTAGGAATATATATTATATGATTATATTAGTTTATTAAGTTTTAACTAACAGAGGGGTATTCCTAAAAAGGGCAGGGAGTCGTCCTAATCACATCAGATTTTTTTCCTTATTTTTCTCCGTTTTACACGGAGTCATCCCAGTTTTTCCTCGATTCATGTACCATAAAATAAAGAGAAGAATGGCGAAGCCCGGTGAAAATACGCCGGGTCGGTACTCAGAGGTCGGGATTCAGAATATGAACCTACAAGTGAAAGTTGCTTACATGGTAATTAATCTTCATTTGTGGTTTACATGTGTACTTTGTAAACCTTTCATACATGAATAGTTAACAAGTTTCAAGAATTTCCCAGAAGGCTACTCGTTGTTTTACAGAAATTATGCGGAAGAATTCTAAAAGGATTTAGATTCATAATGATCTAACTAGTTAGTGATTAAAACCATTACTTATGAAAAGTGGGTTGTAAGTTTTAATCATAACATGATTAGAAGGTCGGTCATACTATACACAAATGTGATCTTAAACGTCTAATATGACATTGGTTACAAAGTGTTTGAGTGTGCGGTGAGCTTTACTCTTGCTTTGATCTTGTCTTGTTAATGAATCTTCGTATATCAATTTAAATGTGTGTAATCACTCAAGAATATACTTTATGTATATATTCTTTGTATTTATGTTTTCAAGAGGTGATAAAGTTATTACGAAAACAACGAAAATTATAAAAGCCATTATGTTCGTTGTCATTATTAGATTTTAGATAGGCCGTCGTAGGTTGGTTGCAAAATTTTTTCTAGAATTCTCACTACTACATGAATCGGTATTTCCTACGGATTTTTTGCTACGAAAAATACCCGTAGCAAATTTGTTAAGGAATAGCTACGGATACGGATTTGCTATGAGTTTGTTTTCCTACGATTTACCTATAGATATACCGTAGCAAGTTGTGTTCATAGCAAATCCGTAAGAATTTTTAAGCAAAATCGATAAAATTAATATATTTCTAAAAAAATTAATAAAATTAGTAGCAAATCCGTAGTAAAATCAATAATTAAATTTCAAGGAAAAAAATAATAATTAGTCTAGCAAAATCCGTAACAAAATCCGTAACAAGAATAAGAAATATATTTTAAAATAATAATTTAGCAAAATCCGTAGGAAGATCCGTAACAAAAGTAAAAACATATGTATTTAAATAATGATAAAAAAACTTCTTCATGGATTCCATAGTAAAATCCATAGCAAAATCAGAAATCCAAAATGTAATTAATAATAATATTCAAATTATAGTAAAATTTGCAAAATTCATACCAAATTAATAAGGTTTTTTTCTTGCAGAAATACTATCAATGGGAGGATGAGTGGAAGCCTTTAATTCGATCTTGTTGGGAAAAATACATAAAGGGAAAGTTTCCTGATTTGTTGAAGAGGGCTCGTAATAAAGCCAAGTACCTTACAATCAAAGAGGGTATAGAAATTAGGAACGATTTGAGTGTCATTCTTCCATTTAAGCCAATCTCGATTAGTCAAGAGGTTTGGGTAGCACTAGTTGAGATATGGAATACCGATTCATGGAAATCCAAATCTTCCATAAATAGTGAAAACAGAAAGAAAGCAACAGGAGGTCGCCATACGCTCGAGTCCAAAAGCTTTGTCACAGTCAAAAAAGATTGGTAAGAATTCATATGTTGATATATACTATTTCACTTATTACGCTCTTGCATGATGCAAATATACAATAAAAAAACTCCTTTTTCAAGCAAATGAATCCCTTTTGGTAAAAGAAAATAAGGCTAAAAATTAATAAATAGATAAGATATTGATGATTTGTCTTTTTATTTTCTTATTAGTACTTAGATTCCACGTCATGATGTTATATATGTTGGTACTTTCCCGTGTATCTTGATAAAATCATATACTATATATTGCTCAATCATTTTTTTTGGGTATGGTTAAAGTTCTATATATGTTTCTTCAACAATAATACTTTCTTTCTAATTTGAACGTAAATTTTTTAGGATAAGACATTGAAGCGACGTGCTACGCTTGATGAATTCTGGATGCAAACACATGCGAAGAAAGGGTCGAGACCCTTGGACAGATTGGTGGGTAATGGTGGTTCTGTAGGAGATGATTTGGGAGAAGCCGGTGATGTGGAATAGAACATTCACGAGCATAATGTGAATTGGGTTGACACGAAGGCGGGTGAAACTATTGTAAGTCTCCTTTACTTTGTAAATATATTTTGTTACTAAAGTATAAAAATTTAGAAAAACATGTCATTTTTAATTGAAGAAAGTACTATCTAGAATATTTAATAGAATTCAATTCTTTCTTGAAAACTAGGTTAAGTTAAGAATTATATGTCATGTTTCTTGTAAAATCCATCTTATAAGAGGAGTAATATGCGTGTTTTCATCATAAAAACATGGTATTGTTGGGTTTATAAATACAAGGTTATACAATCAAGTTATATTGCCCTCTTAAATGGACTTCTAGCTTGTAATATAGTTTGGTTAGAACTTTAGGTTATATTTTTATTTAACTGTATTATGTTAACCCACATGTACTATTGCATCTAAAGGATCTTTTGAAGCCAATGCACTATCCTTAATTGCTTTGTTCTCGAGTGATGAACACAACATATGACTTTCAAGCATGTATAAGTGTGTACTTTGTATTAATTCCAAACATTTATAAACCTTAAACGTTTGGTACTTATTTATATATACAAAACATTAAATGATTATGTACTAACTATTACTTATCACAGAATAAATATAAGGAGTGTGTTGTTGAGAGATATAAAGAGGACGATACCTTACACCCCGAACTTGATGTGGAATTATGGTCGGAAACTAGTGGGGGAAAGAAAAAAGGTAGATTGTACGGGACTGGCAACACTAGCGACCCGTATGTTGTGCTGACCGGTACACCATCAATGCCTAGTAGTGATCCACCTAGGAGAAGTGATAAGGTTGGTATTCTCTTTTAGTGATAGAAATTCGATGTATGTATTTATTGTGGTATTAATGAATCATCGTATTAGAAGGTTTATATTTGCACAGATTGAATTTTGCATGAAAAGATGATTATTTGCATGAACTAGTAACGACTAGAGGCGATAATCCTAACTCATTTGTTTTTAGTTGGGCTGATTTGGATATTATTTATACAGATATGGGTAGACTTGACAAAACAAACCCATTCATTATATTTTAGGTCATTATGGGTGCTAATTCTAACACTTTGGGATAGTTTGGGCAAAAATAGTTTTCTATAGGTCTTAGTGGGTCAAGATGGGTAATAACAAATGTAGAAATGGGTCAGGATGAGTGATTTGCACAAATACACAAGTTACTTGTATGTAGTGTGTTATATTCAGCTTTATTTGTTTGTAATTTATTAAAAATACGAGTTTTTATTGCATTTGATATTGATATGTTATGAGTGTAATATGTTAATTATTCATTATAGGTGCAAAGGTTGAAAGAATAAATAGCGAAGTTAGAACGAGATAAAGCAGAAAAGAATGCTATGATGGAGAAAATTGAAGAAAATGCAAGGTTATATGCAGAAATGAGTGAGAAACTTCAAATGCTATCACAAAACTACCACAAAATATTCCATCAAGTTAAGGAATGAGTTTATGCTAGTAGACACTATGATTTCTATATTACCTTTGATGTTTTTGGATGATTTGGATAATTTATGCTTTGTGGTTTGGATGAACTTGTGATGTTTTTGGATATTTAATGTATTGAAATGGGATATTTATGCTATTTGGTTTGGATTAATCTTTGATTAAGTTTGTATATATTTATGAAAGTTATGATATATATCATTTACAGGAAAAGATTGAATAACATTATGAAAAGCAAATCCTTTGAAAACTTTATACAAAATTCGTAGCTAAATCCGTAGCATTAATTTTATAAAATTCGTAGCAAACTAATTGCAAATCTATAGCAAAATGGTAACAAAAGCATAACAAAACTCATAGTAAAATTCGTAGCCAATTTCCATAGCAAAAATGTAGAAAATCTATAGCTAAATTCATAGCAAATATTTCTAGCAAATTCCTAGAAAAATCATCGATAGCAAAACCGTGGCTAAAATCCATAGCAAAACTGTAGCAAACCTTTCCGTAGCTAAAATTCTGTAGCCAAAATCAAACAAAACTCTGTAGCAAACTCCATAGCAAAATTCGTAGCCAAATGCGTAGTGAAATTAGCGATGCCAATTGTGTAGCTAAACCTATAGCAAATATTAGTCCGTAGCAAAATTCCATAGCAAGACAAATTAGCGACGAAAGTATCATCTACAAACCAAATCCGTAGCAAATTCGTAGCAAACTCGTAGCAAACATGGATCTGCTACGGATTTGACCGTAGCAAATACCTTTTTCTGTAGTAGTGTCTATTTGTTATAATCAATCAAAACCTTTAGTGTTGCACTATTTAGATTTTAAGTGAAAGTTAAAATAGACGAGTCTAAACTGGGTATGACTTCGTCGAGAGGAAAGAGACAAGAACTTAAAATGATCATTTGCTTCTTACACAACAGAAAGAAATTTCATTCCATTTCAAATTTGATAGCCATTTCTCTAATTTTCAACTTCCATTTCAACAACTTAATTTTCAATTGGAAAAACTTTTTATGAGAGAGGATTTCTCCTGAATTTTTTTGACTCATTCTCAAAATATTTTGTTTATAAAATCTAAGTAATTTACAAGACCTAAATCCTCTGAATTGATCATAATTAATATATTTTTGCAAAGTTAATTATCTTACAAAAATAGCTTTGCTTCAATGTATCTCTATTCTTATATGTTCCTTTGTCATTATTGAAGGTACCTCGCGTATTCCTATAAAATATGATCTTGAAATGTTGTCTATAGCTAGGGTGGTTGATCCATGGATCTGGTCTTGCTGTTACAATAGGTTTCCTAAATTTCGAGTGGCTGGTGAATAGTTGATCCACATACTTCATGATACTGATGTAGTCTTCCTCGTCTAGGTTTGCTTGAAAAAAACGAGGAGAAATCATCTATGGTCGATCTCTGATCGGCCTAAGCATAATTGTGGGGCTTTTTCTGTAGATATTGGGTGTGCTTCTTTGGACTTGTATGATTGATACAAGGGGTTGATAGCAAGCCATATGATCGCATAAATTGTTATGTGGCATGCATGATGACGTTTTTATAATTATTAAAACAAAAAAATAATTTTAGGTATGTGTGAACAAACATAGAGACACCACATCCCCTTGACGTTTTAGAACAAGTGCGAATCAAATATCAATGATTTAAACTTCTTAACAAACTTAAACAAATACACAAATTTATACACTAAAAAATGAAATATTGAATTTTGGAACAAAGCGTATCACATAGTATAGTATATTGCACCGAAATACATCCCTATGAAAATTGAAGTCCTCAATGTCCGTTTATAAAAATCATAATCCTCAAGATCGTACTTACCATGAGTTTTAAACAAACAAATATCATACACGATAGCACATTGCAATTAAATTAATATCCTAATCAGGGGCGTCTCAACGTTTTTTGAGGCCTAAGCGAAACTGAAATTTGAGGCTTTTTTAAAAATTATTATAAAAGACCATCCTCCTTTATCCGGGCTTGGGATCGGCAATATTAAACTAAAAAAGTTTATAATTCGTTTTTTTTCTTTTTTAATAATGACCCTTTTTGAGATTCAACTAAAGCTTCTTGTTCTCTTTTTTTTATCTTTGGTTCAACCTGATTCATATTTTCTAATTTATTTTGACATGTTCAATCAAATCTGGATGACTAAATCAAACTCAAACTCCTAAATCCAAAGCAAACTCCTAAATCCAAAGCAAACTCCTAAATCCAAAGCAACTCTTAAATCAAACTCAAACTATTCTATTTGACTAACTGAACCAAAATACCAAAGCAACTTCTAAATCAAACTTAAATATTTCCCAAATCCCAAATCAAATATTTCAAGCAAATCTCAAGTGGCCAAGTGATACTGTCACACCCTCAATTCCGGGTCTGGAATCTATCACAGAGGGGTGAGCAAACAGGATCGAACACAGTAGTTACACATGAGATGCAGTTATCTATATGATAATTTTTAGATAACCAATCCATTATTATTCAGAGCATTATATATTATACGCAGCGGAAATAAATATATATATTGTTTCTTAACAATACGTCTAATCATGTCTTATCAATAACCGATGTGTATCTGGAGCTCTTATATGATCCTACGTGCATGTCCATAAGCTCCTAATAGATACCTGAGAATACATGTAAATCAAGTGTCAACACAGGGTTGGTGAGTTCATAGGTAAGTAAAACATATTTGATAAATCATCCATTATCATTCAAAGAAGGGTTTACTGTAAAAGTGTGAGTTTAATTTACTCACCGGTATATGAATAGCCTGTCGGAACCCTTTTCATTAAGGTGAACCCGCTATCCCACATACCCGCTATGTACAAGCCCAACAAATCCTTCACATAGGATTTGCCCATGTATCATAGCTTATTTTCCCTTTTCCTTTTTATGTGTGTATTATGCCTATTTTAATAATTCAAATCAGGGGGCGCGAATCCTCTCTTTACATTTATCCTCATATGGGTGGTAAGTGCAACTATAATGGCAAAACTTATATAGCGCAACAATCTGCCTTCCCACAGAATAGTCATCCCGAATGACAGCGAGATCTTTGTGCATCTGATAAGGACCACATGTCCAAACCTTTGTGGGGGTTAGTCACTCCCCGATAGTACTATCCAAAAGATCCCTGCCTTGTTTATAGCCCAGTTTACACAGAAGGATTTCATAATAACCATATGTAATCATAAACGTGATCAAATTATTATTTAACATAATACACAAAATAATTTGTAAATTCAATTACAACATGTATTCCAGCCCCAAAATATTAAATGATTAAAAAAGGGGAATAGTTATGAACTCACCTCAGTCCTTGTGTAGTGTTGACAACCTAGTAAATTCCTGCTAAGGAATTATATTTCACGTCAGCAAATAGATACAAATCCAAAACCTAAATAAGTTAGATCTTGAACCTGGTGTTCAATTGATCTAGGATTTGGTTTTCGGGGATTTGTTATAAACATATAATTAAATCATTTAATTATTTTTGTTAATAATTAACGATTTATATAACATTTAATTAGCTTAATAATGATTTTAACATATCATTATATCTAATTAAATTATAGATGTTATTTAAACATATAAGTTTATATTTAATTTTTGTAAGATTTTATAAACATTTAAATTTATAAAATCTAATTCGTATTTATATTATCAAAATAAATCCCTAGATAATATAATATACACTAATAATTTGATTGTTTTAATTTATATTTAAAAACCCATTTTTGTATGGATAACAATTTATAATACATGTAATAATTTATAATACATGTAATAATTATTTACATAAATAATTAGGGTTTTTAAATAATACAATTTTATGATTTATCATTAATTAAAAATGATATGGTGTTCAATTAATGAATTAATACTTTAAATCATAATTTAAAGTCTATTTTAAAAATAGTTATTTATAATTTTTTAAATAATATTTTATAAATTTTATTTAAAGTATTTTTAATTAAATAATTTACAGAAAAATATTTAATGGTGTTAAAAATAACAGAAGCTTTTAAAAATTGTTTTTATAATTTTTAATAATTTTTATATATTTTAAAAGGCTTTAAAAAAATAATGGGAGGTGGCCGGGTTCGAACCCGTGACCTACACCCATACTCCCACACCCGAACCGGTGAGCCAAAGGCTCAAATCGCAACAGAAGCCGGTTCCAATTAATTTTAACAACTCTTCTCAATTAACCCCCAATTTGCGAAGAACCCTAATTCACAAATCGATCAAATTGAAGCTCGATTCGGTTATAATAATGCATAGATTCATGGGGCTTTTGTTCCCTATGATAAATCGAATGTGGTAATGTATTCAATTACCTGTTTCGAAGTTGTTTTGATGCTGATCCCTTGACGAACAGTCGCGACAGAGGAATAAGGTTGATTACTATCCAAATGATAGTGATAATCAAATTCCTCTTACAGGAAGATTATAAAGGCTTAAATGATCGAAATCCCTCTATCTACTTCGGTTTATAATAGTTCTAAATGGGTGTTCGAGTGACTTGCACGTGGCGAAGATAAATGGAATCAAATTCGATGAATGGATGTGTTTCTGATGCAATTGGAGTTGTAGTTGATTAGTAACATTTATAAGGTTGTGTAGATTCGATTAATTTGATTAAAATAGTTTGTTAGTGCGTTTTTAGATCTGTAAAGAAACCGACCGTGAACGTGGGTTAGTTTGGGATTGATCGCACTGAGATTTATGAAATTATTGTGGGGTAGTGGTTCGAATATTGCACGCGGTTGTGTCGGGAACAATTATTTGATCAAAAACCGAGTAATTTCGATATTTAGGAGTCGCCGGAAATCGATCGGAGGTCGCCGGAGATGTGGCCGAAACAGCGGGTCGACGGCGGGGCGGGGGTTTGGGTTTGAATAAATTACAGAATGGTCCCTGGGGTTTGGGATTATTATTTCATGTTTAAAGTTTTAAAACATGTTTGAAACTTTGCAAAACCACCCCCTGGACTTTTTAAATCACTTTTTATAATTTTATAAATTATTATTAATAACAATATTTTCATTATTATTATTATTATCATTATTAACATTATTATTCTAATAATATTATTATTATTAGTATTATTGTCATTATTTTTATTATTATTAATATTATTATAGATAATAATAAAAATATAAAAACAAATTGTAAATTCTCATAAAAATTATATTAAATCATGAAAAATTTTCGGGTTGTCACAGATACAATGATTCTATATTCAAGCAGGAAAGCCAAATGAAAGTAAAAAATTTAGAGCACAACTTATCTTATTTTGAGCACACACATGATCAACAATCTGAGGAGTGAGGATTTAGAGCAATTCGAATTGTGAACAGTGAACCTAGCACTCTAGCAGGCTGCAGCCAAACCAATTAGAGGATTTAGAGCACAAGTGCATAACAATCAACAATCTGAGAGTGAGAATCGAGCACCGAGCGCGAGCAAGCATCCAGATTCCAGAGCAAATCGTCGATGGTTGAACACAGGGTACTCAAATAGCAGACATCGCATGAACGGTGAATAGATCTTAACGTTCGGCTTTCGTCCGTTCGTTTCCACCTCCCCCGCCAGCCGCCCCAAACCCCCAATCATGATTCAAGTAATTAACTGTGTCATGTGTGTGTGTGAAGTGAGAATCTACAGCAGACATCGTGGGCGGTGGACGTGAAGTAAGAATCTGCAGCGCCCGATAAGGAAAGAAAGAAAGAAACCTGAATTTTTTTTAGGCTTATTGGACTTGGACATATTGGTGGCCTATTACCTTGATTGGGCCTAAAGCCCTAGCTTGTTTTTACAAGCCTATGGGCCGCCCCTGATCCTAATACATAAGATATATGAGCATACAGGCCACTTGTAGAATTTAATTATTTTTTTTAAATGATATAGACTCTTAAAACTGACAGTTTCAATGGGTGGCTAGTTTCAATCATTGGAAAAGAACCCATATAATTCATGTTTGAGTAAATTACAAATTATGTTTTTATTAATGCATGAAATACACCGTGTATCCTTCAGTTTCAATAATTATATCATATCCTTCAGTTTCAATATTACATCATATGTCATTTTATATAAAAATTGCACACATATTGTCATTTATACTAAGATTCATTAAAATTTATAGTTAAGTCGTGCATAAGTATTCTACATGCTACAATGAGTCATGCATAAGTATTCTACAGGCTACAATGAGTCATGCATAAATATTCTACATGCCTACAATGAGTCAAAAAATTTTTATGTTGCTTTATTCTCGTCGCCTTCATGTTAGGTGTTCATAGTTGGATGTTTGAAAATTTCAGATTGTAGAAATCATTATTAGTATTCAGATATTTGAAATTCTTCGGATATGGATACAAATAGCGATTTGAATATCTGAATTTCTTTTTTCTTTTTTTTCCTTTTACAATAACTAGATATATGTTATTATAAATTAATGTAAAACACCATTCATTAAAAAAAGTCCTAATATACACTAACAAGTCTCAACAAAAAAAAAAACGTTTAACACTTTAAAAAATAACAAAAAGAATTTAAGTTTTTGGATAATTTAAAAAATATCTTTTGTTATAGTTTTTAAAGTGTTAAAGGTTTTTTTATTTTGGTTGGGACTTGTTACTGTATATTGAAACTTTTGTTAACATGTGTTGTTTAAATTATCTAATTATTTCAAAAATAAATAAGAAATTCAGATGTGTGAATTTTTATCCGTATTCATATCCAAATCTCAGATATCTGAATTTTAAATATCTGAAATTTCAGATACGGATACGGATAGTGATTTTAACTATTCTAAAATTCCAGATATTCAACTTTGAACACTCTAACATGAAGGTGACGAGAATGAAGCGATATAAAACTAATTTTGACGCATTGTAAACATGTAATATATATAAATGCTCTCATGTGAGTAGCACATGTCTGACTTAACTGTGAATTTGGATGGAGGTTAGTTAAAGGACGATAGATGTGTAAATTATTTTAAAAAAGAACAATCCATGTAATTATTAAAACTAAAGAACATAAAATACAATTTTATATATTAATAAAGGACATAATTTGTAATTTACTCTTCATGTTTTCCTGAATTTATGAAATTTTGTTGAATTTTTAGATAAAATGAAGCCTTAGAAAAGAACCCAATGAAGATTAATTAAATCAAAACAATTTGACCAAGAATTTCAATTTTGTTATTAGAAATAATGTCATTATAATGATCCACCACCAAACACAAAGTCAATCTACTTTCTTTTTTTTTTTTCACTTAAGCATGGGTTTAAGTTTTGCTAAAAATGCCATATCGGTTATTTCAATGCATACAAGATTTGCGTTGAAATATAATCCATCATCTCATAGTAGTTCTGATAAATTTATAACAAGATTTCTTTTAACGGCACCACAAGATATCTCACTTCATCTTTTACTACATGCAAATAATTTTTTTTTTTAATACTACGTACGAAAACCTAAAATGTTACTAACTCAATGGGCTCCTCTACTAATTTATACATCACAACTACAAGAAATCTTCTTCGTTGGAAGCAATCAAAGCATTGAA
Organism: Flaveria linearis; assembly: GCA_024085815.1. Taxonomy (NCBI): domain Eukaryota; kingdom Viridiplantae; phylum Streptophyta; class Magnoliopsida; order Asterales; family Asteraceae; genus Flaveria; species Flaveria linearis. The sequence continues at coordinate 31,647,048 of CM044012.1, read as the reverse complement.
GGTCCAAGAAATGGCTTAAAAACTTACATTCAGCACAAAAATGTATTTACATTAATATTTCCTATGTCTTTTTGTAAAAAATTCTTAAACTTTATTACGTTAGAGTATTAACATGTTTATTTTGCAACATACAAAACTATGACCAAGCAAAATTAGCATATCATAATATATATTAATTTGCCGGATAGATGATTGATGATAATTGGTCTTTTATGATTGTAATATCATTGAAAAATCCTTACTGGTAGGTAGAAATCGATCAATCACAAGTATTTTTTCCTGATTTTATGGGATTTTGGGGTTTGAAAATCAAATACAGTCTAGTCTTCATAGAGAATGAATACATATTTTAAGCGACTTAACAATATGATAAAGTGTTTGAAAAGGTCCATTACCAGAAATATAATGGTGATATGTGAAACTCAAGTTTCCAACATATGTGAGTTATTTTCAAGAGTCAAACATGCATTTCTTTTTTCCTTAAACTTTACAGGAGTATGAATCTCAAGTTTTATAAACAAAACATATAAATTTAATGATAGAGTCATGATCTACGTAGGTTAATCAAAATAAAATTTAAGAGAACACACAAGGTATATATGATAAAATAACTACACTGATATCACTGATATATTACTTACGATGTCCTTCAAATAGGAGATAAAAGGACTAAGGACTGCCATTTGCAAGAAAATGACATTTAGATATATCAAAATTCTAAAAAACAATAAAATAAATGATATTATAACAACCGACACTAACATGGACGGATCACTATGAGAGGCAACAAATTAATCAACCAGAGGGAAAGACATATGGGATTTTGAATGTGTCGGTAATGTATCAGAAATCACGCAAATGTATTAATAATATTAGAAAACAAAGGAATATTAACATGCATAGTATAGTTGGTAACGTTATGTTTTTAAAACTTTTCAACGAATTTAACATTAAATTTTAGGCAAGTGTTTGTTCCAAAATTTTCAATCGTTGTTAGGTTTTTAGAACTTTACGACGATGTTCCACGGTGATCAATCGGGTATAATGTAGATAAGATTCAAGATGAGATTTCTTTATAAGATTTTCGGTCATTGTTAGTTGAAAACAAATCAACCACAAATGTTTATTATAAATACTCCTAAGACCTTTGTAGATTTCACATTCTTCGTTCTCGTTCTCTATCTGATGTTAATGTTTGTCTATATCACCTACTCTAGTCCGATTGGTGTTTTGAAGTAAAACATGCTAAATGTGATGTTGAATACATCATTTATGCTCTTATGGTGGAACTATTTTCTAGTGATTTGTAATCTCATTTAAATTGCCCATATGAACCTAAAAGGAGCAAATGAACATTAGTCATCATTGCACATGTGGTCATGGATCCTTGTTACGCGCTAGTTGCAACATTATTCAGGCACTTAAACGACATAGAATGATCAAATGTATCTCGGTGACGCATAATAATGCCCTTTAAGACCTATTAATGGTGTATTAGTGTCACACATAAGTCACTAACATGTAAAAGCCTTATTATGACCTAAAATAATATAGTTGTAACATGGTATAGCTCATCAACACATAATAAGCCATTAGAGATTGATTAGCCAGTTTATTTATGTGGTATGAGGCATTAACACCTAATGACTTTCCGAGAATAATTGTAACATATTGTAACTTACTAATACAAATAAGGACCATTAATGATTTAGTGCACGGTCATTAACGTCTAAAGGACTTGTTATGACATAAACATGTTGTGTGTAATATAATAAAACCCATTAACATAATAAGACTCTTTAAAGCCTATTAATGGTCAATTTGTGGACCCACCATCAAAGCTAAGTCACTAACATCTAAACACCTTGTTAATAACCTAATACGACTTAGTTATCCTAATACAACTCATTAACACATACTAAGACCCATTAAGTTTATAACGATAAATTAGTGGACTTATCATTAAACACAAGTCATTAACAACTAAATGTCCGGTTATGACCTGAAACGATTTAATTTGTGAAACCTAATATAAGTATATTACAAATAATAAGGCTCTTTAAATCCCATTCGTCGGTAAATTCTTTAGATTATCTGTTAATGTTTGCATTTATTTCATAAAAAATGGTGGCAAGAACAATGACATCTGTTTCCTTCTTCCCCTTCTTTACTCCATGTTTCTACCTTGTGAACACCAACATTAATCGAACTCACTGCCATGTCAATCGACCACTACTCATTAATCGAACATGTCACCATCGTTAGTCGAACCGCATCACCCCTATTATCCTGATTCTTGTTTGTTCAATTCGATATCGTCACTGAGACGACACAATCACCCCTTGTTGTTGGGTTTGTATCGTAAATTTTAAATTTTTTAGGTAAAGGAAGCCTAAATATCAAACTATGCTAAAACATATAGAGGTCAACCTAGAGGCTCGGGAATAAAAAGAGGAACTGTGCGAAAACTTCAAACTTGAGGCGAAATCATCAAGTGATGTGAGAAATTGATGATGCGAGAACAAGGGCTTGGTGCAAGAACTTGTGTTGTAGTATAAATAGTTGATTTGCTTAGCTTTTGTGAAACACTAGTCAATTTCTGTTTTTCAATGCTTGTAAGAAATTAAGTTGAATGAGAGATGAATCCTTTATTTACATGATTATGCATTGATCTTGACTCGAGAGTGTGTGTCTGCCGTTACAATAATTATTCATTTTGCATTGATAGAATGAGATCGATCGTATGTTATCCTACAAAAGAATATTCAGGATTTTACAATTGATACTCTTGATATATTTGGTGACACTTTGGAGCTTGTTTGAGAATTTGTACAAAGTTTTGATGTTTGTTTTGGTGAAATGATAGAAGTTGATTGAGATTTAGTTGTTTGAAGCTGGTAGTTGTGAAATAAACTGAAAGACAATTAGGTGATAAATCAAACATAATTAACATCACCCCAACTGTAACAAGTTTTTGGATAATTCGGTTTGATAGAACAATTGATTTTGGCATAAATGAAGAACTAATCATGCAAAAACTCTCATAAAATGATGAACAGGTATTTTTTCATAATTGTGCGAAAACATGATGTTTTTACTTGAGAACTAATAGTTTTCACAAAAGACAGTTACTGTGTAAAGTTTTCGTTTGAGTTGGTTATACTCAGAAAGATTTTACACGAGAAACTATCTGTGAATACTTGTGTAAAGTTGTAATAAATTTTTTTTTGCATATACTATATTAACACTTTAGAAAGTTTATAAGAACTTTTGAATTTTTGAGAAATTTGTCAAATTCAATTCGATTTTTGAAATGGCTTCTAACATCAACATGAAGAATATCAATGCTTCACTAAATCTGGATACTAAGATAGGTACCAGTACAAAACCCTCAAGATTGCTTAATGAAGATAATTTTGCCGACTGGGCATATCGTTTTGAGAATCATATCATTTATACTGAACCACACGTGTGAAAGGTCAATTAAATTTGGACCTTATGTGCCTATGCATAAAAATGACAAAGGGGAGATAATAAAAAAGCTTGAACATCTTTGAGATGAAAAGGAGATGAAGAAATTTGAGTTTGATGACAAAGTATATGCTACAATCACAGTGACATTATCTACTGAAATTTTCACAATTACAAAGAGTTCAAGGTATCCTAAGTTTTAGATGCTTTAATGCTCTAATTATGAGAAATAAAATATGTATGAGAGCAAGAAAGATATGTTATACAAAGAATTTAACATGTGTAATCATGTTATCAGTGCCTTATAGCTGGAATAACAACTTTACATTCATCAAAGAACCAAAGACTTGGTTAGTGTTTCCCTAAGTGGCTTGATTTCTACAATTAAATCTTATGTCATGGATGATAAAAAACGAGCTGCTAATCATTTGAAGAATACTAGCTTTATTCCTATATTTATGTCAAGCTATGAAACTTATATAATAGGAATGCTTAATGCTCGTAAATGCTGGTTGATGATTACAACAAGTGAACCTTGTGATGTGGGAAAATAATGCAATCAAATATCAAATGACTATGATGGATTACTGGCAAAAAATTTTGCAAGAAGAACATGAAGAAAAGGGTTTGATCTTAGCACAAAACAGAAGATTGGTTTTGATAAGTGTTCATTTCATTGCTACAACTATGACAAACCAGAGCACTATGCTCGGGAATGCATAGAGCCAGAGACTAACAAACTGATGGAAGCAAGAAAATGCTAATTGTTAACGTAGAATTATTAGGTTATAAGGTAAGCTCTTCAAAATATAACAAAGCATTGGATTCCTGGACAACTACTAATTATGACTTCATAGATCAGATGGAGTTGCTACAAATGAAAATAACTACTAAATTGTTTGTTGAAATTAAAAAGGTGAACTCTACTAAAATCCAGACTAAAGCATCTCCTGACAATGGGGATTTGGGAGTTTGGGGTGGCACCCCTAAAAGCTGGGTCTAAGGGGCGGTAGCCCCTTGTGGGGTCCATGGTACAAAGTTTCTTGCTAGGATTGAGCTAACAAGTAAACTCAGAAAAAATTATTTAGAGAATTAATGTAATGGAGAAAATTAAAGAAAAATCAAAATTCAAGAAATATGGCGATGCGGGCTTGCATCGGAGAATGGATGTGGGGTGCATTGGTAGGCTAAGAAAAACCATATGAAGATGACATGTGGATGCTGACTAATGGGAAGGTG
>CM044012.1:31579840-31642238 GCA_024085815.1 Flaveria linearis | reverse complement strand
CCCCTTTTATATCATTTCCTATTGGGGGAATCATGTGATACAATATGTTCAATCATGATATTCTATTCTATTTCATTCTAAATTCAATTCAAGACAGGTTATTGTTATTACTTGCAATTGTGTGAACATACTGTGATAAACTGGACGACAGTAAAACCCTAATTCAATCAATCAATCCTGGTATCAATGGTAGATCTACTGGTTTGGATAACCCACCCCATATGAATAGTCGAGTGGTGATTGTGCCAGAGGCAGGAGTTAATCTATGGTGTATGTGTGGAGTCTATTATATGCAAGTGTCAAGTCAAGGGGTAGTTATTGTGTCGGTTTATCTATATGTTTACTATTGCAATATAAGTCTTAACGTTACCTTGTGAATTGGATTACAATCAATCAATCAATCAATCTATATGTATACTCAAAACTATGATTACTCACCAGCTAATTCGTTAGCTGACTTTATTTCTCACATGATTTCAGGTTAAGCAAGTTAGTGGACTTCTACATGCTCATTTAAGACTCGGACTTAGTCAAAACAAAAGACAATTACTATTTGTGACTTTAACTGTTGTATTTGTATCTGTTAAATTCATACTATCCTGTAATCTGATTTAATATTATTTCCACTATTAGACAATCATGTGTTATCAACAATCAATCATTCCCTCGTCCGCTCCGATGATTCCGCCGTCGGTCGGGGTGTGACAGATTAGTATCAGAGCCATGGTTATAGGGAATTAGGTTATTAGAAATGGAATGACCTAGACTATAACTAAGTACCTTTACACGTGAGTCCTCTCATGTATTTACATGCTTAGATAGGATTTTATGTGCCTTACATGTTTATACTTGATTATGTGATTATATGCCTTATGTGATTCCTCTTATATCTTGAATCTATCAATATACACACGAATCTTAACTCATATTCTAAGGCATTGTGTGCCTAATTCAAGTGATTTCAAACTCCAAAACTCGATTGTTATTCATGGTTTTTAAATTCGTCAAGTCTGTGTCTTACAACTTGAAACATGCTATGCTGGAAGAGTGGGATGCCTGTATCTCGGGGTGTTCTGTCTAGGCAAGGTATTCGTATAAATCCAAACCAACCGATGGATCTGTCTACCTTACCTGGGAACCCTCGGGATGAGTATCTGCTTATAGGTACGCATGTCTTCAATAAGGTTGTGTTGGACATAACATTTGATTAGTCAACGTACTCGCTTTGATTTACGAATCAAACGATTACACTCGGAACATATCATTGTTATTATGCCAAATCCCGATTGTCGTTTTCATAGCTCATATTATCCAATTCTCATAAAATATCTTAATGATATGTCAGAATGTCTTCTTCGTCAATTCCATTCACGGTCTCGAAACTCTGGCCGTAAGATTGCTGCTATTGTAGCACGTGAAGTTACTGCGGTCATCCCAACTCTACTTACCCATTTGAACCAAGGCAACAATGTTGTTCAAAACCCAACTGCACCAAACCCTCCCGAACTTGTACTTACAAACATTTCAGTTTGCAACCCACTAAGTTCAGTGGAACTGAAGGAGCTACCGGATTACTACAATGGTTCGAAAGCATCGAGAACACTTTCCTAAACAGCGAATGCCCTGAAAATCTAAAAGTCCGGTATGCCACAAGTGTTCTTCAGAAACACGCACTTACTTGGTGGAACGGAGAGAAACGAACCCGTGGAACTGAAACTGCTATAGCCTTAACATGGACTGAAGTTAAGGAGCTCATGACTAAAGAGTTTTGCCCAAGAAATGAAGTCCGGAAACTGGAAGCTGAGTTCTGGGAATTAACCAAGACAGTGGCGAGAACCTAGCATACACTAACCGATTCCACGAACAGAGCCTTCTGGTACCGCATCTTGCTACCCCTACCTCCTGAGCCATCGAGAAATATATTGGTGGACTACCCATGCAGATTCAGGATACGGTGTTAGGAAGAAATCCTTCGACACTAGAAGATGCTATTAGGGGCTGCACAGCTAACCGATAATCATGTGAAAGCTGGTTCTTTAACCAGGAAAGGATCGAAGAAAAATACCGATAAACTTCCTAACGAAACCGTCAAATCCGACCAAGCCGAGCTTTCCAAGAACAAGAAGAGGAAGGCTCAATCTCAAAACATTGCTGTAATTACCCCTGTTGTACCAATTAATCAAGTCCCTCCAACTCGTCAACCAGCAGTAAACAACCAATCACTAATGAAAAAGTCATACGCTGGACCCTATCCGCAGTGTAACAACTGCAGTTATCACCATCCCGCTAACATTCAGTGTCGTCAATGCACAAACTGTGGTCGTTGGGTCATACATTCAACGTGTGCAAGAGTGCTGCTAAAGCTCCAACCAATGCACCAGTTCACCAACATCCTCTTGCAATTACCCAGGGTCATGCATGCTATCAATGTGGTGATCCGAACCATTTTCGCAATCGATGCCCTCAACTTGTCATCCCGATTCCTACGGCTCAAGAACGTGCTTTCAACATCAACCCAACAAGCTCAAGCCACCAATGATGTGGTGTTGAATAATTCTTGTTCTTGATTTCGTCTTCATAATGTAATTCAAGATTGTAATCGTGATTTCCTTGTGTTACATTGATGTAATCTGAAAATTTTAAATTTCTAATTGAGATATTTTCCTTTCGTTAAGTCGAACTTTGAACTGTTGGCACCGTGGGAGATGTAAGAGTTTGCAAGTCAACCTATGACTAAGGACACTCATATCTCCTAAATGATTCTAACTCATCAAAACAGGGGTGATTCCCTTACTTTGATGATGATTCTTTATTCGTTTCAATAAATGGTTTCCAATGATGTTTTATAAAATTTCATCCTCTGGATTAGGGTGACTTCCTTATCTTGAGGACTGACTTCAATTATTCACTTTGGAACTTACATTCAAAAAATGACATGATCTCACCAAAATAGGATTGAAACCCGTACTTTGGTGACAAATGTCAATCTTCAATTGTTTTCTTGTTATTATGAAATTCAATCATCAAGATAGACGTAAATTTCATACCTTGATGATAATTCATTTTTATGGATTGTATTCTCAAATGAAACGACCTCGTCAAAGTAGGAGTGAATTCTGGATTTTGATGAGGAAGTCTATCTTATTATATTTTGTTTTTGTAAAAATTTATCGTTAAGATAGGAGTGATTTCCCTTACCTTAATGATGAGTTACCTCGTCTTTATATGGATCCTCAACAATAAGTTGGCATCGAACTTTTGGATTGGTAAGCTAGTGGTCATACCTTGAGAGTACACCATCAGGATAGGGGTGAAAACCATACCTTGATGACTATCTTATTTCTTGATCTCCAGTTTACCATGGCTGTAATCAAGTGACGAGAAGCATGTAGTAACTTGAAGGCTGAAATAATGTTAGTGTTTCGACCTATCAAGCCAAAGCATGATCTCTGAACTTGAAAAGAGACCCGATCGTTTTAGGTTGATTTTGATTCAAGTTTGGAGCATTTAAATTCTTAAATCGATTTCTTTTCCTTTATCTCATGTTTTAACTCGATCTAGCTACATCAAACCATTTATTCCTTATCTATCGACTTTCATTGTGAGTTATCATCAAAACCCGATTACGTGATGGTAGTCTTCCTAAACAATCTTTTGTCAAGTAAAATATCATCTCTGATCGTGATGGTCGCTTCATCTCTCGTTTCTGGAAAAGTCTCCAATCAGCTCTCAAAACTCAACTGAATCTTAGCACAACCTATCATCCGCGAACTGACGGCCAGACTGAAAGAACGATACAAACCCTCGAGGATATGCCCGGGCTTGTGTCATTGATTTCAGTGGATCGTGAGATTCTCATCTTCCGTTGACCGAATTCATTTACAATAACAGTTACCATACCAGCATCTAGATGGCACCGTTTGAGGCCTTGTATGTCCGAAAGTGTGGTAAACACTAAAGCGGTCAGCTTAATCGATGATGAATTTCCTTCTTTTGTTACCTCATCAGAACCCGAAAAGTTCTTCAAAGTGTACCTCAGAAAAATAAAAACACAAACTGTATCAAGAAAAGAGAATCACTATGATCTATCTGGACTTCATGTTCACCTTCTGATGAACAAAGTTCTAGAAACATTCAAGATCTTCCCAAATCAGAAAGGAAACCTAAGATTCTTCTTGTTGAAGGTCATGTGGTTAATTGATGGGGTGAACAGACAAAAAATTCATAAGATCCGTGATAACTTGGTCGCTGCTAGAAATCGTCAAAAGCATTATGCTGATAAAAGACGTAAGCCCATGGAATACAATGTCGGAAATCTCGTACTTCTTAAGGTATCACCTTGGAAGGGAGTGATTCGTTTTGGAAAGAAAGGGAAACTAGCACCTCGTTACGTGGATCCATTCAAGGTACACGAGCGAATTGGGAAAGTAGCCTACAAGCTTGAACTACCCCAAGAGCTCAGCAATATACATCCGACGTTTCATGTTTCAAATCTCAAGAAATGTCTTGCCGACGAAAATCTCCACATTCCACTCGACGAAGTCCAGATTGATGAATCTATGCACTTTATTGAGAAACCTGTGGAAATTATGGATCGGGAAGTCAAACAACTCAAACGTAGCCGGATACTATTGTCAAAGTCCGCTGGGAATCTAAACGTGGCCCAGAGTTTACATGGGAACGTGAGGACCAAATGAAATCCCAGTATCCTCATCTTTTCGTTTCAGCCTCCTCCTGAACAAATTTCAGGACGAAATTTCCTAAAGCAGGGGAGACTGTAACCACCCGTATTATTTTTTTTATTAACTTCTGTTAATATTTGTTAATAATACAATCATGGGGATTTCAATTATAAAGCTTTCGATAATAAATAATAATAATAATAATAATAATAATAATAATAATAAAATAATAATAATAATAATAATAATAATAATAATAATAATAAAAAAAGATAACAATAGGTTATAAAAATTAACAAGATAAAACTTAATTAACTCCAGGGGTCATTTCTGTTAATTTTGAAACTTAAAAAGAAAGTTTAAAACATAGAATAACAAAACAGAAACCGCAGGGACCATTGTGAAACTCTGAAATTTTCACATTTAACCCCCAGCCCTTTTTTCCATCCCGATTTTCCGGCGACCTCCGGCACCGGATTCTGGCGAGCTCCGGCGAAGCACAAAACGACCAAAACACTTGATTTCGAACCCCACAATTTGACCGAATTGTTTCTTGGATCCAATTCGAAGTGGAATCCAACGAAAACATGCGTTAAATCCGACAAATTAACGGCTATAATCTCACTTTATCTCGGATTCTAATCCAGCTAATAAACTCACCCAAACAACAATAATAAACAAATCAAAGCTACAAAATCGATCATCTATACACACTCAATCGAACTCAGGTTTCAATTTCACCAAAAACAAACACAAACATAGAAATCGATCGTCACCTTCATCGCGACCTGCAACCCTTTTAAAACCCAACTTCCGATCGCTTTTAATCAAAATTGATAAGGGGCTATTGTTCCAGATCACCATTCGAAGCTAACCTCAAGTTTAATTTGATTACAATCATCGTTTGAGCATCATTCGATTGACACGAGTGCCGCGACATTTGTTCTTCATCAGGTTTATCTCCAAATCAATACCATACATGTAATTCAATACACACCCACACTCGGTTTCACATGGGGAACAAAAGCCCCATGTTTGTAATCGCTAACTGAATCGAATTGGTGTTCAATTGGACGGGATTTGATTTGGGGCTCATACGGGGATTTGGGGTTGAAGGAGATTGTGTTTAAAAGAAATAAAATCGGATCATAACCGCGGCTTAGGCCTTTGGTTCACCGGTTCCTGCGCTCCATTTCAAACAGGAGGTCCCGGGTTCGACCCCGGGCCACCTTACCCATTTTTTAAAAAGCCTTTTTAAGCTTTTAAAAATTCCGGAAAAATTCCTAAAAATCATAAAAATGTTTTTACAAACATTAGAAATTTTTAAAACAACCTAATTATTTTCTGAAATTTATTTCAACATTTTATTTATTTATTTTAATTGTTTTAAATAAATAAAATAACTAATTATATTCTCTACCAATTTATAATTAGGTATAATATATAATTATACAATAAATAAATTGAATCCAATATATATACATAGATATATATTATCCGATTATCGAAACAACTTTTATTTGAATAAATTACATGCATATAATTTTATACAATCGTATACAATTTATAACTTAAGTATATAATTAACATACAACATATAGTTATGCTTACTTATGTATAAATGTATTATATACATATAATTATGTATATAATTATACATATATTATATATAATTACATGATTATATATAATTAGTATATATTATACATATACAATTTATTAATAATTGTATATATGTATAACTTATATGTATAAATTCTATTAAAATTCTTGACATAATCACTTTCAATAAATTCGTTTATTTATTTCAAGACATTCAAACCAAATAAAATTAATTAACTTAAACTACCATTCAAGACCCAATGGAAATCCTAATACATTCCCAAATTCCCAAATTATTATTATTCTAATTTGAGACACCGTTTCTTAGGTTAATCATAAGGAAATCGTTGGTGTCTAATCTATCACATCCAGATCCTAATCTCATCAATCAAGTGAGTATTCATATCCCCTTTTTATATCATTTCCTATTTGGGGGAAATCATGTGATACAATATATTCAATCATGATATTCTATTATTATTTCATTCTAAATTCAATTCAAGACAAGTTATGTTATTACTTGCAATTATGTGAACATACTGTGATAAACTGGACGACAGTAAAACCCTAATTCAATCAATCAATCCTGGTATCAATGGTAGATCTACTGGTTTGGATAACCCATCCCATATGAATAGTCGAGTGGTGATTGTGCCAGAGGCAGGAGTTAATCTATGGTGTATGTGTGGAGTCTATTATATGCAAGTGTCAAGTCAAGGGGTTATTATTGTGTCGGTTTATCTATATGCTTACTATTGCAATATAAGTCTTAACGTTACCGTGTGAATTGGATTACAATCAATCAATCAATCAATCTATATGTATACTCAAAACTGTGATTACTCACCAGCTAATTCGTTAGCTGACTTTATTTCTCACATGATTTCAGGTTAAGCAAGTTAGTGGACTTCTACATGCTCATTTAAGACTCGGTCTTAGTCAAAACAAAAGACAATTACTATTTGTGACTTTAACTGTTGTATTTGTATCTGTTAAATTCATGCTATCCTGTAATCTGATTTTAATATTATTTCCACTATTAGACAATCATGTGTTATGAACAATCAATCATTCCCTCGTCCGCTCCGATGATTCCGCCGTCGGTCGGGGTGTGACATTTCTTGTCCCGATCAAGTAACTTAATGTCAGTCTCAGTATAAGTACTTGGGCCATTGTTTGGAGAGGTAGCAGCAGCACCAACAGTAGTTGTCGGTTGGTGAGGTCAATTTACAATTGATTCCCACTGACTGTGATCCGTGTAGAAAAAGAAAGCCCTCAAACATCTTTTCCAGTCCTCAAAATTCTTACCATTTACAAGCCTCGGTGGCCTGTTAGGTTGTATACTCTCCAAATCAGTCATGGTGATATTTGTTGAAGTCATAATTTTTCAAGTGGAATAGTTTCACTGACTTTCAGTAAATTCGCAGGAATAGTGTCGCTGAATTTGCAGTTTCGCCCAGGCGAAAGTGCTTAGTTTCGCTGGAGGGTGAAAGAAAATTACTTAGTTTCACAAGAAGAGGACTACTTTCGCTTACAATTTCGGCAGCACTTTCGCTAGCCAGAAACAGTGGATTGCTTAGTTTCGCTGTGAATTTCACAGGAAACAAGCTTGAACTTTCGTTCAAATTACTTTCAGCAGCAAGTTCGCACAAATGTCACCCAATCAAGAATGAACTTTCGTTCAAAAACCACAGTTTCGCACAAAAGCCTCAGAAGGGAAAATATCAGTTTCGCTGAAAGAAGACGTAGTTTCACTGGAAGATGCTATAATTTCGCTGGAAGAACAGAAAACCCTTTTAAACCCCAAAAACAGTCGAAAATCACCCAAATCTCAATGAATTTTAAAAGGAGTGATTCACGAAGCTTCCTCAATCAGAAACAAGTAATATGTAATCAATTTTCATGACAAAAACACTCTGTTTTGATGTAGAAATGGAGAAATAATGGTATTGAACAAAAATAACCAAAAACCTCAAACAATCAAGAGCACTAAGGCTCTGATACCATATTGTTGGTCCATTTGTCAGTTTTCAGTGCAGAAAACAGTTTGAATCGTTCAATACCAATCATAAACAACTCACAAGAAGGTTTGATGAACTCAAAAAGGACCAAAAAGTATTCAAAGATGATCCAATAAGCACCAATACACAAAGAAATGAAATAAGCTCAATATATTCAATAAACTCCAGCTTACAATAGCCTCTTGCAACATAAATATTCGATTAGGATTTTTGCAAGGATGACCAACAATGAGCAAAATGAAATCTATATATAGCTGTCATAGTTTCGTATACAGTTTCGCTGGGGGCGAAACTATACTGGCGAAATAGTAATTTCGCCCAGCGGAAACTAACAGTTTCGCCGGGTGAATATCTAGTTGACTGTGAGCGAAACTATAGTTTCGCTCACAGTTTCGCTAGACAGCTATATTTACATATAAACTAAACAACATACAAAAGAAAACTAACATAGATCATATTACAAAGAAAGATAAACAAATACTAATCTAATGGTGAGTCCAACCTATCTTGATCTTCAATAAAGTATGTAAACCCTATTTAGATAAATTCGTTATAGTCTTCATAGATGATATTCTGATTTATTCTAAGAATAAGAAAGACCACGAACAACACATGAGGTTAACTTTGGAATTGTTACAAAGGGAAAAATTATATGCAAATTCTCAAAATGTGAATTTTGGAAAAGAGAAGTACAATTCCTAGGACATATAGTTAACCAGAATGGAATTCAGGTTGATATAGCAAAGATTAAGGCAGTTAAGAAATGGGAAGTTCCAAAAACCCCAACTAAAATACGACAATTCTTATGTTTAGCAGGATATTACAGAAGATTTATAGAAAATTTCTCGAGAATTGCTCAACCATTGACAGAATTGACCCAAAAAGATAGAAAGTATATATGGGAAGAAAAACAAAATGAAGCTTTTGAACTCCTCAAAAGTAAGTTATATAGTGCACCCATATTAGCATTGCTAGAAGGGACAGATAATTTCATAGTGTATTGCGATACATCACGTCAAGGTTTGGATGTGTTTTAATGCAAAGAGATAAAGTAATTGCATATGCATCCAGACAACTTAGGGGATAGTGAAAATAATTATACCACCCATGATCAAGAATTAGGAGCTGTAGTATTTGCACTGAAAATTTGGAGACATTATCTGTATGGGACTAAGTGTATAATATATACGGATCATAAAAGTCTGCAACACATCTTTGATCAGAAGATGTTAAATATGAGGCAGAGAAGATGGGTAGAATTATTAAGTGATTATGACTGTGAAATCAAATATCATCCTAGTAAAGCAAATGTAGTTGCTGATGCTCTAAGTAGGAAAGAAAGGACTAAACCATTACGAGTACGTGCTATGAGAATGGAACTACGTTCAGATTTGTTAAATCAAATCCGAGAAGCTCAACAAGAAGATGTGTTGAAACTAAAAGGACAATTAAAAGACATGAAAGAAGAAGTAGATGGAATTCTGAGATTTAAGGGAAGCATTTGGGTACCTGATAATAGCATGATTAGAACAACTGTCCTGCAAGAAGCTCATAAGTCAAGATATTCTGTGCATCCAGGGAATAATAAAATATACAAGGATTTGAAAAGCCAATATTGGTGGCTAGGCATGAAAAGATCAGTCAGAGAATTTGTGGAACAATGTGATGTCTGCTTAAAAATAAAAGCTGAATATCAGAAACCTTCAGGATACCTGCAGCAACCTAAGATTTCAGAATGGAAATGGGATCAAATTACAATGGACTTCATAACTAAACTACCAAAAACCAGAAATGAATACGACATAATTTGGGTTATAGTAGATAGATTGACTAAGTCAGCTCATTTCTTACCCATACGAGAAAATTATAAGATTGAACGATTAGCATGAATTTACATAAAAGAAAATGTGTCTAGACATGGAATACATGTATCCATTATATCAGATAGAGATAGTAGATTTACTTCCAGATTCTGGAAGACATTACAAAAAGCTTTAGGAACCCAAGTGAATTTAAGTACAGCCTACCATCCACAGACTGATGGACAGAGTGAAAGAACAATACAAACCCTAGAAGATATGTTAAGAGCTTGTGCTATAGATTTTGGTGGAAATTGGGATAGTCACCTACCATTGATAGAATGTTCATACAATAACAGTTATCACTCTAGCATTGGGCTAGCTCCATTTGAAGCTCTGTACGGAAGAAAATGTAGATTGCCCTTGTGTTGGAATGAAATAGGTGATAGACAACTTACTGGTCCTGAACTAATCCAAGAAACCACGGATAAGATCACTGAAATTAAAAATAGATTGAAAACAGCTCGTGATCGACAGAAAAGTTATGCAGACAAACGAAGGAAACCGTTGGAATTTCAAATTGGAGACAGGGTCTACCTAAAGATATCTCCCTCAAAAGGAACCTTCCGGTTTGGAAAATCCAGTAAGCTAAACCCTAGGTATGTTGGTCCGTTTAAAATCCTTGATAGGATTGACCCTGTGGCATATAAGTTGGAATTACCTCAAGAATTAAGTAAAGTACATAACACCTTTTATGTCCAACCTCAAGAAATGCCTAACCAATGAAGCCTTAGAGGTACCAATTCAAGAAGTCAAAGTAGATAGGAAACTTCATTTTGTAGAAGAACCAGTAGCCATTGTAGATAAAAAAATTAAAGAAGTTAAGAAGGAATAGGATCCCTATAGTGAAAGTTAAGTGGAATGCAAAGAGAGGACCAGAATGCATGTGGGAAAGAGAAGATGAAATCAAGAAGAAAAACCCCCACTTATTCAGAGGTAATGATCAGTTAGGTTTTCTAAAAATTAAGAAATCACACTCCAAGGAATTTCGGGACGAAATTCTTTTAACAGGGGGAGAATGTGACAACCATAAAAATAAACGAATGATTTTCTATTTTAAAATTTTATATTACGACTGAATAAATATTATTATGTCAAAAATATATATATTTGCATGCATATATATATGCATAGAATCTACGTGTGCATGCATGTATATATATATAAATTTAGTACGCATGTTTTCATTTAAGCATGCATGTTTTTGCATGTGCATATGTGTGTTACTTATGCATGTATATAATTATACCTTGCGTATATATAAACTCATGATTATGTATATTATTATACATGTGTATTATAGGCAAACATGGTTGCATGTTTGCTAAATTTTACGTATACATGTCTGAATATACATCTAGAAATGCATCCATATAGGTATTAAGTGAATCAAAACCAAAACAAACACAACCAAACTCTCGAATCACTAGGATAATATTAACACCCAGATTAAGCCTTGATGATTAAAACACCTAAGCCCTAAAACACAAACACCTAAACACTACCTAAAGTCTCACTAACCCGATGTATTATCAACCAAAATTTACAACCTAACCCCTCGGTTAGATAACTAATCAAACCATTAAGCATCCCTCGGTTGAAGGACACCACAAAAATCACCAAACCGCCACATATTAACATCATCATTGCAAGAATTAAATGTGGCAAGCTCTTGAGCAATTCTCGGCCACCTTACATTCTTAACCCTTAGTCACCAAGACATCATGATTACCAAGTGAATGTGGCAATCCCAAAAACATTCTAGCCACCTAAGCTACACCAAGCTTCACCACCTTTTTTCCACCTAAACCTATAAAGTAACTAAGCAAAGCTATATTAGCTTAGTCACCATTCTAGGAACCTAGGGTAATGATGTATAAAATTCTTATATATGCTCTTGACCGAGAATCATTGAACACAACTAAACCACATAACCCTCAAACTACTATCTCAAAGTCTCTCTATTCCTTTGTCTCTCGGTCCCGATTAACATCACCACAATCATCTCTACCACCTTTGTTCCCTCACACCCCTCGGTATCTATTAGCAACCATACACCACCACCACTTCACCATCGCACACCATCACACACCATCACCACCAGCACCTTCCCGTAGCTTAACAACACCACCATCACCTTTCGCGACCCAACACTATCTTCTACCACCTTGCTTCTCTACCTCTCGGTTCTACCAGCCCAAGCTAGCCACCTTCTCAAGTCGTGGGCTCAAGGATCTCAACCATTCCCCGATCATCATCAGCCCTTCCCTCCCTCGTTTACAAGGTTAAAATCTTTCAAAGTATTTAAAATGCTAAGAGTACATATGTATTATAAACACATATAATTGTTTTGGTACATATATATATATATACCAAAAACTAATCTTTAAGAGTCTGGAAAAACTTTAAAAATCACAGTAATGAAATTCAGAAAAATTATGACAAAAAGTATATTTTTGAATTTATGAGAATTAATCTTGGAAATATTAAGGAAAATAAGTAAAAATACTAAATAAATTGCGATTATGGGAATAAACATTGGAAAATCTTTAGAAAATATTAACTCATTATTCTGTAAATTTTAGTAAAAATATATTAAGTAAAGTAATTTATACAAATTATTTAAAATAAAGAAAATACTAAAAAATACAAATAATTTGGGAAAAATTATAGAAAAATCATAGAATGACCCTTTTGAGGCATAAAAGCTCCAAGAATTATTTGGTATTTTATTTCATTATTATGTTTGAAAAAAGAATTTTTAAGTGATCTGTAATCTAAATAAATACTTAACCAATACCATAAATCGTGAAAAATTAACTTAAGCTATGATAAATAAGGATCAATAGATGGTATAAATTTCATAATTTTTGGAGTTATGTAACTATTTTTAATGAATTTTGGGAATATTGTAAGAAATACAGAAAACAATTTGTTGAGAATTAGACGTTATAAAATTTTTGGAATAATATAAACTACTGAAATAATATTCTGTAAATTTTTGATAAGTTTTAGACGGTAGTATCTATTTTTAGTAATTTATAGAAAATTTGGAATAATTATAACAATTTGTATATAATGAAATAAAAGTTGAGGATTTTATGGTGATGTTAGCTGATTATTGTACAGCTAAAATTTTAGGAATTAGTTATATCTGAAGTTCTAAAAATTTTAAAAATTTTTTTATCTAACTTATAAGTTATTTTATAGGTTACCATTTGGAGACACGGTGAGACTCATAGCCCCATTTTGATATTTGTAAAGTTTTTAGGGGAAAAAACATACTGGTTACGTTGATGCATTATTTTTGAAAATATTTTGAGACTTACTGTCATTTGTGATACAACCATTAATTCGAATGAGGAACCGTCTGATAATATTAGTAGCGCTACTTAGGAGAATATTTGCACCAACAGGATGAGTGTTGTGATACTATTTTCCTGCACCTAACCGAATGAGGGTTGAGATGTAATATTATCTGATCTTATGAATTATTTCATGACAGTATGATTATGTGTGTAAGCAGGTTTGGTTGTAATTGGTGCATCAATAAAATGTTTTGTCTGGATATAAATCTATGATCTCACCAACTTTATGTTGACTATTTGAGTATGTTTTTTCAGGTAAAAATGACTAACGATATTGACTTTTCCTTTGACGTCTACAATGGATGGGGTGAAGTTGTAAGGCGAGTTTATGTAAGCTTAACAGTTAACATCTATGATGACAGTGTGATAGTGGATGCACATTTCCATCGTACCTGAAGACGTTTAGTTAAAGAATATGTTGTAATAAAGATTACGTCAAATTTTGACATATATGTAATGATGTAATCTATAATATATATATGAATGAAGTATGTGCTTTACGTTTTTATGTTGTTGTGATTTAATTGTTTGTAATCAATTGTGTTCTGAACAACAAGTCACATCCAAATATCGCTTCACGCTTCCGCCGGGATGTGACATGGGTGATGCAGAAGAATGGTCAAAATATAAGAATTAAGTATAATTTAGAGGTGTATAGAGCATTAAGTATTATTTAGATGTTTAAAGGATTATGTTTTAATCATGTATTAATAATAAAACTCTAAATTAAAGAGTTGCATAGGATTGTACTTTAATCATCTTGTGTAGTTGGTTAAGTTAATTTATTTATCCAAAAATATTTTTTTCTAGTATAAATAAAGATTGTAATAAGTTTGATGTAAACACCTAAATCCATCCTATCTGTGTACATGCTTTGGAACCAATACGTTTGTGCCCCACCAATTAAAAGCATAAGTACGTATGACCGGTGAATATAATTGTAGGGCCGACTGTATAATGTAATTTGTGACTTATTAGGCTTGGAACCTCCAAAAAATAAAGGCCCCCATATTTAAAGAAATTATACAGAGTTTTGATATTATATGGGTCAATAAATTTGAAATGAAAATAACACTCGATAGTTGAATCTCAATAAAAATTTAGTTGACTTGATAGGTTATTGAAGAAACACAATAATACAATGCACAAAGCAAACGACCATTCCTAAGTTTCTTCCTCTTCGATTGATCCGATCAACATCGGCTAACCCTTTTTTGTATTTTTTAAAAGAAATTAACTATCAAGTACTCAATGTTAGTATACTAAATTTTCTTTGATTTATTGCTTTTGTTTAAAGAAATTTGATTAGGTTGCTTCTGTTTATATTGTGTTTTTAGAAATTTGATTAGTATAACACAATAATAAATTTGTAATTTGTGACTTATTAGGCTTGGAACCTCCAAAAAATAAAGGCCCCCATATTTAAAGAAATTATACAGAGTTTTGATATTATATGGGTCAATAAATTTGAAATGAAAATAACACTCGATAGTTGTGACTTATTAGGCTTGGAACCTCCAAAAATAAAGGCCCCCATATTTAACGAAATTATACAGAGTTTTGATATTATATGGGTCAATAAATTTGAAATGAAAATAAATTGTGAGTTCCCGAATGAACGTGAACATGAGCTTGGATCTTAGGATTCATATTGATGATAATAAAAATTCAATGATTAGGTGCTAAAATATAATAAATAATGATGATTATGAACGTGAAGAACACATACAATGATGATGAATGCTTGATGTTATTGATATATTGTTGAAAATTATCATTCAAAAGAATGATGATATAATGTTGAAATCATCATCCATGAGGGATGATGATATATTGTTGTTGGTGATAAACCCTAATTCACCCTAACATGTGGTGAATTAATCACACATTACAAGGATGATATGTGCTAAAATATATACTAGTCTAGCATTACAAATAATTACAATTTAAACCCTAGACTAATATTTTTGTTGATTTCGTGCTTCAAGTCTTCAACTTCAATACAATTGAAATCTTCAATTTCTTCCAAGGTAGAATACCCAACAATACTCCCCCTAAATTGTAGATTTCCAATGTGAGTTGAAGCTTGATCTTGTTCTTGTTGGATAGTTGTTCAATGCTAAGAATGTTGTTGTTGATGCGGAAGCGATGTCTTCAAAGCTTTAGAACAACTATATTTTGTAACTTGATGTCACTATTGTTTTGTTGTTGAGAGCCCAAATACGAACCCTAATTTTGTTTTGTTGATCATAGGTCCAATCTTCAACACTTGAGCCCATGTTCAATTGTTGTTTTTGATGTAGGAGGCCCAATTAATTAAATCCGACACACCTTTTCTTGTTTTTCGTATAAGCCCAAATAAGTGAATCCGAGCCCACCTTTTTCTTGTTTTTATGTTTGTTGTCCAAACAATTAAGTCAAGTCCACCTATATTTTTTTTTGTTAATGACCATTTCCCAATCCGTGAATCCTTGAGCCCGAGTCATGTGAAACCTCACAATCCATCTTCCAAGAACCCTAATTTGCAAACCCTAATTTGGCATACCTAATGTGGCATCCCTAATTTGCAAGAGCTGCTCACGGCAGCCTCAACCATTCGTAAGCAACCCTAATCAGACAAAGACCATTTACAACAGCCTCTTATTCGACAAACCCTAATTAGGTCATCCTCATTCGGCCGCAAGAAGCCCTAAACGGCAGCCCCTATTCGGCAGCCTCTTTTGGTTCGCAAGGGCTGCCTTCGACAGCTCCCTTAGTTCGCAAGGCATATCTTTGGCAGCTGCACATTGCAGCCTACAAACTTCCGACACAAGCTGCTTACAATAGCTTCTTTTGCAACCCTAATTGTTTGAAACTTGAGGCAGCCGCATACCCTAATATGTTTGATACTTGAGGCAGCCGCAAACATGAATGTTGAATTGATTGTTGAATTGTTTTCTTCAGATCTTCAATTATTTCAGCAATCCAACCATGAAATCTCATCAAAATCAGTATGAATCCAACAACTCCAGCTCTGATACCAATTGTGAGTTCCCGAATGAACGTGAACATGAGCTTGGATCTTAGGATTCATATTGATGATAATAAAAATTCAATGATTAGGTGCTAAAATATAATAAATAATGATGATTATGAACGTGAAGAACACATACAATGATGATGAATGCTTGATGTTATTGATATATTGTTGAAAATTATCATTCAAAAGAATGATGATATAATGTTGAAATCATCATCCATGAGGGATGATGATATATTGTTGTTGGTGATAAACCCTAATTCACCCTAACATGTGGTGAATTAATCACACATTACAAGGATGATATGTGCTAAAATATATACTAGTCTAGCATTACAAATAATTACAATTTAAACCCTAGACTAATATTTTTGTTGATTTCGTGCTTCAAGTCTTCAACTTCAATACAATTGAAATCTTTAATTTCTTCCAAGGTAGAATACCCAACAATACTCCCCCTAAATTGTAGATTTCCAATGTGAGTTGAAGCTTGATCTTGTTCTTGTTGGATAGTTGTTCAATGCTAAGAATGTTGTTGTTGATGCGGAAGCGATGTCTTCAAAGCTTTAGAACAACTATATTTTGTAACTTGATGTCACTATTGTTTTTGTTGTTGAGAGCCCAAATACGAACCCTAATTTTGTTTTGTTGATCATAGGTCCAATCTTCAACACTTGAGCCCATGTTCAATTGTTGTTTTTGATGTAGTAGGCCCAATTAATTAAATCCGACACACCTTTTCTTGTTTTTCGTATAAGCCCAAATAAGTGAATCCGAGCCCACCTTTTTCTTGTTTTTATGTTTGTTGTCCAAACAATTAAGTCAAGTCCACCTATATTTTTTTTGTTAATGACCATTTCCCAATCCGTGAATCCTTGAGCCCGAGTCATGTGAAACCTCACAATCCATCTTCCAAGAACCCTAATTTGCAAACCCTAATTTGGCATACCTAATGTGGCATCCCTAATTTGCAAGAGCTGCTCACGGCAGCCTCAACCATTCGTAAGCAACCCTAATCAGACAAAGACCATTTACAACAGCCTCTTATTCGACAAACCCTAATTAGGTCATCCTCATTCGGCCGCAAGAAGCCCTAAACGGCAGCCCCTATTCGGCAGCCTCTTTTGGTTCGCAAGGGCTGCCTTCGACAGCTCCCTTAGTTCGCAAGGCATATCTTTGGCAGCTGCACATTGCAGCCTACAAACTTCCGACACAAGCTGCTTACAATAGCTTCTTTTGCAACCCTAATTTGTTTGAAACTTGAGGCAGCCGCATACCCTAATATGTTTGATACTTGAGGCAGCCGCAAACATGAATGTTGAATTGATTGTTGAATTGTTTTCTTCAGATCTTCAATTATTTCAGCAATCCAACCATGAAATCTCATCAAAATCAGTATGAATCCAACAACTCCAGCTCTGATACCAATTGTGAGTTCCCGAATGAACGTGAACATGAGCTTGGATCTTAGGATTCATATTGATGATAATAAAAATTCAATGATTAGGTGCTAAAATATAATAAATAATGATGATTATGAACGTGAAGAACACATACAATGATGATGAATGCTTGATGTTATTGATATATTGTTGAAAATTATCATTCAAAAGAATGATGATATAATGTTGAAATCATCATCCATGAGGGATGATGATATATGTTGTTGGTGATAAACCCTAATTCACCCTAACATGTGGTGAATTAATCACACATTACAAGGATGATATGTGCTAAAATATATACTAGTCTAGCATTACAAATAATTACAATTTAAACCCTAGACTAATATTTTTGTTGATTTCGTGCTTCAAGTCTTCAACTTCAATACAATTGAAATCTTCAATTTCTTCCAAGGTAGAATACCCAACACAGAGTTTTGATATTATATGGGTCAATAAATTTGAAATGAAAATAACACTCGATAGTTGAATCTCAATAAAAATTTAGTTGACTTGATAGGTTATTGAAGAAACACAATAATACAATGCACAAAGCAAACGACCATTCCTAAGTTTCTTCCTCTTCGATTGATCCGATCAACATCGGCTAACCCTTTTTTGCATTTTTTAAAAGAAATTAACTATCAAGTACTCAATGTTAGTATACTAAATTTTCTTTGATTTATTGTTTTTGTTTAAAGAAATTTGATTAGGTTGCTTCTGTTTATATTGTGTTTTTTTCAAAAAAAGCCTCATTTTTTAATTTGATTGGGACCCAAAAACGTTGAGCCAACTTATATAAGATGAATTACCATTATCCGGTCAAAATAGGCTTTTATACTTCATATCATTATTATTACTATAATATGCAATACTAATGCCTAAATTGATTTGAAGTTTAAGTAAGATTCCATTAAAAACATATTATAATACATATTAAATCCCTTGGTCGGTGACCAAGGGTATATTTGGTATTTCCTTTAGTGATACGTGTTGTGTTCTCTGTAGTTCCACCGCGTCACCTTCTATTATCTTTCATCCAACGGTTTTGCTCCTCTGCTTCAGTGGGTGAATCGGAAGAAGGGAGGGAGACAACGACCTCTAGGCGGTAAAGATCTAGCCGGCTATCACGTGTTCACCAGAGGGTGAATCTTCTTCTTTTTCATCGGCAATCTTAAATTCACCATTTTATTTTTGAAAATTCTTGTAAACCTAAGTGGGTGCATCATCTCTCTGCCCTCTCTTTATGTTCTCTTCCTTCACTAGATTCCAAATCAATGTGTGGGCTATAATTTTGAACAAAAACTATTACAGCAGGATGCCCTCAAGGTAATAAATTCATCATTGAGATTGCTTGTCTTTGGTCTATGTTTTAACTCTTTGGGATTTTGTTTTTTTGGTGGTAGACTCATGGGTGGAGAGTCCACTTCAAAAACTCATGGGATTTTGAATCTGTACTCTTCAAAGGATTGTAACTTTTATTTTTTTCTATGCTCTAAAAAATTAGCCAAATCTAATATATAAGCCGTTTGTATTTAATTTATAGATCTGCATCTTAACAAATCAAGGTGAATTTATAAATCTCTTAACTGATGGATGTGTGCATGATTGTTGATTCTTAAAAGAATTCCTTAGATTTTAATTTTATAGGTTTTTTTATTAATCTGATTTGAATGAGGGTTCTTGTATTTTTTGTGGCTTAGTTTTCAAAGGTGATTCCAGATGATGAAGAAGAAGATGATAAAAACAATGAAAACAAGCTTAATGGTTTAATTTAGAGAGTTATTGTTGCTTAATTTTATTAACTATAAAAGAACTCAAAAGGTTGTATTTTTAATCTTAACATACTACATTGTTATGTAAGTAGAGATGTAACATATGCTGAATGTTGATCATAAATCGTTTCAGGTTGTATGAAGTTAAAAAGAAACCTATGTTTGGAGAATGTAAATGTTGGAAACTTTTGAAATTGAAGACAATTTGCTTCCTCATGGTGAACTCTGAAGGTGGATTTAGGTTAGTCCTCTTAGTGTAGCATGATTCAACTATTTATAACAACCATAGTCAACCTTTGATTCTCTACTTTTGTTTATTACTTATTTAAATCAAGCAAATTTATTTTATTTGTATCATCTAAGTTTTTTAGGTTCTAATTATGCTTTGCTACTTAGATATCTTTGATCTCTCATAGTGTGTCACTCATGAGAATTGCACATAGAGTTTTGTTAATTTTTATGTTTTTTAGCATTTTATTTTGTCATGCTATTACTACATAAATGGATGTCAAAGGAATACGAACAATTGTGCTCAACAAAGAAATGTTACCACTTAAGATCATTGTATGGGATCGTCAAACGTACAACCATTGAATGTAAATTACTGTATGAAGGGATATTCAAAACAGTTGTTATATTGTCAGGAAAAAAAAAGAATAGTGAACTTTTTGTTGAAGGTCACTTGGATCTCTATACAGGTATGTGATTTGTTCAAATATTTTATTTATCACATGATTTTTTTCACTGTTTAATGATATATATCAATAGTTCATGAGGATTCATGGGGACTTCAATTATTCTCAAGAGTTAAAACTTTATAAGTCTACTTGTGTTTTATGCTTAAATTTGAGATGTTTAGATTTGCTCTTGGAATGCAACATATCATGTTATCATCTTGTGACTATGTCTTGCATCGACCTATTGATGAGAAATTAGAATTCTGATGAGACTAACCATGAAACAGATCAAACCAAACAAATTTCAAGTTCCGACTCATTTTAGTGTCTATTCTCAAAATGGTTAAATTTGAAAAAACATTTGACACTGTTGCAATGTATCTTTACCTAAGGTAGGCCTAGAGGGGATTTGAAGAAAGAAATGATGATTTTTTTTATCTTGACGGTGATTGGCTTGAAGCTGGCTGATCTTCCCGCCTTACAAAAGATGCAATACATTCAAATGAAAATAAAATGCCATGAAATGAAATGAGCTATGCTTAATTTAAAATCTAGAATACGTTCAGATGGTCAATTTAAAGGGAGTGTACCAGATATTAAGAATATGAATATGGTTCAATTGCTAAAACAATTAGTATATTAGATATCATTTACCAGCTTCTATCCTCATTCTGACTTTTAGGATGGTAACTTCACTTTTGTTGTTAGCTTTGTAACATTCTAACATATGAAACGCGAATGAATTGCAAATGTACACGTAAAAGGGCCCGCTGCAACGCGCGGTTAAGCTTTCTAGTTAATATTAATGGCCTAACCACGTGATGCTGCCTATTTTATTTCGCAAATACCATATATTTGATAAGAGGAATTTGATAGAGGAATAAATACACCCCGTTCAACGTTTTCATTAGTATTTTTATATTTTTATATAATCATACTTTTTATTTAGTATTTTACAACTAAGAATACAATTTTTTGAAAAAAGTTTATTTCAGTTACAAAATCTTGTGTCAATTTCTTTTTTAAGACTTAAATTTAAAATTTTATATTGATTATATTTTATATTTTTAAGTTTAATATTACCAACTAGCATGAAATCTAATACCAGATGCATCATAAATTTCCATAGGTAGCGTTATACATTTTACTCAATGTTTTTATTTTTGTTCACTCACTTAATCTATAAAACATAATATGACCACTGATATTGTTTTTCAAGTTATTGTCAATAAGTAAATGATTTCCAAAAAATCAAAGCGTGTTCATGTTAATCAAAATCTTCAAATTTGAAACACCAAGAGCACACAAAAATAAAACTACTATTATTTTTTATGAAGAAAAAAGGCCAATTTTTAACCTATTTTCTCTTGGCTCATTTGTCATCACAAGTTGAATAAAACAGACATCTACAAACTTTTCATATCACCATTAGTGAACAAAACATGGAAAGATGTTTACACATGCACAACGACTATTATGTACTTATATCATTGCTGCCGTTCGTGACATTTAGTAGCTCAAGTTCCCTTGTAGACTAGGCACACCTTCACTTACCATTGCTTTCTTAATCCTTGTTTAATGGCATATAATTTTGGTCAAAACTACAGTCCCAAGATCACAAAAAGGCACCTCAAAAGGTTTTCTATCAACAGACTAGTGTTTAACTTGTTCTTTTGATGAGAAAATTTCAAGAACCCTTCGGCTTTCTTCATATCCTTTCCAACAAACCACTCCTTTGAACTTGCTTTCATATACAACTTTAAATACTCACACCTATAAACAACAATATATCAAGTAAAACCAAAAATGAACAAGTTATGATGCTTTGTCACCAATATCTGCACCATTCAAAGCTTCCGTAACATTATTGCACTATCTGACTTAAAATTGACAAAATGAAATTTTATTAACTCTTCTTTATCATCCTCATAATGGTAGAGGAATATAACATGAGAAGGTCACAAAACATTTGGTGCGCTCACCACCATCTCAGCTTATCATCACGGTAACAACAAGCAACACCTTTAAATGATCTTACTGTATAGAAAACAAATTGTTTGTCTTTATTGAAAGAGTTAAACATAAATTGTTATAAATGTTTTATGAGAATGTTGTAATGGTATATTCAAAATTTAAATATATACGAATATGTTTACATATTATGCATAATTTACTCGATGATAATATTACTTACGTCTTGATTATTAACAACTATAATTATTACTTTTATTGGTATTATTTGTCATAACTAAAAGTATTATTTATGACCCATGTGTTGGGTTTGTTGTACCTTTAACATTGTTGTTTAACCATTTAAACAAGAAAAAACGCAGCGGAATAAGAGCTTAATATCATGTTAATAATCTGAAAAACAAAAGTTCATTTCATAACAACAACTGACCCAAGATATAAGGATCATTTATATGTGTTTGAACTAGCTATCAATAACAAATAACAACCAAAGTATGACATACAAACTACCTTTTGTAAGCTGCTGAAAAACGTGATGAAGGAGGAAGAATATGAGGTTCTTGAATGACCAAGACACCAAGAAAAAGGTGTCCTCAAGCATCCATACCCACAAGCATCAAGCAAAGACCACTCTTGCTAGGATTTGTACACCCGAAACGACTAAGAAGGCTGCTGGAAAAACGATTTTCAGCCTTGGTTAAGCTGCTGGAAAATCAATTTTTCAGCCTTGATTGAGCTGCTGGAAAAACGATTATTCCAACCTTGATTGCCTTCAAGAAAGAGAAGAAAGTTTGTTCTTCTTGGTCTTTTGCATGTATGAGAGAGAGAGAGAGTTGGAGTGTGTTTCTTGTTCTTGGATTATGGTGTGTTTAAAACACAAAGAATGCCCCTCCCCATAAGGGGCGGCCGAAAGTATTCAAGGGAGGGGTTTTCCCCCCAAAAACACCCTTTTATTTGTTAAACAAGTAATTAGAATAAGTTATGTAATTACCCCTTTAATTATATAACTTATACACACACTCCTATTATTTGATGTTATTTAATCAAATTAAACAACATTACAAACAATATCCATGAACAAAATATCCATATAGGTTGTTCAATCTCATATGCAACTTATTTAGAAAACTCATTTTCTAAATTGGTGTATTTATTTAATTACATGATCATATCATCAATTAAATATTAATTGGTGTTTGCTAAGCTTGTTATTGGGTATGACCCGACTTGGATCATAACATACTAAACACATCAATATTCTATGTGTTTTGGGCATAATGAATCCAACAATCTCCCACTTGCACAAGATTAATAGAAGATTGATGCAAGCAGTAAATACCGCCTAACAACGGTTTACTACCCTTAATACGCATGACTTAGAAGCCATTCAATAACATCATCCCCTTCAAGTATCCAACTTGAAATGATTTAGGTGAATCAATCATTTATCCTTTTGTTACAGATGTCATGTTAAATCCAAGGACACAGAATGATCATTCCTTATTGATTTAACTTAATCAGGCCTTAGACATCTTGCTCTCAGCGAA
This sequence comes from Flaveria linearis, assembly GCA_024085815.1. Lineage (NCBI taxonomy): Eukaryota > Viridiplantae > Streptophyta > Magnoliopsida > Asterales > Asteraceae > Flaveria > Flaveria linearis. The sequence goes on along the minus strand of CM044012.1, from coordinate 31,618,275 downwards.
TAAGAGGAACAAATTCCATCTTGACTACATACGTTTCTCACAACCACCTTATGTTATACCTAAACATAGCCTTATGTACTGACCATTATTTCAGAGCAGCGAAGAACAAGCTTAAGGTATAACACTTGGTGAATATCAAAACCCAATACGTATCTCAGGTCGGAAGATACCAAATGATATTCGCCTTTACTCAAATTTACTTATGATCAATCTAGAAGATTCCATGTAGTAAAATTGAGATGCAGGTCAGTCCAATATTTGTATCCCACAAATATCTATGAACCTTTGCAGCAATCAATTGCTCTATATTCATGCCTTATGAATATCCACCAATCCAAGTTCATAATAGACTTACGTTCATATTTACTCCCACAAATATGACCGACTATGGACATTTAGAATAATAAACATATTCGTGGATGTAAACATGCTAAAAAGAACATAACTCAAAATATCGTAAATACATAGATGAGTTAAATATTACAATTGTTCCATATTTATACTAAAAGATCAATTCCAATCACTAGAATATCGATGTCCTAAGGCACAAGTATGACTTTCATGCTTTGCCTTTTCAAGGAGCTTCGTGAGTGGATCCGTAATGTTTTGATCAAAGTTAACTTTGTGAATACAGATCTTTCCCTTCTCAACTTCATCCCTTATGTAGTTGAATCTCTGCTCATTGTGCCTAATCTTTTGATGTGCACGGGGTTCCTTGATTTGAGCAATCGCACCCTCATTATCAGAAAAGATTTCTAAGAGGTCTTGAATGGTAGAGACCACCCTTAGATCGGCGATAAACCTTTTATCCATGCAGCTTCCAAAGCTGCTAATGAGGCGGCTATGTATTCGTATTCTGTCGTGGACAATGCTACCTTATTCATAATGGATACATACCCCGATTGTGATCGAGGATCATCTCGATCAGTTTGGAAACTCGCATCCGTGTAACCCTTTACAACGAGTTCCTCTTTATCAGATCCGTATATTAGAAACATATCCTTAGTCTTCCTAAGGTATTTCTATATACTTTTAATAGCCATCCAATGGCTATTACTTGGATTCTGCTGATGTCTGGTTGTCATGCTTAACACGCATGACACGTCCGGTCTAGTGCATATCATTGCATACATGATGGATCCTATAGCAGACGCATATGGGATGTCCTTCATACGATCTTGCTCATCCTTTAAGCTTGGACACTGAGATGCACTCAATATTGTCCCTCTTTGAATAAGTACCATACCTTTCTTAGAGTTTTCCATCTTGAACCTTTTCAAGATTTTATCAATGTATGCACTTTGGTTCGGACTTATAAACCGTCTCGATCTATCCCTATAGATCTTTATTCCCAAAATATAGGCGGCTTCACCGAGATCTTTTATGGAAAAACAATTTCCAAGCCAGGTTTTAACACCTTCCATGGTTGGAATATTCCAAGCCAGGTTTTAACACCTTCCATGGTTGGAATATTATTTTCAAATAGTAGTATGTGATCAACATACAATACTAAGAATGTAATCACACTCCCACAAGCCCTTTTATACACACAAGCCTCGTCAGCGTTCTTGATGAAACCAAATTTCTTGATCTCTTCATTAAACGTTGATCCCAACTTCTCGATGCTTGTTTCAATCCATAGATTGATCTCTTTAACTTGCATACTTTATTAGGATGTTTTGGATCGATAAAACCTTCAAGCTGAACCATATGGACAGTCTTTTCGAGATGTCCATTAAGAAAAGCGGTTATGTCGTCCATTTTCCAAATCTCATAATCATAATGAGCAGCAATGACAAACAATATCCTAATAGACTTTAGCATTGCCACAGGCGAGAAGGTTTCATCATATTCAACCCCTTGAGTTTGAGTGAAACCTTTTGCTACAAGTCTTGCCTTGTAAGTATCCAAGTTTCCATGCATATCTGTTTCTTCTTGAAAACCCACTTGCATCCAACCGGTTTGGAGTTAAGTAGAGGGTCAACCAGTTCCCAAACTTGGTTGTCATACATGGATTGCATCTCTATGTTCATGGCTTCCAGCCATTTGTCACAATCCGAATTGGACATGCATCATGGTATGTAGTTGGCTCATCGGAGTCACAACGTAGCATCCATCCATAAAAAATCCATATCTTTCAGGTGGAATGCTAACTCTACAAGATCTGCGAACGTTTTGTGTGTATTGATCAACCTCTTGATCATCATCAACAACCTCCTGTTGATTGCTAGTGTCAACCAAACGTGTATCGGCTTGTGGATCTTGATCCTCATCAAATTCCACTGTTCTATACGTCATTCCTTCCATAAGGAACTTGGCTTTCAAGAACTCTGCTTTTCGAGCAATAAATACCTTTTGCTCTGTTGGATCAAAGAAGTAGTATCCTATATAATCTTTAGGATATCCAACATATATACACTTAGTGGATTGACTTTCCAGTTTGTTTTGGGTGTTAAGCTTAACATAAGCATCACAACCCTATACTTTTAAATATGATAGCGATGGAACTCTTCCATGCCATATTTCAAAAGATGTCGAATCCATTTTCTTGGTTGGGGCCATATTCAAAATACGAGCCGTGGAGAGTAGTACGAAACCCCAAAATGATAGAGGTAGTGAGCTTATAGCCATCATAGATCGAACCATATCCAATAGGGTTCGGTTTCTCCTTTCAGACACACCATTATGTTGTGGTGTTCCAGGAGGAGTAAGTTGTGAGACAATCCCACAACTTCTTAGATGATCCCGAAAAGCCTCACTTAGGTATTCACCTCCTCTATCTGAATGGAGAATTTTGATAGTTCTATTAAGTTGATTTTCTACTTCATTTTGGAAGTTTTTGAACATTTCAAAAGCTTCATGTTTATGTGTCATCAAGTACACATAACCATAGCGACTGTAATCGTCGGTAAAGGTAATGAAGTATCTTTCACCATTCCTTGTCATTGTCTTAAAGGAACCACATACATCCGAATGTATGATTCCTAATAAGTATTTTGCCCTCTCGTTAGTACCACTAAAGGGCGACTTGGTCATCTTACCTTGTAAACAAGATTCACACTTATCAAATGAACAATTTTCATTTGTTTTCAAAAGACCATTCTTTTGAAGTGTTTGAATCAGATTCTTGTTTATGTGACCAATACAACAATGTCAAAGATAAGAATCACTTAAACTCATTTTAAGTTTCTTGGTGCTTGATTGGTATAAAGTGTTATTATAGGATGAATCATCATGAACCAATTCATAAATACCATCGTTTACAAACTTTAAATCATAACCATATTGTATTAAAAGGGAAACTGAAATTATGTTCCTAGTCAAACTAGGAGCATACAAAATGTTTTTAAGAACAAACTTTCAAACCATTTGAAAGTTTCAAAACATAGTCTCCTTGGGCTTCGACATCAACTTTTGCTCCGTTGCCCATGTAGAGACTTGTGTCTCCCTTTTAAAGTGCTTATTTCTTTTGAACCCCTGCAACAGATTGCAAATGTGAGTTCCACACTCGGTATCCAATACCCATGTGTTTGAAGAAATAACGTTTAAGTCAATATGGATTATGAAAGTTATACTTGAGGTCTGCCCATCATCCCTCTTGTTTCTCAACTCTTTGAGATAGGTTGGACAATTCCCTTTCCAATGTCCTATCTCACCACACTCAAAGCATGGATTGTTTTCCGTTACCTTAGGCTTCATAAGCTTAGGTTTTGGAGGTTCCGTTTTAACCTTCCCTTTCCCTTTGCCTTTGATGTGCCCCTTTTCCTTTGGCAACATTTGCCTTGGGATCAGGAATGGCCCTTTCCCATTGCCTCCCTCATTGATCTTAGAGAACAGGTAGAATCTTTCTACCCATCCCCGTCTCAGCTGTTTTGAGCATTGCGTGAAGCTCACCAACGCTCTTGTCCCATCCGTTCATATTGTAATTCATTATGAACGTCTCAAACTTTTAGTTAGGCCATTAAGGATCAAATCCGTGGCCAACTCCTTTGAGACAGGACAGTTAAACCTCTCAAGGCAATCAATGTGGCTTTTCATCTTAAGTACATAAGATGATACTGATTGGGTTTCTTCTATACGACACGCATGAAGCGCTCGAACCATTTCGAATCGCTCTACCCTAGCTCATTGAAGGAACATTTACTTCAATTGGGTAATCATGTCATATGCCCCATGATGCTCCAAGTCCTTTTGGAGTTCGGGAATCATAGTTCCTAACATGAGGCAGGATACCTGCATGGAATCCTCAGTATACTGAAGCCAATCGTTATAGGTCTCAACATCCTTGGGGTTGGGTTGGTCAGGAATAGGATCGTCAAGGACATAGGCCCTTTTCTCTTGCTTGAGAACAATTCTCAAGCTTCGAAACCAGTCAATAAAGTTGTTATGGTTCAGACAATCCCTCTCTTAAATAGTTCTCAGTGATAGGGTATGGACGGTCGAGGTGGTAGCATTATTGTTTGCGGCCATTCTACAATATTTACAAAGTTCTTTATTAGTATTTCTGAAAAATTACATTTTAATCATTAATACCCTTTTATGTCTCATAGACAATTAATAATTAAAATCTAGAATCCAACGTTACATTCAAATAATGGTTAGGTGACCTTTATCCCATTATTTAAATTAACAAGGTAGTCAACATTTGACAATTGCAACCTATTGCAACTTCTAGCTTTATGGGATCGGTTAAACATCTTATGTTTAGTCGGCATGTAAAATCCTATCAACACCATTGTACGCCATGCTTCAGTGACCCTATGCACATGGTTTCTAATTCAAGTCGTCCTACTTACACACACGTGTGAGTTTATACATACAAGTGGTTAGGTGACCTTTATCCTACAAATTTGTTAAGCCCACCTCAAAATACAAGTTCCCTAAAAGTGGTTAGGTGACCTTTATCTCACAAATAGTTCTCAAGTGATTCGAGTGTCATGTAAAAGGATGGTGTTAAACTTGTTTCCAAAGGGATTTTAGTTTTCATTAATTCTAGTTTTGAAAACTCTATGTACCTTGTATTTGCATGCTTTCAAATACAAGGTATCCTATGGTTCATTTTTTTCATAAAACCACTTTTATTAAATCATTAATCATTTTAATAACTTTTATTAACATATTAATGATTAAGAACCATTAATTTTCAGCTTGTTAAGTTTGCTAATGAGTTTGTTATGCATATCCAAGTATCAAAACACAATCATACAACAAACAACCAAACAAACATAATCATACAAACATATGTGCATAACCATAGCCACTAAGTTGACTACACTTGTTTGCTATCACCAGTGTTGTCATAAGGTCTTTCCTAAGGGTTAACAATGACACATCATATGTGTCCATGAACTCCCACTTGATTCCACATCCAAATGCTTCAAGTGTCCATGTCTCTTGTGTCCTTCCTTTTGGGTCTTCATCTTGTGCATCTTCTTTTACAAAGTCATATCCTAATACAATTTTCTAATAAAAGAAATGCATCTATTCTATTTATTACATAACCAAATGAATAAATAAATTACAACCCAAATACAAAAACAAAAGAATAATATTACAACCCTTTATGAATGAAATCAACCAACATGACAAAATCACAATCAACCAAATCCAAAACACACATGGTCAAGGGTATGTTATGCACTAAAATATGTATCCATATACATCATTTCAAGAACAAAATAAATCCCCTTTTAACCCTAAATTTTCAGCCAACACAAACCCAAAATCTAGGGTTTTTGTCCAAACATAATAATCAACCATTTGACATCTTTCTTTCAAGGTTTAATCACAAGCATGTAAGATATAACCTTGAAAGATTAGGGATTCATTATATCATCACAAAACAGCCCTAATTTGGTTGTTAAAATCCTATAAAACCAATTTTACAAGGATAATTGAAACTAGTCATCCATATATCCGGCTCTAGATGTCAATGTTGGGTTTGTTGTACCTTTAACATTGTTGTTTAACCATTTAAACAAGAAAAACCACAGTGGAATAAGAGCTTAATATCATGTTAATAATCTGAAAAACAAAAGTTCATTTCATAACAATAACAAACCCAAGATATAAGGATCATTTATATGTGTTTGAACTAGCTATCAACAACAAATAACAACCAAAGTATGACATACAAACTAGCTTTTGTAAGCTGCTGAAAAACATGATGAAGGAGGAAGAATATGAGGTTCTTGAATGACCAAGACACCAAGAAAAATGTGTCCTCAAGCATCCATACCCACAAGCATCAAGCAAAGACCACTCTTGCTAGGATTTGTACACCCGAAACGACCAAGAAGGCTGCTGGAAAAACGATTTTCAGCCTTGGTTAAGCTGCTAGAAAAACGATTTTTCAGCCTTGATTGAGCTGCTGGAAAAACGATTTTTCCAGCCTTGATTGCCTTCAAGAAAGGGAAGAAAGTTTGTTCTTCTTGGTCTTTTGCATGTATGAGAGAGAGAGAGTTGGAGTGTGTTTCTTATTCTTGGATTATGGTGTGTTTAAAACACAAAGAATGCCCCTCCCCATAAGGGGTGGCCGAAAGTATTCAAGGGAGGGGTTTCCCCCCAAAAACACCCTTTTATTTGTTAAACAAGTAATTAGAATAGGTTATGTAATTACCCCTTTAATTATATAACTTATACACACACTCCTATTATTTGATGTTATTTAATCAAATTAAACAACATTACAAATAATATCCATGAACAAAATATCCATATAGGTTGTTCAATCTCATATGCAAACATAAGAAGCATCATTATCTATCAGTAAGGATACTTTTTATTAATATACATGGATTATGTGAAGTATCTCATCTATAAAAATTTTGTCAAGTACTCAAGTGAATAAAAGGTTTGAAAACATTTAAAAAAAATTAAAACAGGGCAATAGAGCATAGCAGTAGTTGTATACAAACTCTAATGAAGTAAATCATTATAAATCTTGTTTTTTGACAGATCATTACTCCATATTCTTGATGACCAATCAAAGGAACATAATTTTTATACATATTTTTTTATAAACCATTCAGGATAAACAAAAAATTAAGACCCAAAATGATCATATCCAATTAACATCCATGGATGCTTCAAAAATATCAAATAAGTTGCAAATTAGAATGAAAAGATATGGATTGTAGAGTCACCTGAAAAGAGTGAAACAAATCAAAGCAACCGCATTCCCTAACAGCACAATGTCCATAGTAACTGCACTAACTAAAGAGACACAGACTTCAAAATAATGAATCCTAAGTGCTAATACATACACAGGTAGTCGGATGATTAGCAAAGCAATGCATCATATGGATAGGAAATAAGTTCATTGATTTATAAAACAAAAGTGCTCACTTTTTTATAAAAGTTAATAAATTTTGATTAGTTTTCTATCGTAAAAAAGTATTAAGATCCAAAATTCTAGCTACCTCCATATCCCTTCAGTACTCTCCTATAATAGAACCATAAACGCAATATGACAGGATTGTGATGCCTCCTTTTCTTCCACTACACGTGCAGGGGTTTTGATGCAGTGGAATCTTCAACAGGTAGGCCAAGCTTATTTTTCCAGTGATGATTTCTATCGCCAGTTAAAGAGGTGTTGGTGTGGTGGAAGTCGACTATGGTGTAGTGGCGTTGTTGATGTAGCGGTGTTGTTGGTGTGGTAGTAGCCGGCGGTGAGGTGATAATGTTGTTGATGTGATCCGACGCCGACACCAGCATCGTCTAATCTCCATGTCTAGGCGATTCATTATCCTCAACACCCATTTCTATTTAAATCATTCTCTATGAAACCGATGATAGAATTGAACCAATGATGGAATTGAAGTGATTGCCATTAAAGGGGGAGAGAATTGTGATACCTTAGTGAAGACACGCATTTAAAAACATGAAATGCGATTCAGTGGAGTAGCGATTGAACGAAGTTGAAACCGCCGAAGTATTTGAAGAGCTGATGAAGGGAGAAGGGGTCGGTGATTGAAGGAATGAGGGGCATTGTTGGAATAAAATGCACATGAGAAGGAATTTACTCATTTAGGCAGGAGACCTTTCAGCTGGGCGTCTTAAACCCGATGGAAATTACATTTCTATCCTTCTTTCACCCTTATTATAGTGGTATAGATATTATCATTTGATTGTGCTGAACAAAACTTAGAATAATTATCATAGCAGTATTTATAATAGCCATCCTATGGATGCACGTGACAATCTTCAAGGACACCTTACGGTTAGAGGTGTTCAAATTCAGATATCCGAAATTTGGATATTCGAAAAATTTCGGATAGTGAATTTTACTATCCGAATCCGAAATTTCGGATTCGGATTCGGATATCCGTTCGGATATCGGAATTCAAAGAAAATTTGTATTATTTAATAATTTTTACAAAAATATAATAATTTTTATTGAGGTTTTATCGGATATCTGAAGTTTTTTATTAAAATGTCCTAAATATCTAAAAATATCCGAAATATTTAATTAATATTTAATATTTTTAAATTCTTATAAAAATTTTGGATATTTCGGATATTTCGGATATTTCGGATATTTCGGATATCTGAAATATACAAAAATTCTGAAATCACTATCCGAATCTGAATCCGAAGTTTCAGATATCCGAAGTTCGGATATCCAAATTTTCAAATATCCAAAATTTCGGATATCCGAATTTCGGATTTTCGGATATTTCGGATTCGATTTCGGATTCTGATATTTTTAAACACCCTACTTGCGATAGATAGCCTATTGGGAATTTGGGATGTAATATCTTTAAAAAAGTTTCTGCACTTTGTCAATATTGAAGATAATCACAAATGAAATAAGAGGGGTCAATTCAAGAGCTATTATTGAAAAAGTAAAAACCAATGTATAATTGATTTAACAAATCCGTTCAAAAAATTGTTTTAACAAATGTACTGCTTAAGTTTATTGTCAAAATAGTACTATGAAACTGAAGTAACGTAATATAGTTCTCCTGTGAACAATTATATAGACAATATATTGTAGATCCTCTAACATCATAGTTGTACTATTGTCAAAGTAATCCTGAAATTGTGAAAAAACATTCCCTTGTTACAAGGCACACCTTGATGTGAAACAAGTATAACAAAATTTATTAGTGAAACATGAAATGACTGAAGAATTTTAATAGAGACAATGATGCATATTCGTGCATTGCGATGATCAACCTCCTCATTTTCTTCATTAACAGGTTAGTTTCCTCCGTTACATCCCCAAATCCAACAATTATTGTTGCCACCACCTCCCCAACCCCATCCTCCTCCTTGACCACCACCACCACCACCAACATCACCACTACCGCCTCCGCCTCCTCCACCACCTCCTCCTCTACCTCCTCCCCATCCATAACCTTCCCCTTTTCCACTTCCTCCTCCGCCCCCACCACCACCTCCACCTCCTCCTCTCCCTCCTCCCCATCCATGACCTGTCCCCTTTCCACTTCCACCTCCACCACCACCACCACCTCTTCCACCACCACCACCTCTTCCACCACCACCACCACCTCTTCCACCACCACCACCACCTCTTCCACCACCACCACCACCACCACCACCTCCACCACCACCACCAACACCACCTCCTCCTCCTCTGCTCCCTCCTCCCCATCCATGACCTCTCCCCATTCCACTTCCCCCTCCTCCACCACCGGCACCACTACCACCACCACCTCCTCCTCCTCTCCCTCCACCACCACCACCACCACCACCACCACCACCACCACCACCACGTCCTCCTCTACTTCCTCTCTCTCCACCCCATCCATGACCTTTCCCCTTTCCACTTCCTCCTCCACCACCACTCCCACCACCACCACCACCACTCCCGCCACCACCGCCACCACCGCCACCACTCCCACCGCCGCCGCCACCACCACCACTCCCACCACCCCCGCCTCCACCATGTCCACCACCACCACCATCATTATGCTTTTTCTTATGCTTTGTCTTATGTCTACTAGAACTTTCACTCCCACCACCTTCACTACTATCTACATCATTGTGCATCACCATTTTGCTTTCATTCACAACAATATCCAACGAAGTCGTGTTCTTTTCATGCACATTTAATTCGTCCAAAACTTTACGGTTAGAAACACTCTTTTGTGATTGATAGTCGAGCCCATCAACCAAACAAAGGCACAAGACAACAAGGATCAATAATGGTCCAAGCCCCATATTGACTCTTGTTTGCCAATGAACTCGTGTTTAATTCCACAACACAACCTCCCTTATATATACATACATACATATATACCACCAAAGTGCATCTATTATGAACTTTGGATACTTGAATTGAAATTCAAATAATTGCTTTCATCCATTGACAACCAGCTAGATAGCAACAGCCCCCACACCTCGCTGCATAGCTACTCAATGAATTAGTAGCGGACCCAAGTTTACATATACCGCAATTACATATACTTAATTTTAGTAACATGTTATATTATTTCCTTAACTTAACTAGAACATGTACACTACTTGTATTTGGACAAGAGAAAATAATTTTAGATTTTCTGGAAAAGAACCACTAAACTATTTGTATTATGACACGATTCAAAATTAAATTTCAATCAAAAGGTTAGTGTTATATAATACTAAATACGTTTTACTTTGCTATTAACATATATAGACATTTTAATCCCTATAAGCATAACATATTTTCAAATTTTGTTTCAACATAAATTATATGTGTAGGTGGTAAATGTCTGGTTGTAGGTCAAATTATGTATAGTGTGCAAGTTTACTAATTATTTTTCTAATATTATGAATTGTTGTAAATATGATGACTTATTAAGATAAAGTCATAGTAAACATGATATTTAATCTGAAAAGCGTAAGAAAGATTTTAATCTTGAAATGCGTGCTTTTATAATATAAATTACGTTAGGTCATTTTGTCTAATACGTTAGATCATTGTGTTGAATATCAATTTATTATGTCAAATATTTTTCATAATTTGCTATATGTATTTATCTTTGTGTTTTTCATTTTAAATTATTTTGTGTTATTTTTCATGGTTTTTTATATATTATATAAACTTGTTACCTTATCATTGTGTATTACAATTATAAATTTACAATAATGGTATTTCACTAATGTATTTTTCATAACTTATTATGTCCAGGTTCACAAAATGAAAGCAAAAAACATAATTAAACATTTTATCTTGCCTTTTCTTCCACTACACGTGCAGGGGTTTTGATGCAGTGGAATCTTCAACAGGTAGGCCAAGCTTATTTTTCCAGTGATGATTTCTATCGCCAGTTAAAGAGGTGTTGGTGTGGTGGAAGTCGACTATGGTGTAGTGGCGTTGTTGATGTAGCGGTGTTGTTGGTGTGGTAGTAGCCGGCGGTGAGGTGATAATGTTGTTGATGTGATCCGACGCCGACACCAGCATCGTCTAATCTCCATGTCTAGGCGATTCATTATCCTCAACACCCATTTCTATTTAAATCATTCTCTATGAAACCGATGATAGAATTGAACCAATGATGGAATTGAAGTGATTGCCATTAAAGGGGGAGAGAATTGTGATACCTTAGTGAAGACACGCATTTAAAAACATGAAATGCGATTCAGTGGAGTAGCGATTGAACGAAGTTGAAACCGCCGAAGTATTTGAAGAGCTGATGAAGGGAGAAGGGGTCGGTGATTGAAGGAATGAGGGGCATTGTTGGAATAAAATGCACATGAGAAGGAATTTACTCATTTAGGCAGGAGACCTTTCAGCTGGGCGTCTTAAACCCGATGGAAATTACATTTCTATCCTTCTTTCACCCTTATTATAGTGGTATAGATATTATCATTTGATTGTGCTGAACAAAACTTAGAATAATTATCATAGCAGTATTTATAATAGCCATCCTATGGATGCACGTGACAATCTTCAAGGACACCTTACGGTTAGAGGTGTTCAAATTCAGATATCCGAATTTGGATATTCGAAAAATTTCGGATAGTGAATTTTACTATCCGAATCCGAAATTTCGGATTCGGATTCGGATATCCGTTCGGATATCGGAATTCAAAGAAAATTTGTATTATTTAATAATTTTTACAAAAATATAATAATTTTTATTGAGGTTTTTATCGGATATCTGAAGTTTTTATTAAAATGTCCTAAATATCTAAAAATATCCGAAATATTTAATTAATATTTAATATTTTTAAATTCTTATAAAAATTTTGGATATTTCGGATATTTCGGATATTTCGGATATTTCGGATATCTGAAATATACAAAAATTCTGAAATCACTATCCGAATCTGAATCCGAAGTTTCAGATATCCGAAGTTCGGATATCCAAATTTTCAAATATCCAAAATTTCGGATATCCGAATTTCGGATTTTCGGATATTTCGGATTCGATTTCGGATTCTGATATTTTTAAACACCCTACTTGCGATAGATAGCCTATTGGGAATTTGGGATGTAATATCTTTAAAAAAGTTTCTGCACTTTGTCAATATTGAAGATAATCACAAATGAAATAAGAGGGGTCAATTCAAGAGCTATTATTGAAAAAGTAAAAACCAATGTATAATTGATTTAACAAATCCGTTCAAAAAAATTGTTTTAACAAATGTACTGCTTAAGTTTATTGTCAAAATAGTACTATGAAACTGAAGTAACGTAATATAGTTCTCCTGTGAACAATTATATAGACAATATATTGTAGATCCTCTAACATCATAGTTGTACTATTGTCAAAGTAATCCTGAAATTGTGAAAAAACTTCCCTTGTTACAAGGCACACCTTGATGTGAAACAAGTAGAACAAAATTTATTAGTGAAACATGAAATGACTGAAGAATTTTAATAGAGACAATGATGCATATTCGTGCATTGCGATGATCAACCTCCTCATTTTCTTCATTAACAGGTTAGTTTCCTCCGTTACATCCCCAAATCCAACAATTATTGTTGCCACCACCTCCCCAACCCCATCCTCCTCCTTGACCACCACCACCACCACCAACATCACCACTACCGCCTCCGCCTCCTCCGCCTCCTCCACCACCTCCTCCTCTACCTCCTCCCCATCCATAACCTTCCCCTTTTCCACTTCCTCCTCCGCCCCCACCACCACCTCCACCTCCTCCTCTCCCTCCTCCCCATCCATGACCTGTCCCCTTTCCACTTCCACCTCCACCACCACCACCACCTCTTCCACCACCACCACCTCTTCCACCACCACCACCACCACCACCACCTCTTCCACCACCACCACCACCTCTTCCACCACCACCACCACCACCACCACCTCCACCACCACCACCAACACCACCTCCTCCTCCTCTGCTCCCTCCTCCCCATCCATGACCTCTCCCCATTCCACTTCCCCCTCCTCCACCACCGGCACCACTACCACCACCACCTCCTCCTCCTCTCCCTCCACCACCACCACCACCACCACCACCACCACCACCACCACCACCACCACCACGTCCTCCTCTACTTCCTCTCTCTCCACCCATCCATGACCTTTCCCCTTTCCACTTCCTCCTCCACCACCACTCCACCACCACCACCACCACCCCTCCCGCCACCACCGCCACCACCCCACTCCCCGCCGCCGCCACCACCACCACTCCCACCACCCCCGCCTCCACCATGTCCACCACCACCACCATCATTATGCTTTTTCTTATGCTTTGTCTTATGTCTACTAGAACTTTCACTCCCACCACCTTCACTACTATCTACATCATTGTGCATCACCATTTTGCTTTCATTCACAACAATATCCAACGAAGTCGTGTTCTTTTCATGCACATTTAATTCGTCCAAAACTTTACGGTTAGAAACACTCTTTTGTGATTGATAGTCGAGCCCATCAACCAAACAAAGGCACAAGACAACAAGGATCAATAATGGTCCAAGCCCCATATTGACTCTTGTTTGCCAATGAACTCGTGTTTAATTCCACAACACAACCTCCCTTATATATACATACATACATATATACCACCAAAGTGCATCTATTATGAACTTTGGATACTTGAATTGAAATTCAAATAATTGCTTTCATCCATTGACAACCAGCTAGATAGCAACAGCCCCCACACCTCGCTGCATAGCTACTCAATGAATTAGTAGCGGACCCAAGTTTACATATACCGCAATTACATATACTTAATTTTAGTAACATGTTATATTATTTCCTTAACTTAACTAGAACATGTACACTACTGTATTTGGACAAGAGAAAATAATTTAGATTTTCTGGAAAAGAACCACTAAACTATTTGTATTATGACACGATTCAAAATTAAATTTCAATCAAAAGGTTAGTGTTATATAATACTAAATACGTTTTACTTTGCTATTAACATATATAGACATTTTAATCCCTATAAGCATAACATATTTTCAAATTTGTTTCAACATAAATTATATGTGTAGGTGGTAAATGTCTGGTTGTAGGTCAAATTATGTATAGTGTGCAAGTTTACTAATTATTTTTCTAATATTATGAATTGTTGTAAATATGATGACTTATTAAGATAAAGTCATAGTAAACATGATATTTAATCTGAAAAGCGTAAGAAAGATTTTAATCTTGAAATGCGTGCTTTTATAATATAAATTACGTTAGGTCATTTTGTCTAATACGTTAGATCATTGTGTTGAATATCAATTTATTATGTCAATATTTTTCATAATTTGCTATATGTATTTATCTTTGTGTTTTTCATTTTAAATTATTTTGTGTTATTTTTGTCATGGTTTTTTATATTATATAAACTTGTTACCTTATCATTGTGTATTACAATTATAAATTTACAATAATGGTATTTCACTAATGTATTTTTCATAACTTATTATGTCCAGGTTCACAAAATGAAAGCAAAAAACATAATTAAACATTTTATCTTGCCTTTTCTTCCACTACACGTGCAGGGGTTTTGATGCAGTGGAATCTTCAACAGGTAGGCCAAGCTTATTTTTCCAGTGATGATTTCTATCGCCAGTTAAAGAGGTGTTGGTGTGGTGGAAGTCGACTATGGTGTAGTGGCGTTGTTGATGTAGCGGTGTTGTTGGTGTGGTAGTAGCCGGCGGTGAGGTGATAATGTTGTTGATGTGATCCGACGCCGACACCAGCATCGTCTAATCTCCATGTCTAGGCGATTCATTATCCTCAACACCCATTTCTATTTAAATCATTCTCTATGAAACCGATGATAGAATTGAACCAATGATGGAATTGAAGTGATTGCCATTAAAGGGGGAGAGAATTGTGATACCTTAGTGAAGACACGCATTTAAAAACATGAATGCGATTCAGTGGAGTAGCGATTGAACGAAGTTGAAACCGCCGAAGTATTTGAAGAGCTGATGAAGGGAGAAGGGGTCGGTGATTGAAGGAATGAGGGCATTGTTGGAATAAAATGCACATGAGAAGGAATTTACTCATTTAGGCAGGAGACCTTTCAGCTGGGCGTCTTAAACCCGATGGAAATTACATTTCTATCCTTCTTTCACCCTATTATAGTGGTATAGATATTATCATTTGATTGTGCTGAACAAAACTTAGAATAATTATCATAGCATATTTATAATAGCCATCCTATGGATGCACGTGACAATCTTCAAGGACACCTTACGGTTAGAGGTGTTCAAATTCAGATATCCGAATTTGGATATTCGAAAATTTCGGATAGTGAATTTTACTATCCGAATCCGAAATTTCGGATTCGGATTCGATATCCGTTCGGATATCGGAATTCAAAGAAATTTGTATTATTTAATAATTTTACAAAAATAATTTTAGATTTCTGGAAAAGAACCACTAAACTATTTGTATTATGACACGATTCAAAATTAAATTTCAATCAAAAGGTTAGTGTTATATATACTAAATACGTTTTACTTTGCTATTAACATATATAGACATTTTAATCCCTATAAGCATAACATATTTTCAAATTTTGTTTCAACATAAATTATATGTGTAGGTGGTAAATGTCTGGTTGTAGGTCAAATTATGTATAGTGTGCAAGTTTACTAATTATTTTTCTAATATTATGAATTGTTGTAAATATGATGACTTATTAAGATAAAGTCATAGTAAACATGATATTTAATCTGAAAAGCGTAAGAAAGATTTTAATCTTGAAATGCGTGCTTTTATAATATAAATTACGTTAGGTCATTTTGTCTAATACGTTAGATCATTGTGTTGAATATCAATTTATTATGTCAAATATTTTTCATAATTTGCTATATGTATTTATCTTTGTGTTTTTCATTTTAAATTATTTTATGTTATTTTTGTCATGGTTTTTTATATATTATATAAACTTGTTACCTTATCATTGTGTATTACAATTATAAATTTACAATAATGGTATTTCATTAATGTATTTTTCATAACTTATTATGTCCAGGTTTACAAAATGAAAGCAAAAAACATAATTAAACATTTTATCTTGCCTTTTACATACTAGAATTACACAACTATGTTATTTCATAATTATGTTTTTTTTTCCTAGCTCACCATTTTAGAAAAACATAATAATTTTTAGGAAAAAAACACAATAATTAATAAAATACATAATGAGCTACACTAAATATATCATGATGAACAAATTTCATATGAGATGGAAAAAAAAAAAAAATATTATCTTTTTGTATAACGATACCATACTTATTTTAAAGGTAAAAACACTCTTTTTTATGTGTAAGTTTTAACATAAAATAATGTTGTTTATAATATTTATT
This sequence comes from Flaveria linearis, assembly GCA_024085815.1. NCBI lineage: Eukaryota > Viridiplantae > Streptophyta > Magnoliopsida > Asterales > Asteraceae > Flaveria > Flaveria linearis. The sequence goes on along the minus strand of CM044012.1, from coordinate 31,601,537 downwards.
AAGTTTAAAGATATGAGGGACCTTGAAAAAAATTAACAAAAGTGACTATTACTAAAAAAAGTGAGGAAACTTGAAAGATTTAACAAAGTGTTTAAGAAAATAATATAGTATATTAAATTTATAAACGGGTCAAATACGTTCTTATATGTACCTATGTTTAAATAAAAGCTGTATTTAAAATTGAGACAATTCAAATATAATATTTTTTATTTTAGTTAACTATATATGTATTGTACTGCTGCATCATATTTAAACCTATTTTCAAACAGTAACTATCTCAACGCTCACCATATTTAAAGAAAAATAGATTAAATACGTGCAGAGAAAACATATCTCTTATTAAAAAGGCAACCAATTTTATTTTTATCAATTCTAGATTTAAAGAAAGCGTTTTCTTGGTATAAAAGTAGATATAAGAGAGACTTGGTAGATTGGAAGCGTTGGTGTCATTTTTCTTTTCTTGTAAACTGATGACTTTCTTTTTGGCTTATCTCTATTTTGGAGATAATGTCGTTTCTGTGGTGTTAATGAAATTTGCCTTTAAAAAAAATGTTTTGTGCATATACGGAATCCTTGTCGCATTGCACAGAGAATTCCACTAGTTTCATATTTACTCACATTATGTACATGCATTTATTTGATTCTTATGATTCTTAAAAATTATTCGGTTCTAAAATGAATAGACACTTATACACACACAACTTTAAACCATATTTAAAACGGAAAAAAATGTTGCTCAATTTACTTAGGGTGTGATGGAAAAACCGAAAACCAAAAAATAACAAAAATTGATCCGCATCACTAGCTAGAAGAAACCAAACATAATTATAATTTCGTTTTTCGGTCGGTACCTCACTAAAACAAAATCATGAATATGGTTTTCCGGTACATCTAATTTTTAAGTAAGGTTTGTTCGGTTGATTCAAATTAAACTATTTAGCCGAATTTAATATGTTATTATTTATATAACTTTTTTTCTTCTTATAATTGTATGTTTAGCCCATCCAACCAAGCCTCAAACTTTCTTAAATAGTTTTATTAAGTCAAAATTCATGACCAATTTTCAAATCTCAATTCTCAAACACTCAAAGTCAACTAAAAGTATCTTTAAGATATGAGATTCTATTGATATGAGATTCTAAACATTTCTAACATATGTATTTCTAGGAAATATCTATAAAGGGTGATTCTAACATAGGTTAAACTCGGCATATATGAAACGAAGAAACAAATAGTGAATTCGGTTTTTCTGTTGAATTCCTTTTTTTTAACCAATTTAGTTGGGTCCGGTTGTCCGTTTTATGACTAAAAAGTTCTTCAAATCGAATAAAACGAACCGAATAATCCGATAAACAAACCGATGAACACCCTTAGTTTGATTCATATTCACCTATAAATTAAACTAATATGTGTTTCAATAATTATAATTAGAACCTTTTACCCCGAAACTATAAAACTAAAGTATATAAGCCAATAAAGCATAACAGGCAACACATCACATTATAAAGATTACTGAATTTAAGCTTTTAATATATAATATATATAGGGGTCGGTTACTATATAAAGTGTAATTTTCGTGTGAAGCATACAAAGTCACCATAGCGTGACACGTATTTTTTAGCGGATGTGTAGTTTCGTCCGCGCTACAATTACGCATAAAAGATACGTAATTACGTAAGTTATATATATTATTACACAAGTTTTATATATTATTACGCAAAGAAAAACTACTCACGTTATAAAAAGTAATCATGCAAGTTATATTTATAATTATGCAATTTATATGGTAATTACATAAGTTATGTTGATAATTACGCAGTGAATAATTACGCAAGTTATACACACAACATATAGACATTTTCTTAAAAATGTTGTTCTTTAAAAAAAAGTATAGTAATGCTATACTCATATTAAAGATGATAAAATGCTTGTTTTTATGGTGTAGTTTTTCTTAAAAATAATGTCATATGAAAAGGTTATATATGTTTAAAAAAACAGGGAGAATTTAAAAAAAGTCAACAGTTGTATGTTATTTCTGATTCTACCGCTCCAGACACGTTTCTTATGTGATTATTATATGTTAAATCTGAACCGTTAATATCTTAGATCAATGGCCCTTATTGATTTGTACCATTCACACGAAAACAACACTTTATACCATAAACTTTCCATATATATATATATATATATATATATATATATATATATATATATATATGTGTATATATATATATATGTATATATGTATATATGTATATATGTATATATGTATATATGTATATATGTATATATGTATATATGTATATATGTATATATGTATATATGTATATATGTATATATGTATATATGTATATATGTATATATGTATATATGTATATATGTATATATGTATATATGTATATATGTATATATGTATATATGTATATATGTATATATGTATATATGTATATATGTATATATATATACATATATATATTATCAATTCTAAATAAATATGCCCCAAAGGTTATATATTTTTTATTTACCTTCGAAGGAAGGTAAGTATGTATAGTGGAGGATCTTCATAATGCACGCCAATTAGTCGCCAACAACACCGAGACATCGAACCCACCCTACTTCACATGATTCTTATCCTATAGATGTTGTACGCTGGCCTAAACTTTTCATTATATGCTACAATAGTTAGAAAAAACTAATAATTAATAAATAACGTCCCAACATTAGACACCACATGCATGCATGTGCTAACCCTTGACAATGAAGCAATACTAGAGAAAAACATAAGCTTCATTAAAACGAGGTTTAAATCCAGATATCCTAATAACCTACAGTACTAGAAAAACAGGTATTTACGACTGCATTTTCAATAGCAAAAAACCTTTTGTGACTAATTTAATTAAGACTGAAAATGAGGTGGCAAAAGTCATTATGGTAATCACATTTAACGACCCCTTTATGACCGCATGTTATATTACTTCTGGATTCAAAGGGCGATATATGATGAACCTCAATGAAATTATGAAAACAAACGCTACGGTCCCAAGGTGAAAGTGAATTCAAATGATAAGTGATAATTCACAAACAAATACACCATCGATCAACTAATAAATAATGTAGAAGAATTAGTTGAATCACATGTGACAATGACAAAAGATTAAGAAAGAAAACGATAAAAGAAAAAGGAGTACGTAGAGAGAAAGATGTGTGGTGGTGTTGGTAGTGGTGATGGCTTTTGCTTGACGAATTAGAATCCCAATAACTTGAAAATTCTCTCCATTTTCCACAATCCCATTTACATCATATGTCGTGAATATGAATCATATCTTTGAATACTTCTTTTATTGGAGCCACGTAGTGGCCATGCACACGTATGCATGGAAGTTATGTTATGTTATGTGTTTTGTTTTAAGTCTGGGTCATGGGGAGATGAATGTAGTGGAGTAGTGGGCAACTATGCTCATGGGTCGGTTGAGTCTTCCTTTATTGTTGCTATTTCCTAATTTCTAGTAGTAGTTGTTTATGCACGATGTACTTAGTTGGCTATATATAGCCGGGTATTGCTTAATGAAACTTTATCGAATTCAGTATACTTTGTGTTTCTATATGCACTTGTCACTACAAGTGGTATCAGAGCACAATTGAGAGATCCATTAGAGGGCTGAGTGAGATCAAGAGAGCTGTAGCAGAGAAGAATGGCGGAGGAACCAAGCCAATTCCAGTCAACCCACGTACCAAAATTCGATGGAGATTATGATCATTGGCACATGGTCATGAAGAATCTCATCCAATCAAAGGAGTGTTGGAGTGTGGTAGAAGACGGGTATGTTGTGATCAAGGCTGGAGAGCAAGCTACAGCAACACAGAGAAAGACATATGAAGAAAACAAGTTGAAAGACTTGAAGGTCTTGAATTACTTGTTCCAGTCCATTGACAAGTCAATTTTAAAGACAATTACGCAAAAGGAGACTTCCAAACAAGTGTGGGATGCTATGAAGAATAAGTATCAAGGAAGTGCTCGGGTCAAACGGGCACAGTTGCAACGGCTGAGAAGAACCTTTGAGACGTTGGAGATGAAGACTGGAGAAAGTGTGGATGATTACATGGGAAGAGTCATGTCTACTGCAAACGACATGAGGAATTGTGGAGACAACATGACGGATGTAGCAATTGTTGAAAAGGTGTTAAGAACCTTGACAGAAAATTTCAACTTTGTTGTATGCACCATAGAAGAATCAAAGGACCTGGATACTATGACGGTAGATGAGTTGCAAAGCTCACTACTTGTTCATGAACAAAAGCTGCTAAAGAAGCCCATGGAGGAGCAGGTTCTCAAGGTTGAACAAGAAAACACTTATGGTAGAGGAAGGGGCAGGGGAAGGTCAAATTACACCGAGGAAGAGGTAGAGGAAGAGGACGAGGGTCATTTGACAAAAGCTCCATTGAATGTTACAGATATCACAAGCTGGGACATTTCCAATATGAATGCCCCTCAGAAGATAAAACAGTGAACTATGCCAAGTATGATGAGAGTGAAGAACTGGTGCTAATGGCAACTATAGATGTGGAGAAGTACAAGCAGGAAGAGAAGCTCACTAAGGCCACATCTAAAGCTGTGAACGAAGGCAAGGAGGGCATATGGTTCCTGGATTCAGCTTGCTCAAACCACATGACAGGAAACAAAGCTTGGTTCATTAAGCTTGACATGAGTTTTGTTCACTCAGTCAAGTTGGGAAATGACAAGAGAATGGAGGTTAAAGGAATTGGAGATGTCAAGTTAGTTGTTGATGGAAAAGCACAAGTCATCACCAAGGTATACTACACACCTGAGTTAACATCCAATCTCATTAGTGTTGGGCAACTCCAGGACAAAGGAGTAACATTCATCTTTAAGGAAGGAACTGGAAAGGCATTCCACCCTGTGAGGGGGTTAATCTTAACCTCAAAGATGACTAGGAATCGTATGTTTCCAATATTTGCTGCTCAATATTTGCAAGCATCTACTATTGATAAGAAGATATGCCATAAGATTACCAGACTAACTTTGCAGAAGAAGATATGATGGCTCTTGTCAGCACTATTGAAGATCCTAATCGTTATGAAGAAGCTGCTCAAGAAAAGAAATGGGTTGATGCAATGCAAGTTGAAATAGAGGCAATAGAAAGTAACCAAACATGGGAACTGGTCAACAGAGTTCCTGGTGTGAAACCAATTGGAGTAAAGTGGTTGTATAAAACCAAGTTGAATGAAAAAGGGGAGATAGAAAAGCACAAGGCTAGATTGGTCGTGAAAGGGTATGCTCAAAGACAAGGAGTTGATTATAGTGAGGTGTTTGCACCTGTAGCCGGTGGGATACAATTAGAGTGTTTCTTGCAGTAGCAGCCAAGAGAAACTGGATTGTGTATCAGCTAGATGTTAAAAGTGCTTTCCTGCATGGAGACTTACAAGAAGTAGTATTTGTGGAGCAGCCAGAGGGATATGTAAAGAAAGGGGAAGAAGACAAAGTGTATAGATTGAAGAAGGCGCTCTATGGATTGAAACAAGCTCCAAGAGCTTGGTACCACAGAATAGAAGCTTATTTTAAAAGAGAAGGGTTTATGAAAAGTGGCCATGATCATACTTTATTTATCAAGAAAGTAGAAGATAAATTTCTCATGGTGAGTCTATATGTAGATGATCTTATTTATGCAGGCAGTGACGAACGGATTTGTATTGAGTTTAAGGAGTCAATGAAGAAGGAGTTTAAGATGACTGATCTTGGACGAATGAGGTATTTCTTGGGTATTGAAGTGAACCAAACTGATGAATGTATTGAAATCAGTCAAAGGAAGTATGCAAGGGAGATAATGAAAAGATTTGGTATGGGAGAAGCAAATGCAGTCCACATTCCCATGGTGCCAGGAGCTGTTCTCACAAAGCTTGGATCAGGGGAGGAGGTGGATGAAACTACATACAAAAGTTTGGTTGGCAGCCTAATGTACCTAACGGTCACTAGACCAGATCTTATGTTTGTAGTAAGTCTTATTTCCAGGTTTATGAGCAATCCAAGGGAAGATCATTTTCATGCAGCAAAGACAATCCTAAGGTATGTGCAAGGTACTTTGAATTATGGGCTCAGATACATTAAAGGGGAGAAGATGGACTGGTGGTGTACACAGACAGCAATTATGCCAGGGATCTTGAAGATAGAAGAAGCACATCTGGTTATGTGTGCTTATTAAGTGGTGCAGCTGTAAGTTGGTGTTCAAGAAAACAAGAAATTGTGACTTTATCATCAACAGAAGCTGAATACGTGGCTGCAGGGCTTTGTGCTTGTCATTGTGTGTGGATGAAAGGGCTACTAAAAGAGATGGAGGTAGAGACAGGCACAGTGGTGATTTATTGTGACAACACATCCACTATAAAGTTATCGAAGAATCCAGTCATGCTTCGGAAGACTAAGCATATAGATGTTCGTTATCATTATCTAAGGGAGCTGGTTGAGAAGGGAGTAATTGGGCTGGAACATTGCAGCACAAAGCAGCAAGTTGCTGATGGCATGACTAAAGCAGTAAAAGAAGATACTTTCAAGTTAACTCGAGCTGCTATGGGAATGGTTGAAGTTAAACAGGAATCTGAAGAAGATTCTGTTTAAGGGGAGGAATTTATTGGAGCCACGTAGTGGCCATGCACACGTATGCATGGAAGTTATGTTATGTTATGTGTTTTGTTTTAAGTCCGGGTCATGGGGAGATGAATGTAATGGAGTAGTGGGCAACTATGCTCATGGGTCGGTTGAGTCTTCCTTTATTGTTGCTATTTCCTAATTTCTAGTAGTAGTTGTTTATGCACGATGTACTTAGTTGGCTATATATAGCCGGGTATTGCTTAATGAAACTTTATCGAATTCAGTATACTTTGTGTTTCTATATGCACTTGTCACTACACTTTTAGTTTAGATAAAGTATTTTTCAAACCAAAACTTATTGATTGAAGACGTGTAATCTCTTTCCATTAATCATCATCACATTCATAGTTTTAATATAACGATGTGTTTTGGTTTCTTGACTATTGACGGATCAATTCCTAACATAATGAAATGGTGATCATAAATGATTAAACTTTTTTGGTTTTGAAATATTTTAAGTTATCAGATATGTGTGTAAAAGAAACAACGTTTCAATGTGTAAAAGGATACTCTATCACCAGTAAATCATATTTCGTCATTGTGTACATGGGAAAAATAGCAATAATTCACGACAATCACTATACTTCTACATCCGACTTTGACTTGATTAATCATCGTGATCATCTTGCATTAAGAGTGTTTGACCTTTCCTGTTTAGCATAGCAACCAGCTTCTTAACATACCACAATATCATCTATTGGTATATATGGAGCTTCATAGGTTAAATACGTTATAAGTAGAACACGTAACAATTATTATGTATTTCATTAGTACTTATGCCACATTCCCAACTCAAGTTTTAATCATGCACGGACTATTATATTGCGGAATCAACTAAGCACACTTAAATAAATGGATCATAACTTTTTATGGGAAGAATTACATGACATAGTCTCCCACTTGAAAGTCATTTGCCCGCCTCCTTTTATCAGCATAAGGGTTTTGCCAATCTGGATTAGGTTCAAGATATGCATCTATTCGATGATCCTTTCGATAGAAGTTTCACTATCTCTATGCTACCAAGATTTCACCGACTAATTACTTCACCCTAACAATTTTTAAGATCAAACCGTCTACTGTATAACAACTCATAGGGAGGCAACAATATACTTGAGAGGTAGCTATTATGTAGTGCCCCGATTGTGTGCCCTGAAACCAGCAATACACACCGGTAACATATCCTTGAGGGTTTGAAAATCTCCCTGTTTGATCATCGGTTTAAGGTTATTATCTAGTACTAATCATTAATTCGTTGAACTCCTCTTGAAATTTTCTCTTGTAACAAGGTGTATATCGTGTGCCTTGATTAAACCTACTGGACACTAGGACATTGTGTCATGACAACTCCTGTTTTATATGCACATCGCCACACATTCTAAGAGTACGCCTGACGAATATGCAAAAAAATTGACATACTTTGTTAATTGATAGACAATCACATCAATTGAAATGAAACCTTTAACTGTTTAACATAGGTTCTTCGCAAAATCCATAATAATAATATGTTTACAATTTCACATTGAAAAATCATGCCTATGGAGTTGATAGAATACCTTGTGAACAAGTTAAACAATTTTCAATGTACTGTACAATCATATTTCATTTGCAGTCCTCAATAATAGACTCGTAAATCATGATGCATTATGATGGTAACGCCTGGATGGATAGTATACCTTGGTTTATGAATCTCATAAAAAAGTAATGATTGTTACTTGTATTTGGAACTCAAATTATATCAAAAAGAGTCTTTTCTTGAGATTGATTCTTGAAAAGATTCTTATCTAACCTACTATTCTCTCACGTCTAAGTTTTCATACTTTAAGGGTCAATTTGAGCAGCCTTACTTCTTTCGGAGAAATCAACACTTACTACCATTTCTTGGACATTTCACTTTAAAAGATGGAATCTTACTTCGAGCTAGTGAGCGCATATGCAACCACATTCGTCTTGGGGGGATGGTATATGTTTTCATACGTATAATCCTTAGATACTTTTTAACGACGCTATTATCTCATATTCGGTTATTTCTTATTCAAAGAAACACATAAGGCAGGAGGCATACACTATTAGTTTTATGGAGTTTCAAAAGGCCGGAGGCATACACTATTATCTCGCTCTTTACATAAGAACATCCTCAAAACAATGTATGAAGAATCACAATATAAACCAAATCTTGAGTTACCTCTAGCAATGTTAACACCAGAGTTTGAGTCAAAGTTTTCTTTGATAATTGAAAAGAATTTATGTTTTCTAGGCCATACAAATAAGACGTCTTATTAGTTATTTTTATCAGTAGTGAAGCTACCTTTTAAAAGTATTAAACAAATCACCAATATACCAAACTAATCCAAGAAAGTTTCTAATATCAATAAGAGCAAATCTCTTATAAAGAAAAAGCATACTTAGTGAATTTTATGTTGGTCATTTTAGTGCTATCAATACGTATTTTAGCGTATTGGATTAACAAGTTGATCGAAAAAATAATATTAGAGATAAAACGAGTTAGGTGTCGCGGGAATGCAAGTTTGATTTGTTCTAATTATTATTTGGACTTTGGTATGTTTAGTGGACTCATAATAATGTTGTTGGACTCATTTTGGAGTAATTAAAATGTTGGATTTATTTTGTTTGATATTGGGCTCAATTGAGTTTTTATAAGTTTGTGGGCTCACACTAAAAGTGTGTAGATCAATTTTCCATATAATAAATTTGGCACAGGGTTATCTGCATAACCTTTTTTCATCTCGATCAAATCCAAAGAATCGAACGCAATGCACAGAGGGTTTCTTGATACGGTAACAAGAATGAATTCTCATGGTTTTAACAAAATCTAACTCCATCAAATTCTCTGTCTAATCTGATAAATCAATTGCGATTAACCCGCGAAATAGGTTTATCTAATAGAGTTTCACGATTTAAAGATTGGTCTATGTTTGGTTATTTGAAGATAATATTCAAGTTCTAGAATTCATCAAGTTTCAGGTTTGTTTATTTGGTTTGTTTTTGCATTTAAGATTTGCGATATCAACATTTTACATATAGTTTCTCGTTTTCAAGATTTCTAGAACCTCAAGAGTCAAGAAGGTTACGAGCATTGTGAATCGCAAGACTTGAAAAGATGAATATTAATATTAACGAAAACAAGTAAAGGCCTACATGGGTAGGGCCGTTTTTCAAACCTACTGATATGACTACCAACTCATAATGATTATATCTTAAACGCGGTGTTAAGAATATCTTTGTTCCTTACCATTGGCGAGATTTGGATCACTAATCAATCTTAGGAAACCAATTGGCTTCTTGTGTTGATAAAAATATAAGCAATGTACGTACACTTGCTCCGATCATCTATTGACAAAAAGAATTGGTGCAACCTATAATAAAAACTAGCTGGGCAAATAAATTTTTTTATCATGCAAATCTTTTACGTGAGTCAAAATATCATGTATTTCGATGCAACCAAGTGCTAAGGAGCTTTAGCTGTTTGTTTAGCATAAAAACAAGACCAATATGATATCTGGTAATTTGTATTTTGAGCATCACACCTGATAATTAATTAGGAAACACATCAGGAAACTCATCGGCAATTAGAGCATCTTTAAGTTTTATATGTTCTTTGTTAGTATTAATGATATAAACCAGGAATGCTTTACACCCACTAACCATGTATTTTCTTTCCTTAATAAGACAGTAAACAAATATGTTACACTTTTGCTCACCATGAATGAAATTGTGCTTTTTGTGAAGTATACACATCAATAACTAAACATCTATTGATATAAGTTATTTCAACGTTTAATAGATTTGATAATTTATCAGCATGAAAAGAAGGGATATTGATCATATTTAATATATGTAAAATACCGACTCGCTATAGAGTCAAATAAATTAATAAATATATGTGAGAACAAAATTTATTAAGAAAATACATGTTACAATATCTATTTTGACTTTGGACTCTTCAGTAGTAATCGCACTTTCTTGTAGTTTTGGAGTTTCAAGTATCTTCTACGCAGCAACAGGTTTAACTTGACGAGATTCATTCGTGTTTCTTAATTTTTTATGTGACAAAAATGAAAGCATATGCTCACAAGGGTTTGGGAACTTGCATTTTGCATTTTAGCACACTTATAACAAATCAATTGTTTGAATGATATTCATCATGAGGATCTTGTAAAGATTACAAGGATATCAAATAACGCACTTAATATCTGGATATATTATTCAATGAACGAAAGTCTATAAATAGCCATACATACTCGAAGCTAACTAATGGTCACCTGAGAATCAAGAACAACCCACGTGACTCGCTAACAACTTGCTTGGTAATTCAAGTGACCATACTAGACAATTCAATATATCAAAACACGTGTGCATGGGTTGCAGCCAACATGCATGACACTAAAAGTGGGTAATAGCCCATTATTCTCATAAAAACATAACCTAACAAAGACGAGTTTTAACATATGGACTAGATTTCTTAGAAGAACTAGTGGAATTCATCTTATTTGGGCTGCTCTTCTTTATTAGTCTACCATCTTAGTTATATTGGATTACTTTTGCAATTATTATATTCTTGTAGTCCCCTTATGTAAGTCTCTTATCTATATATACTTCTCTCCACACATTGTGGGGATATAGAGAGTTCATATTCAATTGCGAGTTCACCTTTAATGTGGTATCAGAGCCAAAAAGATCCTAATCCTCTCATCTTCATCTTCCCCTCCACCTTTCCTCTTTTTCTTCCCCTCTCTCCCCTCCCTCTTCTCGGCTCCATCTTCCCATTGATGGCTTCCTCCTCAACTGATACTATCATTCATCTCAATACTCTCATGCATATGATCACAATCAAACTCAACTCCACAAATTATCTTTTATGGAAAAGTCAAATGATACCCATATTCACTTATCAAAATCTTCTTCCTCGTGTGGATGGTTCCTCGCTTGCCCACCTCCCACCCTTTCATCCGATGTTAAGATTATAGACAATCATGCATACTCTTCTTTGATCTCCACCAATCAGCACACCATCATGATTCTTCATGCCTCCCTCTTCGAGGAGGCTGCCACTGCTTTTTCATGCTAATCTTCCATCTTCCTTTTGAGTTGATGCTTGCTCAACCGTCGTGTACATAATAAATCGATTACCTTCGTCAGTTCTTGATGACAAATCATCGTCCGAGATGTTGCAATCACACCCACCCGCTTACAACACATTCAAAGCCTTTGGCTGTCTTGTGTTCCCTTATCTCCAAGATTATACGATGTAACATCCAAAAGTTCAAAATTTATATATTTAATTAAATTTAATGTTCAGTCGCATGCCATACGTGCGAATGAAGCTCAATCGCACGAATGACGGGCGTATGGGCTCAGTCGTACGATTGAGTCGTGCGAATAAGCCAGTCGTGCGATTGAGTATGTCGGCTAAAAATAGGCATGTAGGATAAGTAGGGCGGTTAAAGGGTGTTGAAGGCAGATTTTATCTGCTGTAACCTCATCCTCTTGCTCATCACAAACCCAAACACCCTGTTCTTGCCCAATCGATCAAACTAGCTCCGTTTTGGTAAGTTTTGCTTGGTACGGATCGATTCTTGAATATGTTAAGCTGTGTATGTGGTTAAAATTGATCCAAAAACTCGTTTTAAATCTGGGTTTTCGTTTAATCTTTCTGTTAAAGTTGAAAAGTGAGGGTTCGGATCCTAGTTTTGTGAAGTTTGATGAAATAAGGACCCGAAACGATTCTAAATGAAGTGTATATGTTTGTTGTAAATATGGCATAATCTGAGCAGTTAAAACTCGAGTTTTTGGATCAAATATGTCAAGAACACAGCTGCTGATCTGTTTCAGGCGAATGAGCCCAGTCGCATGACCCATTCGTGCGACTGAGTCAATCGCATTGTTCAATCGTGCGACTGAAGTTCAGTCGCATGAACCAATCGCACGAATGGAGGTCATTCGCACAAACCCTGTTATAGCTCATTCGCACCTCTGCCGTATGGTCCATTCGTACGACTAAGCTCAGTCGCTTGTTCAGTCGCACGAATGAGTCCAGTCGCATAGCCTTAGTCGTGTATAGTGGTCAGCTAGGGGAAATTTGACTAAGTTAGGGTTGTTGTTTTAGATTTGCTTTGAGAAGGAAAAGTTTTAGCTGCTCTAGTGTATTTGGATTGATAACTACTTGCTGAAAACAATAAGGTGAGTTCTAATTGCCCTTTTTATGTGTTAATGTCGTTTGATAAATGTTGTTTGACAAAAATCGGGCACTGGCATGCATATAAATAAATAAAGATGTGAATATGAGTTGAAAGTGGTAAATTGTGGTTAATGGCGAGGTGGAGGTCTGACCCACTAAATTATAGACGGAGGTTTGACCCGTCAACGCCAAATTATAGACGGAGGTTTGACCCGTCAACGCGCGAGGTGGAGGTTTGACCCACCAAATTATAGACGGAGGTTTAACCCGTAAACGCGCGAGGTGGAGGTTTCACCACCAAATTAAAAACTGATAAAAGATGTCCATAAATACCTTGTGGGTATTCGATATGCATATCAATACTGGGTTAAATAAATGGACTGATGAATGTGTGTGTGGATCATTCGGTGTGATAACAGTTGATGAATTGTTACCATGCAAATGTGGTGTATGTTAGAACTCACCAGTTTATCTGATTTTGTGTTTGTTTTCTAATGCATGCCAGGTAGTAATAGAGGTGCTCGTGATGGTCCCCCACAGAGTTAGCTTCCAGTTATGGTGTATGATACTGGCCTTAAATGTTAGGTTTTGGGAATGAAGTACTTGAAGTTTAAAAAGTTTTGAAATGTCGGATAATGTCTTGTAAATATTGTTAACGATGTAAACAGTTTTTAATATATAAAATTCCGCTGCATTTGTAGTCTCTGAGTTGTTATAATAACCCAACTAGTAGCACCCTCCTTATTATATTATGGTTATGAGATTGAGGGTGTTACATACGAAGCACAAACTTGCTCCACAAAGCATTCCGTGTGTGTTTCTTGGTTACAGCCCCATGTACAAAGGGCATAGTTGTCTAGACCCTCTCACTTATTGTATATACTTGTCTTGGCATGCTCGTTTTGATGAAACTATATTCCCTTTAGTAGGAACTCACTCACACCCAACAACAACCAAGAACTCACCACTTTCCTTGACACCCTACCACCTATATCTAACCACCTTTCCCAAACTTCACTTCCACAAAAACCATGCGCAACACCTCCTGCTCCATCCACTACCAACCTGTGTTCATTATGCATGGATACCATTCCCACCAGTCCACCACTACCCCCACCTCACTTAGGAAGTACCTTCCCAAGTGCCTACTTCGACCGAACTTCACCCCCTCCACCACTGAATACAACTTCTTCTACACCCACTCCATAAAACCACCACACTCGTTCCTAATATTCCCTCTATTACCCCTACCGCCCCCTCTCCACCACCCAATGACAGTCCTATTCCAACCCCACCACCACCACCACCTCCTTCCTATCCGATGATAACTCAATCAAAGTTGGGCATCTTCAAACCACGACACCAAGCTGATCTCTCCCAGGTCACCAAAAACCCGCTCCAACATGCCTTATTTGCCCAAAAAGATCCTGAGACTTTCTCATTCGCCGCAAAATACCCCAAATGGATCTTGGCTATGAACAAAGAACTTGATGCTCTCTATAAAAACAAGACTTAGATTTTAGTTCTGAGGCCATCGAATAGGCATGTTGTTGGGTGTAAGTGGCTTTTTCGCAACAAGTTTCATGTTGATGGATCTATTGAACGTCACAAGGCTCGCCTTATGGCCCAAGGGTTTAGTCAAGCCCCCGGTCTTAACTACTCACACACTTTTAGCCTCGTGGTTAAGGTCTCAACCATTCAGATCATTCTATCCTTGGCTGTCCTAAATGAGTGGAAGTTGCATCAATTGGATGTGAATAACGCCTTTTTACATGGTAATCTAAATGAGTGTGTTTACATGGAACAACCTCCCGGGTTTATAGATTCACAATATTCGAATCATATTTGTAACTTGAACAAGGCATTATACGGTCTCAAACAAGCTCCACGTGTATGGTTTTATCAGTTAAGCCACTTTCTTTTGACAAATGGCTTCACATGCAGTGGGATGGATACATCCCTGTTTGTATTTAAAAAGGATTCGTGTATAATGTACCTTCTAGTTTACATAGATGATTTAATTCTCATGGGAAATCAAGATAACATCATCAAAAACTTCATCAAGCGTCTACATCAAGAATTTGCGATTAAAGATTTGGGTGAATTAATTACTTTCTTGGATTGGAGGTTTCTTACCTGGATCCATGTTGTTCTTAAGTCAAGCAAAATATGCTAAGGAAGTTATGGAATGGGCCAATGCTCGATGCTAAACCTGCGTTCACGCCTTTGGCCTCCAACATGTCGTTCAGCTCCACCGGGGTGGGTTATTCTAATCCGACCCATTACAAGTATATTGTTGGTGCTCTTCAATATCTAACCATCACTAGATCCGATATTTCATATGCTGTGAACCAAGTGAGCCAATTCCATCATGCTCCAACCAATAAACATTTCAAGATGTTAAACGTATCTTCGGTATGTCAAAGGTACCTTAATGTATAGGCTTTCATTTTTCAAACCATCTCAACCGTCTCTTCTTGGATATTCGGATGTCGATTGGGCGTACTGTCTTGAGATGCATCATTCAACTTATGGTTATTCAATATTTTTAGGTGGTAATATTGTTTCATGATCCACCAAAAAGCATCCGACTGTGTCTCACTCAAGTTGCGAATTAGAGTACTGTGCTATGGCAAACATAGCTGCTGAACTCATTTGGGTAACGCAATTGCTTCGTGAGCTTCATGCCCTGCCATCGGTTTGGCCCAGCTTCTTATGTGATAACCAAAGTGCTCCCTTTCTAAGGGCTGTTTGGCAGCATCTGAATCAGCCTCTTAATGGTTTAGATGTCTGAATGGTTTAGCACTTAATGTTTCAGACAATTTGTTTCGTGAGCAAATGTCTGAATGGTTCAGACATGTGCCTCTAAATGGCTAATCATTATACTAATACTGAATTAAATGGCTAAGAGGTCTAATGCTGTATGGTTAAGACCTCTTATCTGAATTGGTTAGATACTTGCCTTTAAATAGTTAAGCGATATACTAGCTCTTAATGGTTCAGACCTCTTAATGGTTCAACACTTAAGAGTTCAAACCTGTTATTGGTTCAACACTTAATCATACAAAAATTATCAAATAATCCCTAACACTGAATCCAATTTCACACAAACAAATGAAGCATATTTAACTGGATTACCATTTCATATGGGAGCTCGTGTCCTCCGGCAAACTCCACACCAAATTCATACCTACCAAGTTGCAGATGGCTGACATTTTTACAAAAAGTCTACCGAGACCTCAATTTGAGACTTTTAGAAGTATGCTTCGTCTCGGACCGCCTCCGTTCTGCTTGAGGGGGGATATTAGTCTACCATCTTAGTTATATTGGAATTACTTTGTAATTATTATATTCTTGTAGTTCCTTTATGTAAATCTCTTATCTATATTTTGTGAGTATATAAAGAGTTCAATTCAATTGTGAGTTCACCTTTAATATTCTTGTTACGACAATTAAAATCCAAATGTAATATTAATTAACTAAAACTGATCTGTGTCGATACTCCACAAACGGATATTTATTATTTAAACCAAGGAATAAAATATTCAAAGTATATTACACGAAGATTTTAGGATATTACTTTAGCATATTGGAAACACATAGTGTAAAAGGATATATTTTCAATATTCAAGTTGTAGTAAGTTACGAGGCTTGTGTTTACTAATGGTGGTTTGTCCACAATAGATAAATATATTGATCGTTATTTTTTTACGACTTAGTAAAAATCAAGAACGATAATATAAGTTTTCACAGAATGATCGATCAGGTTATTAAAACATTGGTTTGAACTTTCACGTCTAGCTACTTATCCTGTAATAACATCGCGTTAATTGCATTATTCTTAAGGTTAGCATCATATATATATATATATACATATATATATATACATTCATATATATATATACATACATATATATATACACATACATATATATATATACATACATATATATATATACATACATACATATATATATATATATATATATATATATATATATATATATATATATATATATATATATATATCCATTTCAAATGTAGAATAAAAGTATAATTTCTAGACTTATACTTGTATAATGAATCTGAGATTTGCATGTTTCCGTAAGTAGGAGTGAATGAACTGAGTCTAAGCTCAACTACTCTCATGTTTGGCCTGTTTAACACTTGGTGAATATAATGTTTGTAAGTTGTAATCTTTAAAACCATAATAAAACCCTGTGTAGTTATTTTTTTTTGTGAATAGCCGTGATTCTTGTTATGATATGAGCTTTACATACCCAAATGTAAGAGAACATCTACAAATAATTTAGTAACGGCTAAAGGAACTATTAAAATAATAAGTTAAAATGAATTGGGTCGATCTAAAACGACCGAGCCCATGTGGGTTTTGAATATTCGGGCTCCAAAGAGCGCTAGTTTCTGGAGATGGACCGGGCCAGACTCATGCAGCGTTTTGAAGGACAAAAAGAGTTGGAAACAGGGTTTGATCGTATTATAAGTAGGACTAACAAAACAGTTTTTATCGTGTTTAACAGGTTAGTGATGATGCGCAGAACTTACGTATCAAACATGTTAAAGATTTTTTTAACTACTTATATATTATGTCTATACTTTTTTTATATGTTTTTATGCATCAAGAATGTGAAATAATGAAGTCTACGCTTCTGATTTTAATTATTTTTAGACATATAAAAAAATAAAAAATATATTGTTTATTAAATAGGTTTAATCGTGTCATAAACATGCGGGAATAAATAATCATAATTATAAGATGATTGATAAAATAAGTCGATTAGAAGCCTGGCTAAAAATAAAATTGATTGCATTCAAGGGGAAACACAAGGCTGTTGTTGCGACGTGCAATTATGTGAGACTATCATTCTATATCAAATACCAACCTTTTATTTTATTATTTCCTTGTGGAATTGTCAATTGTGGCTATGGATTTTGTGCAAAGAGTTTTCAATTAAAGATTCAAGGATGTTGTTACTTATTAGTTGTTTTAATTTTTTTTTATTGTTTTGTATACCATGGTCTCTAAAGTTTGTATAATTATATTAATTATGTCAATTATGTGTTTTATTCGAATTTATATGTTAGAAAATTGAGTAATTGTTAGAAATTTAGAATTTAGATGTTGAAATATAAAATTAAGTAATAACTTATTTGTTAATTATTATCCGTTAGTGCCTTAATGGTTTTGAATTTGGATTTTATTTTTATAACTCATGGCACTGGTTGTCAAAAAGGTTAAAGGCAAGGTCGAGTTAAAAAATTAGTTTACATACTTTAATTCGTTAGGGCTTTTCATTTGAATACTATGATTTTTTATTTATTGCTAAGACATTTCTTTTCATTTAAATAAATAGTTTACATAATTTAATTTGTTAGGGCAGATGGAACTTTTTTTCCATCTCGTCCAAGGCATAAAATCTTTAGAACCGGCCTTGTTGAAACCGATTTTGTTACCGATTCGTTCTCCAAACTGGTTTTTTGTCCATCTCGAAACAAAAATAGCCTTTCAAATTAGATACAAATAAATGACTTGAATCGAAACCTGTTTGACAAAAACTGGTTAGGATAAGACCAAACTGATGGCTTGTAATCGGTTTGCTTGTTTAAGAGATGCCATGCTTGAAACGGTTTGAAACTTTAAACGAACCACACTAATAACTTCCCCCTCTTAAAGCAGATTCCTAACATGAACCGGTTCTACTACCAAAAATTGATTTTGACTTTTACCGACCTAAACCGAACCAGTGTGTGGCTGTAACCAAACCAGAAATGGGTTTCTACTTATGAGTGTGCAATATAATATTTCAATAAATTAATAAGATCAACATTGAACTATCATTGATTTTTAACGAATTTACAAGCCAAGTTTGAGTTCAAGCTGCTTTGATAATTTGTAATAAAATTTATAGACCGAAAACTTTTCATATATATTAAAATTGATTACATTAATGTAATTATATTAACTATAAAAAGTCGTCGGATGGTTATGTAAGAATTTTATAAACTATAACTAAAAATATTTAGATATAAAAAAGTAGGTATGCTTGTGTGAACGAGCAAGTCAACGGCTTTATTTTTAAATAGAAAAAAGGCTTACCGTAATTTTAATTTATATTAAAATACATGTTATATGATTAGATTTATGATCAAAAAATTAAAAGAAGAAATCATAGACCTTTATGTATTATTTCTCAGATTCTATAATCGTGTCAGATGGATATCGAATAAGTATCAAATCGAATGGATACCAATAACGTAAAGAAGTTTTAAAATTATAGTGAAGCACATATTTTTTTTTAATTAAATTTTTTTTTTCATTCAACTTGAATTTTTTAGCAAAATATATTTGTCAAGTTACATCAAAATAGAAGGTAGACGGGCAACAAGCTGCGCCGCCACCCCTTTCTGAATTGCAAATCCTAACCTTCCAAAAACAAATCCTTGCCTCCCCGGGGTTGAGCAATGGTTGTCTATGACCCGTTGGACCCTGATAAAAAAGTTGATAGCTTCTGGCGCTAGGGAGCCAAATGTATCAAAGGCAAAGGGAAGCACATATCAATCTAAAAAAAAATATAGAAGGATGGATTCAAATATAAATTGTACTAAAAAACATTTGTTTCGGTAAAGATAGTTATAATTTCCTAATGAAAAATGTTGGTTGCAATTTGCAAAGCTAGTAATTTCATTCAAATCATTTCCAATTATCAATTTACCCAACAAATTAATATTCGTTACACTACCTTAAATAAAGTTTATTTAGGTCAAATCTTCATGTAAAAGACTGGGACTCATAATTATCAATATGCTAAGTTATTAAATTCTATCTATCCAACTTATTACTAAGTGTGTGTCTAAGCTACTTCATTTTAAAGATATGTATTAATTTATAGAAAATCACCACAGGATTTAATACCCACTTAAACATTATATGACACTAGGTTGGATTTTCGATAAACACAATTACTCATTTATTCCTGATCCCATATGAAATTGTTGTAAAATCGTATCACATATCTCATCTCATACCCATCGGACATCCAATTGTTACTTTCCAGGTTGGTGTTTTTTGAATTATGGACCTTTTTTCTATTATTGATCTCAAACTCAACGAAAAAGGAGTTTAAATATGGATTAGTAAGTACAACAAACAATTTCTTATTTAAACAATATCAAGTTTTAAAAGCTTCAAAATACTATTCATTATGGGTCCTAATGGGGACACCGCATGGGTTTTTGGGGGTGGGCCGGTTCAAACGGTCACGGTTAGGTCTTGCGGTCACATTTTGGCACCTAACCGTGACCGCATGGACTTGATGTCACGGTTTGGGGTGTTTGTCCCCGTGACAGCATGGTCTTGCTTTCACGGTTCGGGGTGGTAGTCCCCGTGACCTCCTGACAACAAAACGACAAAATGACAAAATGAGCTGTTAAAGTTGAAAAGCGGTCACCAAACCGTCACGTGGAGGCCAAACCGTGACCTCTAGGGTACACGGTCTCAGTTTAAGGTACGACGTAGACGTGATTTTGACAAAAGGCCGGGATTCCCGGCACAAACCGTCACATGGAGGCCAAACCGTGACGGTTTGTTCCCCTTAATTTCACCTTATATACATTTCACCTTCGAACAATCGGCATATCCATTTCCAAACTAAAAATTCGCAATTTCATAATCCACACTCGAGATTTTTCAGCCTTCGTCATTCCAAAAACGCGTTAATTCGAAAACAATGTCGGGTTCGGGAGATCATTATCAAAAGCCGAAGCTTCCAGATTTGAATGTCCTGACCTCGGTGATTCTGCTCTTGGGCTCGCAATCTCAAGCTTTTTCTTCTTGACTTACCCCGATATCGACGCTGGTAAACTCTCTGAACTCCGTGCGCGCAATGTTAGTGGTGAAAAACTCGCTCGGGTTGCAGTTCGCCTCGGGCTTTACAAGTACATCCGTCACAACAAAGCTGATGTTCTTAGTGATAAGGTATTACATTATCAAGTCTACTGATATTCATGCCAATTATACATTCTGTGTTGCTATTAGATTTGGGGTTTTTTTGGTGTTTGAGGAGTGCATACTATTTGAATTGAGTTTACTATTAGCCTATTAGGCGTACTGATTATACGTCATGCATTGCTATTGAATTTGGGGGTGGTGTTTTGATTTTGTTAGGTTTGGGAGTTTCTTATTGCGGTTGAGGAAGAAGAAGGGATAGTTGTGCACGGTGGAAGAAGGAAACCGACCCTGCATAACCAGTTTTCCAAAGAATCTGCGCTGCGTTTTGCCTCCATAAAGATTAAAGTCAACGCGTTCTGAATCAAGATTAAAGATAACAGATTACAAAGACTAATTAAGCAGATTAGAAAAAAAAAGATGAACTGAATCGCACGTTTGTTAATGATTAAAACCATAAAATAGTGTTTGTTAATGATTTAAAAGTATATAAACCTGAGGATAAATCGGTGCACCACCATATGCAACAGCAACTTTCACACCAGTTTCATAGCAGAATTTCTTAGCTTCTTCAAATATCTAACGAAATAATACAGATCATAAGAACAATAGTTATATTATATATCACGAAAAGATAGAAATGATGTGACGGTGAAACTAGTAATCGATAATCAATCATCATTTGTACAGACTAATGGGGACACCGCATGGGTTTTTGGGGGTGGGCCGATTCAACTGTATTGTGCATCTTATTTCTTCATTTGGCAGCCAGACAATTGGAAGGGGATTACCCGATGCCCAGTGTGAGCTATCATTGGCCGAGATATGCATATCAAGAAGCACTAGAATGGCAAAATATGTACGAGGGTCGTTT